>CM055121.1:219551661-220151661 GCA_029206835.1 Rana muscosa
GTGGAACTTAAGGGGTTAATCCTCTGCATTGTGTAAAAAAGCTGTTTGACACGATATGGACAGATCCTACCCTCTTGCACTGTCTATCTTGGCAAGACCATATAATACAGCGAGGGTAGCCATCCTGCACATGCTCAGATTTGCTGGAGAGAACATTTCCTGTTTCAGTTGAACTGTTCAGGTCACATGATATTGACATCACACATGTGGGCGTGTATACAGGCTGTAGTGGAAATCTCCTCCTACCTGAAAACTTAGCAGAGGAACTATTTTCATATTACTGGGTTTAGTAACACTTTAAAGAAGAAATCCAGGTATGGATATTTTTACATATTTACATTGGTCCAGCTTGGAACAATGTAACTACGCATATACCATACCTGTGGAATCCTTCTAAAATCTAGAAATTACTATAGTAGACACGGCTAGTCTGGTGATCTCCACTAGCTTCTGGGTCCTGTGCTGAGCAGTTGCCCCCTGCTGCATTCTGAACACAGAAGGCCACCTGCTCGGGATGGGTGCCATTCAGGGAATGCAAAGCATTCTTTTATTGGTTGAGGTGGAGTGAGGGAACGGTGTCCTGCCTCTTTACCTTCTCCAATCAGAGAACATTTTGCATTCATTTAGAAGATGCAAAATGGGCAACTTCCTGTGTTCACAATGCAGCAGGGGAGCCACTTGGTTCTGGACCCAGAAGCTAGTGAAGATCACTGGAGTAGCTGTGTCTACTATAGTCATTTCCAGCTTCTAGTGTGAGCCCACAGATATGGCATATGTATAGTTCCAAGCTGCACCAATGTAACTATGTAAAAATATCTATTCCTGGAATTCATCTTTAACGACTTGCCGACCGGCTCACTCCGATATATGTCGGCAAAGTGGTTCGTTCCCGCGAATCACCGTATGGGTACATCTGTACTTTTAAGGGCGGTAGCAGGCACGCCCACGCCTGCTGCAGGGTGAGGAACCTGATGCGCGTGGCCGGCGGGTGCGATCACCGCCGGCCACCCGCGATCACGTGCACAAATGCAGGGACAGGGATTTGTGTGTGTAAACACACAAATCCCTGTTCTGTTAGGGGAGAGGAGACATATCATTTGTCCCTACTAAGCAGCGCCGTAGCGCAAAAAATGGCCTGGTCATTAAGCAGCCAAATTCTTCAGTCTGTAAGTAGTTAATAAAGCCCAACGCTGGGCACAACATTCAGTTGCCACAACAGAAACCCCCAGCAATAACTCTATAATCTGTCCCCCCTCTCTAATACAAATGTGTTTTTGCCTCATACATCTCCGTTTGAGAGATTTCTCATCAATTCCTGTCCTGGGGAGGGGTTCTTGTCTCACATATCTCCATCTAAGAAATTTCTCATCACTTCCTGTCCTGGGGAGGGTTTTTTTTCTTAAAGCCCAAGCAGGTATACATTTTGTTTCCTCAAAAGAACCCCCCCCCCCCATCATGCTGGGTTTCTACTACACTTGGCAAGTATGTTTTACATGCCGAGATTAGTAGAATTCCCGCTGTACTTCTGGCCTGCTTATTTGTAAATGTCTCAGAGACCCGTTTTACAACCTCCCCTGAACGATTTAACTTGACAGATAGTAAACAACGCTTAAAAACGGATGTTTAGCTGCGTTTAGCTGCGTTTAAACGTGCTTGTGTTTAGGAGCATTTTACATTTTTTATCTTTTTTTCAAATAGTCCAAAATGTATCTCCATTAAAAACGCCTGTAAACGAAACAGGGCTAAATGCGAGTTACCGCATTTACATGCGTTTACAAGCTGTTACAGGCATTTGCCACTTCAGATCCCTCTGAACATCCGTCCTGAGCGCATTTTTTTGCTTTCCAAAAAATGCTTCTAAACTCAACTGCCTAGAAACGACTATAGACGACCCTGTGTACATGTACTGATAAGATAACATAGAGGCATGGGCGTCCACTGAAATTTTTTCAGGGGGGAGCGCTTCGGCAGCAGCGATACACAGTCGCATTTTACCCTTTCTTCGACTGCTAGCGGGGGTTAAAAGTGACCCCCCCACGTTAAAATGTAAAAACACCCCACTGTGCCCCCTGCGTCTTTAAATATCTCTTTGTCACTACTGTGTACCCCTTCTCCACAACTGCACCTCTGGACCCCTTTAATTACACAGCACCCTGCACCCATTTACATTACACAGCATCCTGTATCACTGGACCCCTTTACATTACACAGCACCCTGCATCACTGGACCCCTTTACATTACACAGCACCCTACACCCCTTTACATTACACAGCACCCTGCACCCCTTTACATTACACAGCATCCTGCATCACTGGACCCCTTTACATTACACAGCACCCCTTTACATTACACAGCATCCTGTATCACTGGACCCCTTTACATTACAAAGCACCCTGCATCACTGGACCCCTTTACATTACACAGCACCCTACACCCCTTTACATTACACAGCAGCACCCTGCACCTCTGGACACTACACACACTACACTCTGACCACTACACTACACACTGACTACTGACCACACTGACCATATGTGTGACGTGACCTATGACGTTATGTCTCTGCAGTCACACACACACACGTGTTCTAGGACATCTCCTCCTCCCTCCACACGGCACACACAGCCCGGCTCTCCTTCCTGCTCACCTTCAGCAGGTCCATGGGGTGTGTGCAGCAGGCCTCCCCACAGGAGGCCAGGCCCCCGAGGTACTACCACCACCGACTCGAGACACCCTCCGCTCCGCCACCTCCACCCGGCTCTTTTTCTTCTTCTCTCCCCGGGCGCGCTGCACAGTCCAAGTGCCAGGGGCGGAGCCGGCCTGTGTGCGGGAGAACGAGAAGAGCCGGGGCCAATCGGGTTGCAGTACGAGGCCCCGCCCAGCCAGCGCTGCCAAACCACAAGACGTGGCCGCCTTAAAGCGGCTAAAGGGAGGTGGGGAGGTGTGGTGGGCTCGTGGGGAGGAGGAGGGAGTACATGTGCTGCGGTGCAGCTCTGTGCGGGGCTGGAAGTAGGTGTAAGGGCGGCGGAGGGTGTAGAACACTGCCAATTTGGCCAACACCTTCTCAATTCCAGGGGGGAAAACGACCCCCCCTTGCCCTATGGAGCGGATGCCAATGCATAGAGGGGAGTTCAGGGGCAGCTGAAAAAAAAAAAACGTCAGTTACTATCTGTCAAGTTAAATCATTCAGGGGAGGTTGTACATTAAGCCTTAAGGAAATCAAGCAACAAAAGTTGTATAGTGTGTATCCAGCTTAAAGTGTAAGTTCACCTTTACAGAAAAATCTGTAAGGTGAACTTACACAGGAGGACCCCCCCCCCACCTCGCCCCCCCCCCCAGTCCCGCTGACCTGGACCGTGGCAATCTCCCATTCTGAGCCCTAGTATATCCGTGTCAGGAGTCCGGGGCTTAGAAATCCTCTCTGCATCTGCATCCACGCGTCTTCTTCAGAGCTCTCAGGATGGGCTATGTGGCTGCTGATTGTGATGGCGCTGACCAATTAGAATGCTCCGAAACGTCCCTCCTGATGCAGTACGTTTTGACATTTAGATCAGGGGATTTCTAAGCCCCGGACTCCTGATGTGGAAATACCGGGGCTCAGAACGGGAGATTGCCATGGTCCAGGTCAGCGGGACTGGCGGGGGGACGAGGAGGGGGTCCCGTGTAAGTTCACCTTACAGATTTTTCTGTAAAGGTGAACTTACCCTTTAACCACTTCCCGCCCAGTCAATAGCAGATTGACGTCCGGGAAGTGGTTCTGTTATCCACACTGGACGTCGTATGACGTCCTGCGGGATAACAGCCGCCGCGCGCCCGGGGGGGCGCGCATCGCGGCGATCGGTGGAGCGGTGGGTCAGTCTGACCCACCGCTACACTGATCTCGGTAAAAAGCCTCCGTCGGAGGCTTTTTACCACGTGATCAGCCGTGTCCAATCACGGCTGATCACAATGTAAACAGGAAGAGCCGTTGATCGGCTCTTCCTCACTCGCGCCTGACAGACGCGAGTAGAGGAGAGCCGATCGGCGGCTCTCCTGACAGGGGGGGTTCGCTCTGATCGTTTATCAGCGCAGCCCCCCCTCGGATACCCACACTAGACCACCAGAGAAGCCCCCCAGGACGCCCCAGGAAGCCCCAAGCATGTGGATGGCCCCCATGGCCATCCACATGTAATAAAAAAAAAATATGCCAATCAGTGCCCACAAATGGGCACTGACTGGCACTATGATGGCACCACCACAATGTGTGGTGGCTGGCATTGCTGGACATCAGTGTCCATCAGTGCCACCTACTAGTGTCCATCAGCGCCACCTATCAGTGCCCATCCGTGCCCATCTGTGCCCATAAGTGCCCACCTATCAGTGCCCGTCCGTGCCACCTATCAGTGCCGCCTATAAGTGCCCATCAGTGCCGCCTATAAGTGCCAATCAGTGCCGCCTATAAGTGCCCATCAGTGCCGCCTATAAGTGCCAATCAGTGCCGCCTATGAGTGCCAATCAGTGTCGCCTATGAGTGCCAATCAGTGCCGCATACCAGTGCCGCCTATCAGTGCCCATCAGTGCTGCCTATCAGTGCCCATCATCAGTGCCCATCATCAGTGCCCATCAGTGCCACCTCATCAGTGCCACCTCATTGGTGCCACCTCATCGGTGCCCATCAGTGTCGCCTTATCAGTGCCCGTCAGTGCCACCTTATCAGTGTCCATCATTGAAGTAGAAAAGGTACTTATTTCCCAAAAAAATTAACAGAAACAAAGAAAAACGTCGTTTTTTTCAAAATTTTCGCTCTTTTTCTATTTGTTGTGCAAAAAATAAAAATCGCAGAGGCGATCAAATACCACCGAAAGAAAGCTCTATTTGTGGGAACAAAATGATAAAAAATTTGTTTGGGTACAGTGTAGCATGACCGTGCAATTGTCATTCAAATTGCGACAGCGCTGAAAGCTCAAAATTGGCTTGGGCAGGAAGCTGTATAAGTGCATGGTATTGAAGTGGTTTTTAAGCTTTGACAAAAAAAAAAAAGCACCTGAAAGCTGATAGGTTTCTCTGCAGAGCTGCACCAGATTTTGCACTCTCCAGCTATAATAAATCAACCCCTTTGTTCTTGGAAAAACAACAGACTTACTGGCTAGATGACCAGGTGAAATTTATGGAAAGGAAGCCTAAAAAATAATAAAATAATGCAGCCATCACATCTAATGCCGCGTACACACGTCCGTTTTTAATGTCATTTTTAAAACCAACGTTTTTCTCGTCGTTTTTTTTCTTGTTTCCTCTCAACCCTGTCTTGCGTACACACGATCATGAAAAAAAACGCTCGAGCAAAGCGCGGTGACGTACAACACGTACGACGGCACTATAAAGGGGAAGATCCATTCGAATGGTGCCACCCTTCATGTTAGTAAAGTTTGTTGAGCGACGATTCGCGCTTTTCAGTCTTGTGCTTTTCAGTCCGTTACAGCGTGACGAATGTGCTATCTCCATTACGAACGCTAGTTTTACCAGAACGAGCGCTCCCGTCTCATACTTGATTCTGAGCATGCGTGTTTTTTTTCACCTCGTAAAAGCATACACACTATCGTTTTTCACGTCGTTAAAAAAAACGACATGAAAAACCACGTGAAAAAATAGAGCATGTTCGAAATTTTTAATGGCCGTTTTTCACGCCGTTAAAAATGCTCTGGAGCATACACACGATCGGTTTTAATGCCCATTTTAAAAAAAGGCATTTTTAACAGCATGAAAAACGATCGTGTGTACGTGGCATAAGAATTGATAAGCTGCAATATATTGAGGCTGGGTTCACATTATTGTGAATTGAATGCTCTGTATGGAGCCGGGTCACACATCTCTGGAATGACTCTGGAGCAAATGTACAGGAGTCCTGTGTGTCTTCTGGTCTGTTTCAGGTCCGAATTCAGCCCAAAATCCGGACTTAAATCGGACCTGAAACAGTGTACGAGGACGCACTGGACCCCTACTGTGAGCCACTCCGTGCTGCAGTGTGAACCCAGACTAAATGTTTGTTTTCAGGTTTAATACCGCTTTAATTGTCATCCGATTTGGGTTCATATCTACTTTAATTTGTTTATTATTTTATCTAAAAAAAAATATTTAAGACCGAGTGTACTTAGAACACCAAAAAAGGAATAAAGGGTTCAATAAAAATAATCAATTTAATTTGTTTTGTTTTTGTTTGTTTTTTTGAAGAAGAAAACTAAAATAATGAAATAACAAATTTTTTTTTTTCAAATTAAAAAAAACTCAATAAATAAAAAAAAAAAAAAAAAAACAGCAACTCTCCTTTATTAAGTATCCCCTGCATGTAGTAGTATTCTCTCTCTCTGATCTTTCATCCAAAGCCTCATCTTTAAGTCACTTGTGTTATTTAAGCCAGCATCATGAGGTTAAAAAAATCCAGCTTAAAAAACGAAAGAGCGATACAGATACATTTTCCCTTTTCTGATTGTGTTCTATCCCTAATATAATGTAATTCTCCTGGAAAAATGACACAGTGGCAGGCAGAAATTTGCATCCAAATTCGGCCTCAGTGATGCAACGCAGCTCCCGCGATGCACTTGTGCTAATTGATGATGACACAGCCTACCCCAGGCTCCATTGAAAAATCAAATTGTCATGTGTCTGAGAGAGATGCCAGAAGGCAGAAGTCAGAAAATGAGAACAACATCCCAGACTGTGATATGAATATATCCCCTTATGGAAAGCCGTGGCCGTTTGTTTATAGAGCTTCTTTATTTGTTGTGCCTGACTGTCGGCGAACAGATTCTTATCTGCGCTCCTTGGCTTGCCAGCTAATTTGAAACACGCATTTTGAGTGGGTGTGCTGTTTCCCCATTTAACTTTATGTTTCTATTGAAAACGTACTTTTGGCTAAGCTGTGCTCACACTCTATTTATGGCTGTTTCACGCAAATTTCCCTTCAGTGTTACATTTCTGTTTATTGCTTTGTCTTGTAATGAAGCAGCGGGGAGTTTTATTTTCTCCAGTGGGCAGCACAAGTCCAAAGCCCCAGAGGGCTAAAATCTGTCATCCACTTTAGGCTGACTTTTTTTTTCAAAATTCTCTGCATAAAGTTATTTTTGTAGAGCTGCTAATATGAAAAATAATCTCTTAATAATCTCAGGAAATTTTTTAAAGGATTTTTTAAGTCTGGTGTCTCATGTATTTGAATGTATTGTTTTGTAATTGTTCTTCACATCTTACAGTATTGTGAAGGATGCTATGCAAGGTTAAAATGGACATGAACTAAAAAAGTTAAGATTTTCTATGCTATGGGGAACATTTAGAAATGTTATTTGTGCCTAATCAATACTCAAAAAATCAACTTTTTAATTAAAAATGTTTTCTGAAAAAATATCAGTGCACTTCCTGTTATGTGAGGGTGCCTAGGCATGTCAGTACCTATAGCCCTGTAGCTCTATATCAGTGGTCTCCAAACTGCGGCCCTAGGCCCAGATGTGGGCCTTTGCTTGCCTATATCCAGCTCTTAAAGTGATACTAAAGTCTTGTTTTTTTGTTTTTTATACTTACCTGCTCTGTGCAGTGGTTTTGCAAGGAGCAGCCCCGATCCTTCTTGTCAGTGCTCCTGCCCCCTTCCCTCCTGTTGAGTGCATTAAGATAAAAAAACTTCTGCCTTTACAACCACTTTAAGGCATTATTCCTGCCACTGACACTAACAATGGGACACTATTGCTTCCACTGCATCAACGATGGGGCATAATTCCTTCCACTCACAACAAAAATCAGGGAATAGTCCTCCCAACAATACTAACTATTTCCTATTTCTCCCCCTAATACCAAAGATCGGGCATTGTTTGCTTCCTTTGGGCACCCTAAAGTCTGAAGGACAGCAAACTGGCCCTTTCCTAAGAAAGTTTGGAGATCTCTGCTCTATATATAGGTTGGACTTGATGGACTTGTGTCTTTTTTCAACCTCACCTACTATATACTGTATCTGCAATATGAGATCTAAGACACTTCTAGTCTATGGGGTTTTGGAAGCACATTTGGTGATATCACTCATCTGTTGCTCACTGTTCTTCGCAGAAATCTCTGACATGAGAAAGCAAATACCAGCCTTTACCAATATGGTTGCCTCCACATGGAGATATACAGTGCCGAATAAGCTATGCTGAGGAAAAAGTCAGCTACTGTCACGGTCAGAGTTCAGACTCGGAGACCAGTAGCTATAGCAGTTGTTTACTTCCTGGTGGGGGGATTCTGGTGAATACCGGTTAGTGCTTGGACAGCATACCTCGGATGAGCCCAGGGTGACAAGGGTGACCGGCTTTCACATGTTACCTTGCAAAAGATGAATGGATAGGATGCATATGGAGAGTCAAGGAGTGTGCATTGGTGCTGAGAGTCAAGAAGGTTTGGAGATACAGCATAATCATGATGCACAGCAGATTTGTACTCTAGGACAAATGTACTCCTCTTCCATTTCATGGGCATATGCACACTCTAAACATAGCTCAGTTATCAAACTTATATTGATAAGTTAATATCTTTAAGTGGAATTCCAGCTTACACCTTACTAGCCTCAACACTGTCCCCTCCCCCTCTCAACACCTATGCTAAATAACCTGTGTATGAAAGATGTACAGTGTGGCAAAAAAGTATTTAGTCAGCCACCAATTGTGCAAGTTCTCCCACTTAAAAAGATGAGAAAGGCCTGTAATTGTCATCATAGGTATACCTCAACTATGAGAGACAAAATGTGGAAACAAATCCAGACAATCACATTGTCTGATTTGGAAAGAATTTATTTGCAAACAAGCAAGATTTCTGGCTCTCACAGACCTGTATCTTCTTCTTTAAGAGGCTCCTCTGTCCTCCACTCATTACCTGTATTAATGGCACCTGTTTGAACTTGTTATCAGTATAAAAGACACCTATCCACAACCTCAAACAGTCACACTCCAAACTCCACTATGGTGAAGACCAAAGAGCTGTCGAAGGACACCAGAAACAAAATTGTAGACCTGCATTAGGCTGGGAAGACTGAATCTGCAATAGGCAAGCAGCTTGGTGTGAAGAAATCAACTGTGGGAGCAATAATTCGAAAATGGAAGACATACAAGGCCACTGATAATATCCCTCGATCTGGGGCTCCACGCAAGATCTCACCCCGTGGGGTCAAAATGATCACAAGAACGGTGAGCAAAAATCCCAGAACCACACAGGGGGACCAAGTGAATGACCTGCAGAGAGCTGGGACCAACGTAACAAAGGCTACCATCAGTAACACACTACGCCGCCAGGGACTCAGATCCTGCAGTGCCAGACATGAGTGAGTGAGTGAGTGAGTGAGTGAGTGAGTGAGTGAATAACTTGTATAGCGCTACAAATGCGAACTAAATCGCCTCAAGGCGCTTTGCATCCAGTGACATCCTGACCCTTCAGAATAGGTGGGTCTTAAGTTTTTTCCTGAAGGCCCGGTGGTTTTCTTCCATGCGGATGTTGGTGGGTAGAGCGTTCCATAGCCGTGGTCCTTGGACTGCAAATCTTCGTTCTCCCTTTGATTTGTAGCGGGACTTGGGGATGTGAAGGAGGTTTTGGTTGGTTGATCGGAGATTGCGATTGGGGGTGTAGTGTTTTATCTTCTCGCATAGATATTGTGGAGCGTTTCCCTGTGTGCACTTGTGGGTGAGACAGAGGGTCTTGAATGTGATCCGATCCTTTACGGTTAGCCAATGAAGGGTCCTTAGTGATGGGGTGATGGATTCCCAAGGTTTTTTTCCCGTTACCAGCCTGGCAGCCGTGTTCTGGATGACTTGTAGGCGCGAAATCTGGTATTTGGGTAGTCCGAGGTAGAGGGCGTTTGCGTAATCGAGTCGGGAGTTGATAATTGTTCCAACTACTACTGCTGTATCCTCTTTTGGGATGAAGGGGATGAGTCTACGTAGTAGACGGAGGAGATGGTGAGCTCCGCTGACTACTGATCCAATTTGTGCGTCCATCGACATCTCCGAGTCAAAGATGACTCCGAGACTTTTGACTTTGGTGCTCGGGGTAACGGTCTGTCCAAGGATAGTGGGGAGTGTCCAAGAAGTCTTAGTTTTTGTCTTTCGGTTTGCGTGGAGGAGAAGGAGTTCTGTTTTGGATCCGTTGAGTTTGAGGGAATTCTCAGTCATCCATTCATCGATCAATGTGAGACAGGTTTCCAATCCGTGATATTGGTCTTTTTTCCCGGTGATACGAAAGTAGAGTTGGGTGTCGTCAGCATATGAGTGGTAGCACAGGCCCTGTTTGCTGATGATTTTGAGGAGTGGGCGGAGGTAGATGTTAAAGAGCACGGGTGACAGGGGTGATCCTTGGGGGACTCCGCAAGAAATTGTGCGAGTTTCAGAGGTGAAGGCTCCTAGTTTCACTGTCTGGGAACGATTGTCTAGGAAGGATGCGAACCAGTGTAGGTCAGGGTCTGCGACTCCGGCTACTTCTTTAAGGCGAATGAGTAGAGTTTTGTGGTCTACTGTGTCGAACGCTGCACTGAGGTCCAGCAGCACCAGGAGACATGATTCTCCGTCATCTGCTGCTTCGAGGGTGTCATCCCATATTTTAAGAAGTGCTGTTTCTGTGCCATGGCCTGGGCGGAAGCCTGATTGTAGTGGATCCAAAAGTTTGTGGGTGTCCAAATAGAGTTGTAGCTGTTGTACTACTGCTGTCTCCATGATCTTGGAGATGGTGTTGAGGCTTGTTACCGGTCTGCGGTAGTTTGGGTCTTTGGGGTCCAGGTTGGGTTTCTTTAGGAGGGGTTTGATTATGCCTTGCTTGAGAGAGATTGGAACAATACCTTCTTTGAATGATTGATTTACGAGGTGTGTTATGGTGGGTGCTAAAATGTCGGTACATTCTTTCAGGAGTTTTGTAGAGATTATGTCATTTGGAGATGTGCTGTCTCTGAGGCTTCTGATTATATTTTTGGTGGTGTCGATGGTGATCGGGACCAGCGAAAAGCCAGTACATGTCCGGGCCCGTCTGAGGTTTGCTAGAGAGCATTTGGATGATCCAGAAGAGGATTGGGAGAATGTCATATGGTCAGATGAAACCAAAGTAGAACTGTTTGGTAGAAACACAACTCGTCGTGTTTGGAGGAGAGAGAATGCTGAGTTGCAACCAAAGAACACCATACCTACTGTGAAGCATGGGGGTGGCAACATCATGCTTTGGGGCTGTTTCTCTGCAAAGGGAACAGGGCGACTGATCCGTGTACATGAAAGAATGAATGGGGCCATGTATTGTGAGATTTTGAGTGCAAACCTCCTCCCATCAGCAAGGGCATTGAAGATGAAACGTGGCTGGGTCTTTCAGCATGACAATGATCCCAAACACACCGCCCAGGCAACGAAGGAGTGGCTTCGTAAGAAGCATTTCAAGGTACTGGAGTGACCTAGTCAGTCTCCAGATCTTAACCCCATAGAAAACCTTTGGAGGGAGTTGAAAGTCCGTGTTGCCCAGCGACAGCCCCAAAACATCACTGCTCTAGAGGAGACCTGCATGGAGGAATGGGCCAACATACCAGCAACAGTGTGTGACAACCTTGTGAAGACTTACAGAAAACGTTTGACCTCTGTCATTGCCAACAAAAGATATATAACAAAGTATTGAGATGAACTTTTGATATTGACCAAATACTTATTTCCCACCATAATTTGCAAATAAATTCTTTCCAAATCAGACAATGTTATTGTCTGGATTTGTTTCCACATTTTGTCTCTCATAGTTGAGGTATACCTATGATGACAATTACAGGCCTCTCTCATCTTTTTAAGTGGGAGAACTTTCACAATTGGTGGCTGACTAAATACTTTTTTGACCCACTGTATATAGTTACCATATGTATACAAAAAATAGTGGTCATGGGACCTGAGTAAAATAAAGGTACAAATAGTATATAAAAATAACAATCAATTTATTATGAAAACCAAATGAACCAAAAATATTGTTCTCAGGGTACATGATACAGTCATAAAAACAAATTCCATACAAAGCTACATACATAGAATTGATGAATAATTTCATATTAAATAAATACATAATGGCATAATTAAGCCGGTACATAAGTAGATCTGGGTAAAAAGTAAAACTGTAATGACATAAACGAACTGAACGCATTTCAATGATACATCCATCCATCCTCTCATCATAGTATGATGTCAATGGTATCTATAGATATGAATAATACAGAATGTACAGGTCCTTCTCAAAAAATTAGCATATTGTGATAAAGTTCATTATTTTCTGTAATGTACTGATAAACATTAGATTTTCATATATTTTAGATTCATTACACACAACTGAAGTAGTTCAAGCCTTTTCTTGTTTTAATATTGATGATTTTGGCATACAGCTCATGACAACCCAAAATTCCTATCTCAAAAAAATAGCATATCATGAAAAGGTTCTCTAAACGAGCTATTAACCTAATCATCTGAATCAACTAATTAACTCTAAACACCTGCAAAAGATTCCTGAGGCTTTTAAAAACTCCCAGCCTGGTTCATTACTCAAAACCGCAATCATGGGTAAGACTGCCGACCTGACTGCTGTCCAGAAGGCCATCATTGACACTCTCAAGCAAGAGGGTAAGACACAGAAAGAAATTTCTGAACGAATAGGCTGTTCCCAGAGTGCTGTATCAAGGCACCTCAGTGGGAAGTCTGTGGGAAGGAAAAAGTGTGGCAGAAAACGCTGCACAACGAGAAGAGGTGACCGGACCCTGAAGAAGATTGTGGAGAAGGACCGATTCCAGACCTTGGAGGACCTGCGGAAGCAGTGGACTGAGTCTGGAGTAGAAACATCCAGAGCCACCGTGAACAGGCGTGTGCAGGAAATGGGCTACAGGTGCCGCATTCCCCAGGTCAAGCCACTTTTGAACCAGAAACAGCAGAAGCGCCTGACCTGGGCTACAGAGAAGCAGCACTGGACTGTTGCTCAGTGGTCCAAAGTACTTTTTTCGGATGAAAGCAAATTTTGCATGTCATTCGGAAATCAAGGTGCCAGAGTCTGGAGGAAGACTGGGGAGAGGGAAATGCCAAAATGCCTGAAGTCCAGTGTCAAGTACCCACAGTCAGTGATGGTCTGGGGTGCCATGTCAGCTGCTGGTGTTGGTCCACTGTGTTTTATCAAGGGCAGGGTCAATGCAGCTAGCTATCAGGAGATTTTGGAGCACTTCATGCTTCCATCTGCTGAAAAGCTTTATGGAGATGAAGGTTTCATTTTTCAGCACGACCTGGCACCTGCTCACAGTGCCAAAACCACTGGTAAATGGTTTACTGACCATTGTATTTCTGTGCTCAATTGGCCTGCCAACTCTCCTGACCTGAACCCCATAGAGAATCTGTGGGATATTGGGAAGAGAAAGTTGAGAGACGCAAGACCCAACACTCTGGATGAGCTTAAGGCCGCTATCGAAGCATCCTGGGCCTCCATAACACCTCAGCAGTGCCACAGGCTGGTTGCCTCCATGCCACCCCGCATTGAAGCAGTCATTTCTGCAAAAGGATTCCCGACCAAGTATTGAGTGCATAACTGAACATAATTATTTGAAGGTTGACTTTTTTTGTATTAAAAACACTTTTCTTTTATTGGTCGGATGAAATATGCTAATTTTTTGAGATAGGATTTTTGGGTTTTCATGAGCTGTATGCCAAAATCATCAATATTAAAACAAGAAAAGGCTTGAACTACTTCAGTTGTGTGTAATGAATCTAAAATATATGAAAGTCTAATGTTTATCAGTACATTACAGAAAATAATGAACTTTATCACAATATGCTAATTTTTTGAGAAGGACCTGTATGTTAATAAAAAAAAAAACCCTGAGGGGGTCTAACATTTACATGTAGCTAAAGGAACATGTATGAGAGCCCAGCTGCAGAAAGCAAGATGGGGAGGGTGTCTTAAATGATGTTACCAATTTTCAGGCCGCTCCAGTCTGGACATGTCTTCCGGCTCCCCTGTGTCAGCCATCACTGACTGCAGGGAAGGGGAGGGTAGGGAGAACCAATGGTTGGGCCATTAAAGCCTATGGGTAATGTCAGCACTCCAGGCTTTACTAGCTGTTGTTGGAAAGCTCCCTCCTCTCCCCTGCTGCTGCCACTGGCTGGCATAGGAAAGATCACATGACAGGACCGGTGTGGCTTGGATATAGGTAAGTATATACTGTACATCTTTCTTACGCTAATTATTCAGCATCGTTGTTAGAAGGGGGAATCGGTTAACCAATTGAAGGAAGTAGCAACTTTAAATATAACTGCAGCATTTTTTTCCATTGATAAACTCGTGAAGGGTTGAAACCCATGTCAGATTTGGGTCACTGTTGAGAAAATGTGACATTACATATTGACTTGGTGAACACTGTATTGTGACAGGAAATAAAACGCATCTTCTCAAAATTAAAAGGGTAAAGGGAACGTAAAATTAAAGTGCATACATCCCCCCCCCCCCGACTAAACCTAACCCACCTTCCCCCTTATTCCTAAGGCTGTGGATCCGCTGCTTGTTTCTATCCAGTGGTTCAAGTCTTTACTGTGCTAGCTGAGCATTAAAACCCCATAGACCTTTACTGGATCACCTGATGGCTTTTTAGTAACAGGTGCATAGACTTTTGTAACGTGTGTTTTCAGAGGACCTGAACGTCCGTGTTCTCTATACTCATAACTAAAACCATTTGTTCCAATGCACAATAGCACTGTTTTGTTTATACTCACTTTTATAGCTGTGAGGTTATTTGCGAACCTACATATTTTTGTTATTACCAGAGCTTCTAGCGCTATTGATGTTATGTATACTTTACAATAAAAAAATATTGAACGGAAAACCCCATAGACCTCTATGGGTCTGTGTCCCAAGGTCAGAGATAATCGGAAGTTAAACTCACCAGCCAGCCTGCAACCAACCAAATTCTCCTGTCTAAGAATTTGCATTAAAAAACGGGTTTAGTTAGCAAAAAGTTGCAAATACATGCATAAGCTGCATAGCCACTGCACTGCACCCCAGTATTATCTGCAGTCCCAACTCTGCAAATTTATGAGAGCCTTCATAGTAGAAGCACATGCATTCTAATGGATAGATAGAGGGCAGATGAGCCTGGAGGGATCCCACCCCTCCTTAAAGGCACAGGGGACACCCAGCACAAAGCACAATGGCAGCAAAGGTGTCCAGTGTGTTCCCTCACCAATATTACATCAGTACAAACAACTGGCCACTGCCCCCACCATTGCCCTTCCATGTGCTCCTCACTTTGAAGGCCAGTTATAGGTGGTTAATTAGTTATAATATTCATTTTAAATAAACACTGTAAAGCCGTGTACACACGATCGGTTTTACCGATGAAAACAGATGGACTGTTTTCATCGGACGAACCGATCGTGTATGGGCCCCATCAGTCTTTTTTCCATCGGTGTGAAAAAATAGAACATGTTTTAAATTTATCCGATGGGGAAAAAAAACAATAGCAAAATCCGATCGTCTGTGTGGAAATCCATCGGATAAAAAACCCACGCATGCTCAGAATCAAGTCGACGCATGCTCAGAAGCATTGAACTTAATTTTTCTCGGCTCATCGGAGTGTTTTACGTCACCGCATTTGAAACGGTCAGTTTTTTGACTGATGGTGTGTGGGCAAGACTGATGGAAGACAGTTTCATCGGATTTCCGATGGAAAAAACCATTGGATTAGAATCCATAGGATATCCGATCGTGTGTACAGGGCTTTAGTATTTTACGCTATGCGGGCCTGGTGATCTTTCTGTTTTATCATGGTCAGAGTGATGTAGAACCAGTGGGGAGAAGCTTGATACCCAGTGGAGGGTCTTTTCCACACAAGAATTTTCAGACTTCTACTCCCTGAGAGTCTCACATCCTATGGTAAGGAGACATCTTCACTGGTGTATGCATGTATGGTATTTTAGTGGAGCTGGGACACATGGATTCTCTGATCCAAGTCCCCTGGATTCAGTGTTCTAAAGTTTTTATATTAATTTACAAATATAGAACTAGGCTAAGTTCACCTTTTTTTTTCTTCTAAATTCCAGCTCCCCTATGTACCAATACAGCATTAATGTACTTCTTTTGCAAAAATAAAACAGCTTTCCATTTATTCTACACACGCTTACCTCTCTGTCCTCATGGATGTTTGAAAACACTTCTCCATTACGTCTGCCTTACTTCGTGAACAGACTTTAGGTCATGATAC
The DNA here is from genome assembly GCA_029206835.1 of Rana muscosa. Taxonomy (NCBI): domain Eukaryota; kingdom Metazoa; phylum Chordata; class Amphibia; order Anura; family Ranidae; genus Rana; species Rana muscosa. The sequence continues at coordinate 219,567,882 of CM055121.1, forward strand.
AGGAAGGAGTTGACCAGCTGACCTCATTAGCACACACCCTGCATCATCTACCCTCAACTGGTCAACTCCTTCCTGTGTCATGACTTAAAGTCTGTGCAGGATGTAAGGCAGAAGTAATGGAGAAGTTTTTTTAAACAGCCATGAAGACAGTGAGGTGAGTGTGTAGAATAAATGGAAAGCTGTTTTATTTTTCCAAAAGAAGTACATTAATGCTATATCTGTACATAGGGGAGCTGGCCTTTAGAAAGAAAAAGGTGAACAAAGGTGAACTTTAAAAGGTTTAGTGTGGTATGACACTTTTTTGTATTGGAATTGTACCTTTTCTATACAAGTCTGTACATCAGTCCAAAAAGAGGAACAACTGAGGAGGAAAAAAGGGACAGAGGGATTTGGTTTTAAAAGAGGGCCAGTCCCTCCAAATGAGGGACAGTTGGGAGCTATGGGGTATGACTTACACATCATGTGACACTTGGCATTTCTTCAGGACTGCATGGCTTTTGGCTGTTTATAGGGCACAGCTGGCTGGGGTGGAATTTACCGTATTGGCTGATAGAAAATGTTTCTAAGTAAGCCAGTAAGAGTACATATGCCCAGTTTGTGACAGACGAGGACATGATCTTTGCACTTCTACATATATGAACTGCGGTTCCTCCCTTTACTTGGCTGGAAGGACAATGAATACTATATTTCTACTCGTGCAAACTGATGGGGCGCCTTTCTTCCTTAGCCATGGCAGACTGAAATAAAGGGTATTGATTCTATAAACATGCCCGCTATGCTTGAAGCTGGCCGGATTTTGTGACAGTAATTTCTGTGGGTGCTATTGGATTTCATTATGCTTTAAGAAGACAGTATTGTAATTATTCCAACTATTCCAAGCCTTTCCAAATAATTCAATCATTCACTGGAAAAGTAAGTATGAGAAACCCTACCCTTTTACAAGCCTAATAAAAGTCCTATTCTTTTAGTTTCAGAAGATTTAAATAAAAAAAAAAAGTCATACTAAACATACAATAATACTTTCTAAAGTATAAAGTCCAAACTGAACAAAGTAGATGTCATAAATATTGCCAGACTCAATAAAAAATGTTTAGTCTAATAATATATTCTTCCATAACTGCATTCCTGGTTTATAACTATCTATAGCTATAACAAAAAAAAAAAATCCAAACTATAACAACATTAGTTTATGTTACTTTATCTGAGAAGTGCCCAACATTTTGAAAGAATAGTTCTTTAGTTCTTTAAATTTTATCAAAAGGCATTTTCTCATACAGTAGGTCCTCCTGTATGAGAAAATGCCTTTTGATAAAATGTAAGGGAATAGTGAAATCCTCGTATGGTTTTCTTTCTTATTATTTACTACGTCCTGTTGGGGTGATTTACCTTCAATTTATGTCCCAAAGTAATTTTCCCTATTGGAAGATGTACTTAAAATTTTTCTTCAATTTTTTGATTAAAGAGATTGAAAGGGTGAATCTCCCTACCGACAGGTAGGAGTAAAAACTGAACAGAAAGTTTAACACTTTTTCATTGTATACAAATCTTTGAAGCTTAATTGCACATATGTTGTAGAATTATATGGTGCAGTGCAATGAGTGCAGTGCATGCGCTATGGGATGCGTGCCCATTTATTTATAATGACACCATAATGCGAAAAGTCACAAAAAAAAAATAGAAAATACTGTGATCTTTAGCAAAGCTGATTTTGTTGTTTTCAAGCACACTACAAGGCAACACACATTTTTTTTTATTACATGTGTTGTCTTGTAACAACCCCCCCCCCCCCCAGTGGTCAGTGGACGCATGTTGAGTGCCCATAAAAAAAGAATATCCAAAAACAAAAATGTTATACCAATGATTAGGGATGAGCCGAACACCCCCCAGAATGGACCGAAAGTTTGCGCGAACTTTAGAACCCTATTAAATACAATGGACGCAAACGTACAAAATCAAAAGTGCTAATTATAACGGCTAATATGCAAGTTATTGTCCTAAAAAGGGTTTGGGGACCCGGGTCCTGCCCCAGGGGACATGTATCAATGCAAAAAGAAGTTTTAAAAACTGAAGTTTTTTCGGGAGCAGTGATTTTAATGATGCATAAAGTGAAAAAAAAAAAGTGAAATATTCCTTTAAATATCGTACCTGGGGGGTGTCTAAAGTATGCCTGTGAAGTGGCACGTGTTTCCCGTGTTTAGAACTGTCCCTGCACAAAATTAAATTTCTAAAGGAAAAAAAGTCATTTAAAACTGCTTGCGGCTTTAATGTAATGTCTGGTCCCGGCAATATGGATGAAAATCATTCAGAAAAATGGCATGGGTACCCCCCACCGACCCCCCCCCCAGCCCACTACCAGCCCCTTTGGGTCTTTTATGGATATTAAGGGGAACCCCGCACCCAATTTAAAAAAAGGCCCTATATACTCTGAACAGCAGCATACAGGCGGTGCAAACAAGACAGGGACTGCAGGTTTGTTCTTAAGTATTTACATTTTGGGTATTTATTGAAACAAGGATTGGTGATAAAGCATCAGTGGAGAGGGACACCTCTTTCCCATATTAACTCTTTCAGGAGAGAATTTCCCTTTGTAGGGGTAGATTTCCTCTCATTTCCTGTTGTCTCCTTCTGTTTGCAAGTAGGAGTCATTTGTAAGTTGGATGTTTGAAAGTAGGGGCCTGCCGTATATACTCTGCAGAAATTTGGCCCTTAGGTGTTGGTGTTGCCACAACATTGTAAGCCCTCACAGTTACTCTTGGTGGGCGCTGGAACGCCCTGCTGTGAACTATTATATCAAAAATTGTAATTACATGACATTGTTTAACATTGGTAGGAAAAATTGTGCCTTTGGTGGTGGTGCTGGTGCCACAACACTGTAAGTCCTCACAGTTACTCTTGGTGGGCGCAGGAATGGGCCCAGCTGTGAAATTTTAGATCAAGAATTGTAATTACATGCCCCTGTTGATCAGGGGCAGAAAAATTGGGCCTTTGGTGGTGGTGGTGGTGGTGTTGCCACAACACTGTAAGTCCTCACAGTTACTCTTGGTGGGCGCAGGAATGGGCCCTGCTGTGAATTATTAGATCAAGAATTGTAATTACGTGCCCCTGTTGAACAGGGGCAGAAAAATTGGTCCTTAGGCACTGGTGCCACAACACTGCAACCCCTCACAGATACTGTACTTGGAGCGCAGCAATGAGCCCTGTTGCAAAGTATTGCATCAAAAATTGTAATTACATGCCCCTGTTAAACAGGGGCAGAAAAGTTGGGCCTTAGGCACTGGTGCTGGTGCTACAACACTGCAACCCCTCACAGATACAGTACTTGGAGCGCAGCAATGAGCCCTGCTGCAAAGTATTGCAACAAAAATTTTATTTATACGTCCCTGTTAAACAGGGACAGAAAAATTGGGCCTTAGGCACTGGTGCCACAACACTGCAACCCCTCACAGATACAGTACTTGAAGCGCAGCAATGAGCCCTGCTGCAAAGTATTGCATCAAAAATTGTGTTTACACGCCCCTGTTAAACAGGGGCAGAAAAATTGGGCCTTAGGCACTGGTGCTGGTGCCACAACACTGCAACCCCTTACAGATACAGTACTTGGAGCTCAGCAATGTGCCCTGCTGCAAAGTATTGCATCAAAAATTGTATTTACACGCCCCTGTTAAACAGGGGCTGAAAAATTGGGCCTTAAACACTGGTGGCGGTGCCCATAACCAGAAATGTTCTTTCAAGCTATCAGCATGATTATTGAGGAGGAAGAGGATAGTCACTCAGCATAACAGGATAGTTACTCAGCATCAGCATAGGCAGTCTTGAAGGGATCTGACATTTCCAAAAAAAATATTCCGTTACATCAGCATCAGGTGCTTGGTAGCTGGTGGTGATCCAAGACTGATTCATTTTTATGAAGGTCAGTCGATCAACCGAGTCGGCGGACAGGCGCACCCGGTGATCAATTACAAAGCCTCCAGCAGCACTGAATGTGCGCTCCGAAAACCCTGGATGCAGGACAGGCCAGTACATCAATTGCATACTGTGCAAGCTCTGGCCAGTGATACATCCTCAAGATCCAGTAACCCAGAGGATTTTCGGTGGGAAAGGTGTCCAAGTCTGATCTTGCCCCTAGGTATTCCTGCACCATGTAAACCAGACGCTGGCGATGGTTGCTGGAAGCGATCATACCTTGGGGCTGCGTACTAAAAAATTGTCTGAACGCATCGGTCAGACGGCCACCTTCTCCACCGCTCCTTCTTTGACTGACCGGAGCCTCAGCAACACGTTGTCCAGGACCAGGAATTTGCACAGACCTTTCTGCAAGGCCTCCCGAAGATGCTTCATCCTCTGCTCCCTCTGCGACGGCAAGATACGGTCCGCAACCTTACCCTTGTAACATGGATCAAGGAGGGTTGTCAGCCAGTAATGATCCCTCTCCTTGATCGCACGAATACGAGGATCCTTGCACAGGCTTTGCAGGATCAGGGAGGCCATGCAGCGTTGGTTTGCTGAGGCATTCGGTGCAGAGTCCTCTAGGTCACTGAGGACGACATGATCCGCAGCCACCTCCTCCCAGCCACGTACAAGTCCATGGGTGTCTTGGGACTGTAATTGATCCGTTGAAGACTGCTGCTGAGTGCTAGGCTCCACCTCCATGCTGACACAATAATCCTCCTCCTCCTCCTCCTCGTCCTCTTCCTGTGTGATAGCTGGGCCAGCAGGAACACTGTCTGAATAAAGGGGGCCTTGAGAGGTAAGGAAGTCCTCCTCTTCCTGCCTCTGTTATGCCTCAAGTGCCCTGTCCATTATTCCACACAGTGTGTGCTCCAACAGGTGGACAAGAGGGACAGTGTCACTGATGCATGCACTGTCACTGCTCACCATCCTTGTGGCCTCCTCAAATGGTGCCAGGACAGTGCATGCATCTCTGATCATGGCCCACTGGCGTGGGGAAAAAAATCCAGGCTCCCCTGACACTGTCCTGGTGCCATATTGCAACAGATACTCATTGATGGCCCTCTGCTGCGTGTGCAGCCGCTGCAGCATGGCCAACATAGAGTTCCACCTGGTGGGCATATCACAGATTAGGCGGTTCTTGGGCAGGTTGTAATTCTTTTGCAGGTCAGCCAGCCAAGCACTGGCATTGTATGACCTGCAGAAATTCCCACAGAGTTTCCTGGCCTGCTTCAGGACCTCCTGTAAGCCCGGGTACCTGCCCAAGAACTGCTGCACCACCAAGTTAAAGACGTGAGCCAAACAGGGCACATGGGTCAGGTGTCCCTGTCGGAGGGTGGAGAGGAGGTTGGTGCCACTGTCGGAAACCACCTTTCCTGGCTTAAGCTGGCGTGGCGTCAACCACCTCTGAGCCTGCCCCTGCAGAGCTGCCAGAATCTCTGCCCCAGTGTGGCTCCTGTCCCCCAAGCACATCAGCTCAAGCACCGCATAGCATCTTTTTGCCTGCGTACTTGCGTAGCCCCTTGAACGCCTACGGAGCACCGCTGGTTCCAAGGACAAAGCATAGGTAGAGGCTATGGAGGAAGAAGAAGAGGAGGGGTTGGAGGAGAGAGGTGTGTCAGAATCACCAGTAGTAACATTTTGGAGGCGTGGTGGCGGAACAACCTCCAACACTACTGCACCTTGTCCTGCATCCTTCCCAGCTGCCAGCAGAGTCACCCAATGTGCCGTGAAAGATAGGCAACGTCCCTGTCCATGCAAACAAACTCACAGAAGGGGGCAGAGTCTACCAACTGAAAAGGCAGCAGTTGAAGTGCCAACAATTTATCCAAGCTAGCATTCAACCGCTGGGCATGTGGATGGCTGGGAGCGAACTTCTTTCGGCGGTGCAGCAGCTGGGGCAGGGAAATTTGCCTGGTACAATAGGACGTCGGTGTACCGATAGCAGATTGTCCTCAAGTACTTGGCTGTGACACACCGAATTCTACACCTTCATTCCTCTCAGTTCAGGTTTCAGAGAGAAAGGAAGGTATAGTGGGGTTGGAGATCCCAGCTGATGAGGAGCAAGGAGAGGTCCGCTTTGTTCTTTGGTGTGGGTCTTTTAGGTATGCTTGCCAATGGACTGCATGGCAGGTGGACATATGTCTGGTCAAGCACGTGGTGCCCAAGCGGCTGATGTTTTGGCCACGCGAGATACGTTTTAGACATATGTTGCAAATGGCAACGGTGCGATCTGCTACACACGTCTGAAAAAAGGCCCACACCAAAGAACTTTTGGAATAACGCGCAGAGACAGCAGCACCCTGCACATGCGGAGCTCTGCGGTGTGATGCGGTCGGTGTGCCGCCCTTAAGTTGGCCCCTGGAGGGCATCCTGCCTCATTGGAGATGTGCCTCCTCCTCCTCCTCCTCTCTCCTATCAGGCACCCACATGGAGTCAGTGACCTCATCATCCCCTCCCTCCTCATCACTGGAGCCAATCTGGCAGTATGCTGCAGCTGGGGGAACATGACTGCCAGATAGCTGTCCTTGTTGGGCACCCCCTCTCTCTGGGCTCACGTTACTACCCCCTCTCTCTGAGCTCACGTTACTGCCTTCCTCCAGCTGGGTTCCATCATTGGAGCCTTCAAATCGCTCGGCATCCTCCTGGAGCATGTACCCAACACTGTGGTCAAAAAGTTCGGGGGACTCCTCAAGAGGACATGGTGGGGCTAGGGAAGGAGTGACTGATGCCATTGAGCCGAGGGAAGAGGCCGCTTTGGCAGCTGCTTTGCCAGACAAAGTACCCTGAGCCTGGGTGAGAGAGGACGAGGAGGAGGAGGACGGCTTGGTCATCCACTCTACCAAGTCTTGGGCATGTTTCGGCTCAACATGGCCAGCTGCCCAAAAGAAGGACAAGCGTGTCCCATGGCCACGTGCTGATGAGGATGCACCATGTCCACGACCAGCAGCACTGTTGCCTCTAGACACAGAGCCTGCATGCCCTCTTTTATTGCCTCTTGACTGTGTGCCTCTCCTTGTTTGCCTTCCAGACATACTAATGGCCTACAGTGAGATGTAGCTGCACAAAGGTGGGATGTATTATATATATATATTTGTCTGTACTGATAATGCAGCTATCAGAATCAACTACCTGCAGTGTTATTAGTATGGGAAAAGCAGCAGCAGCAGCAGCAGTTAATTTTAGGTGAAAATTGTGCAGAGAGGGACACAGTACACTGAAAATACTTGCAGCTCTCTGCCTGTGGTTTAATTATGAGAACACCACTATTAGTCACTCACTAACTGTATTCAGGTAAGCTTTAGGTGAACGCTATGCAAAGCACACAGTACACTAAGTGAAACACTGACTGTCTGCAGCTAGCACAATCACCTGCCTGCCTGTCACAGTATAGAGAAAACCAGGAAGGGATCTAGCTAAACTAAATACAGTGTATAAATATATATACAACACCTAGGATGCATTTATATCCTCTACACGCTGTAACTGCAGTTAACTGACTCGCATGCCTGCTCTATCTAACTCAATATAAATGACACTGTCCCACACCCACCTAACAACTATCCCCGAGCCACCCCCATCAAATTTTCTGCAGCTATTACCTTTTGTACCACCACCCCTCCCTTTAGAATGTAAGCTCTACGAGCGCCCGTGCACCCTTAATGGACGGGCTGCCCCTGCTTTCCACCCACCTCCTTTATCTTCATGATCTTCTCCAGCGTGCGCTGAGAGAAGGCAAGGGAACTCTGAAAACTCTGAGGTGAGGCTGAAACCATGTGTGCAGTGTCATGAGGGACCGGGCACTGCAGAGTCAGAGACCCATACAAAGAGGAGGGGTTCATGCTAGGCCTGGGACTAGGAATAGGATGTGACCCCCCCAAAATTGAAGGACTACAGGTCCCAGCATGAACCCCTGATAGTAAGCAAGCTGAACAGTGAACAAGTTAGTTCCCACTTCTTTTGTCAAAGCCTACCCTAGGCTTCTTCCTGTGAGACCTCTTAAAATGCAGACTGAGCTTTCTAATCTTACCTGCAAGCTGCTTATTAGCAATGCAGAGAACAGGAAAAAATGCTTGGACAGCCGCACTCCAAAAATGGTTGTTTATTAAAACAAAAACCAGCTATGATTAAGCACTGAGTCACAGTGCGAAACGCGTCAGCTCCTGTTTGCTGCTTTCCATGCTGTGATATGTTTTTCACATTTTTGTTTTAATAAACAACCATTTTTGGAGTGCGGCTGTCCAAGCATTTTTTCCTGTTCTCTGCATTGTGATATGCACTGCCTGCACCCACGGCTCTAGGACCCTGTGAAGCATTTATCAGCTACACCTGAGCGGTTACTCCCTTGCTTATTAGCAATGTTCTCGCTACAAAACAGTTTTCATACAACTGTAGAGGAAAAGACACTTCTGTCATAGGTCCATCCATCCTTGCAAAATTCAGTGCCCTTTTCTTCCCACTGATGTACTGTAAAAAATCCTTCAACAATTTGGTACTGGGCACACCTATGTGGCTTTTTGTTCTTGTCCAGTGGCAACTTGAAAAGCAGTGTCTCATCTTGGCTGTCCATGACTCTAGCAGAGGGAAGTTTGCAGGAATGATCAGGCTGCTGCCTATCAGTGCCGCCTAGCAGTGTCCTTTACTTTAGTGCCACCTATCAGTGCAGCCTCATCAGTGCAGCCTTATCCTCTGCCCCGCTGACCCCATCTTCTGCTTCATTGACCACATATGTGGCACTTGGATGAATCATGTCTCAGAGTCTGATGAGGAAGCCATAGCTGTTCACTGTGAATGGCTGCAGCTTCCTCATCAGACCCTGAGACAAGAACAGTATATCGCGGCTGGGGTTGGACAAATTTAGATGAGGGGGGGGTGGGCGCCCGATTTTAGTCATGCCTAGGACAGCACAAAACCAAAATACACCACTGACATCTACGTGAGGTTATGTTCTGTGTCCTTTAAAATCTTTAATAACATTGATTGAAAGAGAAACTAAAGATTGTTTTCCTGGTGTGTTAGCTTTGTAAATTGAGCCTTTTGTATGTAAAGTCAATTTGAACAAGGTCTAATACCTCCAGTTGACTTATTTTCTTCTGGCTTCAAGTGTATAGATTTAATGTAGGTAACATGCAGTTAAATATTATAAAATAATAAAAATGCCATTTAAAATGTCTTTTTATAAACTTTTGGACCCTGCACCGAATCAGCTCTCAGTCTCACTAACTTAAGAACAGTTAGTCAGACAGTTAGGCACTATCAACACACCTCAAAAGAGTTAGGTGATAAAACTATATGATACATATGTAATAAATACTTGAATACTTGATGGTAATGACCTGTTATTTAACTACTTCTGTATTGCAGTACAATTTTTGTAAATGTTCTGCAGTTGAGGAACTTAGTCTTTGATAGCTGAGAGCTTTCACACTACTCTGATGATAGTATGTATGGAAGCAGCTATAAAGAGAACATGTGTGTTAAGTTATGTCAAGCTTTACGATGGCTGTCGTCACCCGCAGAGCAGTTCAGAGCACAGCGAGGGGCAATGCATACTGATACACAGTTGATTATAGGCTCGACTGGCAGTTCAAAGCTGGGCTCCATATTTGCAGGAGTTGTGACCTGTCAGCACTGCTACTATAACGGTTTTAAAGGCCTTGCTTCACTTTGCAATGTTTAACCCTTTGCTGGAATCAGCATTTATGTTTTTCCTATTCAATATTTTTATTGAAATTTTAACAGGGATTCATTAAAACATGCAAGGTTGCATAGAGTAAAATATTACATATCAGTTTATAGAGCCAATATAGACCATGGTATAGAAATGTACAAAGAAAATATCACTCAGTTAGAGATTAGTTAAAGTTAAGGCCAAAACCATTGGAAACTGTCACATGACAGCAAGCCACCATCCCAATCAGCTACAGCCATTATGGGTCACTAATGTCACCAGCATCCTGCCCCTTTGTTACATGTGACATGGGGCAAGGAGATTCACAACCACAGGCGTTTGGGACAGCAGCCTGCTGGTGTGAAGTCTTCATAAAACAATGTGACGCATATCAGGTCATAAAAAAACAGAAGATGCTGTATAATGGTGGTGAGGAGGGTAAATGTTGGGGTTCAGACATGGGACAGAGAGAAAGGAGGGGGAAAAGGGGTGATGGGAGAAAGTAAGGTTATCTATGCGGACTGCAACAGCCCCATCATTGGAGTATTTGCGTGTCGAAACTGAAGCAGCGTTTATGTCGTGGCAAAATTGTTCAGTTCACCAAGGTGATTATTTCAAGATTTTCGTGTTACACATATATAGCTGTCTTTCACTTTTGCATTCAGTATTAAGTAGTTTAGCATGGAAACATACATATGTACAAGGGGAAAAAGGAGGAAAGAACTTTTGGTTGTTATCACTAGGCTTGTGCAATTCGTTTCGTAACGAATCAAAATTCGTCCGAATTTAGCAACTTTCGGACATTCGGAAGCATTCGAATTTCCGAACAAAGCAATTACGGATAAAACCGAATCCGAAATAAATTATACCGCAAAATAGCGAATGCCCGAATGTCTTCGGCATAATTCGTTATGAAAAAACTTACGAATGTACAAATCCATTGGAAACACAATAACACTCACTCTGCTCTGCTCTCTGCTTCTCCTTCACCGTGCTGAACTCCCTCTCAAAATGGTGTACAGGGGCGGAGGCTATAGCCGCATGTAAAAAACGAAAGTAAAATACGAGATTTCTAATCCATTCGAAGCACAATAACACTCTGCTCTGCTCTCTGCTTCTCCCTCACCGTGCTGAACCCTCTCAAAATGGTGTACAGGGGCGGAGGCTATAGCCGCATGTAAAAAACGAAAGTAAAATACGAGATTTCGAATCGTTACAAATAACCGCTATGTATTTCGAAAAGTACAAATCCATTCGAAGCACATTAGGCATAATAGTCAGCGTCGTCGTGAGAGAGACACAGAAAATTACGAATCAACGAACCCAAAAAAAGTTACGAAAGTAGGAGTTGTGTCCAGAATCAACGAAAAACAACGTACTCTACCGAAAGTACGAATTATAAAGCAACAAAAAATTCAACGAAAAATGTCGCTTGCAAAAATACGAATGAGTCCGAACACGAAAAATCCCGTCTAGCAAAATTACGAATGATTACGAATCAACAGGACCGGAAAGAAACGAACCGAAACGGAACGAATTTTTCCGTTGTGCACAAGCCTAGTTATCACTATTAGCAGGTTATTGAAACATGTACATATTTTTCTTCCAATAATCACAGCACTGTTTGGCTATACCAGGTAGCTCATTGTGTACTGGTTACCACTAGGGTTGTCCCGATACCACTTTTTTAAGACCGAGTACAAGTACCGATACTTTTTTTCAAGTACTCGCCGATACCGATTACCGATCCTTTTTTTTAATCTCATGTGACAGTGTTTTTTTTTTTACAATTTGTTTATTTTTATTTTTTTACAATTTATTTTATTTATTTATTTTTTAAAATGCTTTCTTTTTTTAATGGGGGGGGGGGGGGGGTGTGGACAGTGTCAGTGTGTGTTTTCTTTAATTTTTTTATTATTTTTTACAATTAATTTTTATTTTATTTCTATTTTATTATTTTTTTATCAGCCCTGTTGGGGGGCTTTGGTGAGATATCAGGGGTCTTAACAGACCTCTGACATCTCCCCTTTGAGACAGGGAAAGGGACTAGGGACACAGATTCCCCAGCCCCTTTCTCAGCAGCCTCAGCTGCGCTGAAAATGAATGGAGAGAAGACAACGGCTCCTCTCCATTCATAAACTGAAACATTGTAAACACAGTTTACGATGTTTCAGTTATGTGAATGGACAGAGTCAGTGATCACTGACTCTGTACATTCCGTCAAGTAAGGAGCCGGATTTACCGGCTCCTACCTTCGCTCTCCATCCTGGCAGATCGAGTGGGTGGAGGAGGAGAACAAAGGGGGACGGCAGCATGGAGGGGGACACGGATTGGGGCGGCGGCACGGAGGGGGACACGGATTGGGATGGCGGCACGGAGGGGGACACGGATTGGGACGGCGGCACGGAGGGGGACACGGATTGGGACGGTGGCGCGGAGGGGGACACGGAGGGGGACGGCAGCACGGAGGGACACACGGAGGGGGACGGCGGCATGGAGACAGCGGCAAAATGGAGGGGGCAACCCTAGTTACCACAATATCAGAGAAATGTGACTCTACTATCCAACTGGCCAATTGCACGACTCAAACCATAATTCTTAGGCCTCATGCCCACGGACGTTTTTACAGCCGCGTTTTTGAGTGTTTTTTACAGCTTAAAAACGCCTATCAATGTTAGTCTATAGCTTTATGCCCACCTAGGCGTTTTTGAGCTACAAATAGCATAGGCGTCTTTAAGCTGAAAAAAAAAAACCCAGGACCAGTGCGTTCCTTGGCGTCGGCGTTAGGCATAAAAAAACGCGAAGCGTTAAAAAACGCGCAAAAACGCTGCAATTGCGTTTTTGAGCTCCGCCGTTTTTTTTTTGTTTTTTTTTTCGAAAAAAATACGGTCGAAAAATGTATACAATAACATGGACAGGCATTTTTAAGCTGTAAAAAACGCTCAAAAACGCGGCTGTAAAAACGTCCGTGGGAATATAGTTGCTACAACGTGACTTCCACCTGCTGTCCAAAGCCAAATATTTACATCAGTGTTCATTGTTTTTGTAGTGGCCTCATAGAGAGGATGAGCCAGCCATGAAAAAACAATGCATTGGCTAAACCCATGGGCGAAGCACCATGTGAAATCACAAGCAACCTGGTATCTTGTGAACACCTAAACCCAAACCTGACATTTTGCAGGCCAGTATTTCTTATTGTGATTTATGTACGTTTTTTGCATTTCAATTACCACACCTCTGAATATTTAATAATCACCCAAACATTTATTACAGGTATTTATATAGCGCCAACAATTTTACGCAGTGCTTTACGTATTGTATATTCACATCAGTCCCTGCCCTCAAGGTCTCTACCTCACATGTATACATAAACATACTACAGCCAATTTATCTACCAGCATGCTTTTGAAGTGTGGGAGGAAACACAGGGAGAATAAACAAACTTCAAACAGGTAGGATTCAAACCAAGGACCCTGGGCAGAAGACAGAAGTGCTAACCGCTAAGCTTATCTCCCCAAATCTAAGCTACATACTCACTGTGGTCTATGTAGCTCTCAAGGAACTAGGCTGCTTAGAATAAATGGCAAGATGCTGTAGTCCCAGAAGCCCTGATTAATCTGGCAAAAATAAACACACAAAAGGAAAGAAAACTATAGTGAGTACAGTGGATGCCAATGCCAATGCTTATCAGCAATAAGTGAGCCAAGTGCCAGAATTAAAATAAAATTATAGGCAAAACTTTTTTTTGGGATTGAGCAACCCCCGTCAGAATTTTCTTTTTGCCACCTGTGTCCCATTGGAGAGATTTCCCTTCATTTCCTGCCCCATAGCCAAACAGAAAGTGAGAGGAAATCCCTGCAAATTAAAGGAATTCCTTTGGATCCCCTGGTCATTAGAACTAGTGTCCCGATTGGAAGGTTTCCCCTCTATTACTGTTTTGAGGACAACCCAAGATTTGGGATTTTCTTTACTTTTAATGATAATGGTAAACAGGACAAATAGAGAGGGTGAATCTCCCTAACAAGGGCACAGACTAGATTGTAAGAAAACTCTGGCAATACACCAGAATGATTGGACAAGTTTAAACAGAAATCCATGTTGTGGGCTTCCCCTGAAAAATAACATGTTGCTTTTGCTTCTGGCACTCCAACCTGCTTAATGTTCCTTCAGCATAGTTACAAAAAAAAAAGAACTGGCTTTCTTTAAAGATGACATACAGAGGAGTTTACTGCTTCCCAAACTATGCTAAAAACAAATATTTAAAGTACTATAGGTAAAACTTTTGTTTTTCATTTTAGATAGAATAAGGAGTTATAACCTCTATCCCATTGGGGAGATTTACCTAAACTTCCTGCTCCATAGCTAAAACAAGAAGTGAGAGAAAATCCCTGCAAATTAAGAGATTCTCTTGGGGCTCCTCAGGTCTCCAAAACTATTGTCCCTATTGGAAAATGTCCCCTCTATTACTTTTCTGGGGACAACCCAAAATATGTGATTTTTTTATTTATTTTTCATTTCAGTGATAATGGAAAACAGCACAGATAGAGAGGGTGAATCTCCCTAATGGGGACAAAAACAACAATGAAAACCTGACAGGTGTTCTAATCCCTCTCCACTCTGTCCAAAACTAAAACAAAAGTTTTGCTTTTAGTTGTATTTTAAATACAATTGAATTGGGGTACAAAGGTGAGTGTTATTGATATAACACAATTGTCAGTCAAGCTCCCAGCCCCTTCATTGATACCTGCTTCACAGAGTAGTCCTTTAAGGTGGCCATACACGGTTTGAATTTTGAAAGAATTTTCTTTCGAAAATCGTATCAAAGAATTTTCGTACGAATTTCGCACCGTTAGTGGGCTGCAGCAAGAGCCAATTTTCATGCGGCAATCAAATTTGAGGAATCCGGCATGTTGGAAATGTTTTGAAAAACAAACGATTTTCTGATCAATGATGGGAGAATCGTGCGAGAAATGTAATAGAAAAAAAAATGCGCATGTGCAAGAAAAGAATATTCCCGGAGAGAAAAGAATATTCCCGGCAACATGAAGGTTTGGTCGGCCAAATTTCAAAAATCAATGGTGGCATCATCGGATCACAAAAAAAAAAAAAACTTTCTGATTTTGAAAAGAAAATTTGTTCGAAATTCGACCGTGTATGGCCTGCTTTAATGAAGAGAAAAGGATACCGCTCCAGATGAGTGCAATTGGTAATCGGTGTCCTCCCAGGAACCATGGGTGCTGGCAATGCTTGAAGCAGGAAGAATTTAGAACATATGGACAGCCGCACTCCCAAAAAACCATAAAGGTTGCCTTTATTTGGTAAAAAACATGGAGCACTACAGGTCACAGCAAAAAGTGGGGTACAGCCGACGCGTTTCACACTACGATCTAGTGCTTAGTCATGGTCTGCTTTAGTCATACAACAGAAAAACTGCTGTAAGCATGGCATGCAGCATTCTCAATTCTGGATCTCCTGCTTGGTGCCAGTCTGTTATTTTGACAGATAGACTGGTGAAAAAAGTAGGAGCCTGACAGTGAATGAGAACCTTGTAAATCAGATTGTGGGAGCACATAGGACAATTCACTATCAAAGTTATTTTTTTAATTATTTGCTTTTTTAAGACTTATTTATTGGTTCTCTGAAATGTACTGTTTAGTGGGTGTAATGGTATTTGCTGCCCCATGCTTGTGAGCCACAGCTCCAGAGTGGCTCCAGAAATTGAGCTACAGCTGTAGAGCTACTTCGGAACCTACACAAAGCTTTAGCTCAAGACCTGCTCCTTATTGCTTCCCCTCTTTTCAGCCATATTATCTCTGTTTTGTCAACATGTAAATTTTCCTTAGTTAGTTATTGCTCTTCACATGCTTTTGCCAGTTTTTTAATAGATAGTACTGAATTAACCTCCCTATGAGCAGAAGGAGGTATGATGCTTTTAATTCAGACAACTAATCTAACATTTCCACCCCATTACCTTAAAGTGGTTGTAAATTCTGGAGAAAAAAAAAAAAAAAAAAACAACCTGCAAGACAAAGGCATAATGAAATACTTGAGTTGAGTTGAGTTGACAGGTATCTTAATATAGCGCGGTCTTACCCCGAAGGGTACCTTAGAATGTAGCTGTTGCAGCGGTCCCCGTACACTACTGTGATAGGCGACATGTCTCCGGAATGTTACTTCCGGGTGCGCCGCGATGATGTCACTAATGCGCTTACGCACAGCACAGCAGCTAATGAAACGTCACAACGAGCCGTTTCTTTGGTGCGCATGTGCCAATGACGTCGGCACATGCGGATACAGTGAATATCTTCTACACTTTTCAAGTTTAGGAGAAATTTACAGTACCTACAGGTAAGCCTTATTATAGGCTTACCTGTATGCAAAAGTGGTTATAAAGGGTTTACAACCACTTAAAGGCCTCAGACACACTCAGCATTTGCTCAGCTCTGAACGACTTTTCCCCTACAGGAGAAAAGCTGCTTAAAAAAGTGCCTAAAGCAATGTTTTGTACACGCATTTAGGTGCAACAAGCATTTGAGCATTTATGGATTCCATTGACCAGAATATGAATTTTGGCCATTAGGATGAATGCTAAAGTTCTAAATGCGGCTAGTGTTTAGGCAAGTTTAGACACATTTACATACATTTACACTCGCTTAGGCACGTTCAGTGAACATGCTGGTGGTGCATTTTTATTTATTTTTTACCTGTAAACAATGCTTTTTTTATATGCCTGTAAAGGCTTATATGTACAATTATTGCAATTATTATGTTCCAAATAGGCGAACATAGAGGTGCATTTACAGGCTGAAAAGAAAAATGCCAAACGCCTGTAAAAGAAGTGTTTTTCAAACTCTGTGTGCATGTCCATGTAGGGCAAAGCAAATAATTCACTTTAATAGCAGCCCCAACAAATGTAGGCCTAGAGATTTTCTCTCTGCTCTGCACCCAATCACTAACCATCAGCACTAAGGCCCCTTTCATACGAGGCAGACTCCGGCTGCGATACGCTTGTTCAGCAGGGGATCTGTTTGCTGACCCCTCACTGAGAAGGTAGATTACAGGTTGCCCGTTCCGCTTATGTAGAGCGGACACAGACACAGCCCGCTCTCCTCTATGGATGGTCAGATGTACAGGACCGCCTCTCTGTTTACACCCAACTGCCATCCGATCTACTGGACAGAAGGGGAATGGATCCCAATCTGAGGGTTTTTAGGGGATCAGATCAGATCGGATTGGATGTAGGCAGGTGTAAACGGACACATTAATTTATACCCATTGCTCCATAGGGAAGAATGAAGGTTCCGATCAGTTCTGCCTAAAAAACACAGGTGGACCCAACCAGGACGTTCCTGCGAAAGGGGCCAAACACCTGTGAGGAAGGGAAGGGAGGTGAGTCACATGCTCTACTGTACCAGTAAGCACCAGGTATTTTACTTCATCTTGGTGGTCAAATTCAGCAGCAGAGGAGCAAATGGAAAATAACTTATTAAGCATAAACTTCTGGTGGAGATACGTATTAATGGATCTGTCACTTTGCCCTGCGTGGCAAGGCAACAAGGCATGGTAGGGGAGAGGCCTGGATATTGAAGTAGACATAGGGGGTGGTATTTGTGTTGGACTCTTCGGTAATACTAACTTGTCATAACTTCTACCCTTTTCTGGCTCTGTGTAGAAAATGCCATAAGTAGGAAGGTAAAAGTGAAAACCACATGAAAGTGTTTCACATGAAACTTGTGATAGAGGGATCCAGTACCTGGCACACTTCTGCCACTCAACAGATCGCCAGCCAGTACAGGATCGGTGCCTGCACACAGTACTGGTGCATTTCAGCATTAAAAAAAGGTCTGCTTGTACCATATATTCCACTGTGCACTATAGAATAAAATCTCATTCAAATATGTTTAACTGTGTAGAAGCTTTTATTTAAATCTGGATTCTAGGCAGATATTAAAGACACAAATGAATGCATTTATGCATGCATTAACACATTATTAAAGTAGAACTGAAGATATTTTTTGTTTTCATTTTGGGTAGCATAAGGGAGGGTTATAAGCCCTGTAAAGTTTTTGCCATCTATGTCCCATTGGTGAGATTTCCCTTCCCTTCCTGTCCCATAGTCAAAACAGGAAGTGAAAGAAATCCCTGATTGTCATCAGAACTAATGTCCCCATTGAAAGATATCTGCACTATTCCTTTTCTGTGAACAACCCAAAATTGGGGATTTTCTTTTACTTCCACTCTTGGTGATAATGGCAACCAGGCAGGGCCGGCCCTACCATGGGACCCGGTGGTACCATTGTACCAGGCGGCACATTCAGGGGAGCGGCAAGTTGCCACTATCCAGTTCCGCCCACTCCACTCCCCCTGCACTCAGGGCTGGCGGTACCACTAGGCAGCCGCCTAGGGCGCAGCCATGGCCACTGGTTCCCTATCTCAATGTGTGACAGTAGTAGTCCTTGCCGCCGCGCAGTCCTGTGGAGGAAGAGGCACTGGGAGCTTGACGCAGCCTCGATCATCCAACAGTTGTTGGGTCAGTAGGTGGATCAATGTGCTCCCCTCCCCCGGCTCCTCCCCTTCTCCCGCGCTCTGCGAATCTCCTACCAAGTACCATGTGCAGAGCGCGGATAATGGCTGCCGCCGCCGCCGCTGCTGAGCAGCTCCTTGAATTCCTCTCCAGGATGGACGGCCGTAGTGTGGAAGACGTAGGTACTGTGAATGACGGTCCGCTGCCCGACACTGACAGCATCCAGTGACGTCACTCCCTGAACGAGGGAGCCCGAACATCCCTGCTACCAGCCGCCCGTGATGACCTCACACACAGCCCTAATGCTATGATGCCATCTACTGTCTCCTGTCATCATCATGCTCCTCGTCATCCCCCTGTTCCTGGCATGATCCCACCACCCTACCTCTGAGGCCTGTCTTACATTTTATCACCCCCTGTCATCTCCATCCTCCCTGTCATCTTCCTACCACCCACCCCTGTCATCTCCATATTCCCTGTCATCTCCATATTCCCTGTCATCTCCATCCTCCCTGTCATCTTCCTACCACCCACCCCTGTCATCTTCATCCTCCCTGTCAGCTTCCTACCACCCACCCCTGTCATCTCTATCCTCCCTATCAGCTTCCTACCACCCACCCCTGTCATCTCCATCCTCCCTGTCAGCTTCCTACCACCCACTCCTGTCATCTCCATCCTCCCTGTCAGCTTCCTACCACCCACCCCTGTCATCTTCATCCTCCCTGTCAGCTTCCTACCACCCACTCCTGTCATCTCCATCCTCCCTGTCAGCTTCCTACCACCCGCCCCTGTCATCTCCATCCTCCCTGTCAGCTTCCTACCACCCACCCCTGTCGTCTTCATCCTCCCTATCAGCTTCCTACCACCCACCCCTGTCATCTCCATCCTCCCTGTCAGCTTCCTACCACCCACCCCTGTCATCTCCATCCTCCCTGTCAGCTTCCTACCACCCACCCCTGTCATCTCCATCCTCCCTGTCAGCTTCCTACCACCCACCCCTGTCATCTCCATATTCCCTGTCATCTCCATCCTCCCTGTCAGCTTCCTACCACCCACCCCTGTCATCTCCATCCCCCCTGTCAGCTTCCTACCACCCACCCCTGTCATCTCCATCCTCCCTGTAAGCTTCCTACCACCCACCCCTGTCATCTCCATCCTCCCTGTCATCTTCCTACCACCCCCTGTAATCTTCATCCTCCCTGTCAGCTTCCTACCACCCACCCACCCCTGTCATATTCCTACCACCCCCTGTAATCTTCATCCCCCCCTGCCAGCTTCCTACCACCCCACCCCCTTAATTTACTGGTGCACATCACATATGATGGACGCAGGGACATTTTTTTTTTGGGGGGGGGGGGGCGCACATAGCTGGTCTTGCCTAGGGCGCCAAATTGCCTAGCACCGGCCCTGCCTGCACTGTGAGGCAAATTGCCACTGGCCAGCCCGTTCCGCCCGCCAGCCCGTTCTGCCCGCTTCACTCCCCGCTGCACTGTGAGGCAAATTGTCGCCAACTCGTTCCGCCCGCTCCGCGCTTCACTGTGAGGCAAATTGACGCCCGCCTGCCAGCCAGCCTGCTCCGCTCCACCTGTTCTGCCCGCACGCTCAATTCACCTGGGCGTCGGGCCCAGGTAAAAGGAGCGTGCGGGCAGAACAGGGGAACAGTCAGCGGGCGTGACAGTCAGCAGGTGAGCGGGCTTGCTGGGCAATCAGCGGGCGGGGGAGCAGAGAGATGACATCATCTCTCACTGCCCGCCCTGCATCGCTGCAGTTCGGCCCCCACTGTGTGGGCAGCAGAGAGATTACATTATCTCTCTGCTGCCCTCCTTTACTCTGGGACAAAGCAAGTGGCAATCCGTTATGTGTGGCAGGTGACGTCATGGCAAGTGACAATCTGCAATGTGTGGCAGATGACGTGGCAAGTGACAATCCGCTATGTGTGGCAGGTGACATTGTGGCAAGTGACAATCCGCAATGTGTGGCAGGTGACGTGGCAAGTGACAATCCGCTACGTGTAGCAGGTGACGTGGCAAGTGACAATCTGCAACATGTGGCATGTGACGTCGTGGCAAGTGAAAATCCGCAATGTGTGGCAGGTGGCGTTGTGGCAAGTGACAATCCCCTACGTGTGGTAGGTGACGTGGCAAGTGACAATCTGCAACGTGTGGCAGGTGACATCATGGCAAGTGGCAATCCGCAATGTGTGACAGGTGGCACGTGACAATCTGCTACATGTGGCAGGTGACGTGGCAAGTGACAATCAGCTACGTGTAGCAGGTGACATCGTGGCAAGTGACAATCCGCAATGTGTGGCAGGTGACAATGTGCATCTGAAGGCAGGTGACGTTGGCAAGTGACACGCTCGGGGCTCCCACTGATTCTGCAATAATGGTGAGTTGAACTATTTTATTTTATATAACAATGTAATAATAGAAATAATGCACTTGAAGCATTTTTATTATTATTATTTTTTTACTAGTAATGGTAGTGATCTGAGATTTTTTTTTGGCGAGACTGCGACATTGCGGTGGACAGGTCGGACACTTTTGACACATTTTTGGGACCATTGACATCTATACAGCGATCTGTGCTATAAAAATGCACTGATTACTGTGTAAATGTCACTGTTAGGGAAGGGGTTAAATGTGTTTCCTGGGAGGTGTTTCTAACAGTGGGGGGGGATGGGAATGACTGGAGGAGGAGAGAAATCTCTGTTCCTAATCACTAGGAACAGCAGATCTGTCTCTCCTCCCCTGTCAGAATGGGGATCTGTCTATTTACATTGACAGTTCCCCGTTCTGGCTCTCTGTGGACCGATCGTGGGTGGACGGCTGACATTGCGGCCGCCGGCCAGGCACAGGTCCTTTTATACTCCTATATACATGTATAGAGCCATGACAGGTCCTTTTTATACTCCTACATACATGTATAGAGCCATGACAGGTCCTCTTTATACTCCTACATACATGTATAGAGCCATGACAGGTCCTCTTTATACTTCTACATAGATGTATAGAGCCATGACAGGTCCTCTTTATACTCCTACATACATGTATAGAGCCATGACAGGTCCTCTTTATACTCCTACATACATGTATAGAGCCATGACAGGTCCTCTTTATACTTCTACATAGATGTATAGAGCCATGACAGGTCCTCTTTATACTCCTACATACATGTATAGAGCCATGACAGGTCCTCTTTATACTTCTACATAGATGTATAGAGCCATGACAGGTCCTCTTTATACTCCTACATACATGTATAGAGCCATGACAGGTCCTTTTTATACTCCTACATACATGTATAGTGCCATGACAGGTCCTCATTATACTTCTATATACACGCATAATGCCATGATGGTCCTCTTTATACTCCTATACATGAATAGAGCCATAACAGGTCCATTTTATAGAGCCATGACAGGTCCTCTATATACTCCTTTACATGTATAGAGCCATGACAGTTCCTCTTTATTTATCATATCAAATAATGGATGTGGGGGCATTTCGGTGTGCGTGATTTTTTATTTTATTTGGGGGGGGGGGGGGCAGCATTTCATTCTTGGTACCAGGCAGCACAATGTCTTGGGCCGGCACTGCAACCAGGACTAATAGAGAGGGTGAATCTCTCTAATAGGGGCACAGAAAGCAATACAAATCTGATCAATGTCCTCTCTTTTATATCCAAAACGAAAAAAAAATGTTGCCTTTAATTATACTTTAAATAATTTTTTTATGTGACTAGTGTAGGTATCTGAAGTAGGTACAGCATTTGGAGCCAATCAGCTTTTCTACATGCAAATGTGCCGATAAGGAACATGCTGATAGGGAAGAGACAGTGGGGTGAGCAGAGAGTTGACCTCACCAGTTTGTTGCTGCATTTTCACTATCCAGTAGCAGGTTGGGTGTAGGGAGATGACCCCACTGAATTCCTTAACTGTAACAGAGAAAGAGATGTCATCCACCTTGCTGGATGGGGCAGCTGTGTAAATCACGACTGGATGGACAGAAATACAAAAACTTTGACAGATAAAGCATTTCTATTATATGTATTACAACTGTTTGTGTGGGCTTTATCTTTAGACGCACCTGGTTAGCTACAGCAAAAAAAATCGCATGAAAAAAAAAAACAAGAAGTACAGCTGCAGAAAGGTAGCTCCATCTCTAGGCTTTAGAATTCAGCTCCATTTTGAGTTCAGCTCCGCACCAGCTCTGGAGCTTAAGACAAACTCTGCTCCGGCTGCAGGCCATGGAGACTTGCCAGCCCTAGTTTGTGTCACAATAAATAAGACATATTAAATGTTTATTATACATGTAGTACTGCCACTTAGATTTAGAAGGATTTGTGACTGTGCCAAGTGAAAAATTGGCTAGACCTGAACTAAATTTTTTAATTTTTTCCAATAATATTTAGCTTGCAGCTTATTAAACCTATTTCTATCCAGTTATTTGCTAATAGAAGATTGTTTTCCAGTTTCCCCTGCCTACATTCTTTTATTACATTTCGTTTCAAGTGCTTCTTGTTATTAAAACAACTAAATATAAGTATGACTATCTTGTTGTGACAACTTTTTTTTTTCTTCAACTCTATCAGAGGAATATGGCAGATATAATTCTATTTATAGAACATAATGAAAACTATAATGTTTAAACTGCAGTTTCCTTAAAAATGTATATAATATCTATATTTGGTGCAAAACTGTTTTGTTGTTTAATGTTATTACCTTTCCTTTTCAGTCTGCAGCCTGCAATTATTTCTTGTTCATACATCACGGGACACAGAGCAGCATAGTCATTACTATGTGGGTTATATAGAATTACCTTCAGGTGCTGGCACTGGCAACTTCCAAAACAGGAAGTACCCTCCCCTATATAAGCCCCTCCCATCCGGGAGTACCTCAGTTTTTTGCCAGTGTCTAAGGTGTTGGCCAAGGTTAACATGTATTCATCTGGGCTTGTGTACAGGTTCTCTGGGCCTTAGCAAGCTATTCCGGATCCGACCAAAAAAGCTTCATAGCTAAACGGTCGGTACCCGGGCCTTGCAGAGAAGAGCAGGGTTTTGCCTGTAATGCCTCTCTTAGGAGGGCTGGACCCTGGGATCCAGAGCTCTGGTCATACCCAAAACCAAGAGGCTATCTGTGCAGGGTGCTATACAGGTCCAGGGGAGTGGAATCCTTGGGAACCCGGTCCCTGAAGGTCTAGTACAATGCCTGCCGTGAGAGGTGAAGTCTGGGCTTCTGTGGACCAAACAAAGTCCTGCGGCGGGGAAAAGGTAAGTGGGGGCCCCTCAGGAACTTGGTTCTATTGAGGGGACCCCCAAGCCTAATATGTCTTTCTGCCTGTTACCTAAAGGGTATTCCCGCTAATAGCTGTGTATGCCTAAGAAATCCTAGAAATGTTTTTTCATAAGGGAAGTTTTAAAAAAACTGTAAACCTGGAAATGTTTTTCATAAAGGAGGTTTAAAAAAAAAAAAAAAAAAAAAAAAAGACAAAAGTGCGGTACCTGTGTTTGTTCACTAGAGGCCGCTGTGGAACGTCTTTTTTCTTGGGACTATTCCTTCCATGGTGAAAGTCCAGGCAGATGAGTGAGCTCTCTATCAGGGAAGCTGCATTCCTCTGTCATGCTGCCAAGTAGTTTCCTTCCATCCCCGAGTCCTGGTAAAACAGGGACCCTGGCTCCTCTCCCTACATGGCGCCAAGAGCGCACACGTGCACGCGCGCGCGCGCACACATGCTTTCTTTTTATAAGGTTTAGCTTCAAAAAAGGGGGCGGAGCCTGGCGGATGACGCGCTCTGTGCGCCCAGCGCTTCTGCGCATGCGTGGGCGTCCCAGCAAGATAAAAGGACTCAGTCCACGCTGCTTGCTATGGACACAGAGCATGAAAAGGAGCTGGTAGCATGGTATAGGGGCTTACAGCGGGCGGTTGATACAGGCATCCCCAGAAAGACGCATTAGTAGACACCCACTGATGTACATAGCAGCAAATTGCATTAGACTATTTCAGTAAGGGGTGTATTGCGGCTGGAATACCTCAGCTTTGAACTAAGGAATATGCCGCCTAAAAAACTCCGAGATATACCTCTCAGGAAGTGTAGGGGGTCTCCATCGGGCTCTGAGGATCTGGAGCAGTCATCTGCACCCTCCTCCCCTGAGAAATCAGAGGTTAATACCCATAAGGAACCCCCGGGAGTGCCAGGTACTGCGGCTGTCCTCAGTCCACCTGCTCCTGCATATATAACAGAGGAGGTTTTTTCCTCAACTCTGGAGGGATTGGAGCAGAGATTGGCTGCATTGATCGCTTCTTCTCTACAGGAAAGAAAGCGCGCCAGATCTCCATCACCTCCATTAGAGTGCCTGTTGGCAGAGCAACAGTCCCAGGAAGGGACCGACCTACCTGAAGGGGATCAGGAGGAGGTTAGCTCTGTTTTTGAGGAATCGACAGTAGATGAACCATTTTCAGCATCACAGACTGAAAGATTGTGGGTCCAGACCCTAACTGACATGGTTCGATCTGCATTTAAAATGCCTCTTGTTGAACCATCAACTACTGCTGTCTCCTCATTGGGGTCGCTAAAAGCTCCCCAGGTTAATTGCTCCTTTCCAATACATCCATTATTGGAAGGACTTATATACCAGGACTGGGAACATCCTGATAAACTATTTGTTCCGCCTAAAAGGTTTCCGGTGATCTATCCCATGGAGGAAAAGTTCACCCAGAGATGGAATGTTCCTACGGTGGATGCAGCCATCTCTTCTGTGAACAAATCACTGACATGTAGATAATGTTCAAATGTTCAAAGATCCAGTGGATAAAAAATTGGAATCTTTATTAAAATCTGCTTTTTCCACAGCAGGGGCTGTTACACAGCCAGCAGTGGCAGCTATTGGGGTCTGCCAAGCTTTAAAGGATCAAATGAAAATGGTCCTGAGGGATTTGCCAGACCAACAGGCCCAGGCTCTGGCTGATCTGCCTAGAGCATTATGCTTTGCGGTTGACGCCATCAAGGATTCTATCCATCAGGCCTCCCGCCTCACGCTGTCTTTGGTACATATGCGTAGGCTTCTATGGCTTAAAAACTGGTCTGCTGAAGCTCCCTGTAAAAAGCTCTTAGTTAGCTTCCCATTTCATGGGGAACGCCTTTTTGGCGAAGACCTGGATAAGTATATCCAGAAGATTTCCAGTGGTAAAAGTACTCTCTTACCGAGTAAGAAGAGGTCTAGGGGTCCATCTTTTAAGAGGACTACCTCTCCTATCCCTGCGACGTCTGCTACTAAGCAGTTCCGACGGCCTCCTCGGTCAAACTCAGGAGGTAAAAATCAGGGACAGCCACAGAGTAATAAAAAGCCCTGGATCCGAAGAGGTACTAAACCAGCCTCCAAGTCAAGCCTATGAAGGGCTGCCCCCACTCAAACGGGTGGGGGGAAGACTTCAGTTGTTCGCAGAGACCTGGCGGGAGACGATCAAAGACAGATGGGTGCTCTCCGCAGTAACTCTGGGATACAAGTTGGAGTTAAAAGAGTCTCCTCCGTCCCATTTTATGTGGTCAGGCATGCCAAGAGACCCTCTGAAAAGACGGTCTCTCCTATTGGCGTTAGAACAACTATTGCTCCAGGGAGTAATTATGGAGGTTCCTATGGAAGAGTGGGAGTTGGGTTTCTACTCAAACCTTTTCACAGTCCCGAAGCCAAACGGGGACATAAGACCCAGATTGGACCTAAAGAGTCTAAACAAATTTCTAAACGTCCGGTCTTCCGGATGGAGTCGATCCGATCGGTCACTGCTGCCCTACAAGGGGAGGAATGGTTAGCCTCGATCGACATCAAAGATGCTTACTTGCATGTTCCCATCTTTCCAGGTCATCAAAAATTCCTACGCTTTGCAGTAGAAGGGCGCCATTTTCAGTTCAGAGCCTTACCATTCGGTCTGGCCACAGCAGCACGAGTGTTCACAAAAATTCTGGCCCCACTGTTGGCCGATCTAAGAACACGGGGTGTAACGATAATGGCATACCTAGACGACCTGTTGTTGATGGACCACTCAGTTGCCAAGCTAGAAGTGGTAATTATCGATACAATCAAGTATCTAGAATCTCACGGTTGGGTCATCAACCTGGACAAGTCAGCCCTACAGCCAGTGAAAAACCTGGTATATCTAGGGCTACGGCTGGATTCAGACCAGAGGAAGATTTTCTTACCTCTAGACAAGGTATCCTCTTTGAGGGGCTTGGTCCGTCTGCTTTGTGCAAAAAGACAGCCGTCCATACGCCTGTGCATGAGGCTGCTAGGAAAGATGGTAGCATCATTCGAAGCTGTGCCATACGCCCAATTCCACTCAAGGAATTTACAAAGGGCCATATTGTCAGCCTGGAACGGAAAAGTTCAGGCTCTAGACTTCCCGATGGCTTTGTCCCCTTCCGTTCGGAAGAGTCTCTGCTGGTGGTTGATCCCCCAGAATCTCCAGAAGGGAAAACCCTTCAGCCCGATATCTTGGAAGGTGGTCACTACAGATGCCAGCCTTACAGGCTGGGGGCAGTACTGGAGCAATGGCCTCTCCAGGGCAGATGGTCAAATGTAGTAAAAACCCTGCCCATCAATCTCTTAGAGATACGAGCAGCCCGGTACGCCCTAGTAGCCTGGACATCCAGACTCCAAGGGTCCCCTGTCAGAATTCAATCAGACAATGCCACAGCAGTGGCATATATCAATCATCAGGGAGGCACCAGGAGTCGTGCAGCCCAGAGGGAAGTAAGTCACATCCTGGAATGGGCAGGAAAGCATGTCCCATGTATATCAGCTGTCTTCATTCCAGGGGTGGAGAATTGGAAGGCGGACTTTCTGAGTCGCCAACAGTTATGCCCAGGGGAATGGTCCCTTCATCCCGAGGTCTTCCGAGCAATATGTCAGCGGTGGGGAACACCGGATGTAGATCTGCTAGCATCCAGATTCAACGCAAAGGTGGACAGGTTTGTCTCCCGGACAAGGGATCCCCTCGCTTGCGGCTCGGATGCTCTGGTGTTCCCTTGGGATCAGTTCAGACTGATATATGCATTCCCTCCGCTACAATTGTTGCCTCGACTCCTTCGCAGAGTCAGGTTGGAGAAGAAGCCGGTGATCCTGGTGGCTCCAGCGTGGCCCCGAAGGGCCTGGTACGCGGAGATCATCAAAATGTCTGTGGGGAGTCCTTGGACCCTTCCACGTCGTCCGGACCTGCTTTCGCAAGGACCGATATACCACCCTTCCTTACTAACTCTAAGTTTAACGGCCTGGCTATTGAGTCCCACATCCTAAAGAAGAGAGGTCTCTCTAACTCTGTGGTATCAACTATAATCAATGCCAGGAAGCCTGTATCCAGGCAGATCTACTATAGAGTTTGGAAGGCGTACATCACTTGGTGCGAGGCCAGAAAATGGCATCCACGTAAGTACGTTATAGGCAGAATTCTGGACTTCCTGCAGTGGGCTGTAGACAGGAAGTTTGCCTTAAGTACTATCAAGGGCCAGGTTTCGGCCTTGTCAATACTATTTCAAAGGCCCCTGGCTATGCATTCACTTGTCAAATCCTTTATGCAAGGTGTGACTCGTATTATTCCACCGATTAAGGCTCCCATATGCCCATGGGATCTAAATTTGGTTCTGTCGGTTTTGCAGAAGCAGCCATTTGAACCTTTGCGGCACATTTCCTTGGTTCTACTCACCAGGAAATTGATATTTTTAGTAGCCATATGCTCGGCTAGAAGAGTGTCGGAATTAGCCGCCATGTCCTGTAAAGAGCCATATCTGGTTATCCATAAGGACAGAGTAGTATTACGTCCTCACCCAGCCTTTCTTCCTAAGGTGGTATCGAGGTTTCACTTGAACCAGGATGTGGTTCTTCCTTCTTTTTTCCCCAAACCAAGCTCGGTAGAGGAAAAGTTATTGCATTCTTTGGATGTAGTAAGAGCAGTTAAAGCTTATCTAAAAGCCACTGCTCAGATTCGTAGAACGGATTCTCTGTTTGTTCTGCCGGAAGGCCCCAGAAAGGGTCAGGCAGCATCAAAATCTACTTTAGCCAAGTGGATTTGACAGGTCATAATACAAGCCTATGGCTTGAAAAGTAGACCGCCTCCGTTCAAAGTTAGGGCGCACTCCACGAGAGCAGTTGGAACTTCATGGGCAGTGCATCACCAGCTCTCCCTGGCGCAAATTTGTAAGGCCGCAACATGGTCTTCAGTACACACGTTTACTAGGTTCTACCAGGTGGACGTGAGAAGTCAGGAGGATGTCGCCTTTGGGCGCAGTGTGTTGCAGGCCGCAAAAGATCCTCATGCCTGATGGCGCCCAGCTTATGTATGGTGTATCCCCCCCTCATGTGGCATTGCTTTGGGACGCCCCACATAGTAATGACTATGCTGCTCTGTGTCCCGTGATGTATGAACAAGAAAGTAGGATTTTTAAAACAGCTTACCTGTAAAATCCTTTTCTTGGAGTACATCACGGGACACAGAGCTCCCACCCCTCTTTTGGGGACACGTATTGCTTTGCTACAAAACTGAGGTACTCCCAGATGGGAGGGGCTTATATAGGGGAGGGTACTTCCTGTTTTGGAAGTTGCCAGTGCCAGCACCTGAAGGTAATTCTATATAACCCACATAGTAATGACTATGCTGCTCTGTGTCCCGTGATGTACTCCAAGAAAAGGATTTTACAGGTAAGCTGTTTTAAAAATCCTACTTTTTTATAACTATAAAAAAAGAAATATCAATAATTATAAAAAGTTATGAACTTGGATTCAGTCTGAATTGGGAAGGAAGCTTCCACTGCCGACCCAATCAGTCTCAGGCAGGAGATTCCTAACCCAAAGCTGTAGGTATATAATGGGGTGGGAATGACTTTTACATCATTGGCATAATTTGGTCACCTGGCCAGAATAGGTCAATGACATTCAACTAATATGGCTCAAGAATAATTGGGTCGGCATTGACAGCTTCCCTACTGGTTTAGGCCGAATCCAAGCTTATCGCTAGTTTGATTCCTAGGTCAATGATTTGAACTAATATGGGGATGTGATCATATTAGATCAATGATGTCATGAGCATCTCCACCACTTTGTGTATTTGCAGCTATGAGGAGGGGAATCCTCGGCGTGCATCTGATTGGCTGGGCACTGACAGCTTCCTTCCGGGTTTAGCCAAACAAAGGTTCGGACAAAATCCATGGCCGACCCCAAGCTCATTCCTAAGTGTAATATGTAGGTGGGTTTTCTCAGAACCCTATCCCTCTGCTCATGTAATAAGGTCACTTCTCTTCTCTTTAATGATTCGGTTCTGTTGCATTCTGTAATATTCACCATTGAAAGTGTTTTGTAATATCTATTTGATAAATAAAATAAAAAAATCTTGTGAGCATATAGCTTCCTTTCCTCGCTGCCTGTGCTGCACTGTTATCAGTTACATTATTCCCAGCTACTTCTGAGAATTAGAGAACCCCTCCCTTCTATTTAATGGAGGAGAGGAGAGGGGAACATTTCTGTAGTCCAGTAAATACAGTAGAGTGTGTGAGCTTCGTCACCCTAGGACAAGACGTGTGTCATTGCTGACTTCCCCCTTCTCTCAGCTGCTCCACTGGAGCCCTAGTTAAATAACTTGTTCTTCTAGGTATGGAGGGGGATCACACTGATGGGGCAATAAGAGAGAATGGGAAAACTGCATAAAATCGGGTTAAGCTTGTGTTGTTTGGGTCTAAATGGCAACCTCTTTAAAGTATATGCAAGCCTTATTAATGGATTTCTCTTATTTGCTTCCTTTTCATTTGATTTTAGTAATGGCCTGTGCCTGTCTTATCTCAAACAAGGAAATATATTAGAACTACAGAACATCTCTCACATTGATATGGAGAAGACCAGTGGGAGAAGGGAAGTCTTAATATACTTCCTATCCTAGGGTGATATTTCTGCTCCTACATATATATAGAGGTGGTGGATTTGATGGGTCTGGAACCTAGGGTGGATAGTACATAGTACATGTGATTTGTTTTATTAAATTATACTCATATTATCACAATGGGGCATCTGGGTGATATGTGGGCCTCCTCCATACACCAGGGAAAACCCATGGAGACCTTAGCATGTGAGTGTAAAATTTGGATTAGAAGAGTGGAGTGTCGCAACTAAACGTTGAAATCCAAAAATAAGGTTTTATTTCAAACATGTGAAACACTAAATAGTCAACACGTTTCGGGGGACACAAGAGAATGGCTGTTGAGGACTCGAACTGTGAATAAAATCATGAAAATCATTTATTAAGGAGCCTCAGTTGCCTTCAGCAGCTGGTGTATATTTCAACCATACTTGCTGTACCTTATGGATTTTACCCTTTCAATGTGGGGCTCCAACCTACAGAACAATGCATGCTGACTACTTAGACCAGGGGTCTCCAAACTATGGCCCTCCAGTTGTTCAGGAACTACAATTCCCATTATGCCTAGTCATGTCTGTGAATGTCAGAGTTTTACAATGCCTCATGGAACATGTATAGTTCCACAACAGACGGAGGGCCATAGTTTGGAGATCCTTGCCCTAGACTAAGAAAAAATAAAGGAAAAAAAATACTAAAAAAGAAAACTGATGCAGCCACTACATTTACTTAAAGTGGTTTTCAAGTCTGGGGAAATAAAAATTAAGTCAGCAGCTACAAATACAATATATATAGCTGCTGACTTTTATTATAAGAACACTTGCCTGTCCAGGGAGCTTGCAATGTCGGCACCCCAAGCCGATCCATCCATTGGCTTTGGGTGCAGGAGCCGGCATTGCAAGTAAGGGAAATTTCAGGGGGGAAGGAGGGCCAATAAAACCGCGGACGTGACATACCTTGCCACGGCGACATGGGACGGAAGCCCCCAAGAAAACATGCCAAAGGGTATCAAAAAGTAATTTTTTAAAATATTACCAAAAACAAGGGGGGTGGGGTGCTTTGTTCAATTGTTTGAGACTGGGTTCCCATTTTGCCTGAAACTCCACTTTAATGGTAAGTGGGAATAGATGACATTTTTGTTATTGGCTTTAGATACATTACATTTTCTGCAGAGGGAATTTTATCTTTGGTGAGATAGTTGTATATCTAAGGAAAGTGTAATAAAAATTATTGCAGCATTGGGACAGATTAGGTGATAATAGTAAAGGCACAACCTCCCACTTAGCACTCATTTTGAAAGTATTCAGTTGCAGTTATCTGCCTCAACATCTTAAGAACAAAAGCAGATAAGGATTTGCAGTAATGTTTTTTCAAATTGTTGTGATTCGTATAGTTGAATACAAGGAGGTTGTTGTTGTTTTTTTCCTCAGTAGAACTTGAGTTTGGCTTCAAATGTTGTAAAGTATGCACATCTATACTCCAGCTTTTCATGAGCAGACTAAATGACAATATACAATTTCCCCCCGAAAGATTCCCTGTGTGTTGTACAGGATTAGTGTCACATACAGTTTCCAGATTAAAGCCACCTTCATATCCTTTTTCTGAGCAGATGCCAAGCAAAAGTGGAGAGTACATGGGCACAATCAGAGCTAATGAGAGCGTTTGTATTCATCAGTGTCGTTCCCACCACTGCAAAAGTGGAGCATTTTTTGCCTTTGTCTTTCTCGTGACATTCAAAAAGGAAAAGACGCAACTCCAATAATTAAACCCTTATCTGGTTCTCTCTTGGCAGGTTTGTTTTTCATAGGATTTGTTGGACGCTAGTGATATCAATTTTAATGAAGGAAACAATAGATGGAGCAGAAGCAGTCAAAGCTACTGTTACAAGTGAGGGGTAGACCATTTTCACATGTGGCACACTTTCATTTTTACTATTATTATGTTATGTAAAACCCTAACTCAATGACATTTAGTTTGCTAAAGCAATGTTTATCAGAAAAAAAAAAACAGCATCCATTTCTGAGTTCTGAACATTCGGGATGGGGGGGGGGTAGGAAGGTTCGGGAATCATGTGACCTCTGTGATTGGCTGTTAAAGGCCCGCTGATAAGGCAGTACAGCCAGCCCTCCTGTACCGGGCCCCGACAGTTCAAAAGGGGGGCCCAGGCACCTGCTGAGCAGGAGGGCTGCCTGTACTGTCTTATTGCAGACACCAAACCTCTTCTGCCATCCCCTGCAATGTTGCCAGCTTCTGCCTCTGGCTGCACTGCAGGGGACTGGTTCTAGCTCCTGTCCTTTCCTGCCGGCAGCTGCTGCAGGATGCATTAAGGTGAAAAACCTTAAAGCTTTACAAACACTTTAAGTATCTTTTCCCTATCTTTGCCCTTTAAGGACCTTTGACTCCAACTCTGCCTGCCAAGGTGCCCTGATCCCACCTGATCCCACCATTCAAGAGGACACATGCCAGTCAGTGAACTTGGTGTTGAGTTATTCACTTTACGGTCAACGCAAAAGACAAGGGGGCACTCTTTACGTCTAGAGGAAAAAAGATTTCATCTCCAAATACGGAAAGGTTTCTTCTCAGTAAGAGCTGTGAAAATGTGGAACAGACTCCCTCCAGAGGTGGTTCTGGCCAGCTCAGTAGATTGCTTTAAGAAAGGCCTGGATACTTTCCTAAATGTACATAATATTACTGAGTACTAACATTTATAGGTAAAGTTGATCCAGGGTAAATCCGATTGCCTCTCGGGGGATCAGGAAGGAATTTTTTCCCCTGCTGTAGCAAATTGGATCATGCTCTGCTGGGGTTTTTTGCCTTCCTCTGGATCAACTGTGGGTATAGAATTGGGTACCTGGGATTGTACGATATTTTTTTTTTATTATTTTTTTTTTTTATGGTTGAACTGTATGGACTTTGTCTTTTTTCAACCTGACTAACTATGTAACTATGTAACTATGTAACTATGTAACTATGTCAGTGCCCTCCCTGGATGGTGAGATTGTGCTAAAGACAAGGGCTGTGTAGTGAGTGATCCCAGAAACACAAGGCACAGAAGATAAGCACAATGAATAAACAAATGCTTAGGGTAGGGTTAGGCCTTTTATGTCTGCCTGAAAAAGACCATTGGATACTCCCCCATGTGTAAACTGAACTCTCTTATATGAGCCTAGTGTCTCCTAAATATAATTATTAGCTGATTATCGCTGTCAACTAGAGATTCTTTTGAAGAGGAGTTTGTGAAGCTATTTGGGCGTGGATATTCCAAAGGTTTTTCTATACACTCATTGCACCATTTGAACATAATTGCATCAAATTCACTAACCATGCTCCAACCTTTATTAGACAAAGTAGGCTTGTGCCCATAGATGGCACAGGCAAAGAGGCAGCTTCTTCCTGTACAGCAGGGGTAGGCAACCTCGGTCCTCCAGCTGTGGTGAAACTACAAGTCCTATGAGACATTGCAAGACCCTGACAATCAGAGGCATGACTCTTAGAGGCAGAGACATGATGGGATTTGTAGTTTCACCACAGCTGGAGCGCCGAGGTTGCCTACCCCTGCTGTGCAGTATTTTTCTATCATCAGATGAAATTCCAAGCTGGGTAAGCACCATTAAAACAAGAACATGTTTAGGACAAAACAAAAAGAAATCCTAGTTGAATGAGTAGACCTTGATCACAGTCAAGGTTCCAGTAGGGTTTCCCAGAAGGGTTGAGTTTAGGGCTCTGGGCAGGCCACTCAAGTTCCTCCACACTAAACTACCCAAACCATGTCTTTATGGAGCTGGCTTTATGGACAGGGGCACAGTCATACCAGAACAGAAATGGAACATTCACAAACTGTTATTACAAGTTTGGAGGAGCACAGTTGTCAAAAATTTTAATGTTTCTTGAAAGAGATTGCATGGCTTTGTGCCTGCTTTTATAAACCAGGTTTTGGAATAGGGTGGCCAACAAACGAATATAGTGGATGTCAGGGGAGGGCTGGGCCAGGGGGCAGGGTGGCAATTGCCCCCCAGGCCACCCTAACTTATGTTCAAAATGGCCGGCAGCCGCTGCCCGCCACCATTTTCTTTTTTATTCTGGTCTAGGAAGTCGGGCCGGGGGCATGGCCATGGCGGCTGACCACTAGCTGTTGCATTCCGGGAGTTGTAGTCCGCACTCAAGCTTCTGGTGGGTGGAAAACACAGCAGCGCAGAGGAAACTACAACTCCCTGGGACCGGATTCTTGGAAGCAGGCAGAGGCAGGGCGTGCCAGGGAGTCGGGACGCAGGGCTGGGTGCTGGCTGCAACTTGACCCCAGGATCAGGAGCGTTACCCCCCCCAAGGAGACTGTGGCGTGCAAGGACCTGCTGAGCTCAGATCGCTGAGGTGAGAGACCCTGACACCCCTAGCTGACCCCCCATCTCCCCCCCATACACCCCTTGTAACCTGCTCCAGTGATCAGGCTGCATTGATGGGCACTGGAGTTGGCTGCACTGATGGGCACTGGTGAGGCTGCATTGAAAAACCAGGTGGGCCATGGATGGTGAGCTGATTCGGCGGTTCAATAGGCCACTTGACTGGACTTGCGCCCCAGGCCTAAGGCCGCCAGCCCTCCCCTGGTGGATGTTCTAGGTAGGAGTCCAGGATTAGAAAACCTCTTATGTTTTCATTGCTTTTAGGGAGATTCACTCTCTCTATTTGTCCTGTTTACCATTATCATTAAAAGTGAAAATAAAAGTAGATGAAAATCCCATATTTTGGGTTAGCAAAAGAGAGACTAGATGTGCCTCATCCTAATAATATAGAAACAAAAAAAGGTGTCTACTCGAGAATTCTCCTTTTGCCTAAAAAAAGTGGACTATAACGGCACAGCATAAGAGGCAGACCACAACATTTAAAAAACATAATAGTTTTTATTTATACAATAGTAAAAAAGATAAAACCAACAAAATCTTATGTCCCATACATTGTGGGAAAGGTAAAAGCCTTTTGCATATAGATGATCTTATACAGACTATAGTGATGATAGTCCTGTATAGATGAAATAGGCTTCTCTGGTGCCTCTAAGGTCTATGCATTTCACCAATCATTTGGCTTCTTCAGGACCCAGGCATATGAAGAGAGCAAACTACATAAAACAACACACATATTACAACATCATACACAAGGAACAATACTGGAAAATATACATAATGGAAAAAATATATATATATACAGTTAAACTTTGCGTGTTCATACCGGCAAATCTATGCACCAGAATTTCTGCCCATCACTGCCCGGGGCAGACACAGGGACACAATAGATCCCCAAGGGAACAAGTAGGCGCAAGGACCAGCGACCAGAAGAAAATCTATATAGGAAAAAGAGATGGTATAAGAACCATAGTGTATATTTTGGGTTGTGCTTAGAAAAGTAATAGAGGGAAAATTTCCAATGGACGATTCCACTAGTTCTGGAGACCTGGGGGGCCCCAATGGATTCCCTTAATTTACATGGATTCCTTCTTACTTTCTGCTTTGGCTATGGCCCTCCCTTACACAATGAAATACATATGTTTTACCTATAGTTCTGCTCTAAACATTTGTTTCTAGCATATTTTAAACCGCAATAAACTCCCATGTATGACACTTTTAAAGGAAGCCAATTATGTTTTATAACTATGCTGAAGGAGCATTTAGCAGGTTGGAGTGCCAGAAGAAAAAGCATCATGTTATTTTTTAGGGGAAGCCCACAACATGGATTTCTGTTTAAACTTGTCCAATCATTCTGGTGTATTGCCAGAGCTTTCTTATAATCCAGTGCTTCTGACTGATTACTACAGCCGTTCTACCTTTCCAGAGTGTGACATTTTACTCTGCTGAAATAATACTATCATCTCCAATTTCCCAGCATTTCAGATGACAGAAAAAGGTACATTACGTTCTCAAGCTCTTGTAGCTCAAAATATAATGCTTGTGACACAATCACTGCTTGATTGATCACTTCTATGATTGTGTGAAAACAATATTAAAGGAATTTTCCAGTTTCACAAATGAAGTGACTAGCAATGGTACCCCAAACCTCATACCTCTTTTCTTGGCGTATCAAATTTTAGAAGTCATATCCATCCGAAGCAGATCTAAGGTCAATTACCAACATTTCATATGATCTTTAACATGTTAATTTTTATTTTAAAAAAAATCTGTTCCATTCCTTTTTAAATATGTATCTTTTAATAAAATGGCAACAGGTGATCCTGCCATTAGGTATTTGTTTAATCACTTCCTGATAGGTGGTAACGGCTATCTTCTAGCAGTCCCCATTTTCAAATGCTGGTATTAAGGGCCTACAGGGACCCAGACAGCAATAAAATCCAAACAGAGATTTTTATTCATCCCTACTTTATAAAAAAAAAGAAAAAAGAAAATCTGGTGGCTGCATTGGCTTTCATTTATGTCCTTTAATTTCAACATAGAAAGGGAAGGGGTAAGAGAGACACCAATTTGCCAAAATGTAGCAAGCTTTATTCAAATAAAAAGGTTAAAATACAACAATATTGCATTTACAAATGTCACAAATGGCAGGCATGTAACCAGCTCTGTGCAAAGCCATCAGGGGAGAGTCCAGTCCTGATCACAGCTGCTGGGAGGACAGGCCTGCCCTGGAAGCCGAGACAGGGATCCAGGCAAGCTGCCAGAGAGCTGCCGCAGGAGACGAGACTCGAGCTGTCAGAGGAACTGTCAAATGCCATTGTGGCCAATCAGGAACGCATTTCGGAGGCCAGACCACGCCTCCTTCGTCAACCTGAGTAAGCTTGCTACATCATTGGTGGTATGGCGCCTATCTTTCCCCTTCCATTTCTATATTACAGTGCTTGGGTTCCCAGCCCATTCAAGGAGGCAGCCCAGCTTCAGCCAGCAGTGTCAGCGAGACAAGAAATGAATCAATTGTTTATAGCCTAAACCTCCAGGATTATATTTTCTGTCACTTTTAATTTATTGTTTTATTACTTATAAGTGTTCATGTATACATTTTATGTGTATATGCTGACAGCCTAAATTCAGCAAATCCATATCCCATATCAATATTTCCCCTCATACACTATCCAATCTGAATTGTACAAAATTTACCCTTTGGTTGCAGCAAGTGCAGTGCTGAGTACTGATGTTTTTTGTTTAATGTCCTTTCATTTTACCTGCTACTGGTTCACCAGTAACTTACTTAGACCCCTTTCACACAGAGGTGGTTTTCAGGCATTTTAGCGCTAGAAAAGGCCTCTAAATAACGCCTGAAAACCGCCTCTTATTCATTTAGGTGTGACTTTTTACACTTTGGCGGTGCGCTTGAGGGACTTTAGGAAAAAGTCCTGCAAGCAGCATCTTTGGGGTGGTTTGGGAGCGCTCTATACAGCACTCTCAAAACTCCCTGCCCATTGAAATGAATGGGCAGCGCTGCCAAAACGCCTGAAAATCGATTTGGAAGCACCACTACATGGGCGCCTTTAAACCCTTGCTCAGTCGCTAGCGGAGTTTAAAAGTGCCCCGCTAGCAGCCGAAAAGCGCTGCTTAAACAGCGTTAAAGCACCGCTAAAATGAGCGGCGCTTTACTGCTGATGCTCGGCGGTCCCAGCGTGAAAGGGGTCTAAGGATGCGTAGTTGGTAACAAGCCGAAGGTCAGTAACAAGTGGTAGTAGGTTGGGATCAAGCAGAAGCATAATCCAGGAACAAACTAAAGGTCGGTAATGATGAAATATATTTGGTGAAATATCAGGGGTGTAAACAGGGTGAATCTGCGCCACATAGGGTGATTAGGGTGTGTCCAGCAGGGACGTGCAGTGAGATCAGTGGCTGGTGAGGCACTGGCTAGTATCAGAGCCAGATACACACAGGTAACATACGCTGCGATCGTTAGAGCAAGAGCAATAGTTTAAGCACTAGACCGCCTCTGTAACTCTAAACATGTAACCTGTAAAGAAATTTACAGCGTCACCTATGAAAATTTTTAAGTGCTGATTGCTGAAGTTTGGCGCCATTCCAGAAGTGTGAAATGTTAGGTATCTATTTACTCGGCGTAACATCATCTTTCACATTATACAAAAAAGTCGGGCTAACGTTAGTGTTTTTTGTTTTTATTTATAAAAGGCTTTTGAAATATTGCTGCGCAAATACTGTGTGACATACAAAGTTGCAACGACCACCATTTTATTCTCTAGGGTATCTGCTAATAATTTTCTTGGAAAAACATGATGATTTTTACATGAAGGAGAGTAGTGCTAGAATTGGCCTGGGTGGAAAGGGGTTAATTGCCATAAGTAAGTAATATACAAATAATTATTTTATATTGTTTTTAAGGTAATTTACTATCATTTCAAAAACTGTACTCAAGCAGGTGGCTTAACGGACAAATTACTGAAG
The DNA here is from genome assembly GCA_029206835.1 of Rana muscosa. Classification (NCBI taxonomy): domain Eukaryota; kingdom Metazoa; phylum Chordata; class Amphibia; order Anura; family Ranidae; genus Rana; species Rana muscosa. Next base: position 219,606,290 of record CM055121.1, read on the forward strand.
TTTGAAGTCATAACTTCAAACTAGTAATTTCACAGTAAATAGATAAATAGTAAATTATTATGTTATAACATATAGCATATACCTTATATACTCGAGTATAAGCCGACCCGAATATAAGCCGAGGCACCTAATTTTACCACAAAAAACTGGGAAAACGTATTGACTCGAGTATAAGCCTAGGGTGTTCATCTGCATGCCTCACTGTGCCTCACTTTGCCTCACTGTGTCCATGTGCCTGCCTCACTGTGCCTTACTGTGCCCATGCCTCACTGTGCCCATGCCTCACTGTGCCCATGCCTCACTGTCACTGTGCCCATGCCTCAATGTGCCCAATCTCCCTACTTGATCTTCGGCGCTGTGTGACTAGACTGACGTTTAACATGGGAGTCTATGGAAGGGGTGCCCAGCTTTGAAAAATCGGTGCTCCCCAGCTGTAGGTCCCCTGGACAACAAACTTTGCACACTTGTAGATGAAGAGTGCATGTGTGCCAAGTTTGGGGTCCAGGAAACCTAGGGCCGGCCGGTACCGGGTCCCCAAAATCACCGGAGAAATTACCGTTTAACATTGGAGTCTATGGAAGGGGAACCCGGCTTTGAAAAATTAATGCTCCCTGGCCGTATGGACAACAATTGCACACATGTAGAGGAAAAGTGAGGCTACATGTGTGCCAAGTTTGGGGTCCAGGGGACCTACGGCTGGCCGGGATCAGGCGCACAAAGTTGAAGATGGACACAGACTCGAGTATAAGCCGAGGGGGGCATTTTCAGCACAAAAAAATGTGCTGAAAAACTCAGCTTATACTCGAGTATATACTGTAAATATATTATTTAGCTTGATTAAAACAGTATCTTTTCAACGTTTTTTCCTTGTAGTTAAGAGGGCTGGGCTGGAAGGGAGCATTTGTGTTTTAGACACATGCCCCTTCTCTGACATTTTTATTGGACAACTTGGGCCAATGGTACTTTACCATTGGTCCAAGACTCCAAGCTGTCCATTGAGCTCAGTGCTTCTGACAAGAAGTGAGAGGCACTGTGAGCTCAACCTCTCAGTCTGCTGCAAACAGAGTGTGCCAGCTTGTATTTAAACTGGCCGCTCTGTATGTAGCTTCTGACAGGCTGTGCAAGGAGCCCCGTACCTCTGGAAACCATAGGTTGTAAGAGTCCCAAATTTTGACCAGTGATGGGGTAGGACTTCAGCTACCTACCCCCTGGGGTTCCTGTGACCCCAGGTCGCCGAGCTACGACCCTCGAACCAGGATCTTCTTTTTTTTTTATGTTCATTGCTCTGCCTCACCTGCCTCCCCTGACTGCACGTCCCTGGTGTCCAGGCACACCCTGTGCACACGCCTATGGAGACGGTCATAAGTTCTTGCGGCTTCATTGTCCAATCACAAGGTTAGATGGATCCTGGGCCATGAACGCAGTGTTATCTGCAAGAAAGATCCAGGATCTGTATTTCTGACAAGAAATCCTGAATGGCTAAACACAATTATAAAATACTTTAACAGGTAAAATGGTTGCTATCTATGTATTTCAAATGCGTATTTAGCTGCTTGTATTGAGTCCAGCTATAATATAAGATGTCTGTTGTTTTAATAAAAAATAAGAGTGCTTTTTCCCTTTAAATCTCGGTGTGCAGACTTTATCTAGGAATTCTCAATCCTCTATCATGTGTTTAGTGGAGCCTCATTCAGCTCTCAGATGAAGAAATATTCATTCTGAAGGGATTAGCTTTCCTTTTACAAAATGAAATAGAAAAAGTTAGCGGGATGATCAGCTGAAGGATATTAAACAGGAACTTGTGAGGTTTAGCAAAATGTCATTTTAATGATAAATACAGCTCTCAAGCTAACGTCTCTTGTTAATTAACCCCCAAAGCAGAGGCAGGCATGGCGGTGGTAGGTTTCCCATTCAGGGCCTGATGGTATCACAACATGGAAGGTATTCTGTGGCTTGTGCGATATAAAGGTTAGGATTCACTTTTTTAGCAGCGGCAGCAATTGCTGAACTGGCATATGTTCTAAGCCAGCGGGAAGAGATACTGTACACATATACAGGGGACACCTGCACGCTATGCAAAGGCCATCATCACCAACTGCAACACTTTCATGACAGATCATTGGATAGGAGTAAACACCCTGCAAAATCACCATTGTGGTTGGCATTAAAACAGATTGTGCAGATGTCTTTCTTTCTCAAAATTCATTCGTTATTTTTCTGCTTTATTTACTATCTAAAGCCACACAATTCCATCTCTTTTTCTGCATTTAATAGGCAACATAGTTACATAGTTACATAGTTAGTTAGGTCGAAAAAAGACACAAGTCCATCCAGTTCAACCATAAAAAAAAATATCGTACAATCCCATATACTCAATTCTATACCCACAGTTGATCCAGAGGAAGGCAAAAAACCCCAGCAGAGCATGATCCAATTTGCTACAGCAGGGGAAAAAATTCCTTCCTGATCCCCCGAGAGGCAATCGGATATTCCCCGGATCAACTTTACCTATAAATGTCAGTACCCAGTTATATTATGTACATTTAAGAAAGAATCCAGGCCCTTCTTAAAGCAATCTACTGAGCTGGCCAGAACCACCTCTGCAGGGAGTCTATTCCACATTTTCACAGCTCTTACTGCGAAGAAACCTTTCCGTATTTGGAGGTGAAATCTCTTTTCCTCTAGACGCAAAGAGTGCCCCCTTGTCCTTTGTGTTGACCGTAAAGTGAATAACTCAACATCAAGTTCACAATATGGACCCCTTATATATTTGTACATGTTGATCATATCCCCCCCTTAATCTCCTCTTCTCAAGAGTGAATAAATTCAGTTCCTCTAATCTTTCCTCATAGCTGAGCTCCTCCATGCCACTTATCAGTTTAGTTGCCCTTCTCTGCACTTTCTCCAGTTCCCCGATATCCTTTTTGAGAACTGGGGCCCAAAACTGAACTGCATATTCCAGATGAGGTCTTACTAATAATTTGAACAGGGGCAAAATAATATCTCTCTCTCTGGAGTCCATACCTCTCTTAATACAAGAAAGGACTTTGCTCGCTTTGGAAACCGCAGCTTGGCACTGCATGCTATTATTGAGCTTATGATCTACTAAAACCCCCAGATCCTAATCCACTACGGATCCCCCCAGTTGTACTCCCCCTAGTATGTATGATGCATTCATATTCCTAGCCCCCAAGTGCATAACTTTACATTTATCAACATTAAACCTCATCTGCCACATAGTCGCCCAATTAGACAGAGCATTGAGGTCGGCTTGTAAATTGGCGACATCCTGTAAGGACGTTATTCCACTGCATAGCTTGGTGTCATCTGCAAAGACAGAAATGTTACTTTTGATCTCAGACCCAATATCATTCATAAGGATATTAGAAAGTAAGGGTCCCAGCACTGAACCTTGGGGTACAGCACTGATAACCTTAGACCATTATGCATTATATAGTCCATACTCCTCCACTCTGCACACTGTGCTATACATTATATATTCCACCCTCCTCCACTCTGTAAACTATGCTGTGCATTTTATACTCAACAACAGTCCAGTTTCTACACTTTGTTAGACCTTACACTGCACATTGTTCTATTCTGCACATTGGTTTGTACATTATTGTATATACTCCGATTGACACTGATCCCACTCTGTAATCTATGCACTACACATTTAGTATTTCTCCACTTTGTACACCGTAATGTACATTATATACTACTCACTGCTGCAGACTGCCCTGTACATTATGAACTCCACACAGTTCTACTCTGTACATTATGCTGTACACTCTGCTGCACAAATCTTCACTCTAAAAGCTGTGCTGTACATTAAATCAGTGGCGGCTGGTGCTCAAAATTTTTGGGGGGGAGCAAACAAACTGAAAAAAAAAAAAAAAACATCAATTGCCGCCACTGTGCCCATTAAACGCCCAAATGCAGTCAGTTTGTCCACAAATACAGGCAGTTTGTCCCCAAATGCAGCCAGTTTGTCCCCAAATGCAGCAAGTTTGTCCCCAAATACAGCCAGTTTGTCCCCAAATGCAGCAAGTTTGTCCCCAAATGCAGCCAGTTTGTCCCCAAATACAGGCAGTTTGTCCCCAAATGCAGCAAGTTTGTCCCCAAATGCAGCCAGTTTGTCCCCAAATGCAGCCAGTTTGTCCCCAAATGCTGGCAGTTTGTCCCCAAATGCAGCCAGTTTGTCCCCAAATGCTGGCAGTTTGTCCCCAAATGCAGCAAGTTTGTCCCCAAATGCAGCCAGTTTGTCCCCAGCCCGCACTTACCTTCCTTGGGTCAGCGCCGTCCTCCTCCACGCTCCCTCATGTCTTTTTCCATCCTCGATGTCTTCTACCGCCCTCGATGTCGCTTCAGCCAATCAGGTTACCAGTAATTAGATCCGGTAAACCTGATTGGCTGAGATGCGTGTCAGTCCAAACAAAGGAACGCACCCCCCGTGCGCCTCTTAATTAGCTATGCGGAAGCCGATTAGAGCCCTCAGGCTGTAATCGGAAAGCCTATCAGAGCCGCTGGCTCTGATAGACACTTCCTCAGCCAACCAGCTGCCGTTATTTAGATGGCCGGCGCTCACCAGGGGGCCGGCCATCTGAATAGTGGGCGGCGTGGCAGCGGCGACAATACATAGGTTCATGCAATGCATGAACCTATGTATTGTTTTTAAGTGGCGGTGCAGGAGCGAGAGGGGGCGGCGCTCCGGCGCCCTCTATGGACGCACCGCCACTGCCTTAAATACTCCATACAGTTCCATTCTGTATGCTGTACTGTACACTGTGCTACACAAAGCTTCTCTATGTACACTGTGCTGTACATTATACATTATAGTTTATAACACTTCAATCTGTACACTATGCTGTACGCTATACTGTGCAAAGCTCCAATATGTACACCCTGCTATAGCTTTTATAGTCCACACCAGTGGTGGCTGGTATTCAACAATTTGGGGTAGGGGGGGGCGGCAAACCATTGGCCAATCGGGAAATGGGTCTCAGGACCTGCTTCCTGATTGGCTGAGAGGAGAATCAGTGTGAAAATAGTGAATATTCATTCGCTATTGTCACACAACTGGGTGGGATCGAAGCACAGTGCTCTGCGCCCCGAGCCCACCCTCGTTTGAAGCCTATAAGAGCCTCTGGCTCTTATTACGTGCTTAAAAAAAATAACTCCCTCATTGGAATCCACAGTCCGGCATTCTGTATGTAGTTCAGGGGGCCGGGTGCATATATAGGGAGGGGCGGCGCCCGTGCGCCCCTAATGGACAGGCTGCAACTACTTCACACTTTACACTCTGTATGCTGTACTGTACGTAGAATGTCCTGTACATTTTACTGTATGCTCTAAACTACTCCATCCTGTATACTATACTGTACAGTCTACCGCACACTGCTTCACTGCTATATCCAATATTGCATTTAGGCTTTGTGCCTTGCACACAGAGATTTCTTCAGATTCTCTAATTCTTTTGATGTTATCTACTGTAGATGATAATATTTTTACAGTCTTTGCAATTTTACGTTGAGGAATGTTATTCCAAAATTGTTCCATAATTTTAAGATGCAGCTTTTCCCGGATTGGTGAACCTCTGCCCATCTTTACTTTTGAGACAAACACTGGGGTTGATTTACTAGAACTGGAGAGTGCAAAATCTGGTGCAGCTGGGCATGGTAGCCAATCAGCTTCTAACTTCAGCTTGTTCAATTAAGCTTTGACAAAAAAAAAATCTGGAAGCTGATTGGTTTCTATACAGAGCTACACCAAACTTTGCACTCTCCAGTTTTAATAAATCAACCCCTCTAATTCTCTAAGATGCTCTTTTTATACCCAGTCATGTTACTGACCTGTTTCCAATTAACCTAATTAGTTGCAAAATGATCTTCCAGCTCTTTCTTGTTAGTACCACTTCCTTTGCCTGCATAGGTGTGTGCAGGGAGTGTGTCGGGTGTTCCTGAGCACACTCTAATCCAGTGGCAGCTCCAGGGAGGTGCTTGGGTTCACCCCCATCTCTGTCACTTGGTCGGCAAGGTCTGCCTTTGACTTTCTCCCCTGGCTGCAGTGTTCCTCTAGTGCCCCACACACAACCACCTTGAGTTTTCATTGGGGGGCATCATTTCCTTGGGCTGAGGAGGTGGTGGGTGGGGTGGAGGTGTGGCTGAACTCTCCCCCCTACACACTCACATGGGGCTGCTCTAGCTGATCGAGCAGCTGAAACTGGAAAGGAGGCGGAGCAAAGATGGCAGCCTGGGAGTCTCCTACTTCCAGCCATGTGATAAGTGGCTGATGGGGAGAGGTTTACCTTTATTACTGCATGAGTTCCCTCCATGCTCCATCTTTGCTGCTTCAACCCTTACACTGCACATGGAGAACTGCTCCCAGCCCCCCACTACATACTGCCCACCAACCGGCTGTCCTCACTTCATTTTTAAGTTAAAAAAATGAAAGGGTTAGTTTACATTGATAAGTTATCAATATATATATATATATAATTATTATACAGGATTTGTATAGCGCCAAGAGTTTGCGCAGCGCTTTACAGTGTAGAGGGGATGGGGACAGCACAATTACAATACAGTTGAATACAGAAGGGACAGGAGGGCCCTGCTTGTGGAGCTTACATTCTAAAAGGAGGGGGGAGGTCATACGAAAGGTAATAGCTGCGGGGGATGGTCTAATGGGAGTGGCTCATGTACAGTTCTTAGGTGGGTGTGGAATAGGCTTCCCTGAATAAATGAGTTTTCAGGGATCTCCTAAAGGTGGACAGGGTAGGAGCTGACCAGACATACCGGGGCAGGGAGTTCCAGACGATGGGAAAGGCTCTAGAGAAGTCCTAGAGGTGCACGCAGGCACACACGTGTGTTTGAGCTTAGGGGTGCACGCCCTAATGCAATATGCTGCGCACACCTATGTTTGTATCAGCATTTTGTTGCCCTGTTCCAACTTTTTTTGAGATGTGTTTGCTGCCATCAATTTCAAAATGTCTTTATTTTTTTCTTAAAATTATACTCAGTTTAAACGTTTGATATGTTTTCTATTTTCTATTGTGAATAAAATATGGGTTTATGAGGTTTGCAAATCATTTGATTATGTTTTTAAGTAGATTTTACAAATTTTTTTTTTTTTGGAATTGGGGTTGTATATTCAAAAACTTTAGCCTTCAAAACTTTCTTTTGTTTGAGTAGCAATAAGTATCTATGTTTTTAAGAGCTGTAGCATTTACCTTTAGTTCTACTTTAGTTAAAACAGAAATAGCCCTTGCACAAGGACAGAGGAGGGCATAAATGAATATATTGTACACTTACTTGGTATTACTTGGAAAGATAATCAATAGAATGTTAGTCGCTATGAAAATGAAAATAGCCCAGGGCAATCAAATATTGTGAGAGCTACTTGTTACCCCCACATTGCTTGGCTACTGCTCAGGCATGATGTGATAGTAATAGAAAAGACTTTCGTTCTTTCCTTATAGCAAGCTGGATGAACTGTCTCAGCTAAAATTGGATGGCGCTTCAACAGCGTTGGACAAATAGAATTTTTCTAAACGGAGTTGTTTCACTGTTTGCATTTCACGACAGCGCAAACTTTGTGCTACAAAATGACTCTGATGACAAATTTAGCGAGAGGGGATGAAGTGGTAAAATTATGTTATAGACTGTACAGGTCAGATCTATTAACCATTGAATAATAGTAACTTGGGAAGGCCGGGTTAGACTTTTCAAAAGGGAAAGGCTAACACAGCAGAGGTCATGAGTCAGACCTCTAGACACACATGTGGACTCCGTCCTTAATAAATAAATCTTCAGGGAAAATGGTTCGAATGGCTGAGGCTTACAGCAGGCGATAGCAGTTTAAAGATCGCAGCCTGCTCAATCGAGACAGACTACAAAATTATCAATAACAAAAACACCCTTAAAATTATGAATAATTACTTTTCACTAGTTGTTTTTTTCCTACAGCGCTGACATTGATTTTTACAGCTGATGGTTATTTAGCAGTCGCTGAAATGACAATATACAAAATTGGTCTTTTATGACCCTGCAAGCTTTATTTTTGTAATTGACCTAGTTGATTTGGAATTGACATTGATTATTTTGATTACATTTAGCCTTTTTACTTCCAGAAAATGTATATTTAGGGCCCATTTAAATTTTTGGGATGTTACCCGATGAACTCCCCAAAAAATCAGCAAAACTGATTATGTACAGTATATGTTCTTGGCAGCAAGAATTGCCATTGCCAAATATTTGAGGCAGTCGGTGGTACCACTTGATTATGTCAAAAGTAAGCTTAAAGTGTTAGTAAACCCCCCTATCGTTTTCAGCCAAGGGAGCTGCCATCTTTGGCTCTATTTAATCTAAAACTGCTATGATGCTGCACATGTGATAAGTTATGACACCAGCCATTGGATGGTTTGACAGTTTGGTTGAGAGCACAACCAATGTGAGTGTTACATTTCCGGCACGTGCCAGAAATGAAACTGTTTTATGGATGGGTTTGCTTCCGCTTTAAAGAGGAAATGCGGTCTGCTCACATAATTTGTAATAAGAACATCTTTGCCATCCTAAAGCTTCCCTCCAACCACTTTGCATATTATTTTACATATACTGTGATTCTGTACTTGCCAAATATGCTGCAGAAATCTCCCTCCACTAAGTCTGGCTGCATCCATTTTAACTGTGGGCAGTGGAAGCTGCTGGCTGTTCACTTCCTGGATTTACACAGACACATAAAGGCACACCTCCAGCTCTGCAGCTCTCATTGGCCCTCTTATTAAACTGATCCCCCCTCCCCTCCTAGCAAACTCTAGCGAGAGTCAGAGAGAGAGAGAGCTGTGCATGATGTCATAAGCCTAAACTTTTTACCAGACAAGAAACAGGAAGTGGGCTATATAAGGTATTTACTGGCAGAAAAAAAATATGTTTTATTGTCCAAAGGTAAAACAACAAGGGCAGAAGATTTATTAGATGGAAAGTTGAACAAAATGACTAAAGGTCCGCTTTAATTGGATCATGGGTAATAACAAACTTACCTGTATTCTTCGCAACAACACCAAAAAAATTGGTAAAATGTGAGACCCTCTCCCTTTTTATCTTTCCTTTCTTTTTCTTCCATTTCTTTTCTTTTTTTTCCAATTTCCTCTTCATTTTTTTGGTGACTTAAACGTTATTTCTTCGCCATTGTTACCATTATACTCTCATAACTGAAACTATTGGGTGTTCCCTATTAATTCCCACCCCATCCCATACCCCCTTCCCACCTTCCCTTCCTACTTCCTCTTTCCATGAAATTGCTATTTACAACACATTTCCTAAAGCAAATGCTTGTAATACGTTTTGATGCTATTTTTTTATGCTATTTTGGTTCAATGTGGTTCTAATTTTTTTTACTAGCCTTTATATTGATGACTGTTGATTGACCTTACACCTTAGGGTGTCTACCAGAAGGATCACTGGTATTAAGATTTTGTTATAAGTTAATTTATTAGATAATTCTTTCAAGCATCACTAGTGTATTCTTATAAAACAATAATGGAGTTGGCGCTGTGATAAACAAAGGAGAAGTGAGAGAAATGTGACTGATAACACACTTAAACTTAATTTTGATATATCTAAACAAAAATGTGCTCATAGACTCTTGTGAATAAATATAAATCCAACAAATATTGTGAATGGGTGAGCGTATGCAACCAACCGCATACACTCACCAATATATAAAGAAAATTGGTATCAATCCAAGCGTGATGTGTCCAGGTGCCAAAACTAAAATATTATATTAAACCTTGTGTACTGGAAATGCTTCAGTACCAGGTGCATGAATTGTGTGAATAAGGAGATAAATATAAAAGTACAAAACAATTGTGATCCAAGTAGGTCCAAAGTAATGTATAATCCAAAATAAAGTGGCTCCCACAACCAAAGTGAAGTAGTATGAGATAACACACTTTATATAGTGCTCCAAACTTTTTCCTTCGGTGTCGCACCTCTGTGCCTGTGAGCAGCTTACCTTGTTGCTATTTAAAAACAGCATAAACAGGTCACAGGGTGTTGTTAAACCGGTATGGTTTGTAAGGCAGTAGTAGTCTCTCTCCTGTTGCTGCAGTCCTCTTAAGTGTCACATATAGGCCATAAAAAGAAAAAAAACAATCATGGTGTAGCTCCAATCCCACCCAGAGACAGGTGCACGCGCTGGGAATGTACTCACTTATTATTATAGAGTCTATTGGGTGTTCCCTATTAATTCCCACCCCATCCCGTACCCCCTTCCCACCTTCCCTTCCTACTTCCTCTTACCGTGAAGTTGCTATTTACAACGCATTTCCTAAAGCAAATGCTTGTAATACGTTTTGATGCTATTTTTTTATGCTATTTTGGTTCAATGTGGTTCTAATTTTTTTTACTAGCTTTTATATTGATGACTGTTGATTGACCTTACACCTTAGGGTGTCTACCAGAAGGATCACTGGTATTAAGATTTTGGTATAAGTTAATTTATTAGATAATTCTTTCAAGCATCACTAGTGTATTCTTACCAGCTCCAATGGAACCCTTATCACATGGGGTTAATGATCACCTGTGGCTTAAACACAGCTAGGGCCTTTTTCCTGGGATGATGCCAGTTGTGACAAAACATGTAGGGCGGAGTGACATGCTGACGTCACTATCTCTCTCTTCTCGTGTCCCAACGAATGAGTTTGTTTAGATGTGTGCTGGCCGACACACTAAACTTAAGGCTTGTTTGGATATTAGCTCATTGTGTATGCTGTAAATGGGAACCCTAATAAGCCTAAGGATTTTTACACTATGTGGAGTCTTTGGTTTCTTTTTTTGGTGACAACCCTCTATCCATTTCCACGGACACCATCCGGAGTGTGGACTGATCCTGAAGTGTGGAAAAAGGCCCTGGCTGGGTTTAAGCCACAGGCGATATTTGAACCCCTGTGATAAGGTGTCCATTGGAGCTGGTAAGCCTTCCCATAGCTGGTGGTGGATTCACTGGTATATTTGGTGATGGACACGGATATGGAACTAGTCACTTTGCTATGTTAATATCTTCACAGGTATCATTTGATTTGGTACACATATGGACTCTTATTTGATGTTTATAGCACAATTTATTTATTTATTTATTCACTGTTTGTGATTGAGTTGCACAATATTTTTGCTGCTTAATATTTCTGTAGGGATAGTTGTTTTAGTGCATTTTTTACAATGTTTTAGTAGTGTATTCTTGTTTTCATTATTATGACAACCTGAGAAACGTATGTTAACTTTTATGTGACATTTCCTACTGTTGTACTTTTCTTACTTTCAATAAAAACTTTGAAAAAAATATTTTTGGGATGCGACATAATGATCATAATGTCGCTGGGATAACATGCGTTGTGTAAATGCAGCTTATTGAAAATAATAGGCTGCCCAAATGCCAAAGTGTCCCATACAGCGGATGTGTCACAAAATTTGTAACACAACACACTATGATGCATTGCTTTGGTGCATTGTTTTGCCATTCAAAATGAATGAGACTGCAGCCCATGTAGCATGTGTTGGAGTAACGTACGCATTACCATAAGACAAAGGTATCAGTGGGCCCTAAAGGAAACCTTTAGAAGAAAACAGCCAACATGCCAAATTAAATTCCAGACAGTAAATTTTATTAAAGTCCCTAATCAGCAGAGCAGATATACTAATGTTTTGGGGCACAGAGGCTCTGTTTATCAAGGTGTATCAAGGTCTCAGCTTGTCACCTTGATAAAGGGGGCTGGCATGCCCTGAAACATTTGTGCATCTGTTCTGCTGATATGGGACTTCAGTAAATTTTGTATTTGCGATAGGCGTACTGGCTGTTTTCTTCCATGGACTTATAAAGCACCACTGTGAACCCAAACTCTAACTGGGGTTATTTGGAAGTCTATGGATTTGATTTGTTTGTAAAGGTAAATTGTGCTATTTCCAAGGTACAGACATGGAAGACATTACTCTGAACTTATAAACTGTATACTTATTCCCATTGAGTGACTCAGAAAGTATTAAAACCAGACACAGCCAGGCACCCTTCTCTTAAACGAAAATTAGCAATGGTACCCTCCATATTTCTTTCTGTACAGGTCTCTTTTAGGAGCAAAATGGCAATGGGCCAGTATTACCCACAAAAGGTTGCATGTAGAAAGGACCTCCTATAACCTTTCAGGCTGATGTCTGCCTATAATCTAAAAACACTTTAAAGAAAAGGTACAGTTTAATGCAGATCTGTATGCAAGCAGTGAATACCTGTTTCCTGAGATTTCTGAGATTTTCCGAGATTGATTGAGGGGATAACTTCCATCTTCTTCCCTCTCTATTTGGATTCCCATATAGTAGCTAATGTTCCCAAGTTCTTTGATTTCAAAATTTTCTTTCAGCTTGTGAATTATCTGATTGTAATCCCCTTCTTGTTCAAAACAGGCTACAATGTCATCGACATAGATAAAGATGTATATCCATCTGTCTTCTTGATTCTTGGAGTAGAGACAGGGGTCTGCTTTACTTCTTGAGAATCCCTCTCTGGTAAGTACTTCGTTCACTTTCTCATTCCACATCTTTGCAGATTGCTTAAGACCGTAGATGCTCTTCTGAAGTTTACACACAAGGTTGTCTACTTGTTCAAACCCTGGTGTGTTTGCTCCATGTAGAAATCTTCCTTAATGTCTCCATATAGGAAATCAGTTTTAATGTCTAGGTGCTTGACTTGCATGCCCTTCCTGGCTGCAACGCTAAGAAGCAATCTGATGGTGGAGTGTTTTACGATGGGAGTGAATGTTTCATCGTAATCTTCACCAAACTTCTGGGAGTAACCCTTGGCAAATAGTCTGGCTTTGTATTTGTGGATATTCCCTTCTGCATCTGACTTTACTTTGAAAGTCTACTTACCTCCTATAGTTTTGCAGTTAGGAGAGAGCTCTGTAAGTGTCCAGGTTTTATTTTCTTGAAGTGACTTTAATTCTTCTTCTGCTGCCATTCTCCATTTATTGGCTTCACGTTTTGGCAGTTTTTTAATGTCTTCCCACGATGTTGGTTCAAGTATGCTGCAGGTTTTGACAGTGTATGACAGTGTATGACAGGGGTGATATCCCCTTTGTAGTCCGAGTAGATCTTCTGATTTCAGGCAGTTCATCAGGATCTGGTGGGGAACTTGATTTAGGCAATGTGAGTTCCACCTCTTGTTCTGACTCTTGCACAGGTTCACTTTGGTTGACCCTTTCTTTAGGTTTGCTTGGCATTTTCACTTCACAGCTTTCAGGGATTGGTGTTTCTGTGGTTGGGCTCTCATCAAAATAAACACTAGGGCTTATTGTTACTTTGTCAGTCTTTGGGTGTAGGATTCTGTAACCCTTAGGCCCCTTTCACACGGGGCGGATCCGTGCAGATCCGCCCCGTGAAGCTCCGCTTGCTCAGCGGGGATCGCTCCGTTGATCCCCGCTGAGCCGACGGATGACTGGGCGGTCCCCGCACACTGTGCAGGGACCGCCCTGTCAGAGCGCCGCTCTCCCCTATGGGGAATCGGATGACGACGGACCGTAGAGTCCGTTGTCATCCGATCCGCTCCGCCGACGGAAGGAAAAATAGGGTTTTCCTCCGTCACACTTTGGCGGAGCGGAGCGGATGTCAGCGGACATGTCTCCGCTGACATCCGTGCTTCCATAGGGGTACATGGAGGATCCGTTTCAGGTCCGCCTAAAAAACTGACAGGCGGACCTGAACGGACCTCCGTGTGAAAGAGCCCTTAGTTTGCTCACTGTTGCCTACTAGAATGCCGTCTATGGCTCTGTTTTCCAGCTTGGATCATTTTTAATTTGGAATATAGGCATATGCTTTACGTCCAAACATTCTGATGTGCCCTATGCTAGGCTTTGATCCATGCCACATTTCAAATGGACCTGACGAAACAGCGGAGCTGTGAAACGCGTTATCCCATTGGTCCGTTCCTTTCCCGTGTCACTTCCGGTCCAACGGTGCGCTCCACGATGAAACGCAAACTGAGGCGCACTTCCTGTTTTGGTCCCAGCTCCAAGGAGGTTGCGCTTCATATACGGCCAGTACGCTTGTCAGCCTGAGGACCCTGCTGCAGACACCGGATCGCTGCCCCATCCTCCAGCGCTATTACACCTGTGTCATCACCATCCATCCCATGGACCGCATGTGACACCGGACCATCCATTCTTTTTCATATGCCCATCTTAATCATCATCCTGTGAGTAGCCATTTGGCTGGTTGTGTTGCCATAATAAATACTTGTATACTGCACTTAGGTTGGAGCACCATGTCTTCTTCTTACATTTCAAATGGAGTACTTTTAGGGCACTTGAGGGTAGTCAGTTCTGTAGGTAGGTTGCAGTCATGACTGCTTCTCCCCAGTACTTGTGAGGTAGGTTGGTATCTGACAACATGCATCTGGCCATTTCTATAAGAGTGCGATTTTTCCTTTCTGCTACACCATTTTGTTCAGGAGTGTATGGTGTGGTTGTCTGGTGTACTATTCCTTGTCTCTTAAGATATAAGGCCACTTCTTTGCTTATGTATTCTCCTACATTGTCGGTGCGTATTATTCCTGGTTTGCGTTGGAATTTATTGCTAGACATGGCAATGAACTCTTTAAGTTTCTCTGATGTTTCATTCTTGTGTTTCATCAGATAAGTAGTTGTGTACCTGGAATAATCTTTAATGAAAGTCAGTAGAAATCTGTTCCCGCCTGGGAGTTTTCATTGGACCGCATACGTCACTGTGTATGAGCTGCAGGGGGTGGGTAGTTTTTCTTTGAGATACCTGTGAAAGAGGGGCACATGTGGCTTTTGCTTCAGCAAAGCACTTGCATTTTATGAGCACTTTGCAAGGCGCTATTGTTAAATCTTCTGATAAAACTTTTTATAATGTCCTGCATAGCTTCTGGACTTCTGTGTCCCAGCCGCCTGTGCCATAAGTGAATACATTTGCTGTGTAGGTCATTAGAGACTATATTGGCTTGCTAGTCTGTGGTGATAAGCTGTATAGGTGATTATCCAGTTTTCCTTTTGCGAGGAATCGCTTATAATTGTGAATTGGGCATTCGTCACCCTGGAACTTAAAGCGGAGTTCCACCCAGAAATGGAACGCCCACTGATCTGGTTCCTCCCCCCCTCCGGTTTCACATTTGGCACCTTTCAGGGGGGAGCAGATAACTGTCTAATCCAGGTATTTGCTCCCACTTCCAGGTAAAGGATTGCCGCAGTATCCGTGGAGATCTACGCCATGTCTGACCCCTCCTCCATTCCCCCGTTGTCTTCTGGGAGACACACAGGTCCCAGAAGACAGCAGGGACCAGTCAGAATGCGCAGCGCGACTTGCGCATGCGCAGTAGGGAAACAGGCTGTGAAGCCGCAAGGCTTCACTTCCTGATTCCCTTACTTAAGATGCCGGCACCTCCACCCGGATCAGAGGGACGGGTCAGCTTCGGTTGAGGACATCGCGGTTGCCCTGGACAGGTAAGTGTCCTTATTATAAAAGTCAGCAGCTGCTGTATTTGGTTTTTTTCAGGCAGAACTCTGCTTTAACCATAAAACCGTTGTTTGCAAGACTTTTCAATGATAGAAGGTTGCTTTCTAGTTCTGGAACATCCAGCACTTTCTTTAAAAGGATACTTTGCTTGCTTTGTGGTGTAAGGCAGTTCAGAAAGCCCTGGCCTTTACCTTCTGAAGTGATGCTTTTCCTGTTTGCTAGGAAAAGTTGTCTTTTGCACTGTAATCAATGTTTGTGAAGAAGGTCTCATCCTTAGTCATGTGGCTTGTCGCACCTGAGTCTATGCACCAGCCGCGTGGCTTGCCACTCTGTGTCACTTTTAAGGTGCCACTCCATGAAGTGTCTGCAGTTTCCTTTTGTGGATAGCTTTAGCTTTCTCTGCTCTGCTTTTCAGATAGAACAGTCCTTTTTTAAGTGACCGGTCCTTTTACAGCAAAAACAGACTTGTACCGTACATCTTAAGAGCTTTGTCCTCATGGTGCATATCTTCTTTCCTTCTGTCATATTCGTCGATTAATTTCCCTTTGACATATTCCAGTGTCAGTTCCTGCTCAGGTCTGGTTTCTAAAACGTTAATAAGAGCAGTATATATCTCTGGAAGCCTGCAGAGGAGCAGTGCAACAATATGATTATCTTTGATGTCCTCTCCGATAGCACGTAGCTGCTGTATGATCTCTAGCATAGCATTCACGTGGTCACACATTTGCTGGCCTTCTTGTAGTTTCATCTTGTACAACTTTCTTAGCAAAAACAGTTTGCTGTTTAGACTTGAACGCTCATGCAGCTTTTGTAATGAAGTCCACATACCTTCGGCCGTTTTCTCTGTTCTTATGTGGATAAGCTAGTCATCTTCCACTAGTAAGCATATAATTGCTGTTGCCTGTCTGTCCTTCCTATCACAGTCCTCCATCTCTCCATCTGTGAGTCTGTCTGTATTCAGCACTTGCCACAAGTCATCCTTTGCTAAAAAATATTTTTCAGTTTAAACTTCCATAGCTGGTAATTGGCATTGTTCAACTTTGCTATTGCAAACTTCACATCTGAACCACTTGCCATCTTTCAGCTGCTTGCATACAGTATTCACTGACTTGCTGTACTCACTGAGTATTCTTTCCAGTGCCTCTGGGTGCTACTGGGTGCCTGGGCCCATAACCTATTAGCAGGTTATTGAATCACACGCTTGGAAGCTTGTTGTATGCAGATAATACTTTACTTTCATGGAGGATTAGCATTGCATGTCTTACAGGAAACAGGACAATACAAGTACACAGAGAGAGGATAGATAAACATCCTGTCATACATATCATAGAAAATATGTACTGTACACTATAATACTGCAGCTCCACCTGCTGCGTATATAGGTAGAATACATACAGTGTATATTGTTCAGTTTATATAAGCAACTTTACATTACATGTTGTTGTTCTTCCAACATGTATTACAGTGTGTGTGTGTATTACAGTGTGTGTGTATTACAGGATGGGTGTATTACAGTGTGTGTGTGTGTGTGTGTATTTTTCTTGTGTGACTGCTGGGAGTCCCCTTGGCCAAGGCAATTTGGTGGTTTTGTCTTAAATCTTTTGCGCTGCACTGCCTATTTTACAATTTCTACTGGGGATTTGATATTTTGACCCTCAGTGTTCTATCTGCTGTTCTTAGGTTTATTTGCGCTTTTTGATTTACTTTTTCAAATTTGGTGGTGTCAGCAGGAGTGGGCTCAGTTTAGGGCCAAGTGAAGAACAGAGGACCCACATATACAAGTGGCTCCTTCGGGGGTACTCTACATTAGCTTTTAACACATCGACTTCAGGGACATGTTCACTTGCCGTCTTAAGTATCCCACCCACTTTCAGGTGCCATTATAACAAGATAATCAATGTTATTCACTTTACTGATGGCTGATCAGTGTATCACAGTAATGTCTTGTTATAAATAGGCAATGAACAGATGAATAAGGTTTACCCTTTGGTGATATGGTGTGGATAAATTGGGAATTAAACAAAAATGTTTTAGCCAAGCTGAACAATTTTCTTTTCTTGTAGTGTATTGCTACCACTGTATGTGCACTAAACAGCTGTCTTATGAAGACATTATATTTTCCATATATATATATATAAAAAAAAAATGTATGTATAGCCATCAGCCAGTTTAATGGGTAACATCAACTTCATGACAGCTCTGCTATCCTAAGACAGTTTCCTCTAGTCAGTGTATGTATTCCCAACTACTTGTATTTGGCTTGCTGCCTTGGGGATCTGTAAACACAGCTGTCTTTAGCTATCTAGATTTGTCTACAGCGTGCTTGCATTGACACTACTGTATATTCCATATGGCCAGAGCTCATCTATGGTAAGTAGCAAAAATTGAACAGGTAAGAAGAGTAATGATATCTACAAAGATGATAATTTTGCTGACAGTGTCTTACAGGATCAATTTTAAACCTATGTAAATAAAGAGAATGTGGGGCTTTCAACTTGGAAACAAGTGCAAATAACAAAGCTCATCTTAGTATCCATAAACGAAAACATATCCTAAACATTAAAACACCTTGCATCACTTAAAGGTTAACTCAATTTTTGTAGGGAAAAAAATAGCAAATAAACAAAAAATAATATAGTGTGTACAATGGTGATACAAGTCATATTGTAATTCAATGTTATTAAAAATTACCTTTCCTTTTCAATCTGTAGCTGCTGTAATATTCTATAAATGCAATACAACATGGCTACCTGGAGTTGTTTTGTACACAGAATGTGTACTCATCACTCCCCAGAAACATCATTTCCTGCTTGTGTGATTGGCGCACCAATTTTCCCAGAAGTCTGCCTAAGATACAAGTCAGACTATAGGCATCCCCTGCAACAAAAAAATAATTTTTGGTGAGATACTCCCAATAGGAACACGTTTAAAGGGATGCAGGCCCAGCAGCTTTCCTCATTAGTGCTCTGCAGCTGCCACAGCTGACTGATAATTATGAAACCACTCCCATTAGACCCACTGAGAACAGAGGCACAGACAAACACACATGGGTTTTTTCAGAATAACAAAAGGTAGGAATCTGCAACAAAGGTTGTTTGCAATGTACATAGATCACCCAGACAAAAAAAGTGGAGCTACGCTTTAGCCCCTACATGGATCTTAACACTTAACGATCCCATTAGATAATCTCTTAACACTTTACCTCTCACCCAACACTTAGAATGGTATTAACATCAAAAAATGTTACTTTACCCTACTGTTTGCACCATAAAAAGTTTCCGACAACAAATGTTTGATGGGAGCTTTTTGTCTGACCGTGTGTAGGCTCCATCAGACATTTGCTGTCGGAATTTCCGACAACCAAAATTTGAGAGCTGGTTCTCAAATTTTCCAACAACAAAATTGTTCTCTTAAATTCCGATCGTGTAGACAATTGCGACGTACAAAATTCCATGCATGCTCTTAATCAAGTACGAGACAGAAGCGCTTGGTCTGGTAAAACTAGCGTTCGTAATGGAGATAGCACATTCGTCACTCTGTAACGGACTGAAAAGCACGAGGCTGAAAAGCGCAAATCATCTCTCACCAAACTTCTACTAACATGACTGGTATTGAACTTCCCTTTAATAGTACTGTCGTACGTCTTGTACGTCACCGCGGTCTTGGCGTTCGGAATTTCCTACAACATTTGTGTGACCGTGTGTATGCAAGACACGGTTGAGCCAACATCCTTCAGAAAAAAATCCACGGTTTTGTTGTCGGAATTTCCGATCGTCTGTACGCTGCATTACTATTCACAGATCACTGAGTGAGCCATAGATGCAGAGAGCGCCGTGCTGCTATGGTGACTCTTGTGCGCATGCAAAAGAGTGACATCATCGCAGCCTGGCCATTCAAACAGCCAGAAAGCACAAATCTAGAAGGAAGACTGGGTGAAAATGGTATGCAGTGCATACTAGCACATTATGGAATTAACCTGCAGGGGGTCATTAACATTTTTCTTAACCACTTGCTTACTGGGCACATATACCCCCTTCCTGCCCAGGCGAAATTTCAGCTTTCGGCACTGTCGCGCTTTGAATGACAATTGCGTGGTCCTGCGGCGTGGCTCCCAAACAAAATTGACGTCCTTTTTTTCCCACAAATAGAGCTTTCTTATGGTGGTATTTGATCACCTCTGCGGTTTTTATTTTTTGTGCTATAAACAAAGAAAGAGCGACAATTTTGAAAAAAACACAATATTTTTGGATTTTTGCTATAATAAATATATTTTTCCTCAGTTTAGGCCGATACGTATACTTCTACATATTTTTGGTAAAAAAAAGCGCAATCCGCGTTTATTGATTGGTTTGCGTAAAAGTTATAGCGTTTACAAAATAGGGGGTAGTTTTATGGCATTTTTATTAATGTAGCGCCCCTTTACTTTTCAGGGGTGTTATGCGCCTACATTTAGGGGTTGGTCTGAGCTGGTAGCCAGGCTCGGACCGCTTTGATTGTTTTGCTTCTGCCTATGTGATGCTGCCTGGAGTACGGTTCCCTGTGGCCTGTAGGTGCCACTGCCATATCAGGTCAGGGTTGAGCCACGGGTGGCATTGCTGCGCCTTAGGATGTCCTCTCTCGGCAGCGGTGCAGTGGGCGTGGTCGGCCTGGTGTGCAGGCCGGGAGAGGGTACATAAGGGGCAAACGCCATCTTTAGGAAGGTGGTGGAGAGGAGAGTTGGAGTGGAGGAGCCGGAGGGGTGTGCCCCTCGGGGGTGCAATGACTGGCCGAGAAGTCTCGGGCACCTTTGGCCCGAGGCTGCAACGTTCCAGGTGGGCCCAGTACCTTTAACTGGGTCTACAGTTCGCCCATTGGAGTCCCAGGGTGCCCAGGTGAGGGTACCCGCTCTGACCTAGAGGAAGTCAGGGGAGGATCGGTCCCACAGAAGAGATGAGTGATGGAAGATCGCTGTCTCGGGAGAGGCCTGGTGACCTGTCAGAGGGAAGGATTCTTTACTCCGGAAAGCTAACCTGTAGATTGCCCATTGGCATTGTCCGGTTATTTAAATTCTACAGAGGTTAGAGGATCTCCTGTACCCGTCCCTGGAGGGGATAGGGTGACAGAACTGTTCGAGCTCCACACCGGCTGCTAGGACTGTGAGAGAGGACTATCCGGGTGAGCTAAACCCACTCGGTATCGAGTGGCGACGAAGTTAAAGTGTTTCTGGACATTGGCCTTCTTGGGGGGAAAAAATATAGACTTGTCCCCATACGCTGGGGATGAGAACCAGTGGAGGAAGGTAACTCGCTGCAGGACCCAAAATTTGTGAACACTGCTTAACCTCCTCAAACAGGAGGGTACGGGCATATAGCACGGTGTGCCTTGACTTGCAAGTGAACCAGGCAGGAAAAAGGTCCGTGTGCTACACTAATTATTTATTTTTTTACTAGTAATGGCGGCGATCAGTGATTTTTTTTCGTGACTGTGACATTATGGCTCGCGCGCCCCCCAGTGACGGAGGAGTGGAGCCCGTATAAAGACGGCCTCCCGGAATTGTAGAGCCACCTTGTGGCCGTAAATAGTCGTACGGCGGGCGGCTAGTGGTTAAAGAGTAACTCCACTTTTGTTGAGAAAAAAAACATTCCCCTCTGGGTGATTTATGTACATTGCAAGGATTTTAACAAACTTTGTTGCACAGTCCTATCTTTTGTTGTTCTGAAGAAATAGCTGTATGCTTGGAGTGAATCTGTATGGGAGTGATTTTATAATTATCAATCAGCTGCTGCATCTGTAGGGCTGTAATGAGGAAAGTGGCAGTATCTGCATACATTTTTGACACAGGGGATGCTCGATATCTGATTTGTATCTTAATGCAGACTCCTGGGAAAATTAATAAGCCAATCAGTTGAGCAGGATATGACATTTTTTAGGGTGCATTCTGTAAAAAAAAATTCTACAGAAAATTACAGCACTGCAGAATAAAAAGGAAAAGTATTTTTTAATAACATTTAATTACAATATGACTTGAGTCGCAATATACTATACACTATATATATATATATATATATATATATATATATTTATTTATTTTTTGTTTGCTAATGTTTTTTCCCACAAAAGTGGAGTTACCCTTTAGATTTCCTACCACTTAATGGCTGAACTCAACACAAAACTAAAAACGCAGATGAAATAGAAATTTTGGAGCTCTTTTACATGCTAACCATATTTCCATTTCTGTCCATCCAGTCCTGAAATTTACACAGCACAGCTCTGTATGGCAGGGAGAAGACCTGCTATTTCACTACTGCAGTTAAGTAGCACTCACAGGTCTTGTCCCTCCTCCTAAACAAAAAGTAATGGTCCTACTACCCGAAAATCTCATATAGTTGGGATGAGATCCAGATACCTGTGCCCGGACTCACGTAGTACTTGCCGTCTGTTAATTCAGTCATGGAGTAAGAGTTCAGCACCAGCGCATCTTTAAATTAAAGGTATCAATTTATTTCTCCATCAAGACATAAAAAGAAATCAATACCTTGTAAAAGATTGATGCGTTTCAGCTCCTTGTAGGACCTTAGTCATAATAAATTTATTCTGACTAAGGCCGCTACAACAGGCTGAAACGTGTTAATCTTTTATACCTTTTTATGTCTTGGTGGAGAAATAAATAGATTCCTTTCATTTCAAGATGCTTTGGTGTCGAACTCTTACTCCATCACTCTTCCCAGCCTGTGACTTGACAATAAAAGGAGAAGCAGCAGATAATCTCATCTATTTGTTATTCTGCGCTTTCCTCCTAAGAGAATACTACTTGAACTGCAACACAACTGATTGACTCCTTCTATTGCTTTTATCCGTCTTAAAGTCTGAGCTCTGCTTTAGAGGGACTGCTAGAGGCCAATATCAAGTCAAATTTAGGTTCATGCACAGCTTGCACTTAAAAAAATACATTAAGGGATGCATTAATTTGTGTTTTTATATCTAGTATCTTGTAGTTCGGCTCTAAAATCCTAACTTTTAGCACCTAACTCTCAGCCTATTTCTAGCACTTAACCTACCCCTAAACTATAACCTTAACTCATAATGTGGTTCTACAGCCTAATTTTTTTTTTTACCTTAAAGCGGAGCTCCACCCAAAAGGGAAATCTCTGTTTGTTTGTTTGCTCCCCCCTCCAGTTCCACATTTAGCACCTTTCGGGGGGAACGGGTACCTGTTCTTGACAGGTACCCATCCCCGCTTCCGGGAAACCTCGCCACGGTGAGATCCCTCGGAAGTTTGGCCCCCCTCCTCCTTCCCCCGCCACTGGGCCATTCAAAAAATGCAGCAGTAGGAAACAGTAGGGAACCGGCTTTGAAGCTGTAAGGCTTCACTGCCGGTTTCCCTCACAATAAATGGCGGCAGCAGCACCCGAGAGCTGATTGGAAAATCCGCTGGGGTGTCGACATTGCGGGATCCCTGGACAGGTAAGTCTTCTTACATTATAAGATTATAAGTCAACAGCTACAGTATTTGTAGCTGCTGATTTTTACTTTTTTTTTGGGGGTGGGGGCGGGGGGGGGCGGAACTCCTCTTTAATGCATTCTTTGCATTAGGTTAAAAAATGTTTAGGTAAAAGTATTATATGGGGGAGCACGGGGGGGGAGCCACACTGTCTGTGTCCATGGTCACAGGTGTGCCACCATAGAAAGTGGCTTCCTATGGTGGCATAATAAGAAGAGGAGGAGTGGCACAACAAGAAGTCAGAAGTGCTAATGGGGGACCTGAGAAGAGGAGGATCGGGGCTGCTCTGTGCAAAACCATTGCACAGAGCAGGTAAGTGTAAACCTGTTTGTTATTTTTTTTATTTGCATTTACAATCACTTTAGGCATAAAACATACCCCACTAAAACCATACCCTAAACTTAAAACGTAAATTATACCTTCTAACCCCTGATCATAATACTAACCTAACCTACTCCCTGACCTAATTCCTAGAGAGGGAAGTAGGTAGGAGGTAGAAGAGGAGGAGGGGAACGGGCAGAAGGAGAGAGAAAATGAGAGAGAGAGAAAAGAGGTGGAGAGAGGGAGGATAGGAGGGACAGAAATAAAGGGTGAAGATAATAATTATATTGTTTGGAGGTGCTTTAGGCCCCTTTCACACTAGCGGACCGTATGACCGCTTTATCATCCATCCGTTTACGGATGAAAAAGGGACATACATTGGTCCCTATGAGATCGCGGGATGAACATCCGCTGACACCCGATCTCCTCCGGGTCCGCAATCCCCTGATTCTGCAGACGGAGGAAAATCCTATTTTGCTATCCGTCTGCAGAGCGGATCGGATGAACACGGACAGATGGTCCGTGTTCATCCAATCCCCCCATAGGAGAGAGCGGAGATCTGACAGGGCGGCCCCTGCACAGCTTGCGGGGACCGCCCTGTCATCCGCCGGCTCAGCAGGGATCAGCGGAGTGATCCCCGCTGAGCAAGCGGAGGCTCACGGGGCAGATCCTCACGGATCCGTCTCGTGTGAAACTTATATTTTAACAACTTGTATTGTAGCAGTAGAGCAATCTTTGAAATGCAGCTTTTTCACAGTTAAATTATTATAACAAGAAATTAAATATTTGTAAACAGTTTTCCTTATTAAAGTTGCTAGACATAACTGCACTATAGATATGCGATGTCAAACAATAACATATCATATATGTATACATACCATAGAATTTCTGCTCTCCAGATAAATTATATATCTTACAGGATAATGTTTGCCTGTTTGTGTTGCCTCTTTGAAATATGTACTCACTGCTTTTTCTTAAGGTAATTGAGTAACAGACAAACTCTCATTTGCCTCAATCAATTTGCAATGCTGAGACTTCCTATGCTCGGCACTCCATCATATTGTCTGTGTTGGTAATTAGTAATTTTCATACTTGGATACAGTGATAGAATCATAGGTTTTCTAATTATAAACAGGCTGTAGCATTTGTGGCATTTCAAGGCTGCCTCTTCTCTGGCCCGATGTAAATAATGATCAGTTTTATGCTTTCATTATGGCTTTCAGTTAAGTGGTGGCAGTTTTGCTGTTTTATATAAAAATATGATGACATTATGGCGAGCACTTTAGCCCATCTCTTGTACCATCTGTGTTCGCATATTTGAATTAATTTCTAAGGAGACTCCTTAAAGAGAAACTGCTTTATTCCTATTTTATTCTTAGCTACATGGATGAAAGGGAAGCGTTTGATAATAATAACATTTATGGTTTTTACTATGTTAAAAAAGCATTGCTTCTAGGTATTTACACTATTCTGAAGTAGGGTGATGGTCTCTGCACTCCTAACTGGGGGTATGTATAGGTACACTTATATATATATATATATATATATATATATATATATATGTAGCGACCTCACCTCTCACTCCCTGCTTCTCTGTCAATGTCAATGGCTCTCGTCTAGGGGACCAGGGAGGAGAGTGTGACGCACCACCAGCTCGTACCCTCCAGTGTGTAGAGGTGTGAGCTATAACCAATTACCTTCGGGTCTGTGCCCCTGTCCAGAGCCAAAGCTTCCCTTGAGAATGACCTTTAACTCCCAGAAAGCCAAGTTCCACACCATTGAAAGTCCAACACTTATTTATTATTTTAGAGCAATAAATAGTAATTTTAGAGCAGACTGGTCAGACAACGAACAGACAAGGTGAAGAGGAAGCCCAGGCACAAACATGAACTTGTTACTCTCCTGTCTCAGTGCGCGCAAACAGGCTTGGCGCACGGTCGCTGCCACCGACCGTGAGGGTGGTCGCTGCCACCGACCCGGTGAATTGGACTTGAGGTCTCTGCCACCGACCTGGGTTTCAGTTGGGTCGCTGCCACCAACCATGAGAACGCAAACTACCTTCTTGAGATGCGGCCCCTGTCAGGGGAGTCATCCATCCGGACAGTCACCAGAGGCCTCCACCATCACCAGCCAATGCTGCACTGGATCTCCGGGAAGGTCACCTCTCTGGTCCCCCTCGGACTAAATTCGGGTGTCCAACACCGGAGGACAATCCTCCATCCCATGCGGGACCCAGTCGAAGGTACTGGGCCCCAGGCCTCCAGAGAGTACCTCACCCCAGACTAAAGGTGTCGGGGCCGAGGGCACCCGGAGACCACCAGCACTCACACCCAGGCTGAAGGTGCCTGGGCGTGGACCCCGAGCAGAAGATATCTGCCCCTTTTATCCCCTCTCCCAGCATGCCCAGCAGGTTCCCCGCCCCGCTGTACCACTGCCGCGAGAGGACAAAAAAAGGGCACAGACCTCCAATGGTGGTTCAACCCCGGCCTATGGCGACAGCGCCTTCTATAGGCCGCAGGGAACTGGACACCACTGATATCCTCCACTGGCATAAATTGGTCCATGAACCCTAACAATTGCTGCATCTGAGCCTGATACCACTCAGATGCCTCCCCTAAATGTAACCACCCGCTACATATATATATAGTATACTGTATACAGTGAGGGGAAAAAGTATTTGATCCCCTGTTGATTTTGTACATTTGCCCACTGACAAAAAAATTATCAGTCTATATTTTTTAATGGTAGGTTTATTTTAATAATGAGAGACAGAATAACAACAAAAATATCCAGAAAAATGCATTTCAAAAAAGTTATACATTGATCTGCACTTTAATGAGTGAAATAGGTATTCGGTCCCCTATCAACCAGCAGGATTTCTGGCTCCCAGGTGTCTTTTATACAGGTAACGAGCTGAGATTAGGACACTCTCTTAAAGGGAGTGCTCCTAATCTAAGCTTGTTTCCTGTATAAAAGACACCTGTCCACAGAAGCAATCAATCAATCAGATTCCAATCTTTCCACCATGGCCAAGACCAAAGAACTTTCAAAGATTGTAGACCTACACAAGGCTGGAATGGGCTATAATACCATCAGTGAGAGGGTGACAACAGTTGGGGTGATTAATAACGGTCAATCTCCCTCGGTCTGGGGCTCCATGCAAGATCTCACCTCATGGAGTTTCAATGATCATGAGAACGGTGAGGAATCAGCCCAGAACTACACGGGAGGATCTTGTCAATGTTCTCAAGGCAGCTGGGATCATAGTCACCAAGAAAACAATTGGTAACACACTAGGCTGTGAAGGACTGAAATCCTGCAGCACCCGCAAGGTCCCCCTGCTCAAGAAAGCACATGTACATGACCGTCTGAAGTTTGCTAGTGAACATTTGAATGATTCAGAGGAGGACTGGGTGACAGTGTTGTGGTCAGATGAGACCAAAATCAAGCTCTTTGGCATCAACTCAACTCACTGTGTTTGGAGAAGGAGGTATCCTGCTTATGACCCCAAGAACACCATCCCCACCGTCAAACATGGAGGTGGAAACAGTATACTTTTGGGGGTGTTTTTCTGCTATCTTCTCTCAGCCAGGACATTGAAAATGGGTCGTGGATGGGTGTTCCAGCATGACAATGACTCAAAACACACGGCCAAGGCAACAAACGAGTGGCTCAAGAAGAAGCAACATAAGGTCCTAGAGTGGCCTAGCCAGTCTCTAGACCTTAATCCCATAGAAAATATGTGGAGGGAGCTGAAGGTTCGAGTTACCAATCGTCAGCCTCAAAACCCTAATGACTTGGAGAGTATCTGCAAAGAGGAGTGGGACAAAATCCCTCCTGAGATGTGTGCAAACCTGGTAGCCAACTACAAGGAACGTCTGACCTTTGTAATTGCCAACAAGGGTTTCTGCCACGATGTACTAATTCATGTTTTGCGAAGGGGTCAAATACTTATTTCACTCATTAAAATGCAAATCAATTTATAACTTTTTTTAAATGCATTTTTCAGGATTTTTTTTTTGTTGTTATTCTGTCTCTCACTGTTAAAATAAACCTACCATTAAAATTATAGACTGATCATTTCTTTATCAGTGGGCAAATGTACAAAATCAGCAGGGGATCAAATACTTTTTTCTCTCACTGTATGTATTATAATATATTAATTTTTATTAGTTTTGGGGGTTTTAATTGAAACAAAGACAATGCATTGCTCCTCACAAATTCCCACTAACACTGTCCAACCAACTCATTTTTAAAACAAAACGATTTTCGGTTTAGTATTGTAAGTGTGAGTTTTCTTAGGCATTTTTTTTTTATTCTATGGCAAAGTATTAATGGAACATTTACTTAAAAGTAGATATAAGTAATTGTAGGAGTTGGAATTGAAGTCATTTGATTCTGTCATATTGGAACTGATCAAAAGGGGTAGATTCAGTTCACTTAGCTTAGTAAATAAGGTAGAGTTATTTAGCGGGAGTCTAAGGCAATGCAGTGAAATAAACATAACTTCTGGAAAGGGACTGTCAGCAGGGCAGGACTTAGGGTGGTGGGGGCCCCTGGGCTTGAGTCACTTTCAGGCCCTACCTTCTATACATTACTTGAAATAGAACAATTCAATGAAAAATTAAAGAGGAAGTAAAATCCGATTTTTTCAGTTTTTCAATTATTAAGTCATAACAGCTCATCGCAATGCAATACATATATAAATATATATATATATATATATATATATATATATATATATATATATCCCCCAAAAACGAGGCTTGCAAATACCTTTTTTAGGATGGTTTTGTTCTCTGTATTTCCAGGTATCTCAAGCACCATTTGTACTGCTGTTATGTGATTCAAATTATGACGTCGCTTCTGCCCTTACTGTGTCCTTGTCGGTAATCTTGCGCATGCGCCGTTGCGCCGTAACCATTCGTTGCTGTGTCTGTGGCTGCTGTTTTCTTTCACTCCCCTTCTGTGACGTCTTCTTTAGTCACACAGGGAAGTATCAGGAAGAGTGGAAGGAGCTAAACACTGCAAGACTTCTCCTCTGTGCCGGACAGAGGGGACAGAGGGGAAGTTCTCACAGACTGCATTCCGGCAAGCTTTAAATGCCGGTTTAGAGGGGCTAATGTGTGCAAGCGCGGGGGCCCCTATTGGGCGGGGCCCATGGGCTTGAGCCCAGTCAAGCCCAATGGTAAGTCCGGCCCTGACTGTCAGGAACTATAAACCAGGTGGAGGCAGAAAATGCAGTTAAAATCACACCTTTATTAAAATAGCAAAAAAAAATAACACAGTACAGAAACGTAGTCAAAAAATGAAGCAAGGGTTTGGATGCCAGAGCGAGTAATCAGACAAGCCGGGGTCAGGAAGCCAAAAGTCAGCATAGTAAGGAGCAAAAACAGGAATAGGTGTCGGAAAAAAAGTCAGCCAGGCCAAGTCATACACAGGAACACACTGGAGATCATAGACCATGCAAGGGCACAGAGGAAATTGGCTAAGCCAAGCGTTAATGTTTATATCTGTAGAAATGGGAAGGAGGAGTAGGAATCTGGCAGATGCTAGTGCTAGCTCAATGGAAGAGAACAGAACTTGGAATGTTTTTCTTACCTGTCTCTTCGACAAGAGTAGAGAGTGTCTTATTTTAGTACTACTAACCAGCCTGGTTCTAGTCTCAGGATTCACTTTCAGGATCTGTAGCCAGGCAAGGTAGACAATTTTTTATGGACTTTTGTGGAGCTAATGCCTTGCATTTGAAAAATAACTAAGCTAGCGTTAGGTCCCGGAAGTGGCTCATGCTAAGACTTGAATCTGTAGTGAGGAGTTAGGGGTTCTTCCTCTAGTTGAAGCATAGTGCAGCTGAGATGAGAGGGATAAACCTCTGTCCCCTCACTGGGTGGCATGAGGGATAGACGTGACAAGGAGGTGACATTTAGAAATTTCTAAGATGGTGCGGATAGTAGAGAGCATGCAAACACTGTGAAAGCAGAAAGCCATAATTGTTGGGTGATGGCAAGCAAGCCAAGTTTTGGACCTCTCAGGGGGAATTGTGGAAGTTGTAGGATACAAGTTATAATGCTATATTACTCCAGACCAAGCAAGCGGAGCACACCCAGATTTCTAATGAGTACCAGACCTTCTTCACCAAATTGCAATAGAATAGTAATAAATTAAGTTTTCGAGCAGTGTTAGAAGGCTTTGGCTGCATTTTTCACAGTTAGAGACTGCTCCCATTGTTAAAACAGAATCTCCCAAATAATTACCCCTAAGAAAAAGGGAAGTAAAGAAATCACCCACATTGGTGAACAATATTTCCGAACTTGAACATCATGGGAAGAGCTTACCTGCACACAACAGAATTTGGTTCTGCTTTAATGTACACAATAAATCTTGTAAACAGATATTTTTTTTTTTTTGTACAACCTCTCAGCAGGTGATCATATTTTATATTTTATAGTGTCTTTGGTATGTTTCTGCAAATTGACAAAACCATATTTTTTCACATATTATGACCATTGTTTTTATCTAAAGTGACTAAGTTATGCTCAGGAATTCAACAAGGGCATGCCATTCAGTTAAAGCAGACCAGATAGAAATTAAGTCCAAAGGAGGCAAATGGAGGACAAAGGACTAGTCACCAGTATTGTCTGCGATCTCCCTGCAGTTGATCTTGCCCCCATTACTAATTTACCATACATCATTCCACACTGTGGGGGAGATTTGCTAAAACCGCTGCACACAGAATCTGGTGCAGCTGTGCATGATAGCCAATCAGCTTCTAACTTCAGCTTGTTCAATTAAACTTTAACACTAAAACCTGGAAGCTGATTGGTTTCTATGTAGAACTGCACCAAATTTTGCACTCTCTGCTTTAGTAAATCTCCCCCTGTGTCCCTGTATAGTGGTGAATTTCTTAGTAGAGACAAGGCGTTACTTCCTTATGTCAGAGCTGACTCCATTATGGCCAGTGATCTGATTACCAGTTGGGGAATATTCAAGAAGCAGAAGCAGTGGTAGAGGAAGATCCACAGAATGAAATAAGCAGAAGCAGGGAGATACTTGCTCTGCAGGTCATCAGGTATAGCTTCATCTCCAGCAGGGAGAATTGAATAGCTGTAGCATCGCCGGAGCCAATGGTCGTGGCCAGCGACCGCGATGTCCACCGACCACCCGCGATCCCTCCACAGAGAGCCAGAACGGGGATCTGTCAATGTAAACAAACAGAGACCGGTTCTGACATGGGAGTAGAGAGATTGTCTGTTCCTAGTGATCAGAAACAGTGATCTCTCTGTAACCTCTCTGTACTCCCTGTCAGGACACTCCCCCCACAGTTAGAAACACCTCCATAGGGAACACTTAACCCCTTGATCGCCCCCTAGTATTAACCCCTTCCCTACCAGTGCCATTTATACAGTGATCAGTAGCTATTTTTAGCTCTGCTCACTGTAATAATGTCACTGTTCCCAAAAAATTTTCAAAAGTGTCAGATCTGTCCTCCGCAATGTCGCAGTCCGGCTAAAAATCACTGATCACTGCCATTACTAGTAAAACAAAAATTAATAATAAAAATGCGATAAATATATCCTCTATTTTGTAGACGCTATAATTTTTGCGCAAACCAATAGATTTTTCGCTTATTGCTATTTTCTTTTATACCAAAAATATTTAAAAGAATACATATTGGCCTAAACTGATGAAGAAATCTATTTTTGTTTTTTTATTTATTATAGCAAAAAGTAAAAAAAAAATATATTTTTTTTCATTGTTAGTCTTTTTTTGTTTATAGCGCAAAAAATAAAAACCTCAGAGGTGATCACACACAAGGCCCTGACCCCGCCCCCTCTCTCTCCTCATTTACTGACTTTGATTGATAGCAGCGGAAGCTTATGACACCCGCTGCTGCATCAGCCAATGAGGAGGGAGCTTCCTGGACAACCAAACCTCTTGTGCAACATCGCTGGATCGGGATGGGCTCAGGTAAGTATTAGGGGGGCTGAGGGGGGGTTTCTGCACAAAGAAGTTTTTTTTATCTTAATGCATAGAAATGCATTAAGATAAACCTGCCTTTAGAACCACTTTCAATATATATATATATATATATATATATATATATTGTGACAGCAGGAAGGTAAAGTCACCTGGTTGCATCCAGGGGGGTAGGTATATTTCTCCCAGATTCAGGCTTTATGCCGACTTATACAACTAGGGAGAGAGTTGATGAAGCCCAGCTGAGGCTAGTGGGCTCATGGATGATTCATACCTCTAGGGAGAGTGCTGGGCGTCGTGCAGGCAGGGAGTTGATGAGACCAGCTGAAGCTTGTCAGCTCGTTTAAGGCCTCTATAAAAACTCCCAGCTTCATTAGGTGTTTGCTCATGCCTGGAACCAGACCTGTGTGGACTGTCTAGGGAGAGTGAACCCCTGTGCGGTGAGACAAAGCCTGTGTGGCTATTTGTTTGGACATTTACTAAACCAGGGACTTAGGGACTAGGACAGCACCAGGCTGATCCCAGTTGTTAGTTAGGGAAACCTGCATGTTTAGTCAGAGGTCAAGCTGACCAGGATTTATTTTGTTTATGTTTCTTTTTGCTTTGCTGTGTTTTTGTCACTGTAAATAGAGAAATAAACCGCACCTTTTGATCTTGAAAACCACAACCTCCGTCTGCTGGGCCTGTTTTTGTGTGGGGAGCCCATCCAGGGGGTCACACACACCCGCTACCAAGCTAACCCCCTCACAGTTGGTGGAGAACCAGTGGCAGTTTTGTTAAGCCAGCATGGAGGAGATACTGAAACAGCTGGCTCTAGCAAATGCCAATCAACAGCAGACAAATGCAGGTTTGCAAAAGAGCCTTGCAGCTCAACAACAGAGCTTCGCAGCCCAGCAACAAGCCCAGCAGCAATCTGAGGCCCGCTTCATAGACCTGTTGCAGAAGCAAGAGCAGAGACTACAACAACAGATGGAAGCAGTAATGCAGCAACGTCCGCAGACCAGTGAGGAAAGCCGTCCCACTAATACCGCGTCCTTTGGGGTGAGTCGTTTATTGACAAAAATGACTGGAGAGGATGATCCAGAGGTATTTTTGACCACATTTGAAAGGACTGCTGAAAGAGAAAAGTGGCCTGAGGAGCAGTGGGCTGGACTGGTGGCTCCTCTGTTAACTGGTGAATCGCAGAAAGCTTACTATGACCTAGAGCCTGACCAAGCAAAAGACTATGTGATGCTAAAAGCTGAAATATTGGCAAGGCTGGGTGTCACCCTGGCTGTCGAGGCTCAGCGTGTGCATAACTGGACTTTCCAGCTTGGAAAACCCCCCAGGTCTCAAATGTATGATCTCATTCACCTGAGCAGGAAGTGGCTACAGCCAGAGACTTTGTCCGCACCGGAGATTGTGGAACGTGTTGTGATGGATCGTTTCTTGAGAGCTCTTCCTACCGCCATTCAAAAGTGGGTAAGCCATGGAGACCCAGAAACGCCCGGTAAACTTGTGGATCGTGTAGAGAGATACTTGGCTGCAGAGAACCTGACGGCCTCTTCCAGAGACTCTCGGACTTTCCACCCTAAGACCAGACCATCCCCAGGGGCGGATAAGATGATTCCAAGGGGTGAGGGTGGAGAGAGTGAGAGGGTGGGAGCTCTGCCCAGGGTTTGGCGAGAACAGCCTGGGAAGTCGGGGGCTCAAGAGGCAGCCAAAAGGATTGTTTGCTACCGCTGCCGGCAAGCGGGACATATTGCAGCAAATTGCCCGGTTGTGGAGGAACCCATGCAATGTGACTTTCTGACGGACAGACGTCAGTCGCTGTGTGCGACAGTCGCATGCACTGCCATTCGGGGAACTGAGAAACATTTATGCAAAATGTGTATTAATGGTAGAAATGTTGTGGTATTACTGGATTCAGGTAGCCTTGTGACCCTGATAAAGGCTGAATTAGTTAAAACAGAGGTCTCTGGGAATAGCAAGGTAGCTGTTATTTGTGTGCATGGGGACACCCGAGAGTATCCAGTGACTACAGTGTGTTTCAAGACCCCCAAAGGTACCCTCTCTCATCCAGTGGGGTTAGTATCTCAACTACCGCATGATGCCATTGTGGGAAGGGATTTTCCGAAGTTCTGGGAACTGTGGGATGATCCTGAGCCCCCCACTGGTGCCCCTATGTACCAGGAAGGTGATAGCCAGAACTCCTCTGAGAGTGGTGAGGACTCTCCAGAATTTCCCTTGTCAGTATTGGCAGGCGAGACTCAAGAAACTGGAGAGGAGCCCACCTCCTCAGACGAAAACCTACCGTCTGTGGAGTTTTCTGATCTTGAGGTTCACAGGGAAAATTTTGCCACAGAACAGTTAAAAGACCCCGCCCTAATAAAGGCACGGGAAAACGTAGTGGAAATAGATGGCGAATTAGTGAACCCAGATAATACCTGCACTTACCCATACTTCAGCGTAGAGAAGGACCTACTGTATCGGGTGGCAAAAAGGGCAGAATAAACCGTTGAGCAGCTTGTAGTGCCCAAACCTTACAGGAAGTTGGTGTTGGAGTTGGCCCATGGGCACATTCTTGGAGGTCATCTGGGGACAGAGAAAACCCGAGAGAGGGTATTACAGAGATTCTATTGGCCTGGGGTGATGAAGGACATAGAAAATTATTGTTCCTCCTGCCCTGTGTGTCAGAGGTCGGCCCCGATGCCACATTTCCGTAGCCCGCTGGTCCCTCTACCCATCATTGAGGTCCCGTTTGAGAGGATCGCAATGGATTTGGTAGGTCCTATAATCAAGTCCGCTAGGGGGCACCAGTACATATTAGTTATAATGAACTATGCCACCCGTTATCCAGAAGCGATCCCTCTCCGAAATACCTCGGCCAAAACCATAGCCAAAGAGCTATCTCTTGTTTTTAGCCGGGTGGGTATTTGTAAAGAACTGCTTACGGACCAAGGTACACCCTTTATGTCCCGGGTTATGAAAGAGCTGTGTAAATTGTTCAAAGTGACGCAATTGCGTACGTCTGTGTATCACCCCCAAACCGATGGGCTGGTTGAAAGATTCAACAAAACCCTAAAACAAATGTTGAAGAAAGTGGTGGATAGAGATGGAAAGGATTGGGACTGTCTACTTCCTTATTTGATGTTTGCTATTAGGGAGGTGCCCCAATCCTCTACGGGATTCTCCCCCTTTGAGTTACTGTATGGGAGACACCCAAGAGGGCTGTTGGATATTGCCAAGGAAACTTGGGAAAGTGAGAGTTCTCCCCACAGGAGTGTGATTGAGCATGTCGCCCTGATGCAAGATCGAATTGCACAGGTAATGCCCATCGTGAAGGAACATTTGGCCCAAGCGCAGTTGGCACAGCAGAGAGTGTACAACCGTGGAGCCAAGACCCGTACCTTTTCCCCGGGGGATAGGATATTGGTACTTGTCCCTACGGTTGAAAGTAAATTCCTTGCCAAATGGCAAGGCCCCTACGAGATAATGGAAAAAGTGAGCGAAGTGAATTACAAGGTCAGACAACCAGGAAGGCGAAAGCCCGAACAGATCTATCACGTTAATCTGTTGAAAGCCTGGAGGGATAGAGAGTCCCTAGTCGCAGAAACTTGGTCACCAGCTCAAACTGGTTGCGTGATTCCGGAGGTTGGAATAGCAGCCACCTTGTCACAACCCCAACAACAGGAGGTTAAGGAGTTTGTGCTTCGCAACAAGGAGGTGTTCTCTGAGCTGCCGGGACAAACATCTGGGGTAGAGCATGATATTATTACCCCGCCCGGTGAAAGGGTGAAGTTAAAACCCTATCGGATCCCAGAGGCCCGACGGGAGGCAATACGGGAGGAAGTACAGAAAATGCTGAACTTAGGGGTGATAGAGGAGTCCCAAAGTGATTGGTCTAGTCCCATTGTGTTGGTGCCTAAACCGGATGGGAGCTGGCGATTTTGTAACGATTTTCGTCAGTTGAACAAAGTTACAAAATTTTACACCTACCCCATGCCACGTATAGATGAGTTGATCGACCGGCTGGGAACAGCCCGATACATGACGACTCTTGACCTCACAAAAGGGTATTGGCAAATTCCCCTGGCCAAGTCGGCCAAAGAGAAAACCGCATTTGTAACCCCAGACGGGGCGTTCCAATATAAGAGAATGCCGTTCGGGTTACAGAATGCGCCGGCCACATTCCAGCGGAAAATGGACCAGATACTGAGGCCCCATCAGAAGTATGCTGCGGCTTACCTGGATGACGTAATTGTCCATAGCACAGATTGGGCCTCACATCTGCCAAAAGTGCAAGCAGTCCTAGACTCTATCCGGGAAGCGGGGTTTACGGCTAACCCCAAGAAGTGTACCATTGGGCAGGAGGAGGCCAAATATCTTGGGTACACCATTGGCAGGGGAGTAATAAAACCCCAACTCAACAAAGTCGAGGCCATCCAGAGTTGGCCACGTCCCAACAGCAAGAAGCAGGTACGAGCCTTTCTGGGAATCACGGGTTATTATCGGCGCTTCATTCCCCACTTTGCTTCTAAGGCTGTGCCCCTAACCAACCTGACGAAAGGGAAAGGGTCGGTCATGATTAAATGGACCCCCGAGGCTGAGGCAGCATTCCAATTCTTGAAACAAGCCTTATGTAGCCAGCCAGTGTTGTACTCACCCGACTTCTCTAAAGACTTTGTCGTACAAAGTGATGCGTCAGATGTGGGGTTAGGAGCAGTATTGTCCCAGGTCTGGAACGGGGAAGAGCACCCAGTCATTTACCTCAGCAGGAAGTTGAAGTCCCATGAGGTAAATTACGCCACGGTTGAAAAGGAGTGTTTAGCGGTGAAGTGGGCTCTAGATTCCCTTCGGTACTATCTGCTAGGTAGGCACTTTGACATGGTTACGGATCACGCTCCGTTAAAGTGGATGGCTCAAAACAAGGAGACAAATAGAAGAGTAAATAGGTGGTTCCTGGCCCTACAGGAATTCAACTTCACAGTAAAGCATCGCCCTGGCGTTCAAATGGGGAATGTGGATGCTTTGTCTCGAGTACATGAATGCCTGATTGCTGGTGTTCCAACCCCAAGGTTAAAACAAGAGGGGGGGTATGTGACAGCAGGAAGGTAAAGTCACCTGGTTGCATCCAGGGGGGTAGGTATATTTCTCCCAGATTCAGGCTTTATGCCGACTTATACAACTAGGGAGAGAGTTGATGAAGCCCAGCTGAGGCTAGTGGGCTCATGGATGATTCATACCTCTAGGGAGAGTGCTGGGCGTCGTGCAGGCAGGGAGTTGATGAGACCAGCTGAAGCTTGTCAGCTCGTTTAAGGCCTCTATAAAAACTCCCAGCTTCATTAGGTGTTTGCTCATGCCTGGAACCAGACCTGTGTGGACTGTCTAGGGAGAGTGAACCCCTGTGCGGTGAGACAAAGCCTGTGTGGCTATTTGTTTGGACATTTACTAAACCAGGGACTTAGGGACTAGGACAGCACCAGGCTGATCCCAGTTGTTAGTTAGGGAAACCTGCATGTTTAGTCAGAGGTCAAGCTGACCAGGATTTATTTTGTTTATGTTTCTTTTTGCTTTGCTGTGTTTTTGTCACTGTAAATAGAGAAATAAACCGCACCTTTTGATCTTGAAAACCACAACCTCCGTCTGCTGGGCCTGTTTTTGTGTGGGGAGCCCATCCAGGGGGTCACACACACCCGCTACCAAGCTAACCCCCTCACAATATATATATATATATATATATATATATATATATTCTTTTCATCTAGAAGTGTTTCTTCTCAGGAAGTGGGACTGTATGCTTATTTTTACTTTCTAATGGTTGGATTGCATTGTGGAACATTACTCTGTTACTATAGCCTCTTTCTAGGATCAAGAAGGCATTTCAAGATGTCATATCACTGTATCACTTATCCCTTTCCCATACATTTTCATTATATGCACATTTAAGCACCATGTCAAAGCTTCTTATTGCTGCAGAACAAGACCGTAAACTGATAAAAGGGTGAAAGCATACGTTTACATTTCATGCATCTGAATGTATTGATTGTGATTGAATAATTGAATAGAACTAACTGCTGGATCAATAAGACTGAGACAGATAACAGACTGGGGACCTGGGAAAATAATGGAAAGTTCTAGGCGCAGAAAAATCGCATTAGGATAATTTTGTCTCATTTAATCGCCTGTGCTAATGCAATAAAGAAAATGTATTACAGACCAGCAACTTCTGTGGAGAGATCATCCGTTAGAACCAATGTAGTCAAGTCACTTAATTTAACATGGTGGATCCAATATTGTCGGGGCTTGGGCCAGTAGGCGATGACAGCTCGAAGGATGGTAACAACCATCGAGCTTGTGCATAGCTAAACTTCCATTTACAGCCACTTTGCCTAATTGTCCCAGCTGGCATAAAACTCAGAAAGCTTGCTTATTTCAAACAGATGTGAAAGAGAATACAATAAATATTTTCTATCTGTAGGAACAAATGAGTTGTGTTAATGCATGTCTGAAAAATAAATTTTTAGGACGTGCCATATCTGCTTTGCCAATTGCACTTGTGTAGGGAGTACAACTGCACTCTGTTCAAACAGATGAATACACAGTGGGGTTGATTTACTAAAACTAGAGAGTGTAAAATCTGGTGCAGCTCTGCAGAGAAACCAATCAGCTTCCAGGTTTTTTTGTCAAAGCTCAATTGAACAAGCTGAAGTTAGAAGCTCATTGGCTACCATGCACAGCTATACCAGATTTTGCACTCGCCAGTTTTAGTAAATCAATTCCAGTGTTTTACCTTCTAAAAGGATTTAAGGCCGGGTTCACACTGGCACGACGCGACAGTCATACGAATGTGGATCCGACTTTGCCCTGCGATTTGAAGTCTGACATTCATCCGACTTCAATGAACGGTGATCCGACTTTGATCCCGACAATACCAGGCACTTTGTGTCTGGTATGACTCATTAGGGGAACTCCACGCCAAATAAAAAAAAAAGGCTTTAAGAGCATTTCAGGCTCTTTAAAGTCCCCTCCAAAATCCATTACCAGACCCTTATCCGAGCACACAGCCCAGCAGGTCAGAAAGGGGGTGGGGACGAGCGAGCACCCCCCCTCCTGAACCATACCAGACCACATGCCCTCAACATGGGGGGTGGGTGCTTTGGGGCAGGGGGGCCCTGTGTTGATGAGGACAAGGGCCTCTTCCCGACAACCCTGGCCGGTGGTTGTAGGGGTCTGCCGGTGGGGGTACTTATCAGAATCTGGAAGCCCCCTTTAACAAGGGGGCCCCCAGATCCCAGCCCCCCACCCTATGTGAATGAGTATGGGGTACATTGTACCACTACCCATTCACCTAAAACAAAGTGTCAAAAATAAAAACAGTACACAGGATTTTGGCAAAATTATTTATTAAATCAGCTCTGGCGTCTCTTTTGATTTCTTCTCCCCTCTCCAGATCTTCTCTGTCTTCTGGCGATGTCTTCTTCCTCTGCCGGTTGTCCTCTGCTCTCTGCTCATGTCTTCTAGCCCTCTCCGGTTCTTCTCCTCTGTCCACTGTCTTCTGCTTCTGCCTGGTCTCCTCTCTCCGCTGTCTTCTCCCTCTGTTCTTCCTCCGATGTTGACTCAATGCTCTCTCCTGCCCGAATGCTGGGTCTGCCATGTGCCACTACTTATATTGACATGGGGCGGGGCCATCATGCCCCTGGTGGTGACGTCATAAGGTGTTGGGTCTCCAGATGATGTCATCCGGTGGCCCCACCGCATGCCAATAAAAGTAAAGGGAAGATTAAAGGGAAAAAGTGTGGTTGACCTGATATATATTGGGTCCATCTTGTAAGGTGAGAGCGGTATAACACTGGTGGTGGGTTAGAAACGCTACAAATACAAGCAACCCAATAATACTCACTAGTGAAGAGGACTATATTTCTACCTCAGAAGAAAAGATTAATTGAAAAAAGTAGCACATGTATATATTGAATGGGCACGTGACACTGAACAGTTTCTTTATATATTCTTTATTCTGAAAAATTTATTTTCATTTTTTTTTATTATTATTGATTTGCACGTATTGCACTTTACTGAACATATGCTAATGAACACCTAAGGTACCAATATATTTCTTGCACAGTAGATGTGAATCATGTTATGTTGGAAGAAGTGGTAATGTTTGCTGTTTATTGGCTTGCACACATAGGAATTGGTATTTTATGCTATTATATATTGCGCGGCACAGTTTGTCATTTAATAAATCTAAGTCTTCAGTCACCAGGAACATTGTGGCCATTTCACATCATTAGAGACCACAGAGAGTCTATTGTTTTCAAGCAGACTCTTCTGTGAAGAACTATAGGATGTAAACGGGTGAAGGGAAGGCTGGGCTGACATACTTGGCTTCAACTTTATTGGAGAAAACAGACAAAAAAATTGATAAATAAACTATTTTTAAGGCTTAGTATATTTGTTTGATATATTTTTAATAATGTTTTATATGCTTATTTCAAATCATATTTTATTATTTAGTCATTTCCTACCAGTCAACACTTCCTAGCTGCCCGCTCTTCTCAGGTTGTTTAGTAGGCAGTTGGTGAACATATTCCCTGCACCTCTATAGACCATGGTTGCTATTCTCTCTGTGTCCTAATAGATTATGTTGCTCCGTGTTGATATGTCACCATCATCCTTCGTTCGCCATAGACAGTGCTGGAGGCAAAACATAACCTGCATCTCTGGCACATGTGAAGGATTCTGGAGCTCTGGGGGTTACATTATTCAGGCATCCCTGTGGATCAAATGGTGGTCTGCCTGTTTAACCCACTAAGAACCAGATACGTCTTACTGCTTAGTGCCCAGAGCAATTTTCACCTCCCCCGTTTACATGGTAATATCCTTCAAATTCCTTGTCACATCCAAATGCATTTTGGTCTGATTCTTTTTTTCAGCAACCCAATCTAAACCTAATCCTGACATAAATAGAGCCATAAATATATCCTTAATTTAAAGCTTCAAGTTGGCATTTGATGTGTTTTTTCTTTTTTTTTCATAAACAGGCATGCCTGCATAGTCAAAACATGTATGTAAATGTATGTAAGCATTAGCCACATGTGTTGGGTTTGGTCTAATTCCAGTTGGAAGCAGTAACAATTATCAAAAAATTCTAATACTGTATATCCTAATAAAGATCACAGTTGTTCCTGTGGTTTCTTACATGCCAGGCTAAGGTTGTCTCACTTCTAATAACCCAAGTCCTAACTTTAGATTGATCATTGTCAAAATTTTGGTTTACAGTGTGTGGCAGACAAAATAAAGGTTCCATTAGCATGCACGTCCATGAGTGTGCATCGTAATTTCCATAGAGGAGGAGAACAGAAACCATGGTAAAAGGAGAGTGGCAAAAATTCCAACGTGGCTGATCCTATCCTTGGAATGGGGCTATCAATTGCCAACAATATTATCAGGTGTAAGTTGAATTATCATAGTCAGGTAAATATATTTATCTTTAAGGTGTCAATAGACATTTGAGGAAAGTCAATCATAAAGACATGATCCAACCAAAAAAAGGTGTGTTTATTAGGTAGCACACATTTAGTAAAAGGAGAGGGAAGGGCAAAGGTGTGGCTAGATGGAGATAGGTGGATGGAGAAGTGGCCAGATGGAGAGGAGGGAGAAGTAGTCAGAAGGAGAGTGGACAAGGAGGAGTGGCCAGATGAAGAGGGCAGGAGGTAGAAGTGCTCAAAAGAATAGAGGATGATGGAGGATGATGGAATTGGCAGAAAAAGACAGGAGGATTCATCAGACAGAGAGGAGAGGAGAGGAGGAAGCAGTGGCCGGGAGGAGTGGGTGGGAGGATAGCAGATAAGGGAGGAATGAACAGAGATAAGATTGGACAGAAGGAGAGTAGGGAAGATTAATATTATTTTTGCCCTAGACTCAATCTAGTCCTCTGTCGCTTGTGCCTCTTTTGCGATTGGCCCAGAACGTGGATGTGTGTGCGGGGGACTTGGGGCCATGTCCTTGGTTCCTTTTGGCTTGCTGCACCCCTTGACCCCTTGGGATTGTTTCCCCTTCACCCCTAATTCCATCTGGGTGAAATCTTTGGAAACTGATATATTATGCTGAATGTGATAAGCTACACAGACTGATTTATGTATGTATGTGTACCAATTTTATGATTATTTCTCTATTTAGTTATGTTAGTCGCACTTAAATATTTCCTTAATAAGCCATTTTGGCGAAACATGTAGAAGATGTTAGTGCGCTTTGATCACTAAATACAACATAACAAGCTGAGATTTAAATCCCTGGCATATATATTTACTATGTTCACTTGTTTTTTGGTTTTTAACTTTTGTACAAATAAAATACCATTGTTATTATATATGACATCATCACGCATGCCTGACTCACACTCGCGGCTTGGGGATTGCGGCCGAAGGCGACGGGCATTTGGCATAATATTATAAGTGATGATACCCTAGTATCGGGGAAGACACTTAAACCATGTGAGTGGATTTGATTTATTTGCAATAAAAGTACAGATTTTAAACAGTTTTACGCTATGGAAATCTTCCTTCCTTTATACTTCCATGCCTATTCATAATATCCCTGAGGTGATCTACTGGTGAGCAATTGTACAGCGCGCCTGAATGGTGGAGATATAGTGTGTTGCAGAGGGCATTTGCTGGTGTATAACTTGATCAGCCATTTTATCTGGTGAGTCAGTTTAGTGTGTCTGGTGAAGGATTCACACTGGGTGACACTTGATGCCATTTGGAACCACTTCCATTGAAGAGTTGGGGATTTTGTTTGTGGGACTTTTGTTTTTTCTTTTTTCAAATTTCGAATTTTTTGAGCACTTATGGACTTTGTTTTTTTGAAATGTAGATTTATTTATTTATATATTTGAGCACGGTGCACTTTGCTATTTTTCAGCACTTTTATTTGCCATTTTGCACTATTTGTTTTCTTGCAGTTTGCACTGTATTGCATGTTTGTATAGCATTTGCATTTATTTCCAAGATTATTT
This sequence comes from Rana muscosa, assembly GCA_029206835.1. NCBI lineage: Eukaryota > Metazoa > Chordata > Amphibia > Anura > Ranidae > Rana > Rana muscosa. Next base: position 219,648,582 of record CM055121.1, read on the forward strand.
ATTGCCTATAGGTAGTCACTGTGCATATTTAGACAATTTGGTTACAATTGATCACACGTTGGTACATTTTATTGCACATGCTTATAACACAATCACTATTTTACCCACATTAGTCACAAAAGGGAATACAGACCAGCGCCGCAACTCTCTTTTTTTTTTTTGTTTAATTACTGTTTATTGGTTTAATACCATCAATTGGAGTGGCAGCGGTCAATACACCCAATTCTCCCTTTCTATCTATATCCACAGGCGCTGTATTAACCTTTTTTCACATTGTTTTTCTATTATCTTGGTCTGTGAACTCAAATAGCACCTTCAAAATCCTATTGCATATATTTCCCTTCTATTCATTATTATCTCGGAATGTGGTACATTTATGGATAAATCCTGAGCCAGACAGTCCCCCTCTTATCATAGAGAAGAGAGTAGAGACCAAATAGAGAGCAGAGATGGAGAGGGGTAGATGGGGAAGTGGCCAGATAGAGAGAAAGGATAACTGGCCAGAAGGAGAACAATAGAAAGAATGAGTGGCCAGATGGAGGCGGGGCAGTGACCAGAGCAAGAGGGGAGGAGTAGCCAGAAGGAAATAGGAGGGGTGACTAGATGGGAAGGAGGGAATAGTGGGCAGAGGGTGGAGTTACCAGATAGAGAGTGGAGAAGGAGCAGTGACCAGAGTGAGAGCGGGAAATGGCCAAAAAGAAAGGGAAGGTGTGACCAGAGGGAGCAGTGGCCAGATTGATAGGGGGATGGGAGCAATGAGCAGAGTGGGAGGGGAGGAGTGGACAGAAGGAAAAAGGAAGAGTGACAGTAGGGAGCAGTGGCCAGATTGATAGGGGGATGGAAGCAATGACCAGAGTGGGAGGGGAGGAGTGGACAAAAGGAAAGATGAAGAGTGCCCAGAGGGAGGGGTGTCCAGTTAGAGAGGAGGGAGGGAGCAGTGACCAGAGCAGGAGGAGATGAGTAGAGAGAAGGAAAGAAGAAGAGTGCCCGTAGGGAGGAGTGTCCAGTTAGAGAGGAGGGGGAGCAATGACTAGAGCAGGAGGAGAGCACTAGAGAGAAGGAAAGAAGAAGAGTGCCCGGAGGGAGGAGTGTCCACTTAGAGGGAAGGGGGAGCAGTGACCAGAGCTGGAGGGGAGGAGTGGACAGAAGGAAAGAGGAAGAGTGACCGGAGGGAGGAGTGTCCAGTTAGAGAGGAGGGGGAGCAGTGACCAGAGCAGGAGGAGAGGACTAGAGAGAAGGAAAGAAGAAGAGTGCCCGGAGAGAGAAGTGTCCAGTTAGAGAGGAGGGGGAGCAGTGACTAGAGCAGGAGGAGAGGAGTAGAGAGAAGGAAAGAAGAAGAGTGCCCGGAGGGAGGAGTGTCCAGTTAGAGAGGAGGGGGAGCAGTGACTAGAGCAGGAGGAGAGGACTAGAGAGAAGGAAAGAAGAAAAGTGCCCGGAGGGAGGAGTGTCCACTTAGAGAGAAGGGGGGAGCAGTGACCAGAGCTGGAGGGGAGGAGTGGACAGAAGGAAAGAGGAAGAGTGACCGGAGGGAGGAGTGTCCAGTTAGAGAGGAGGGGGAGCAGTGACCAGAGCAGGAGGAGAGGACTAGAGAGAAGGAAAGAAGAAGAGTGCCCAGAGGGAGAAGTGTCCAGTTAGAGAGGAGGGGGAGCAGTGACCAGAGCAGGAGGAGAGGACTAGAGAGAAGGAAAGAAGAAGAGTGCCCGGAGGGAGAAGTGTCCAGTTAGAGAGGAGGGGGAGCAGTGACTAGAGCAGGAGGAGAGGACTAGAGAGAAGGAAAGAAGAAGAGTGCCCGGAGGGAGGAGTGTTCACTTAGAGAGAAGGGGGGAGCAGTGACCAGAGCTGGAGGGGAGGAGTGGACAGAAGGAAAGAGGAAGAGTGACCGGAGGGAGGAGTGTCCAGTTAGAGAGGAGGGGGAGCAGTGACCAGAGCAGGAGGAGAGGACTAGAGAGAAGGAAAGAAGAAGAGTGCCCGGAGGGAGAAGTGTCCAGTTAGAGAGGAGGGAGGGAGCAGTGACCAGATCGGGAGGGGAGGAGTAGATAGAAGGAAAGAGGAAGAGTGCCTGGAGGGAGGAGTGTCAAGTTAGAGAGGAGGGAGGGAGCAGTGACCAGATCGGGAGGGGAGGAGTAGATAGAAGGAAAGAGGAAGAGTGCCTGGAGGGAGGAGTGTCAAGTTAGAGGGAAGGGAGGGAGCAGTGACCAGAGCGGAAGGAAAGGAGTAAAGAGAAGGAAAGAGGAAGAGTGCCCCAGAGGGAGGAGTGTCTGGTTAGAGAGGAGGGAAGGAGCAGTGACCAGAGCGGGAGGAAAGGAGTAGAGAGAAGGAAAGAGGGAGATTGCCCAGAGGGAGGATTGTCCAGTTAGAGAGTAGGGAGGGAGCAGTGACCAGAGTGGGAAGAGAGGAGTAATAAGAAGAAAAGAGGAAAAGTGACGGGAGGGAGGATTGTCTGATTAGAGAGATGGGAGGGAGCAGTGACCAGAGCAGGAGGAAAGGAGTAAAGAGAAGGAAAGAGGAAGAGTGACCGGGGGGAGGATTGTCTGATTAGAGAGGAGGAAGGGAGCAGCGACCAGAGCAGGAGGAGAGGAGTAAAGAGAAGGAAAGAGGAAGAGTGACCGGGGGGAGGATTGTCTGGTTAGAGAGGATGGAGGGAGCAGTGACCAGAGCAGGAGGAAAGGAGTAAAGAGAAGGAAAGAGGAAGAGTGACCGGGGGGAGGATTGTCTGATTAGAGAGGAGGAAGGGAGCAGCGACCAGAGCGGGAGGAAAGGAGTAAAGAGAAGGAAAGAGGAAGAGTGACCGGGGGGAGGATTGTCTGATTAGAGAGGATGAAGGGAGCAGCGACCAGAGCGGGAGGAAAGGAGTAAAGAGAAGGAAAGAGGAAGAGTGACCGGAGGGAGGATTGTCTAGTTAGAGAGATGGGAGGGAGCAGTGACCAGAGCGGGAGGAGAGGAGTAGATAGAAGGAAAGAGGAAGAGTGCCTGGAGGGAGGAGTGTCTGGTTAGAGAGGAGGGAAGGAGCAGTAACCAGATCGGGAGGAAAGGAGTAGAGAGAAGGAAAGAGGGAGATTGCCCAGAGGGAGGATTGTCCAGTTAGAGAGGAGGGAGGGAGCAGTGACCAGAGTGGGAAGAGAGGAGTAATAAGAAGAAAAGAGGAAAAGTGACCGGAGGGAGGATTGTCTGATTAGAGAGATGGGAGGGAGCAGTGACCAGAGCAGGAGGAAAGGAGTAAAGAGAAGGAAAGAGGAAGAGTGACCGGGGGGAGGATTGTCTGATTAGAGAGGAGTAAGGGAGCAGTGACCAGAGCGGAAGAAAAGGAATAAAGAGAAGGAAAGAGGAAGAGTGACCGGGGGGAGGATTGTCTAGTTAGAGAGATGGGAGGGAGCAGTGACCAGAGCAGGAGGAAAGGAGTAAAGAGAAGGAAAGAGGAAGAGTGACCGGGGGGGAGGATTGTCTGATTAGAGAGGAGTAAGGGAGCAGTGACCAGAGCGGAAGAAAAGGAATAAAGAGAAGGAAAGAGGAAGAGTGACCGGGGGGAGGATTGTCTGATTAGAGAGATGGGAGGGAGCAGTGACCAGAGCGGGAGGAAAGGAGTAAAGAGAAGGAAAGAGGAAGAGTGACCGGGGGGAGGATTGTCTGATTAGAGAGGAGGAAGGGAGCAGTGACCAGAGCGGAAGGAAAGGAATAAAGAGAAGGAAAGAGGAAGAGTGACCGGGGGGAGGATTGTCTAGTTAGAGAGATGGGAGGGAGCAGTGACCAGAGCGGGAGGAAAGGAGTAAAGAGAAGGAAAGAGGAAGAGTGAATGGGGGGAGGATTGTCTGATTAGAGAGGAGGAAGGGAGCAGTGACCAGAGCGGAAGGAAAGGAATAGAGAGAACGAAAGAGGAAGAGTGTCCGGAGGGAGGATTGTCTGATTAGAGACGAGGAAGGGAGCAGTGACCAGAGCAGGAGGAAAGGAGTAAAGAGAAGGAAAGCGGAAGAGTGACCGGGGGGAGGATTGTCTGATTAGAGAGGAGGAGGGGAGCAGTGACCAGAGCGGAAGGAAAGGAATAAAGAGAAGGAAAGAGGAAGAGTGACCGGGGGGAGGATTGTCTGATTAGAGAGGAGGAAGGGAGCAGTGACCAGAGCGGAAGGAAAGGAATAAAGAGAGGAAAGAGGAAAGAGGAAGAGTGACCGGGGGGAGGATTGTCTGATTAGAGAGATGGGAGGGAGCAGTGACCAGAGCAGGAGGAAAGGAGTAAAGAGAAGGAAAGAGGAAGAGTGACGGGGGGAGGAGGATTGTCTGATTAGAGAGGAGGAAGGGAGCAGTGACCAGAGCGGAAGGAAAGGAATAAAGAGAAGGAAAGAGGAAGAGTGACCGGAGGGAGGATTGTCTAGTTAGAGAGATGGGAGGGAGCAGTGACCAGAGCGGGAGGAAAGGAGTAAAGAGAAGGAAAGAGGAAGAGTGACGGGGGAGGATTGTCTGATTAGAGAGATGGGAGGGAGCAGTGACCAGAGCAGGAGGAAAGGAGTAAAGAGAAGGAAAGAGGAAGAGTGACGGGGGGGGGAGGATTGTCTGATTAGAGAGGAGGAAGGGAGCAGTGACCAGAGCGGAAGGAAAGGAATAAAGAGAAGGAAAGAGGAAGAGTGACCGGGGGGAGGATTGTCTAGTTAGAGAGATTGGAGGGAGCAGTGACCAGAGCGGGAGGAAAGGAGTAAAGAGAAGGAAAGAGGAAGAGTGAATGGGGGGAGGATTGTCTGATTAGAGAGGAGGAAGGGAGCAGTGACCAGAGCGGAAGGAAAGGAATAAAGAGAACGAAAGAGGAAGAGTGTCCGGAGGGAGGATTGTCTGATTAGAGACGAGGAAGGGAGCAGTGACCAGAGCAGGAGGAAAGGAGTAAAGAGAAGGAAAGCGGAAGAGTGACCGGGGGGAGGATTGTCTGATTAGAGAGATGGGAGGGAGCAGTGACCAGAGCGGAAGGAAAGGAATAAAGAGAAGGAAAGAGGAAGAGTGTCCGGAGGGAGGATTGTCTGATTAGAGAGGAGGAAGGGAGCAGTGACCAGAGCAGGAGGAAAGGAGTAAAGAGAAGGAAAGAGGAAGAGTGACGGGGGAGGATTGTCTGATTAGAGAGGAGGAAGGGAGCAGTGACCAGAGCGGAAGGAAAGGAATAAAGAGAAGGAAAGAGGAAGAGTGACGGGGGAGGATTGTCTGATTAGAGAGGAGGAAGGGAGCAGTGACCAGAGCAGGAGGAAAGGAGTAAAGAGAAGGAAAGAGGAAGAGTGACGGGGGGAGGATTGTCTGATTAGAGAGATGGGAGGGAGCAGTGACCAGAGCGGGAGGAGAGGAGTAAAGAGAAGGAAAGAGGAAGAGTGAGGGGGGGGGGGAAGATTGTCTGATTAGAGAGGAGGAAGGGAGCAGTGACCAGAGCGGAAGGAAAGGAATAAAGAGAAGGAAAGAGGAAGAGTGACGGGGGAGGATTGTCTGATTAGAGAGATGGGAGGGAGCAGTGACCAGAGCAGGAGGAAAGGAGTAAAGAGAAGGAAAGAGGAAGAGTGAGGGGGGGGGGGAGGATTGTCTGATTAGAGAGGAGGAAGGGAGCAGTGACCAGAGCAGGAGGAAAGGAGTAAAGAGAAGGAAAGAGGAAGAGTGACGGGGGAGGATTGTCTGATTAGAGAGATGGGAGGGAGCAGTGACCAGAGCAGGAGGAAAGGAGTAAAGAGAAGGAAAGAGGAAGAGTGAGGGGGGGGGGAAGATTGTCTGATTAGAGAGGAGGAAGGGAGCAGTGACCAGAGCGGAAGGAAAGGAATAAAGAGAAGGAAAGAGGAAGAGTGACGGGGGAGGATTGTCTGATTAGAGAGATGGGAGGGAGCAGTGACCAGAGCAGGAGGAAAGGAGTAAAGAGAAGGAAAGAGGAAGAGTGAGGGGGGGGGGGGGAGGATTGTCTGATTAGAGAGGAGGAAGGGAGCAGTGACCAGAGCGGAAGGAAAGGAATAAAGAGAAGGAAAGAGGAAGAGTGACCGGAGGGAGGATTGTCTGATTAGAAAGATGGGAGGGAGCAGTGACCAGAGCAGGAGGAGAGGAGTAGAGAGAAGAAAAGAGAAAGAGGATGCAGTGTCCAGAGGGGAGGAGGGAGGAGTAGCCAGAAAGAGAAGGCAGGAGTAGCTAGATGCTACCAGCACTAGTTATCTCTGTAGTGGAGGTGGAATCAGTAGTGTTTGGAACATGTTTTTAAACCCATCCAATCAATCGCTCCCCTCGAGGACAGTGGGTTAGCATGCATTTTCTATACACACATGAACTGAGAAACTCCAACTAATGTCTATGGCTATTTTTACAACAGTGAGGGCAATAATAGGTTAATAGATATAGCAATAAGAAGGCAGAGCATGGCTTAGAAGGATGATAAAAGGGAAGGTTAAAGTAGCTGAGCTCTGTAATCCTAAATACACCTTTATTTACTTTACATATGTAAGAGATAAGATTGCCCTGTTATAAACATACGCCTATACACTTTGCTTCATTGTAATGACAGTGATATAGCATTCTCCCCCTCTCTTTCGCTCCCTCTTTCTTCTTGCTGTGGCTTCAAGCCATGATATCCTTAGGCAGTTTAACAAGCAATTCCTCTCTACCCATAGTGAAGATTATTGGTGTTTCCACATGGGAAATATTTGCACGTTCCTTTCTTTTTTTTCTTCCTATTTTTAGATCCTCTTGGCAGGTGCTGGATGTGGCACAGTAATTCTAACGATGGACCCAACGTCTTGTCTTTTTGCATCCTGTGGCTGCTTGTAAGCTTTGCAGCCCCCTGGCAGCACAGGGGTTAAATAGGGTCTCTCACAGTTATTAACTGGAGATATAATTTAAGGATCTATTGCTGCTTTGATATGGGTCATTTAAAGGTACAAAATAACATAGATTCCTAAAAATTGCAAAATGGAATGGTGGTTGTCAGTAATTTAAATTAATATAGTATTAAGAATTTGTATATTCCCCCAACCTTTTCCTATTGTCCAATCAAGATATTGTCTTTAGCTGAATTAAAATAGAAATAGATAAAAATTGCTTTGACAGCGAGTGCTGAAATTGTATACAAAAATGTGTTTCTTTATAGCCCTTTTTAACCTTAAAGTGTTACTAAACCCACAAGAGTAAAAATCTAATCTGTATATGCAGTAAAGCATTGTTGTTATACTCACTGTGGAACCTAAGGGATTATACCTCTGCATTCTGTAAAAAAAACTGTTTGATCCTGTCTTCTCTATTCCTCCCCTTCTTCCACTGTCCCCAAACCATCTCTTGATAGTACAGAGCCTGGGGGCAATCTGCACATGCTCAGTTTGGTGTGTGTTGCTAGAGAGTTTTCTTTTTTTCTTGGAAGGGTGCATGTTATTGGCAATCAGCACTGTCCAGACGGTGGGTCAGGGGTCCTGTAGCCTCATAGGACAGTCAGAGTAGAATAAAAAACATCCTACAAGCTTTAACCAGACACTCATAGAAGTAATAAGACTGCTATACAGTGGCGGCTGGTGTTTTATTTTGGGCGGGGGGCGGCAAACAATCACACCCCCCTAGCTGCCGGCGGCACCCCCCCCGCTGTTTGCCTGTCGGTCTGGCACTTACCTCATCCAGGTGGGTAGCGGGTGGCAGGCAGCATGCAGCAGCTCCATGTCCTCTCCTCCATCAGCGGCTTCCAGCGTGCGGCTTCTCCCCTCCTTCTAGGTATCCAATAGGATCGCCTGTCCTTTCAGCCAATTGGGTGACAGGTGTCAAAACCCACTTCCTGATTGGCCAGGAGGAGGAACAGTGTTATAATAGCGAATATTCATTCGCTGTTGGGCTGTGAGTGCATTCTCTGTGCCCCGAGCCGACCCTATTTTGAAGCCTTTTAGGGCCTCTGGCTCTAATCAGTGCTTCAAAAAAACACCCACCCGAAAATGGAATCCATGCATCCAGCATCCTGAAAGGGGCCGGACGCATGGATAGGGGGAGGCTGCAATGGATGGAGGGGGGGGCCCGTGTGTCCTTAATGGACAGGCCGACCCCTGCTGCTATATACTGCTGATGAGATAAGGTATTTAGCAGTTTATATTTACTAAAATTATTGCATTTCCATGTTCTGTGTACTGTGGGAGACCAGATATGGTGAATGCAGGGACCTGGGTTTAGTAACACTTTAAGGGCCAGTTCACACCACATGCAGTCCAGTGCATTTTTTTCTGCATCAAAATTGCATGGAAAGTAGGTTATATGGTTTTCATGGGCATGGTTCACACCAGTGCTTGAAGTTCCACTGTGTTCCAGTTCCAGAAAAAAAAGAAGAACGCTGGACTGTACTGGAACACAGTAAAATGCATCAAAAATGCACGGGAACGCACCAAACATGCACTGGAATGCACATGTCCTTGTTTAAGGTTATAAAAAAGAGGGGGGAAAATGCACTGGAGTGCACCAAAAACGCATAAAAAACGCACTGGAACACATCAAAAATGTGTCAAAAGCGCGCATGCAGAAAAGCATCTGGAACGCATCCGGACTGTGTTTCTATGGTGTGAACTGGCCCTAAGTTTAAATTAAATAAATAATATTTTGGTGCATCAAAACAAAAGGTGTACATAGTCTTACAGTTCTTTTTTTTTTTCCAGAGCAGTCATAACATGAAAAGCCCATTCACTGCTAGCAGCTACAGAATGGTGCTCTTTGTGAGGAAGCAGTGGTCTCTCTGCAAAAATCCAAAGCCCTCCAAACTGAGTCAATGCCAGAGCTCTCCAGTGAGTATAAAACACAAGCTTTGCTGATTGCAGAGCTCTAGATCTGGCTCAGTAGGGGGTGTGTTGGACTTCTACAGAGAGAGCACTGCTTTCCCACAGAGAACAAGGCTCTCACTCTGCCGGCAGGATACAAGCTTTTCTACTCAGGCTGTGGCTGCTTTAGAAAGAAAATGAACTGTAAGATATTGGGGAGCTTTTGCTTTAATGCACCTGGAAAGTAGTTAGCTGATTTAAATGGAAGGTTCATTTGGACTTTAACATCAGTGTACTTTATGTTGTGCCTCTTGCTTTGATGGTTCAATGTCAGCAGTTGTAAAAATCATGACTATTGTAAAACAAATCTTCTGCTAAGTGTCTGGACTCTCCAACTTTATGGGTCTCACTCAAAAACACCTCCTTTGTGAGAAATATATCAAAGTGTAAAAAGGCCAAAATCTCTAACATACAAATAAACCTTTATTTTTAAAATCAAAGTACATTCTTAAAAACCCCAAAAAAACTTCCCTGCCCTGCATCCTTAGTGTAGGTTGGTGGTCGAATGAAACCTTCAGATCTCGCATTGAAGAGGTTATCTCTGTAGCTCTCAAAGAGGTGTTTGGGCTGCTTTATGAGTAAATTGTGCAGCTGGGTCAGTCATGTTTGAGGGTTTGTAGCTATTGATCCATCCATACAAGGCACCCAGTGAAAACATATTTTTAAAGCAATTCATATTAATGTAGCGACACAACCCCTTTTTCCTGCCTTTGGCTCCTAAACAAAAAAAAGGGCCCACCGTGCTACATGCCCGTACCCTCCTGTAGAAAGAGGTTGAGCGGTGTAATGTACCTGGGTCTCTGTGATCAGGTTCCCTCAGAGAAATGGCTCCCGTCTCCACTGTAACAAAGACATGTCTCTATTCCCCAATAACTTCAAAGTCCACACTGATTGCAACTCCAACTTAATGCCCCATACACCCGATCATTTTTCATGCCATTTTTTAAACCAACGTTTTTCTTGTCATTTTTTTTCATGTTTCCCCTCAAGCCTGTCTTGCGTACACACGATCATTAAAAAAAAACGCTCGAGCAAAGCGCAGTGACGTACAGCACGTACGACGGCACTATAAAGGGGAAGTTCCGTTCGAATGGCGCCACCCTTCATGTTAGTAAAGTTTGTTGAGCAACGATTCGCGCTTTTCAGTCCGTTACTGCGTGACGAATGTGCTATCTCCATTACGAACGCTAGTTTTACCAGAACGAGCGCTCCCGTCTCATACTTGATTCTGAGCATGCGCGTTTTTTTTCACGTCGTTAAAGCATACACACTATCGTTTTTCACGTCGTTAAAAAAAACGACATGAAAAACGACGTGAAAAAAGAGAGCATGTTCGAAATTTTTAATGGCCGTTTTTCACGTCGTTAAAAATGCTCTGGAGCATACACACGATCATTTTTAATGGCCATTTTTAAAAATGGCATTTTTAACGGCATGAAAAACGATCGTGTGTATGGGGCATTAGAGTTTATTTCTTCTGTTATGCACAATAACTGGACAGGAGAAGGTTGGAAGAAGAGCAGGACAGCAAAAGGTGTGGGAATAGGTCCAGGCACAAACAAATTCTTATTCACTACCCATATCTTTAGGTAGACTCAGCTCATCTGGATAGTCTCCCACGGAACGGGCCCTAGCAGCTGCAATGATGCTCGAACTAGATACACTTGGGTCTCTGCCACAGACCTGGTGAACTTGGTTGCAACGTTAAGCCTCTTTCAGGGAGATGACATCCCTCCAGAGAGTTACCAGGCCCCTTCCTTCACTGTGGGTTCCTCACCAGTTCCTCTGAACGGTCCTCCCCCGGCCTCCTCATCTAAGATACGGGTCTCCCCCAAGGCAGCATCCTGGGATTCCTCGATCCTCTGTGGGCCTCAGCCAAAGGTGCTGAGCCCAAGGCCTCCAGTTGCAGCCCCAGGGCTAAAGGTGCCTGGGACTGGTCCACCAGTGTACCGAACCAGGAACTCCACCCCAGAGCTAAAGGTGCCTGGGGTGGCCACGAACAGAACCACGCGCTCCCGGAGTCGGACCCCCGGGAACTCACCCCCTGACAGCCAGGGTCTTCCCCTTTTATATCCCCTCCCAGGATGCACAGCGGGAAAACACGCCCACCATACCACTGCCGACAAGGGACATCCAAGGCACAGCACTGTACCAGCGGTTAAACCCTGGCCTCCGATGGCAGTGCCACCAACAGGCCAAGGAGAACTACACACCAGTATCCTGCCTGCAGCTAAAATTGGGTTTGCTGAAACCTATCAAATAATGTGTTTGAGCACAACTACCACTCAAACATCCCCCTAAATCAGGGCTCGACAAACCCCGGGCGCCAGGTCGCCATTGCGACTAGAATTAGCGACCTGGCGCCTGGAGCAGCACAGCTGGGGTATCCTGTGTCTCCGTGCACCCCCCCCCCGCCGCGGGATCGCGTCGGGCCGTGCCGGCGGGTAATTGAGGCCGCGGCTTTGCGGCCTTCTGCAGGCCTATGCTTCCTTCTGTGAACTAGCGCCATCTTGTGGTGGCAGTTGGTATGACAACCAGCAATGCTAATGGAGTTTCCCTGTCTGTTTTCCCTGCCATCTCCTTCCCTCTAATTAGAACCCCCAAACATTATATATATTTTTTATTCTAACACCCTAGAGAATAAAATGGCGGTCGTTGCAATACTTTCTGTCACACCGTATTTGCGCAGCGGTCTTACTAGCGCATTTTTTTGGGAAAAAATACAATTTTTTTTTAATAAAAAAATAAGTCAACTGTAAAGTTAGCCCAATTTTTTTTTTATATTGTGAAAGATAATGTTACGCTGAGTAAATTGATACCCAACATGTCACGCTTCAAAATTGCGTCCGCTCGTGGAATGGCGACTAACTTTTACCCTTTAAAATCTCCATAGGCGACGTTTAAAAAATTCTACAGGTTGCATGTTTTGAGTTACAGAGGAGGTCTAGGGCTAGAATTATTGCTCTCGCTCTACCGATCGCGGTGATAACCGACATGTGGTTTGAACACCGCTTTCATATGCGGGCGCTACTCACGTATGCGTTCGCTTCTGCGCGCGAGCTCGGCGGGACAGGCCCTAACTGGCTCCTAACTTTTTTAGCTGGCTCCTAGATTCCAAGCAAATTTGTCAAGCCCTGCCCTAAATTTCAAAGCCCCGCTACACACTCCCCCAGGACAGATAGACACTGTCCCCAGTGTCTGGGGTAAACCCACGTACCTCAAGCCTGAGTCTACGCATGTTTATCTCAGAACTATATACAAAAAACAATAATGGAAAAAATGGTTTGTTTGTGCCGGAACCTGATTGTGGGGAACGGGATTGGAAATGAAGAGATGAAGGAAGATCAACAGAAAACAAATGTGTACATCCCATTCTCAATGTCACATAGCAAGATAAAACACATTATACATTTATTTACACATTTCCCTCCCCTCCTGTGCTAGCTTATCCACCCAGACTCCGTGGTTGCTAGATGTTCACCTGCAGAGTGAGAAAACACACATAAAACCAATATAATCACACATCCTAACTACTATCTACATAAGAAGGGAACCATCCTCCCCGAGGGGAGAACATTTTCCTTCTGAACAAGTATCTATTACACTAGTCATAGTGCAAAATAAAACATTTTAAATTTAAACCCTTTCTTCTCTTTTTTTTTCCTGGGCGCACAAAAAACTTTACCAACACCGCCACCTAGTGGAAGTGCTACCGTCAAGACACTTGTCCCAAACTTTTGAAGATACATCTTCTTCTTCTTCTTGAATCTGGCTGTGGCCCTAAACTGCATCTACCCCCAAAGTCTCTGTCTTTGTGGCGCTGTGAGCGGAGAGAAGCAGCAACAGCTCTCCTGACTCTCCAGCTGAGTAGACAACCCCAATTTACAAGGGCAAGGTCCCTGGACTCCAGGAGAGTACACTCCGGAAACAAATAAAACACATTAGAGCCCAGTCTTTCAGAGGTAGAATTTCGGATCGGGTAAAACAAGGAGATTCCAGTTCTTATCAGAAGTTTCAATGGAATAAACTGCATCCTACCGCTCCTTCCGACACACAACCACCCGATCCGCATGTATGTGTCTGCCAAGTACCCAGTCCATCTTGCACCCTTTGTACCTCTCTGCAACTGCTGCAGAACAGGAGAGATACCTGCGGGCATTAGGCACTTTTAAATAGTGGCCACAGAAAGTCAGCGTACCATCTCTCTCTGTAGGGCTCCACCTCGAAAAGTAAGTCCTTTGAGAGATACGGGTACTTCCATCCATATTCAGCAGCCACTCTATGGTTGAATAGCCGCTGCATCCTGGAGAGCGGAGGAATAGTGGCACGGTCTTCCGCAATCGGCAAGACAATGGCATCTGGATGCCTAGGCACTTTCACTGCCCTGAGACCCAACATAGTAGCCCGCAATGGCGCATACTCAGCCACGGCGGCAGGCACAGGCAACTTAGGTCTGAGTGATGCAGGCCTGGGGTCAGATACCTCCTCTAACACAGGGGCCTCCACCGGGGGAACAACAGCCCCAGGAACCTTGGGTACACTTTTCCTACGTCCTGCAGAGGATAGGGGCATCTTATCCCAGCCTTTCTTGATGAACAGCTCGTCTATTTCAGCGTCTTCTCCCATCTCAGAGGACGACTCTAAATCAGAGGTATCACATTCCTCTGCCGGCAAGTAATTCCTAGTGGTAGAGGAATCACTATCTCTCACAAGTTCAAGTTCCCTGGGATCAGGAACCCAAGCATCCCCGACACTTCGGACACTTAACTTTGTCCCTTTCCCCGGCTTACTTCGACCTGTAGATGTCCCGGATCGTCCGGAGGTCCCTCCGATTAGGCAATCCGACTCAGGTAAGCGCTGGGGTGTAGCTCGACCACGGCCACAGGAGGCTTTCACATAGCCGACCTTCCGCTTGGGCGGTGGGAGTGAGGACTCTGTAATAACCGAGGCAACATCCTCCGGTTTCTCCGTCTCCGGTTCCTCTTTCACTGGAACATTCTCAATGACTTCCCCTGAAGTCACGACAGTGCGCGTGGGGGTGGCTGCAGAAGCACTGGTTTCCTCCTCTAGAGTAGTGGCGCCCGTAAGGCAATTCAAACGGTAGGCCCAAGGTTTTTCCGTAGGTTGCTCTACCTCGAAGATGAACTCCTTGCACTTTTCACATCTTCCAAAGGGCCGAAGGTGCACCACCAGTCCCTGGCATCCGGGACAAACCACTCCAAGGGCTTCCACATCCCATCACACGTAGAGAGCAAAGCGACCCCGAGGCTTCAGCCGAATCCCCGTATCCATCAATGGAGCAGCGAAAGAGGCAACGTTCATGGTAGAAGAACTTGGAATCCATGGGGCATTAGTCGCCATGTTGCTCACTCGCCGATCCATCATGCACTGTCCATTTGACGCCAAAGCCACCATACACGACTCACCGCATGGCGAGGCTCCTCCCATTTTCCTGCAATGTTCGCAGGCTTTTAGTTTCCTTGACACGCCCACGAACTACGCAGCTTGGGCTCTCCTCGTGGCGCAGCCAGAATTTTTAATTTTTTTTGGCCGACCTCCACGGAGCCTCACAAGGGGAATAAAGTCCAACTTCTGGGGGTTTCTTCTTCTTTTCGATCACAGAAATCCCGGACTCGAACCCCCACGTGTAGCGACACAACCCCTTTTTCCTGCCTTTGGCTCCTGAGCAAAAAAAAAGGGCCTACCGTGCTACATGCCCATACCCTCCTGTAGAAAGAGGTTGAGCGGTGTAATGTACCTGGGTCTCTGTGATCAGGTTCCCTCAGAGAAATGGCTCCCGTCTCCACTGTAACAAACACATGTCTCTATTCCCCAATAACTTCAAAGTCCACACAACTTAGAGTTTATTTCTTCTGTTATGCACAATAACTGGACAGGAGAAGGTTGGAAGAAAAGCAGGACAGCAAAAGGTGTGGGAATAGGTCCAGGCACAAACAAATTCTTATTCACTACCCATATCTTTAGGTAGACTCAGCTCATCCAGATAGTCTCCCACGGAACGGGCCCTAACAGCCGGAATGATGCTCGAACTAGATACACTTGGGTCTCTGCCACAGACCTGGTGAACTTGGGTCTCTGCCACAGACCTGGGAAACTTGGGTCTCTGCCACAGACCTGGGGAACTTGGGTCTCTGCCACAGACCTGGCAAACTTGGGTCTCTGCCACAGACCTGGTGAACTTGGTTGCAACGTTAAGCCTCTTTCAGGGAGATGACATCCCTCCAGAGAGTTACCGGGCCCCTTCCTTCACTGTGAGTTCCTCACCAGTCCCTCGGAACGGTCCTCCCCCGGCCTCCTCATCTAAGATACGGGTCTCCCCCAAGGCAACATCCTGGGATTCCTCGATCCTCTGTGGGGCTCAGCCAAAGGTGCTGAGCCCAAGGCCTCCAGTTGCAGCCCCAGGGCTAAAGGTGCCTGGGACTGGTCCACCAGTGTACCGAACCAGGAACTCCACCCCAGAGCTAAAGGTGCCTGGGGTGGCCACGAACAGAACCACACGCTCCCGGAGTCGGACCCCCAGGAACTCACCCCCCGACAGCCAGGGTCTTCCCCTTTTATATCCCCTCCCGGGATGCACAGCGGGCAAACACGCCCACCATACCACCGCCGACAAGGGACATCCAAGGCACAGCACTGTACCAGCGGTTCAACCCTGGCCTCCAATGGCAGCGCTACCAAAAGGCCACGGGGAACTACACACCAGTATCCCACCTGCAGCTAAAATTGGGTTTGCTGAACCCTATCAAATAATGTGTTTGAGCACAACTACCACTCAAACATCCCTCTAAATTTCAAAGCCCCGCTACATTAATATTTAATTAATATTAAAATCTTAATGTGACATGATTTAACCCTAAGGCCCCTTTCACATGGGTGGACCGATCAGGTCCGCCTGTCAGTTTTTTTAGGCGGACCCTTTCGGGCCTTCCATTGCCCTCAATGGAGTGACTGGTGACAACGGACATGAGTCCGTTGACACCCGCCAACATCTGATCCCATCCGCTAAAAACATACAGATGGGGGATCTGTTCTCCATCCGTCTGGCAGGTGGGATGACAGTCGGTGGAAAACGGACAGGCGGTACGTTTACATCCGACTGCCCATAGAGGAGAGCAGGTTGGGTCTGTGTCCACTCTGCATAAATGTAGTGGACACGGGCCTGCTAAGTGGGGATCAGCGGACAGATCCCCCACTGAGCAGGCGGATCCGCTTTTGAGTCTATCCATGTGAAAGGGGCCTTACTATTACAATTTTGTGTGAGTACAGTACTTGAGGCCATGCATGAGTCCTAAATTCATATGTCAAAGTTGACAGGAGGAGAGAGCAGAGAGATGACCTTATCAGTCTGTTTTTGCTCTTTCACTGTCCAGTCATAGGCTGGGTTTACATCTCAGGACTGGAAGGACAGAAATAAAACTATCTTCGGAATGTAAGAAAGCTTTCATATATGAATCTAAGATGTGTATTTAGCTGTTTGCAAGGAGTTCAGCTTTATTAATTTGCTACCTGTAATGCCGCGTACACACGATCGGAATTTCTGACAACAAATATTCGATGTGAGCTTTTGGTCGAACATTCCAACCGTGTGTAGGCTCCATCGGACATTTGCTGTCGGAATTTCCGACAGCAAATGTTTGAGAGCTGGTTCTCAATTTTTCGGACAACAAAAGTTCTTGTCGGAAATTCCGATCGTGTGTATCCAATTCCAACACACAAAAATCCTACGCATGCTCGGAATCAATTTGACGCATGCTCGGAATCATTGTACTTAATTTTTCTCGGCTCGTCGTAGTGTTGTACGTCTCCACGTTCTTGACGTTTGAAATTTCCAAGCAACATTTGTGCGACCGTGTGTATGCAAGACAAGTTTGAGCCAACATCCACGGTTTTGTTGTCGGAAATTCCGATCGTGTGTACGCGGCATTAGTATAAAGACTCTCATAGCTGACACTCATCCCGTACCCTGACTAAGACCAATATCAAATAGCTTTTTTTTGTACTTTTGCCGTACGCAGATACATACACAGGTTATCATCTTCCAGACACAACTGTCACCAGCACTCTTCCTCTGGCAAGGCCAGGCTTTGGGAAATAATAATATAAAAAAAGGAAAAAATGCAGCATTTTGTGCGTGTAAATATGTATAGTATTGTCAGTGATTTCTACTGGGAATATTTCACTGGCTCGGTAAGTTTTCCCTTTGGTAATTCATGGGTTTCTGATTTAATTTTTCCTGACATTCTACCAGTCAGATTATTAGCTTCACAAAATGAAAGTGAAATAATCCAATATTAATTAAACAGGGCAAGCAAATTCCCCCAGTTAACTTATCTTTGGCTGGAAAGACACTGTATTTTTCTTCTAGACTTTGGAGGCGTCTGGGAGGGGAGCCTTTGACAGACAGCGAAATGACAGTTACCCAGAAATCCCTCATCACAATGTGTCCTTTATGGGGGAAGAGATGCTCCTGGATCCTTTGTTTCTACGTGGTTGTCATATACACAACTGTTTTTTTAGTATACCTTATATTTTAAAAAGGAGTCCAGAGCTTTTTAACCATTTTTATGTAAGGCAGACATGTGTATAATTGCACCCTTCCACTATGTTGCGACTGGCTTCCATGGTGGCCAGCTAATCACTTCACACCTAAGGCCTCTTTCACACGGGGCGGATCCGTGAAGATCCGCCCCGTGAAGCTCCGCTTGCTCAGCGGGGATCGCTCCGCTGATCCCCGCTGAGCCGACGGATGACTGGGCGGTCCCCGCACACTGTGCAGGGACCGCCCTGTCAGATCTCCGCTCTCCCCTATGGGGAATCGGATGACGACAGACTGTAGAGTCCGTTGTCATCCGATCCGCTCCGCAGACAGAAGGAAAAATAGGATTTTCCTCCGTCACACTTTTTCGGAGCGGAGCGGATGTCAGCGGACATGTCACCGCTGACATCCGTGCTTCCATAGGGGTGCATGGAGGATCCGTTTCAGGTCCGCCTAAAAAACTGACAGGCGGACCTGAACGGACCTCCGTGTGAAAGGGGCCTAAGAGTAAAACAAATGTAAATGCCTAAGCACAATTTTGCAACGTTGACAATGTGTTAGTAAAACTGTACATATCGTCACAACCACTTTGTGCATCCAGGTGGATAATACCTTGTTTTTTTCAGGAAAAATTAGGCTTTCTTTTGGTAGTAAATAGTAACGGATATCTCATGATTTTTTTTTTTTTGTTATCAAAGGAAAGCTGGCCCAAAATAGTAAAAAAAAAAAAATTGAAGTTAGCTGTATATTTCTTGCTATTATCATAATTTACTACCAAAGAACAATCCAAAATAAATTCTCCTGCTCCTGATGATTGCAGCGATACCACAAATGTGTGTGTTAGTTGTTGTTCTCGTAGTACGGCCCAGCAACCATTGTGCATATTTATTTATTTTGTCCTGCCTAAAACACACTGACACTAACTGACACTGATACTAATGTAAAACATGTTATTTTTTAAATTCTACCCAAAATATGGTGCCGTGACTTTTTTCCCTGACCATGACCATTGACCCCGACCTTGAGCTTGTTATTTTTTATTTGCTTTTTTATTTTTATTTTTTACACACTTTGGTTTGTTTACACTTTCCTCTCCTGCAAGAAGAGAAAGATACAACATATCTTTCTCTTCATTCAGAAGAGGAAGGAAACACAGGGGTGGGCTCTGTGCACAAAGGAAGATACGCATATATGCGGCCCCACGGAAAAATGCCCATTTCCATGAGGCTACATATATGTGTGCGGTTGGTGGGAAGGGATTAAAGGTTCAAAAGGCTCACCTTAAAGCGCAGTTCCATCCAAAAGTGGAACGTCTGCTTTAAGTACTCCTCGCCCCCTGACATGCTACAATTGGCATGTCATTTTTTGGGGGGGGGTGGGTACCTGGTTTTGAGAGAGACTTCCTGTCCCACTTCCTCCTTCTGTCTTCTCGCCACCTAGGCGACTCCTCTTCTCCCTCTAGGCGGCCCCTCCCTCCCTGCAATCTTCTGGGACATGTATCAGGTCCCAGAAGATTGCCTGGCCACTGACATAGCGCAGCGCGACTCGCGCATGTGCAGTGCGCGCCCGGCTGTGAAGCCGCAAGCTGTCACAGCCCGGCGCCCATACTTACAATGGCGGCGCCACGGAGAGGCAGGGAAGAGGAGCGAGGCATCGGGCGGCCGCATTGCTGGACCATGGGACAGGTCAGTGGCTGTTTATTAAAAGTCAGCAGCTATACTTTTTGTAGCTGCTGACTTTTACTAAACTTAACAACCAGTGGAACTTCTCTTTAAAGAGACCCTGTCCCCAGATCATTCATTAAATCAACACTCTTTCCATAAGATTATGTGTGCATGGAAGATATTTCATCCATGTTATTTACCTGTAAATGCTTTCCTAGTGTAGACATTCATTACATAATTAGAAGTGTCCTTTTATGTACTATAAATCTCAACACCACATCCCAGTATAATAAAGGATACTAAACTGAATATGCAAAGTGGAAAGTTTTTAGGTGTCACACAATTCACCATAGAAAATTTGTTTTACCCAAACAATAAGGTGAAAAATATTTTTTTTACGCACTATTCTATAAAAATATATACAAGAGTTCTTAAAGATTTTTTTAATAAATAGATTGATACAGGGCTCTTTTTCAGAGGGAACGCAGTTCCGGAACCTCCAGCACTGAGTGTATGTAATGACAAGTAGTGTTGGGTGTGCTGGAGGGTCTATTGATCCTGGCTGCTGGGGGATCTATCATTTCTAGGGAATCTATTGTTACTAGGGATGTCTATTGCTCCTGGTGGGGGAACTTTTGTTGAAGTGAGGCATCTACTGTTGAGGGAGGGGTCTATTGTTGCTGGCTGCCAAAGGGTATATTGATGTTGGCTGCTGATAGATCTATTGCTACTTGTTGGGGTCTATTGTTGCTGCGATGAGTCTATTGTTGCTGTTGGGGTCTATTATTTTTTTAGGAGGATCTATTGTTGCTGGGGAGGGAAGGCTATTGTTGCTGGCTGCAGGGGATCTATTTTTTTGCTTTTCCTGGTATCAACAACATCCATACAAATTACTTAGCACCACAAACTGATACTTGGTTCTGTTTTCTCTAAAAAGGGCAGTACTGGAAGGTGGAAGGAATGAAACTAAGCAATGTGCTCAGAGGTAGGTAGGAGGGTGGAGACAAATGTGGAGTTACTGTACCTATTCTCTGAGAAAAAAATAAGTTACTAGGGAGTTACTGCACCTATTTTCTGAGAAAAAGATATTGATAGGATAGAACAAGTCCAGAGACGGGTAACAAAAATGGTGAAAGGTGTGAGGGATAAAACATATCGAGGGAGACTTCAGGAACTTAATATGTACAATCCGGAGGAAACAAGGGAAAGGGGAGACATTATTGAAATCTTTTTAATACATCAAGGTGGTGAATAAAGTTCAGGAAGGCAGTCTTTTCAATATGAAACCAAAATCAAGAACACAGGGACATGACCTCAAACTAACTGGACGAAAGTTCAAAACTAATCTTAGAAAGTATTATTTTACCGAAAGGGTAGTTGATGATTGGAATAAACTACCAACAGAGGTAGTGAAACAGTCAACAGTAAATGTCTTCAAACATGCCTGGGATAAACATAGATCTATAGTTAGTCAACAAGGTTAATAAAAAAAAAAGAATGGGCTGACTCGATGGACTACTCGACTGCTGTCACTTTTCTATGTTTCTATATTTCTATAAAGACTCACATTAATAGATAGTCTAATATAGAGAAAAGAAAAGAAAAAAGTAAAAGGAACTGAATCCAAAATGCAAGCTTAACATATGCAGTTTATTTGTATTTCAAGGCAACTGATATTCCTTCCACCTCCAGAAAAATATACAGACTATATGATGTCCTATGCTCTATATTCAGCTTTCTCATTACACACTTTCCCATTAAAGTTATTTTTTTCTCCTTCCTCGAGGCCTTCCAGTCTAATGACATGGAGCACCCAGGCATGTGAGCTGTATAGGAGGCAGAGCATCGGTGCTAAGTGACATGTCAAACAAGCAGAGTGTACTGTAGTCATACATGTCCTCATTGTAGCATTAGGCATAGCTGCCAACATTTTACTCTGGAGATGTTTAGTATATGGCATAGGCTACAAGAAGTCAGATAACAAGGATCAGTGGGTGACTTCAAGAGACCCTGTTACGCTTTAAGCTGAGCACAGGAAAGGAAACCCTTATTAGAAGTACTAACATGTAGGAGGCCCCTTAGCATCTTGGTAGTTAAGCTAGTTCCTAGACCTAAACAGGCCCCCACGTGTACCACAGCTTTTTAGGGACAGCGGACCAAAGCCCCAAACTAGTCCCACAAGTTGCAAAGCATAAGCACTTTACAGGTACCATTTCTCAGGCAATAGGCCTAGACAGGAGAAAACATTTCTTGTCAACACAGGGGCCTCATAGTCACCACCCATATCTGGGGCTAGTGAAACATGAGTTCCCAGACATAACGGCCAATGTAGCCTTCTGGTCATTGCCACCCAACTGACCACCATTCCTATCCTGAGCCAGCTATCACTGATTTGTTGGTTGAATTTAGTTGTACTACCATTCAGGTATCATTCAGCACACTATTAGACTTCACTGCTAAAGGCCCGTACATACGATAAGAATATCGGACGAATAATCGTCCCGTTTTTTGCATGCTAGTGTCATGTTGAAAATGAAGAGGTTACTAAACTTATGAAAATTTCTCGTACATCAAAATAAAATTGCGGAAGTGATGTGATGTATTGTATTTGTATTGTATTTTCGGACAAAAACTGTACTGATTAAACGAAAATCATAAGAACTGGTATCGTACGATAAAAATTTTCGTGTTTTGTTTCTTCGGATAATTTCAGATGAACTGTTGTGATTGGGTTGTGATTGGCTCTCGAAAGCTGTGTACTAACAATCAGATTATCATATGATCGCTTCGAAAGCGGTATTTTTTGTATTATTTTCTGATCCTGTGTGCTAAGCTTAATGCAATTGCACTCACTTCCATGATACCACTTGCACATAACTAAGTTGAACGTGAGGATTATTTTTCTTTAACTGCTTTACTCGATAGCTTTGCTCAACAGGTTTACAACACATAGAACAATACTCCATGGTACAGTACCTATACAAGGTACAGTGTCCTTCCACATAACTGGTAATGTACATTCCAGAAGAAGGGTAATTATTCCCACACAACTTTAAAGACTTAAGCCCTGTACACACGATCAGATATCCCATGGTTTCTAATCCGATGTTTTTTTCCATCGGAAATCCGATGAAACTGTCTTCCATCAGTCTTGCCCACACACCATCAGTCAAAAAACCGACCATTTCAAAGGCGGTGACGTAAAACACTCCGATGAGCCGAGAAAAATTAAGTTCAATGCTTCTGAGCATGCGTCGACTTGATTCTGAGCATGCGTGGGTTTTTTATCCGATGGAGTTCCCCATAGACGATATTAATTTGCTATCGTTTTTTTATCCATCGGAAAAATTTAAAACATGTTCTATTTTTTGACACCAATGGAAAAAAGACCGATGGGGCCCATACACGATCGGTTTGTCCGATGAAAAAAATCCATCGGGCTGTTTTCATCGGTAAAACCGATCGTGTGTACGCGGCTTTACAGTTCGCGTTCATTTGGTTTCCAATAAAGGGTGTCAAGAGGGGTTGCTGGGGAATAATAGTCCATACCCAGCCACAGTTACAGCAGTGTGCTAGCCTAAAGTCCTACTACGAGGGTTCTTTCAGAGAGGTGTGTTTCCTGTCCTTCCACCTCTACATCTCTTTTTCTCTGTCTTTTGTCACTCGAGATAGGGGAAGCTGGCGGATGGTTTTGCTTGCCACATCAATTTTCCTTTTAAAGGTAAAGCCGGAGTTTATTATATTTTTTTGGGCTTTTTTACCCTGCTTAGGTGGCTTGTGTGGACTGAACCAAATCAAGTGCTGGATTTTTCCAGCAAGACGAATCAGTCCTTTTCAGTAAAACAAATTGATTATTGTTTGTGCCAAGATTGTAGCTAAATATTATATTTAAGCTTCAGTCTGCCTGCTTACACAAAAAAAAAAAAAGTTTCCATATCGGGAACCCAATATTTACAGTTTTTTTGGCACAGGTTTTGGGCTACAACAATTTAAAAAAAAATACTTATCATTATACCTTTACCCTAATCCTTAGGCCAATTTTGAACTGGTGACTGTTCATAAAATTGATCAAGTTATGATGGTTGATTTAAGTTATGAACATATTACTAGTCAAAAGGTTGCAATGTGTATGACAAGCATCTAACTTTGCCATAACATATCCCCTTACATTATCTCTTATAAAGGGGTACATGCTGTAATCAAATTCTTACAAGCCAACAATCTCAGATTTGCCAGGAGAGTTCTGCATCTTGGCCCTCCATCCCAGAAAATGTTCTGGGATCACAGCATTAAAGTATAACTAAGGGCAAATCTTTCTATTTAACTTTTGGATAGAGTGGAGAGGGATTAAAACACTTTTCAGTTTTTATTGCTGTCTGTGCCCCCGTTAAGGAGATTCACCCTCTCTATTTGTCCTGCTTACCATTATCATTGAAAGTGAAAGTAAAAGAAAACCCAAAATTTTAGGTTGTCCCCAGAAAAGTAATGGAGGGGAAATCTTCCAATGGGGACACTAATTCTGGTGACCTGGCGGTCCACAATTAAAATCCCCTTAATTTGCAGGGATTTCCTCTTACTTCCTGTTTGGCTATGGGGCAGGAAGTGAAGGTAAATCTCCACAATGGGACAAAGATAAAAAAATCTGACAGGGGTTATAACCCTCCCTTGCTCTATCCAAAATGAAAAAAAAAAGTTTTGCTTATAGTTCTACTTTAACCTATTTGAGTTACTGAACATGCACAGAACTCAAAAAGACAATGATTGTGGGGATCACATGATTGGGGACACAAGTCGGTGGTTCCCATATATTTTGAGGTATGGTCTGGGTAGAATCAACCCGAAAATAAGGTGGAGAAAATGCAGACTGTGAGCAGAGTAACAATGTTCATGTGTTAGGACCATAATGTTGGTAAGTAGGCAGATTGAGAAACCTCTACCTAAGCCTAATGCCCGTACACACGAGCGGATTTTCTGTTGGAAAAACCTTGGATGGTTTTTCCGACGGAATTCCGCTCAAGCTTGGCTTGTATACACACGGTCACACAAAAGTCTTCTGAACTTTCGACCGTCAAGAACGCGGTGACGTACAACACTACGACCAGCCGAGAAAATTAGGTTCAATGCTTCCGAGCATGCGTCGAATTGTTTCCGAGCATGCGTAGGAATTTTGCGCATCGGAATTTCTACAGACGATTGGAATTTCTGATCGGAATTTTTTCCGTCTGAAAAATTGAGAACCTGCTCTCAATCTTTTGCTGGCGGAAATTCCGACAGCAAAAGTCCGATGGAGCATACACACAGTCGGAATTTCCGGCCAAAAACTCACATCGGACTTTTGCTGGCGGAAATTCCGACCGTGTGTACGCGGCATTAGTAAAATGAGCACAGCAGCCTATAAATCCTTTACGACAAGGGATTTTTTTCTTTAAACAGTAGCAGGAAATTTGACCTGGTTCTCAAGATCCTGAATTACTTAGATCAAAGTACACTACAACAGAAAATGGTATTTATTACCTGGTGAAAATCCACTTTGCAGTTACTTCCCTGTGCTTTCTAAATATCACCATCTGTTAATAAGATATAGTTATTTTATTACCTGCAGAATAATTTTCTCCAAAAGGATTCCATACGAAAGCTTGTTTATTGCCTGTGTTGTCTGTTTGCACCAAGTGGAGCAGTTACACATCAATTTCATGCAATGAGTCAAATTAGTAAACTATTAACACTACACTTACATTTACTGTCCATTACAGGGACCATTCACCAGGCTAAAAACAAAAACAAAAACAAAGCTTGCCTGTGAGAAAAAAAGCTATATACTCATCTTTCTGATGGACGACATGTTAAAGGGGAGTTCCAGCCTTTCTTTATGTTTATTAAAAGTCAGCAGCTACAAAAAGTGTAGCTGCTGGCTTTTAATAAACATACACTTACCTGTTCCACTGTCCAGCGACGCCCGGAGCTTCGCTCCCCCCCCTTCTTCGCCAGCGCCTCCATTCATAGTGTGGGCACCCGGCCGTGACAGCTTTCGGCTTCACGGCCGGGCACTCACTGCGCATGCGTGAATGGCGCAGCGCTCTCTGAGTGGACAGGCGATCGCCTGGGACCTGTCATGTGTCCCTGGTGATCGCCTGCAGGGAGGGGCCGCCTTAGGCGATATGACGAGTCGCCAAGGCGGTGCCTGGGCGGAAGGAGGAAGTGGGACACGAAGTCCCACTCCTACTGAAGCCCCCATTCCCCAGCCAAAAAAATTACATGCCAAATGTGGCATGTAAGGGGACGAGGAGTGGATTAAGAGGAAGTTCCAAATTAGGGTGGAACTCCGCTTTAACCACTTAACGACCGCCCACTGTAAATATACGTCGGCAGAATGGCACCGACGGGCAGAATCACGTACATATACGTGATTGCCTTTGTATAGTTGGGGGGTCCGATCGGACCCCCCTTCTTTACAGTGGGTGGTCGTTTTACCTTCGGGAGCGATCCGGCATGAGGGGACGGCCGTTAGATTCCAGCCACCCCCTCTCGATCGCTCCCGGCGAATGAGAGCTTCCCCTGCCTGTGTACTGTTTACACAGGCTGGAGGAAGTGATGTCATCTCTCCTGCGGCGCTCACATATACCGAGCGCCGTACAGGAGAAGATGCAGGTTAGTGCACACAACACTACACTGACACCAGGACACATAGGCACATAAATCGCCCCCCCAGGCCTCCCCAGACACCCCCAGATCACCCCCCAGATCACCCCCCAGCCCCCAGTCACAGTGTCACTGATTGCAGTGACCATTTATTTAGTGATCACTGCAATCAGTGACATTTGTGACTGTAAAAGTGTCAGTACATTCAGTTTTAGGTCCAGTGTAGCCCCCTAACCCCCCCTAATAAAGGTTTAACCCCCTGATCACCCCCCAGATAACCCTTTCACCCCCTAGCACCGCCGTCACTAAGCGATCATTTTTCTGATCGATGTCTTAGCGTCGGTGATGCTGATCGGTAGCCAGTAATTTTTTTTAGGTTCGCCGCAGGTTTTTATAGCGTCGGGTACCTCCATATATTACCTAATAAAGGTTTAACCCCCTTGATCGCCCCCCAGGTAACCCTTTCACCCCCTATCACCACTGTCACTAAGCGATCATTTTTCTGATCGCTGTCTTAGCGTCGGTGATGCAGATCGGTAGCCAGTAATTTTTTTTAGGTTCGCCGCAGGTTTTTATAGCGTCAGGTACCCCCATATATTATCTAATAAAGGTTTAACACCCTTAATCGCCCCCCAGGTAACCCTTTCACCCCCTATCACCACTGTCGCTAAGCGATCGTTTTTATGATCGTTGTCTTAGTGTCGGTGATGCAGATCGGTAGCCAGTAATTTTTTTTTAGGTTCGCCGTCAGGTTTTTATATAGCGTCAGGTACCCCCATATATTACCTAATAAAGGTTTTAACCCCCTAATTGCCCCTAGTTAACCCTTTCACCAGTGATCATCATATAAGTGTTACGGGTGACGCTGGTTAGTTAGTTTGCTTTTTATAGTGTCAGGGCACCCGCCTTATATAACCCAATAAAGGTTTAACCCCCTGATCGCCCGGCGGGTGATATCAATTAGGTTTTAGCGTCAGAGAGGGTCTGCGTCACACCCCAGGCAGCGTCAGGTTAGTGCCAGTAACGCTAACACCCACGCGTGAAGCATACACCTCCCTTAGTGGTATAGTATCTGAACAGATCAATATCTGATCTGATCAGATCTATACTAGCGTCCCCAGCAGTTTAGGGTTCCCAAAAACGCAGTGTTAGCGGGATCAGCCCAGATACCTGCTAGCACCTGCGTTTTGCCCCTCCGTCCAGCCCAGGCCACCCAAGTGCAGTATCGATCGATCAGTGTCACTTGCAAAACACAACACACATAACTGCAGCGTTCGCAGAGACAGGCCTGATCCCTGCGACTCCAGTGCTGTAGGAGGTGATTTCGCCACCACAGTTAAAAAAAAAAAAGCATATATGCCGAAGCATGGGGGCAGCAGGAGCAGAGGAGCGATTTTGCTCCTAATGCCGCGTACATACGGTCGAAATTCCGACGGAGGCTTGCCCGTGGAAAAGTCTGACCATGTGTACGCGGCATAACTTTTGCGGGAAGATGCCCCCATGCTTCGGCATATATAAATGGTGCATGTATGCCCATCATTAGAAGTGGGTGGATGAAGGGCGGTATTCTAATGGTGGGCATACCCACCGATCAATCTTTTTTTTTCGTTCAGCCAACAGGCTGCATGAAAAAAAAGATTACAATACATGTCCAACAAGGACCAGCAACGTACTGGTATGTTGCTGGACTTTGAATGTTTATACCAGAATGATGCCTGCGGGTTTAGGTATCATCTTGGTATCATTCTTTTCAGCCAGCGGCCAGCTTTCATGTAAAAGCAATCCTAGTGGCTAATTAGATATAAAAAGCGCCATTGGGAAATTGGGAAAGGATTTTACCACACCGATCTTGGTGTGGTCAGATGCTTTGAGGGCAGAGGAAAGATCTAGGGTCCAATAGACCCCAGTTTTTTCAAAAAAGAGTACCTGTCATTACCTATAGCTATCATAGGGGATATTTACATTCCCTGAGATAACAATAAAAATGATAAAAAAAATTAATAAATATGGAAGCAACAGTTTAAAAATAAAATAAAAAAGCAAAATTAATAATAAAAAAAAAAAAAAAAAAAAAAGCACCCCTGTCCTGCCCTGCTCTTGCCCAATGGCAAACGCAAGCGTCGGTCTGGCGTCATATGTAAACAGCAATTGCACCATGCATGTGAGGTATCACCGCGAAGGTCAGATCGAGGGCAGTGATTTTAGCAGTAGACCTCCTCTGTAAATGTAACGGGGTAACCTGTAAAGGCTTTTAAAGGCTTTTAAAAATGTATGTAGTTTGTCGCCAATGCGCGTTTGTGCGAAATTTTAAAGCATGTCGTGTTTGGTATCTATGTACTCGGCCTAAGATCATCTTTTTTATTTCATCAAACATTTGGGCAATATAGTGTGTTTTAGTGCATTAAAATTAAAAAAGGTGTATATTTATCCCCAAAAAATGCGTTTGAAAAATCGCTGCGCAAATACTGTGTAGAAAAAAAAAATGCAACACCCACCATTTTATTCTGTAGGGCCTTTGCTTTAAAAATATATATAATGTTTGGGGGTTCAACATAATTTTCTTGCAAAAAAAAATATGTTTTCATGTAAACAAAAAGTGTCAAAAAAGGGATTTTTATAACAGCTTACCTGTAAAATCCTTTTCTTGGAGTACATCACGGGACACAGAGCGACTTAGTCATTACTAATGGGTTATATAGTTTACCTTCAGGTGCTGGCACTGGCAACTTCCAAACCGGAAGTACCCTCCCCTATATAAGCCCCTCTCATCCGAGAGCACCTCAGTTTTGTAGCAAAGCAATAAGTGTCCCAAAAAGAGGGGTGGGAGCTCTGTGTCCCGTGATGTACTCCAAGAAAAGGATTTTACAGGTAAGCTGTTATAAAAATCCCTTTTTCTTTTTCGTACATCACGGGACACAGAGCGACTTAGTCATTACTAATGGGACGTCCCAAAGCAATGCCCAATGAGGGGAGGGATACACTATACATAAGCTGGGCGCCATCAGGCATGAGGCTCTTTTGTGGCCTGCAACACACTGCGCCCAAAGGCGACATCCTCCTGACTTCTGACGTCTACCTGGTAGAATCTAGTAAACGTGTGTACTAAGGACCATGTTGTGGCCTTACAGACTTGAGCCAGGGAGGCTTGGTGATGCACTGCCCATGAAGTTCCAACTGCTCTTGTGGAGTGCGCCCTAACTTTTAACGGAGGCGGTCTCCTTTTCAAGCCATAGGCTTGTATTATGACCTGTCGAATCCACTTGGCTAAAGTAGATTTTTGATGCTGCCTGACCCTTTCTGGGGCCTTCCGGCAGAACACACAAAGTATCCGTTCTACGAATCTGAGCAGTGGCTTTAATATAAGCTTTAACTGCTCTTACTACATCCAAAGAATGCAATAACTTTTCCTCTCCCGAACTAGGTTTGGGGAAAAAGGAAGGAAGAACCACATCTTGGTTCAAATGGAACCTCGATACCACCTTAGGAAGAAGGCTGGATGAGGACGTAATACTACTCTGTCCTTATGGACAACCAGATATGGCTCCTTACAGGACAAGGCGGCTAATTCCGATACTCTTTTAGCCGAACAAATGGCTACTAAGAAAATCAATTTCCTGGTGAAAAGAACCAAGGAAATGTGCCGCAATGGTTCAAATGGTTGTTTCTGTAGAACCGACAGAACCAGGTTTAAGTCCCATGGACATATGGGAATACTAACCGGAGGGCTAATACGCATCACTCCTTGTATGAAAGCTTTGACTAATGAATGCAAAGCCAAGGGCCTTTGAAAAAATATTGACAAGGCCGTCTGACCCTTGATAGTACTCAAGGCAAACTTCCTATGTACAGCCCACTGTAGGAAGTCCAGAATCCTACCTATTACGTACTTACGTGGATGCCATTTCTTGGCCTCACACCACGTGATGTACGCCTTCTAGATCCTATAATAGATCTGCCTGGATACCGGCTTCCTGGCATTGATCATGGTAGATACCACAGGATTAGAGAGCCCTCTCTTTTTTAGAATGTGGGCTTCAATAGCCAGGCCGTCAAACCTAGGGCTGGTGTCAGGGACATACTGGGCTTGAACCTGGGACCTCGTCTGTGTCTGGCATTGACTCTTCCCACTGAGCTATCTGGGATGCTGGACAGCTCCCTGCCTGATCTGCTGGATAACCTATCTAATGGATTAGACTACTCTGCTTGGTGTCTTGATTGATGTTGAACCCTGAACCCCTTGCTCCTCCCATGAACTTCCTATAAAAGACGTTCCAGAGATGTTGCCCCTTGCGGTTTGATCTGCTTCTGTTCCTGACTCTGTGCCTGTATCGTGTTCCTGTGTATGACCCGGCTTCCTGACCTCCCTCCTATCTCCAGTCCTGACTCTGGCTTGTTTGACCCTGCTAAGTTACCTGTCTGATCATCTGTTGCCAAGACCCAGCCTGGACTCTGACTACTCTCTGCCTGCCGTTTATGCTGTTTACCCTGATGTGAAAGACCTGGCTTGTCTGACTGCGCTGCTCTGCATACCTACACCTGCTGACCTGCATCCGCGGTCCTGCACACCTACACCTGCTGACCTGCATCAGCGGTCCTGCACACCTGCACCTGCTGACCTGCATCCGCTGCTCTGCATACCTGCACCTGCTGACCTGCATCCGCTGCTCTGCATACCTGCACCTGCTGACCTGCATCCGCTGCTCTGCATACCTGCACCTGCTGACCTGCATCCGCTGCTCCCAGTTCCAGCTGTTCCAGCTTTCGCTTGGCTTTACTACACCCAGCCAAGAGGACCAAGCAGGCACCCTTACCTCACCGTGCTCTTACCACCACTGTCCCCACTCCAGTGGTCTCTGAGCCGGGGTTGTATACGGGAGGTCTCCCTCTGCACGTCAGGCTCACACCAAAGGTACGTGACAGTATCAAACCGCCATGTCTGAGCCTGCAAGAGGGACCTCGCCTATGGATGACGTCAGTCAGCACCTCGCAGCCCTCAACCGGGTCGTGAAGTCTCTACAAGGCAGTTACGTTCAAGTGGATAGGCAGACGCAAACCCAGACCATCACTGCAGATGCACCTTCAGTCCCAACTTCCTCCTCTGGAACGCCACCACCTCCTGAGCCTAGGGTCCCCGTTTCCGATAAGTTTTCTGGGGATCGAAGCAAATTTCGCAACGCATGTGAACTATACTTTTCCTTACTACCTCTGACTTTTTCATTAAAGGTCACCAAAGTAGGGTTTGTTATCGCTCTACTACAGGGGGAACCTCAGGCTTGGGCCCACCATCTGCTGGAAGTCCGCCATGAAGCTCTGGACTCTCTCTCATCTTTTCTTGATGCCATGGCTCGACTCTATGATGACCCTCAACGGACTTCCACCGCCGAGGCTGCCCTCCACGCGCTCCAGCAAGGCCGCAGAGCGGTCGAGGACTATGTGACTGATTTCAGACGCTGGAGCGCGGATGCCCAGTGGAATGATGCAGCCCTACGGCACCAGTTCCGTCTCGGTCTCTCTGAGGGACTGAAAGACGAGTTAGCCCGGGTCGGTGTTCCTGATGCCCTAGAGACTTTAATCACCCTGTCTATTCAGATAGACCGACGACTCCGGGAGCGCAGAACAGAGAGGGCTACCCAGCATCTCCGTCCAGCCTGGATGCTACCCCGGGTATCTCCTGCTGTTGCCAGTTCAGTTCCAGTTAACTCCTTACCTGCCAATCAGACTTCTGTTACCATAAAGCCGAGACAGCTTGGACTGATGAGACCTTCCCTGTCGGCCGAAGAACGACTTCGCCGGCGACAGAATGATCTTTGTTTATATTGTGGAGGAGCCGGCCATTACGTTTCCTCATGTCCTGCTAAGCTGCGCAAGGTCCCAGCTACCCCTTCTCCAAGTGGTCCACCTCCCTCTGCCAACACCACCCACCTGGCCCTACCTATCTCATTCCAATTGCCAGGAAGGACAATACCAGTCACCGCGATAATTGACTCAGGAGCATGTAATTGTTTCATCGATCTTAACTTTGCAGCACAACAGCAAATCCCACTCCAGCCAAAGACTCAGGGACTTTCCATCTTTTTAGCAGACGGGTCCCGTATTAAGTCAGGAGTAGTGACTCAATAAACCCCTCCTTTGCTTGTAACCACCTCTACAGATCATAAGGAACTATTAAGCCTGAATGCCATTGCATCCCCTCTGTTTCCAGTCATCTTGGGTCTACCCTGGCTTCAGGCCCATAACCCACAGATCGATTGGGGGTCCGGGAGTATTAGGTTCCAGTCGCCTTATTGCCAACACCACTGCATGCCTCCATGTCTCAGCACTTCTGGTCCTCTGTTATGCCTGGAGCCGGATTCAGAGGTACGCGCAGCTGTGCCCAAACAATACCATGGATTCCTGGACGTTTTCAGCAAATGGGGAGCTGAGACCCTTCCGCCTCATCGTCCATACGATTGTCCAATCGAGCTTCTCCCTGGGGCTGAAATTCCCTTTGGACGGATCTTCCCCTTATCTGAACGGGAGCTAGAGGTTCTGAAAGAGTATGTTGACGAAAACCTAAAGAGGGGGTTCATCCGTCCTTCCACTTCTCCAGCAGGGGCGGGAATTTTTTTTGTGGAGAAAAAGGACCATTCTCTCCGGCCCTGTGTGGACTACCGGGAATTAAATAAAATTACGGTCAAGAATCGGTACCCTCTGCCCCTGGTACCCGAACTCTTTCAGAGGCTCAGGACCTCTTCTGTGTTTACCAAGCTAGACCTGCGGGGGGCGTACAACCTGGTCCGCATCCGCGCAGGGGATGAATGGAAGACTGCTTTTCGGACCAGGTTCGGCCATTACGAATACCTAGTAATGCCCTTTGGCCTATGTAACGCCCCTGCTACTTTTCAGCATCTAGTCAATGACATTTTTAGGGACTGCCTGGACATTTACGTAATTGTCTATCTAGACGATATTTTGATTTTTTCCACTTCAATTGAGCAGCACCGGGAACATGTCAAGATCGTACTCTGTCGACTCCGTCAACATGGACTGTACGCAAAACCAGAAAAATGCGAATTCGAGCGACAGAGTATTCAGTTCCTCGGCTTGGTAATTTCAACAGAGGGATTCAAGATGGATCCGCAAAAAGTTTCAGCTATTCTGGATTGGCCTGCACCTTCAGACAAGAAGGGGGTGCAGCGCTTCGTTGGCTTCGCCAACTTCTACCGGAGGTTCATCAAGGGATTCTCCGCTATTATTTCCCCGATTATGCAGCTGACCAAGCAGAATGTCCGGTTTTGTTGGAATCCCGAGGCACAGGCTGCCTTCACAAATTTAAAAGGACTGTTCACGTCAGCTCCTATTCTGAGTCACCCTGACCCTGCTCTACCTTATCTACTCGAGGTAGATGCCTCAGAGACAGCGTTAGGAGCCGTTATCTCTCAACGCCAGGGTCTCAAGGACTTGATGCACCCAATAGCCTTCTTCTCTCGTAAGCTTACTCCGGCCGAGAAGAACTATGACGTGGGGGACCGGGAGCTCCTGGCCATCAAGTCCGCCCTTGAAGAATGGATGTATCTGTTCGAAGGAGCGGCGCATCCCATACTCATTTATACAGACCACAAAAACCTGGAGTATTTGAGAGCTGCCAAGCGTCTGAGACCACGCCAGGCACGATGGGCCTTATTCTTCTCTAGGTTTTCATTTCACATAACTTACTGGCCCGGCTCAAAGAACACCAAACCAGACGCCCTTTCTCGCATGTTCGATGATCCGAAAGAAGTGTCAGCTCCTGATACCATCCTATTGGAAGGTAACTTTCTACTCTTGCAAACAAATCTAATGTCTGGCTTGAAACAAGCTTCAGCAAATATGTCAGGGCCTCCTGGGATTACCCTGTTACCCAAGGATGGGTTACTATGGAAAGACAACAAGATCTTTGTACCAGAAGATGTCAGAGTAACCGTATTAAATCTGTGCCATGATCATCCCCTGGCCGGCCACTTCGGAATGCATAAAACCCAGGAACTAATTCAACGCACATTTTGGTGGCCGGATCTTGAAAGGAACTGCAGGGAGTATGTAAATTCATGTGCCACCTGTACCCGTAGTAAGACCGATAGAAGCAAGGCCTGGGGTCTTCTCAGACCCTTACCAGTTCCTGATCGACCCTGGCAAAGGATTGCTATGGACTTCATAGTGGAACTTCCCCCGTCCGAAGGTTGCTCAGCCATTTTTGTAGTGGTCGACCGTCTATCTAAAATGGCCCACTTCGTGCCACTGAAGAGCACGCCATCTGCCATGGAAACTGCCCAGGTCTTCATAAAAGAGATAGTAAGGTTACATGGGGTTCCAACAGACATTGTTTCAGACAGAGGGGTGCAGTTCACCTCTCGCTTCTGGAAGGCTTTGTGCAAGGTCCTGAAGATCGAGCTGTCCATGTCCTCTGCCTATCACCCTCAGACCAATGGGCAAACCGAGAGGACGAACCAAACGCTCGAGCAATATCTCCGATGCTTTACCACCTTTGTTCAAGATGACTGGGTAACACTACTACCCCTGGCGGAGTTTGCCTTTAATAATGCCAGTCACTTGGCTACAGGTCAGTCTCCGTTTTTCTCCAACTATGGGTTCCACCCGACCTTCCTACCTGATCTCATTTCTGATTCAACAGTCCCAGCAGTCCAGAGTACCGTTGATTTCCTGACCCGTAACAACAAAATATTACAGGAAGCCTTGACCAAGGCGCAGGCAACCAATAAAAGGATGTTTGACAGAAAGAGGAGAGGGGAGTTATGCCTTCAACAAGGCGATCAAGTATGGCTGTCTACCGCCAACCTTAGGATGACCTGCCCCGCAAGGAAACTGGCACCCAAGTTCATCGGCCCCTTCCCAGTAAAACGGAGATTAAATGAAGTCTCCTATGAACTTTCTTTACCAGATTCATTGAAGGTTCACCCAGTGTTTCACGTGTCACTACTGAAACCTACAGTGCCGGATCCCTTCCCAAACAGGGGATCAGGACCGCCTGAACCTGTAATGGTTGACGGGGATGAGGAGTTTGAGGTGGAGGCCGTCTTGGACTGTAGAAGAAGGGGGAACCAACTTCAATTCCTGATTAAGTGGAAGGGGTATGGTCTGGAGGAGAACTCCTGGGAACCCCAACGGAACATTCATGCCCGAGAGTTAATCCAGGCATTTTTTCGCAGTCACCCCCAGAAAAGAGCTCTCTTGGGCACCCGGAGGTTGCCCTTAAGGGGGGGGGGCACTGTCAGGGACATACTGGGCTTGAACCTGGGACCTCGTCTGTGTCTGGCATTGACTCTTCCCACTGAGCTATCTGGGATGCTGGACAGCTCCCTGCCTGATCTGCTGGATAACCTATCTAATGGATTAGACTACTCTGCTTGGTGTCTTGATTGATGTTGAACCCTGAACCCCTTGCTCCTCCCATGAACTTCCTATAAAAGACGTTCCAGAGATGTTGCCCCTTGCGGTTTGATCTGCTTCTGTTCCTGACTCTGTGCCTGTATCGTGTTCCTGTGTATGACCCGGCTTCCTGACCTCCCTCCTATCTCCAGTCCTGACTCTGGCTTGTTTGACCCTGCTAAGTTACCTGTCTGATCATCTGTTGCCAAGACCCAGCCTGGACTCTGACTACTCTCTGCCTGCCGTTTATGCTGTTTACCCTGATGTGAAAGACCTGGCTTGTCTGACTGCGCTGCTCTGCATACCTACACCTGCTGACCTGCATCCGCGGTCCTGCACACCTACACCTGCTGACCTGCATCCGCGGTCCTGCACACCTGCACCTGCTGACCTGCATCCGCTGCTCTGCATACCTGCACCTGCTGACCTGCATCCGCTGCTCTGCATACCTGCACCTGCTGACCTGCATCCGCTGCTCTGCATACCTGCACCTGCTGACCTGCATCCGCTGCTCCCAGTTCCAGCTGTTCCAGCTTTCGCTTGGCTTTACTACACCCAGCCAAGAGGACCAAGCAGGCACCCTTACCTCACCGCGCTCTTACCACCACTGTCCCCACTCCAGTGGTCTCCGAGCCGGGGTTTTACGGGAGGTCTCCCTCTGCACGTCAGGCTCACACCAAAGGTACGTGACAGCTGGTAAGGAAGGGTAGTATATCGGTCCTTGCGAAAGCAGGTCCGGATGATGTGGGAGGGTCCAAGGACTTCCCACTGACATTTTTACAATCTCCGCGTACCATGCCCTTCGGGGCCACGCTGGAGCCACCAGAATCACTGGTTTCTTTTCTACCCTGATTCTGCGGATTAATCGCGGTGGGAATGCATATATCAGCTTGAACTGATCCCAAGGGAACACGAGGGCATCCGAACCGCAAGCTAGGGGATCCTTTGTGCGAGACACAAATCTGTCTACCTTTGCGTTGAATCTGGATGCTAGCAGATCTACATCCGGTGTTCCCCACCGCTGGCATATTGCCTGGAAAACCTCGGGGTGAAGAGACCATTCTCCCGGGCATAATTGCTGGCGACTTAAAAAGTCCGCTCTCCAATTTTCCACTCCTGGGGTGAAAACCGCGGATATGGCTGTTACATATCTTTCTGCCCATTCCAGGATGCAATTCGCTTCCCTCAGGGCTGCCCGACTCCTGGTGCCACCCTGGTGATTGATATATGCCACTGCTGTGGCATTGTCTGATTGAATTCTGACAGGTGACCCTTGGAGTTTGGATGTCCATGCTACTAGGGCATACCGGGCTGCTCGTATCTCTAAGAGATTGGTGGGCAGGGCCTTCTCTGCTTCTGACCACTTGCCCTGGAGAGACCATTGCTCCAGTACTGCCCCCCCAGCCTATGAGGCTGGCATCTGTAGTGACCACCTTCCAAGAAACCGGACTGAAGGGTTTCCCTTTTTCCAGGCTTCTGGGGCACCAACCACCAATGGAGGCTCTTGCGAACGGAAGGGGACAGGGACATTGGTAAGTCTAAAGCCTGAACTTTTTTGTTCCAGGCTGACAGTATGGCCCTCTGCAAGTTCCTTGAATGGAATTGACCGTAGGGTACTGCTTCGAATGAAGCCACCATTTTTCCCAGCAGCCTCATACACAGGCGTATGGATGGTTTTCTTTTTTGTACCCACTAAGTGGGTCAAATCTTTCAAAGACGACACCTTCTCTGGAGGTAAGAAAATCTTTCTCTGATTTGAATCCAGTCTTAGCCCCCAAGTATTCCAGACTTTTGACTGGTTTTAGGGCTGACTTGTCTCGGTTGATAATGCAACCGTGAGATTCCAGATACTTGATTATCTTGTGAACGACCACTTCTAGTTTTTTTCACTGAGTGGTCTATCAGCAACAAGTCGTCTAGATATGCCATTATCGTTACACCTTGTGTTCCTAGTTTGGCCAATCGTAGGGCCAGAATTTTTGTGAACACTCGTGGTGCTGTGGCCAGACCGAAAGGTAAGGCTCTGAACTGAAAATGGCGCCCTTCTACTGCAAAGCGTAGAAATTTCTGGTGGGCCGGACAGATGGGAATATGCAAATAAGCATCCCTTATGTCGATCGAGGCTAACCATTCCTGCCCTTGTAGGGCGGTGGCCACCGATCGGATCGACTCCATCCGAAAAAGTCCTGATATGTAGGAACTTGTTTAGCCCTTTTATATTTAATATGGGCCTCACGTCCCCATTTGGTTTGGGGACTGTGACAAGGTTCGAGTAAAACCCGAACCCGCTTTCTTCCAAGGGAACCTTCATGATTACCCTTGGAGCAATAGTTGTTCTAGTGCCAGAAGAAGGGATCCACTCTTCTGGGGATCGCTTGGCACGTTTGACCTTATAAAATGGGCAGGAGGAATGTCTTTTAACTCCAGCCTGTATCCCAGACTTACTGCGGAGATCACCCATCTGTCTCTGATGGTGTCCCGCCAGGTCTCTGTGAACAACTGAAGTCTTCCCCTCACCCGATTGAGTGGGGGCAACCCTTCATGACTTGGGGGAGGTTTTGTACCTCTCTTGACCCAGGGTTTCTTGTTACCCTGTGATTGTCCCTGATTTCTGCCCCCTGGATTTGACCGCGGAGGCCGTCGGAACTGTTTCACAGCCGATGTGCCAGGGACTGGAGAAGTAGGCCTCTTAAAAGAAGGACTTCTACCCTTATTCTTAACCGGCAAGAGTGTACTTTTACCGGCAGAAGTTTTCTGGATATATTTGTCCAGATCTTCTCCAGATAAGCGTTCTCCATGAAATGGGAAGCTAATCAGCAATTTCTTACAGGGAGCTTCAGCAGACCAGTTTTTGAGCCATAGAAGCCTACGCATATGTCTACAGACAGCGTAAAGCGGGATGCCTGTTGGATTGTATCCTTTATGGCGTCCACCGCAACACAAGGCTCTAGGTAGGTCAGCTAGGGCAAGAGCCTGCTGATCTGGTAAGTCCCTTAAGACTTGTTTGAACTGATCTTTCATTGCTTGGCAGACTCCAATCGCTGCTACTGCAGGTTGTGTCTCCATGCTTGCTGTAGAGAAAGCAGATTTTAGTAAAGACTCCAATTTTTTATCTATTGGGTCTTTGAACATTGGAACATTATCTACTGGACATGTCAGTGATTTATTTACACAAGAGATGGCTGTGTCCACTGTAGGGACCCTCCATTTTATTATGAACTTATCCTCCATGGGATAGATCACTGGAAATCTCTTGGGGGGAGTAAATATTTTATCAGGATGCTCCCAATCCTGGTAAATAAGCCCTTCCAATAAAGGGTGGATTGGGAAGGAACAGACAGCCTGGGGAGCTTTCAGCGACCCCAGCGAGGAAACCGTAGTGGTTGATGGTTCCGCCAGAGGCATTTTAAATGCTGATCGGACCATGTTAGTCAGAGACTGAACCCATAATCTTTCAGCCTGAGATGCTGAGAAAGGTTCTTCCACTGTTGATTCCTCTATAACTGAATCAACCTCATCCTGATCCCCTTCAGGTAGGTCGATTTCTGTGTGGGGCTGTTCCTCCACTAACAGGCACTCTGAAGGAGGAGACGGAGATCGGACGCGCTTTCCCTGCGACAGGGAAGCAGCGATCAATGCTGTTAATCTCTCTTCCAATCCTCCCAGAGTTGAGGATAAAACCTCCTCTGTTATATATACAGGAGCAGGTGGACTGGGGACAGCCGCAGCACCAGGCACTCCTGCGGGGTTCCTACGGCTACTGACCTCTGAATTCTCAGGGGAGATTGGTGCAGTACAAGCATGCCCAAAATCCTCAGAGCCCGATGGAGACCCCTTTGGCTTCCTGGAAGACTTATTTCCGGAGCGTCTGGACGACATATCCTTTAAGCACAAAGCTGAGGTATTCCCGTCGTCATACACCAATTTTGCTGGTAATAGTCTAACACAGTTGCTGCTATATACCAGCTGGTGTCCACTAAAGTGGCTTTCTATGGGGATGCCTGCATCAACCGCCTCTGTGTGCCACTGTTTGTTGCTAGCTCTGTTTGCATCCAGCTGACACTTGTACTGTGTCTTTTATACATGCTGGGACGCCTGCACATGCGCAGAAGCGCCGCGGCACGCATCGAGCGTCATCCACCCGCCCCGCCCCTTTTTTTTCATAGGAGGCGTGTGCACGCGCCCGCGCGAGCGCCCGTGCGCCATTGGCGCCCTTTTCGAAAACCAAGCAGGGACTAGGAGCCAGGGCCCTTTTTGCCGGAGGGCCTGTGCGGTGGATGAGCGCAGCAACAGGGCAGAGGAAGTGGATTCCCACAGAGAAACTTACCAACTGCCTGGATCTTTTGACTTGAGAAAACCAAAGATCCACATGACAAGAAAAAATGGACCACAGCGGCCTCTAGTGGTTTAACACAGGTACCGCGGTCCTCTTTTTTTTTTTTTTCTTGACTACTATTAAAATTTTTCATTTTTCAGTAGTTACAGGCATACACAGATATTAGCGGGAATACCGTTAGGTAACAGACAGAAAGACAAATTAGGCTTGGGGGTCCCCCAATAGAACCAAGTTCCTGGGGGCCCCCACTTACCTGTTCCCCGCCGCAGGACTCTGTTTGGTCCACAGAAGCCCAAACTTCACCTATCACGGCAGGCATTGTAATTAAACCTTCAGGGACCGGGTTCCCAAGGATTCCACTCCCCTGGACCTGTATAGCACCCTGCACAGAAAACATCTTGGTCGTGGGTATGACCAGAGCTCTGGATCCCAGGGTCCAGCCCTCCTAAGAGAGGCATTACAGGCAAAACCTTGCTCTTCTGTTGCAAGGCCCAGGTACCGACCGTTTAGCTATGAAGCTTTTTTGGTGGGATCCGGAATAGCTTACTAAGGCCCGTAAAAGAACCTGTACGCAAGCCCAGGAAAACACATGTTACTCTTTGGCCAACACCTTAGACACTGGCAAAAAAACTGAGGTGCTCCCGGATGGGAGGGGCTTATATAGGGGAGGGTACTTCCGGTTTGGAAGTTGCCAGTGCCAGCACCTGAAGGTAAACTATATAACCCATTAGTAATGACTAAGTCGCTCTGTGTCCCGTGATGTACGAAAAAGAAAAGGGCTTTGTCTTCAAGTGGTTAGAAGAGTGGATGTAAGCTTCCGAATGTTGTGTATAAAATGCCAGAACAGTTCAAAACCCCCCCAAATGACCCCATTTTGGAAAGTAGACACCCCAAGCTATATACTGAGAGGCATGTCGAGTCCATGGAATATTTTATATGTTGACACAAGTTGCGGAAAAAAGACAATTTTTTTTTTTTTTTGCACAAAGTTGTCACTAAATGATATATTGCTCAAACATGCCATGGGCATATGTGGAATTACACCCAAACATACATTCTGTTGCTTCTCCTGAGTACGGGGATACCACATGTGTGAGACTTTTTGGGAGCCTAGCCGCGTACGGGACCCCAAAAACCAATCACCGCCTTCAGGCTTTCTAAGGGTGTAAAGTTTTGATTTCACTTCTCACTGCCTATCACAGTTTCGGAGGCCATGGAATGCCCAGATGGCACAAAACCCCCCCAAATGACCCCATTTTGGAAAGTAGACAGCCCAAGCTATTTGCTGAGAGGTATTGTGAGTATTTTGCAGATCTCGCTTTTTGTCACAAAGTTTTGAAAATTGAAAAAAAAAAAGAAAAAAAAATGTTCTTTCTTCATTTTCAAAAACAAATGAGAGCTGTAAACTACTCGCCATGCTTCTCAGCAAACAGCTTGGGGTGTCTACTTTCCAAAATGGGGTCATTTGGGGGGGTTTTGTGCTATTTTGGCATTTTATGGCCTTCGAAACTGTGATAGGTAGTGAGGAGTCAAATCAAAAATTTGTGCCTAGAAATCCTGAAGGCGGTGATTGGTTTTCGGGGTCCCGTACGCGACTAGGCTCCTAAAAAGTCCCACACATGTGGTATCCCCGTACTCAGGAGAAGCAGCAAAATTTATTTTGGGGTGCAATTCCACATATAACCATGGCATGTGTGAGCAATATATCATTTAGTGACAACTTTTTGTAATTTTTTATTTTTTTTTGTCATTATTCAATCACTTGGGACAAAAAAAAATATTCAATGGGCTCAACAGGCCTCTCAGCAATTTCCTTGGGGTGTCTACTTTCTAAAATGGGGTCATTTGGGGGGGTTTTGTGCTATTTTGGCATTTTATGGCCTTCAAAACTGTAATAGGTAGTGAGGAGTGAAATCAAAAATTTACACCCTTAGAAATCCTGAAGGCGGTGCTTGGTTTCCGGGGTCCCGTACGTGGCTAGGCTCCTAAAAAGTCCCACACATGTGGTATCCCCGTACTCAGGAGAAGCAGCAGAATGTATTTTGGGGTGCAATTCTACATATAACCATGGCATGTGTGAGCAATATATCATTTAGTGACAACTTTTTGTAATTTTTATTTTTGTTTTTGTCATTATTCAATCACTTGGGACAAAAAAAAAATATTCAATGGGCTCAACATGCCTCTCAGCAATTTCCTTGGGGTGTCTACTTTCTAAAATGGGGTCATTTGGAGGGGTTTTGTACTGCCCTGCCATTTTAGCACCTCAAGAAATGAGATAGGCAGTCATAAATTTAAAGCTGTGTAAATTCCAGAAAATGTACCCTAGTTTGTAAACGCTATAACTTTTGCGCAAACCAACAAATATACGCTTATTGACATTTTTTTTACTAAAGACATGTGGCTGAATACATTTTGGCCTAAATTTATGACTAAAATTGAGTTTATTCGATTTTTCTTATAACAAAAAGTAGAAAATATCATTTTTTTTTCAAAATTTTCGGTCTTTTTCCGTTTATATCGCAAAAAATAAAAATCGCAGAGGCAATCAAATACCATTAAAAGAAAGCTCTATTTGTGGGAAGAAAGGGACGCAAATTTTGTTTGGGTACAACATTGCATGTCTGCACAATTTACAGTTAAAGCAGCGCAGTGCAAAATTCTGAATTCACCTCTGGTCCTTTAGCTACCAAATGGTCCGGGGCTTAAGTGGTTAAATCTTCACTGTGTTCTGAAACGTCCTGATGTATTGAATAGCCTGCTGGGCACTGTGGTTTCTCCTCCTGGCCTCTGCGCCACTACAGAAATCAGTAGTGATGTATCGACTGATGGGAGAAACCACCTCACCCAGCAGGGGGAAACTGTATCTGACACATCCAGAAGTGTCAGAAACTGAAGAACCTAGAGGATTCACTAGCTTAATTTAATTTTCTGCTTCGTGATGTCTTTTAATGTGTGGCACCACATTGTATCACCAATCAGACATTCCAAGGTAGTTGTTAGTTTGGTTGGTGGCCCTAATGAAGTAGCTCCAACAAACATAGCCAGATGGGTAGTGTAGAAAAAGGTTAGAACATCCGTCAAGTTTTTTTTATCGATGTCTGTGTGTCTGCTATGTAGACTCACACTCTCTATATGTCATGTTGACTATTTTTTACCAAGACAGAAAGTGATGGGGTATTCAGGACAAGCAAATATGACAGTTAGCATTCCTGGCATGCCGGAAATTACGGTGAACTTTTTTGAAATCGTTAAATCGATGGATTTAATTCTGCTTTAAGTTCTTACAGAAACACTTTTTGTTTTACACAAATGAACAAAAGCTGGCCGTTGGAAGAACCCCTCTAACGACCACTTTTGCTGGACTGCTGGGTCTGTAAAAGTAAAGTGGAAAATAACAGACTTACTGGCAGAATCAACAGGTTCTAAATTCACACATTTTAGGGATGTTGGTGCCATATTGATTAGGATTAGTCTTTTGCTGATTTCTGCCCATTTCCTTTGAGGTACTGAAGTCATTTTACAGGAGGAACTCCAGTAGCACAAAAGCTGACAGATGGCATTACATGTGTCATTTTTGATTCTGCTTATAGTTCCACCATAAACCAAGGATGCCATGGGAATATATGTACACATGCCAAGAGGTACTTAAAGTGTTACTAAACCCAGGACCCGGCATTCACTATATCTGGTCTCCCACAGTACACAGAACATGAAAATGCAGTTATCTTAGTAAATATAAACTGCTAAATACCTTTACTCATCAGCAATATATAGCAGTATTATGACTTCTATCAGTGAATGGTTAAAGCTTGTAGGAGGAGTTGTCATTCTACTCTGACTGTCATGAGAGGCTGTAGGACGCCTGACCCTCTGTCTGGACAGTGCTGATTGGCCCTGAGACGACCACATGCACCCTCCCAAGAAAAGAAAAAAAAGCTCTCTAGCAATAGTAACACTTTAAAGGCCAACTCCAACTCAAGCTATTTATTTTGTTTTGGATACATGGGTTAGAGTCAGTTTTATTTTGCCATTTGGGTCCATTAGGACAGGGAGTGATGGTAAATCTCTCCACAGAGACACAGACTAAAACAAAAATATATTTTAGAAGCCTAAAGCTGGCCATAGACAGATCAAAATTTGGCTGGTTCAGCAGGGATCACTTGATTGACTTCTGTTGAAGGGACATGCCGGAAATACCATGACAAATGTAAAATCTTGAATTTACTATAATCCAAGGTTACAATGGTCAACATTAGGAATAGTGCAGGGAAATCTCCACAACAGACACACAGGTAGAAATAAAAAGCTTTTAGATTTACTAACCCTTTTCTACTCTTTGAAATTAGACAACAAAATAGCTAGAGTTATACAATAAGTGTAAAAACACATTGAAGGGTAAAAAAAATTAAATTGTCATGTTAATCTAATTGGGAGTCTGGAGTGAATATTGCTTTGCTGTTTTGCTGCAC
Organism: Rana muscosa; assembly: GCA_029206835.1. Taxonomy (NCBI): domain Eukaryota; kingdom Metazoa; phylum Chordata; class Amphibia; order Anura; family Ranidae; genus Rana; species Rana muscosa. The sequence continues at coordinate 219,692,426 of CM055121.1, forward strand.
ACATATATGCAGAGAAAGGTTGTTTCATAATTTCTCAGGCAATCATTGATTTGCCATTTTGCTAATGTCAGCTTTTAAGATGGCCAGATCTTGGATATCAAACATCCAAGATGGGAGAAGCTGTTGGGCCAGAAAACCACATCTGTTGTCCCTCATAAGGTATGGACATTTGTCACTTGTTGAATGCCCTTACCTGTCGTATTTGGCCATCAGCACAAATGACCAAATTAGCACCAAACTGAGCTACCAGCAGCCTGGTTGGAAAAGCATCAGGTGCCAGTGTATGGATAGCTATATTTGTCCTCCTTTTCAAAATCAAGCTTCAGCGTTCTTCCATTAAGTACATTTGTAAATTTAAGTAATTTAAGTAATTTTTTTTATAGTAGGAAGTATTTTCTCACTGGTTACCATCACCTGCAAAACTATGCCACAAATGACAGGAGCCATCTTCAGTATTTGTCACCGAGATTCACGGATTAATTAGAACATAATTAATTGTGTGTATGTGTGTTTTGTGTCCCTGCCAATAACCGCAAAGCGCCCCCTAAATGCTCAAAAACGTATTAGGTAAAAGTGGAGGAATCAGCACATTCAGCTATTTATAACCACGGCTTTGTTAATAGGGTGGATTAGAATATCAAATATTTCTTGTTGATGTTGCCTATTAAAAAGAATCTTTATGTTTCCCACAGAGATAATTTCACTTTCTATTTGTCTCTATTGCTCTCTGGAGGTGCCTGTTCTCACTTGTTAGTTTATTTGTTAGTGTGTTAGAGAGGTGCTTTATCCCCCTAATAGGGAGCAATGGCAGCATGTCACATGCATAAACCGTGTTTTGAGAAACAGCACGGGACATTGTCTAGGAAGTTCTGCTCCAGAACTTTTGAATGCAAGGTAGATGTTGGATATTGTATTTTTTTTTCTATTTGGAAAGTTTTCTAGCTGGCCATGCACATAGAAATTTTCAGGTAATTTCATCCTTTAAATCAGTATTTTATTGCTAATTCAAAAATCAAAAGTAATTGAAAGAATGAAGGCAACCTGCCTTAAAAGCCAAACTCCAGAAAATCTGAAAAATCTTCTCTTGCAGTGGTGCAAGCGTTAAATGCTAATTTCTGCGATTTAGTGCCGATTCAGGGGATGGTACAGTAAATGCACTTTTACAAACCTGATCCTCACCCATGCTCCTGCTGTAGACAGTTCATCAATGCCTTTATGTCCAATGCATTGCTTTCTTTGGTCCCTGTATCAGTCTTAGTGGTGTCAGAGGATCAGAGATGTGCAGAGGAGAAAAGGCTACAGGGACCAGTCAGCACAGTAGAGCCTGCGAGAGCAAGGGTTCAGGTAAGTAAAACTGTATTACCAAATGTTTGAGACATAAGTGAATAGTTTACTCTTACATTAGATTTCCTGGAATTCAGCTACCAAGTCCTCTAGACTAGTGATGAGCCGAACACCCCCGGGTTCGGTTCGCACCAGAACCCGCGAACGGACCGAAAGTTTGTACGAACATTAGAACCCTATTAAATACAATGGATGCGAACGTTCGAATTCTAAAGTGCTAATTATAACGACTATTATGCATGTTATTGTCCTAAAAAGGGTTTGGGAACCCGGGTTCTGCACCAGGGGACATGTATCAATGCAAAAATAAGTTTTAAAAACGGTTGTTTTTCGGGAGCAGTCATTTTAATGATGCATAAAGTGAAAAAAAAAAAAAGTTAAATATCGTACCTGGGGGGTGTCTAAAGTATGCCTGTGAAGTGCCACGTGTTTCCCGTGTTTAGAACTGTCCCTGCACAAAATGACACTTCTAAAGGAAAAAAAAGCCATTTAAAACTGCTTGCGGCTTTAATGTAATGTCTGGTCCCGGTAATATGGATGAAAATCTTTAAGAAAAATTGCATAGCTACCCCATGACCCCCCCCCCTACCCCAGCCCATTACCAGCCCCTTTGGGTCTTGTATGGATATTAAGGGGAACCCCGCACATAAAATAAAAAAGGCCCTATATACTCTGAACAGCCGTATACAGGCGGTGCATACAAGACAGGGACTGTAGGTTTGTTCTTATGTAGAATCTGTTTGTAATTTTGAACAGGTACATTGTTTAAGTGTAGCTCCAGCCCAAAAATCTATTTTTAAACTTTTTGGAAAACATAGGTAAGGTTCACCTCACTTTCCGTCCCAATGACAACTGTTTTTGAAATGTGGTGTTTTTCTTGAAACAAGGATTGCTGATAAAGCATCAGTACAGAGGAGACACCTTTCTTCCATATTAATTCTTACAGGAGAGAATTTTCCTTCCAAGGGGTAGATTTCCTCTCACTTCCTGTTGTCTTCTTGCGTTTGCAAGTAGGAGTCGTTTGTAAGTTGGATGTTTGAAAGTAGGGACCTGCCGTATATACTCTGCAGAAATAGGCCCCTTAGTTGTTGGTGTTGGCACAACACTGTAAGCACTCACAGTTACTCTTGGTTGGTGCTGGAACGCCCTGCTGTTAACTATTATATCAGGAATTTTAATTACATATAATTGTTGAACAGTGGTAGTAAAAATTGGGCCTTTGATGGTGGTGCTGGTGCCACAACACTGTAAGCCCTGACAGTTACTCTTGGTGGGTGCAGCAATGGGCCCTGCTGTGAATTATTAGATCAAGAATTGTAATTGCATGCCCCTGTTGAACAGGGGCTGAAAAATTGGGCCTTTCGTGGTGGTGGTGTTGCCACAACACTGTAAGCCCTCAGAGTTACTCTTGGTGGGTGCAGGAATGGGCCCTGCTGTGAATTATTAGATCAAGAATTGTAATTACATGCCCCTTTTGAACAGGGGCTGAAAAATTGGGCCTTTCGTGGTGGTGGTGGTGGTGGCGTTGCCACAACACTGTAAGCCCTCAGAGTTACTCTTGGTGTGTGCAGCAATGGGCCCTGCTGTGAATTATTAGATCAAGAATTGTAATTACATGCCCCTGTTGAACAGGGGCTGAAAAATTGGGCCTTAGGCACTGGTGGCACAACACTACAACCCCTCACAGATACTGTACTTGGAGCACAGCAATGAGCCCTGTTGCAAAGTATTGCTTCAAAAATTGTAATGACACGCCCCTGTTAAACAGGGGCTGAAAAATTGGGCCTTAGGCACTGGTGGCACAACACTCCAACCCCTCACAGATACTGTACTTGGAGCACAGCAATGAGCCCTATGGCAAATTATTGCTAAAAAAATTGTAATTACACGCCCCTGTAAAACAGGGGCTGAAAAATTGGGCCTTAGCCACTGGTGGCGGCACCCATAAACAAAAATGATCTTCCAAGCTATCATCATCAATCGTATCATTGAGGACTCGGAGGAGGAGGATAGCCAGTCAACATAACAGCACAGGCACTCAGCATCAGCATCAGTCTTGAAGGGATGTGACATGTTAAAATCAATTAGTCTGTTATATCAGCATCAGGTGTGTGGTAGCTGGTGGTGATCCAAGACTGGTTCATCTTGATGAAAGTCAGTCGATCAACCGAGTCGGTGGACAGGCGCACCCTGTGATCCGTGACAAATCCTCCAGCAGCACTGAATGTGCGTTCCGAAAGAACGCTGGATGCAGGACAGGCCAGTAGCTCAATTGCATACTGTGCAAGCTCTGGCCAGTGATCCATCCTCAAGACCCAGTAAGCCAGAGGATTTTCGGTGGGGAAGGTGTCCAAGTCTGACCTTGCCCCTAGATATTCCTGCACCATGTTTATCAGACGCTGGCGATGGTTGCTGGAACCGATCATACTTTGGGGCTGCGGACTAAAGAATTGTCTGAACGCATCGGTCAGACGGCCACCTTCCCCACCGCTCCTTCTTTGACTGGCCGAAGCCTCAGCAACTCATTGTCCAGGACTAGGAGTTTGTAACCTCCCAGTCTCTGGGAACGCGTTGCACAGACCTTTCTGCAAGGCCTCCCGGAGTTGTCTCATCCTCTGCTCCCTCTGCGACGGTAACATAAGGTCCGCAACCTTACCCTTGTACCGTGGATCAAGGAGAGTGGCCAGCCAGTAATGGTCCCTCTCCTTGATCCGAAGAATACGAGGATCCTTCCGCAGACTTTGCAGGATCAGGGAGGCCATGCAGCGTAGGTTTGCTGAGGCATTCGGTCCGGAGTCCTCTGGGTCACTAAGGACGACATGATCCGCAGCCACCTCCTCCCAGCCACGTACAAGTCCACTGGTTTCTTGGGACTGTAAATCATCCCTAAAAGACTGCTGCTGATGATGCTGAGTGCCAGCCTCCACCTCCATGCTGACACAATCCTCCTCCTCCTCCTCTTCCTGTGCGATGGGTGGGACAGAAGGAACACTGTCTGGGTAAAGGGGGCCTTGAGAGGCAAGGAAGTCCTCCTCTTCCTGCCTCTGTTCTGCCTCAAGTGCCCTGTCCATTATTCCACGCAGCGTGTGCTCCAACAGGTGGACAAGAGGTACAGTGTCACTGATGCATGCACTGTCACTGCTCACCATCCTCGTGGCCTCCTCAAATGGTGCCAGGACAGTGCATGCATCCCTGATCATGCCCCACTGGCGTGGAGAAAAAAAACCAAGCTCCCCTGACCCTGTCCTGGTGCCGTAGTCGCACAGGTACTCATTGATGGCCCTCTGCTGCATGTGCAGCCGCTGCAGCATGGCCAACGTTGAGTTCCACCTGGTGGGCATGTCACATATAAGGCGGTTCTTGGGCAGGTTCAACTCCTTTTGCAGCTCAGCCAGGCGAGCACTGGCATTATAAGATCTGCGGAAATGCACACAGACTTTCCTGGCCTGCCTCAGGACATCCTGTAAGCCCGGGTACCTGCCCAAGAACCGCTGCACCACCAGGTTAAGGACGTGAGCCACACAGGGCACATGGGTCAGTTGTCCCTGTCGGAGGGCGGAGAGGAGGTTGGTGCCATTGTCGCAAACCACCATTCCTGGCTTAAGCTGGCGTGGCGTCAACCACCTCTCGGCCTGGCCCTGCAGAGCAGACAGGACCTCTGCCCCAGTGTGGTTTCTGTCCCCCAAACACACCAGCGCAAGCACGGCATGGCATCTTTTTGCCTGCGTACTTGCGTAGCCCCTTGAACGGCTACGGAGCACCGCTGGTTCAGAGGACAAACCACAGGAAGAGGCCATGGAGGAAGAAGAAGAGGAGGGGGTGGAGGAGAGAGGTGTGTCACAACCAGTAGTAGCATTTTGGAGGCGTGGCGGTGGAACAACCTCCAACACTACTGCACCTTGTCCTGCATCCTTCCCAGCTGCCAAAAGAGTGACCCAATGGGCCGTGAAAGAAAGGTAACGTCCCTGTCCATGCCTGCTGGACCATGAGTCAGCGGTAATATGCACCTTACCGCTGACCGCCCTGTCCAGCGAGGCCAAGACATTGCCTTCCACATGCCGGTAGAGAGCCGGAATAGCCTTCCGTGAGAAAAAGTGGCGTTTGGGAACCTGCCACTGAGGAACCGCACATTGCACAAACTCACGGAAGGGGGCCGAGTCTACCAACTGAAAAGGCAGCAGTTGAAGCGCTAGCAATTTAGCCAAGCTAGCATTCAACCGCTGGGCATGTGGATGGCTGGGAGTGAACTTCTTTCGACGGTCCAGCAGCTGGGGCAGGGAAATTTGCCTGCTAGAATCGGACGTCGGTGTACTGCTAGCAGAGTGGCGCAACTACTTGGCTGTGACACACCTAATTCTACACCTTCATTCCTCTCAGTGCATGTTTCAGAGAGGACTGAAGTTATAGTGGGGTTGGAGATCCCAGCTGATGTGGTGCAAGGAGAGGTCCGCTTTGTTCTTTGGTGTGGGTCTTTGAGGTAGGCTTGCCAACGAGCTGCATGGCAGGTCAACATATGTCTGGTCAGGCATGTGGTACCCAAGCGGCTGATGTTTTGGCCACGCGATATACGCTTGAGACATATGTTGCAAACAGCAGCTGTGCGATCTGATGCACTAGCCTCAAAAAAGGCCCACACCAAAGAACTTTTTGAATGACGGGCAGAGGCAGCGCCCTGCACAGGCGGAGCTCTGCGGTGTGATTCCGTCGGTGTACTGCCCTTACGCTGGCCACCAAAGGGCATCCTGCCTCGTTGGAGATGTGCCTCCTCCTCATCCTCCTCCTCCTCCTCTCTCCTATTAGGCACCCACGTGGAGTCAGTGACCTCATCATCCCCTCCCTCCTCATCACTGGAGCCAATCTGGCAGTATGCTGCAGCTGCTGGAACATGACTGCCAGATTGGTGTCCTTCTTGAGCATCCCCTCTGTCTGCTCTCACGCTACTGCCTTCCTGTAGCTGGGTTTCATCATCAGACCCTTCGAAACGCTGGGCATCCTCCTGGAGCATGTACCCAACACTGTGCTCAAACAGTTCGGGGGACTCCTCAGGAGGAGGACATGGTGGGTCTAGGGAAGGAGTGACTGATGATGAGTCTGACATTGATACCAGGGAAGAGAATGCTTTGGCAGCTGCTTTGCCAGTACCCTGAGCCTGGGTGAGAGAGGATGAGGAGGAGGAGGAGGGCTTGGTCATCCACTCTACCAAGTCTTCGGCATGATGTGGCTCAACATGTCCAGCTGCCGAAAAGAAGGACAAGCGTGTCCCATGGCCATGTGCTGATGACAATGCACCGCGTCCACGACCAGCACTGTTGCCCCCAGACACAGAGCCTGCTTGCCCTCTTTTATTGCCTCCTGACTGTCTGCCTCTCCTTGTTTGCCTTCCAGACATTCTAATAGATGGCCTGCAGGGAGATGGGAAAAAAGCAATAAGGGCTACCTTCAGGTGTCCTTCTCTGTCCCTTTACTTAAGGATTTCTAAATATGGTTGAGGATGATTGCTTTCGCACAGAATAGCACAACGACAATTTCCCTGACTGTCCAAAAAACAAGGATTTCAAAGATGGTTGATGAGGAATGCTTTAGCACAGTATAGCACAAGGATAATTTCCCTCACTGTCCTTCCCTGTCTCTAGAAACAAGGATTATCACAGTGAAAGAAACTGACACTCTTCCTACCTATAGTTTTTCTGTCCCTAGAAAAAATGTTTTTTTAAAGACGGTTAATGATCAATGCTTTAGCACACTATAGCACAAGGAGAATTTCCCTCACTGTCCTTCCCTGTCCCTAGAAACAAGGATTATCACAGTGAAAGAAACTGACACTCTTCCTACCTATAGTTTTCTGTCCCTAGATCAAATGTTTTTTTAAAGACGGTTGATGATCAATGCTTTAGCACACTATAGCACAAGGAGAATTTCCCTCACTGTCCTTCCCTGTCCCTAGAAACAAGGATTATCACAGTGAAAGAAACTGACACTCTTCCTACCTATAGTTTTCTGTCCCTAGAAAAAATGTTTTTTTAAAGACGGTTGATGATCAATGCTTTAGCACACTATAGCACAAGGAGAATTTCCCTCACTGTCCTTCCCTGTCCCTAGAAACAAGGATTATCACAGTGAAAGAAACTGACACTCTTCCTACCTATAGTTTTCTGTCCCTAGAAAAAATGTTTTTTTAAAGATGGTTGATGATCAATGCTTTAGCACACTATAGCACAAGGAGAATTTCCCTCACTGTCCTTCCCTGTCCCTAGAAACAAGGATTATCACAGTGAAAGAAACTGACACTCTTCCTACCTATAGTTTTCTGTCCCTAGAAAAAATGTTTTTTTTAAAGATGGTTGATGATCAATGCTTTAGCACACTATAGCACAAGGAGAATTTCCCTCACTGTCCTTCCCTGTCCCTAGAAACAAGGATTATCACAGTGAAAGAAACTGACACTCTTCCTACCTATAGTTTTCTGTCCCTAGAAAAAATGTTTTTTTAAAGCTGATTGATGATCAATGCTTTAGCACACTATAGCACAAGGAGAATTTCCCTCACTGTCCTTCCCTGTCCCTAGAAACAAGGATTATCACAGTGAAAGAAACTGACACTCTTCCTACCTATAGTTTTCTGTCCCTAGAAAAAATGTTTTTTTAAAGACGGTTGATGATCAATGCTTTAGCACACTATAGCACAAGGAGAATTTCCCTCACTGTCCTTCCCTGTCCCTAGAAACAAGGATTATCACAGTGAAAGAAACTGACACTCTTCCTACCTATAGTTTTCTGTCCCTAGAAAAAATGTTTTTTTAAAGATGGTTGATGATCAATGCTTTAGCACACTATAGCACAAGGAGAATTTCCCTCACTGTCCTTCCCTGTCCCTAGAAACAAGGATTATCACAGTGAAAGAAACTGACACTCTTCCTACATATAGTTTTCTGTCCCTAGAAAAAATGTTTTTTTAAAGATGGTTGATGATCAATGCTTTAGCACACTATAGCACAAGGAGAATTTCCCTCACTGTCCTTCCCTGTCCCTAGAAACAAGGATTATCACAGTGAAATAAACTGACACTCTTCCTACCTATAGTTTTCTGTCCCTAGAAAAAATGTTTTTTTAAAGACGGTTGATGATCAATGCTTTAGCACACTATAGCACAAGGAGAATTTCCCTCACTGTCCTTCCCTGTCCCTAGAAACAAGGATTATCACAGTGAAAGAAACTGACACTCTTCCTACCTATAGTTTTCTGTCCCTAGAAAAAATGTTTTTTTAAAGATGGTTGATGATCAATGCTTTAGCACACTATAGCACAAGGAGAATTTCCCTCACTGTCCTTCCCTGTCCCTAGAAACAAGGATTCGCACAGTAAAACACACTGACACTCTCCCTACCTATCCTTCTCTTTCCCTAAACTAAAGGAATCCAGGTTAAGCAAGAAAAAAAAATGTCACTGTCCCTGCCTATGCTTCTCTTTCCCTGCTCCGGAACACACTACACTAGGCCGCCATGCTGGCGGCCTTTTATAGTGTGGGGCATGTACTAAACACCCTCAGCAATAATTGGCCACAGGCATCCTGCCTGTGGCCAATCATTGCTCTCCTCGCTGCCGGCGCTGTGATTGGCCAAGCATGCGGGGTCACAGTGCATGCTTGGCCAATCACAGCGCCTGGATGACACTGCGATGGCGTAGTGCATTGTGGGCCGTTCGCGTCACTCGAATTAGGCGCGAACGGCCCAAATCGTTCGATCTTCGTCGAACGATCGAACAGCCGATGTTCGAGTCGAACGTATGTTCGTCTCGAACACCGAGCTCATCCCTACTCTAGACCTTTGGGGTTTGGTATGGATTTTAAGGCCAAGCCCCTCGCCTGCAGGCCCCCACAATCACCAGGCCAGGGTTTTGGGATAGAGGCCCTTGTGCTCATCAACCTCCCTGGCAATCTGGTATAGATTAACCCGCCTAGCGGTATTCCCGAGTCTGGCTCGGGGTAAGATTTCAGTACCTAAAGCGGTAACCCCGAGCCAGACTCGGGATCGCATTGCAGGATACAGGGGAAGTTACTTACCTTGTCCCCTGGATCCTGCGATGTGTCCCCGCTGTGTGAGCGAGCCGTCATCTCGCTCGATTCACACTGCCGTGTGCCTCCGAGCTCCGTCCTGAGCGTTGCGACACACGGGGACGAAGTTCGGCGCCAAATTCATAAAGTGAAACACACAGTATACATACAGTATACTGTAATCTTACTGATTACAGTACTATATTAAATAATTACACACACCCTTTGTCCCTAGTGGTCTGTCCAGTGTCCTGCATGCACTTTTATATTATAAAAACTGTTCTTTCTGCCTGGAAACTGTAGATTGTCCATAGCAACCAAAAAGTGTCCCTTTACATCAAAAGTGGTTTTAGACCAGCTAGAAAACAGCGATAATAAATTAGAATCACTTGCAGAATTGAGCGATAGTGATTTGTGGGGAAATTCGTCATCAAACACTAAATCTAATGACAGCGACAATTCTGCAACTGAGCAAATTTCAGTGTTTTTGATTTGATTACATTATTGAATATTTTTTATTATTATTATATTATTATTTGTTATAATTATTTATAGTTATTTATTATATTATAATTTATGATTTTGTGTTTCAAACTTTATCATACCCGGGATGTCTACTAGACTCTGGTTTGGACAGATTTAATTGAGTTATTCCTAAGAATTACAGGCCTACAATATAAAACGCCAAAGTTCCATGCAAAATAATTGTACCGCTTTCAGCACTTAAAATCTGACAGAATCATACCGCCAGGGAGGTTAAAGGAATTTTTGGTTGTTTGTTTACAGACAGATCGAAGCGATTGGAGCTGTCATTTTGCTGGCACTTTTTTTTTACATGTCAGTTTTTCTGTAAAAGGTTGTATACATCGTACAGATGCACCTCTTCATTGGCAGGATTAGGGCATCCCCCAGGCATGTCATTCAATGCAGTTTTGCACTTTTAATGTTTCACTTTAAGCATTACTAAATTCACTGCTTGCTGCCAAATGGATTAAAAAAAAAAAATATTTTTGCTTTGCTACATGTTCCTCAGGTTATTGTCCAGCCCTCTTTCCCGTGTCATTTGTTTGCCGAGCTCTAGTATATTAGTCTAGAAAATGGCCAGAACTGTTTTTAGCATTTGGCTCTCATTAATTTCAGTGTAGTTTTGATCCGGCAACTGAAATTTAGCCATGTTCACCGAATCTGCCCCGAACCAAGCCCAGGTACATTTGGCTTATAACTACTCAGAACTTTATCTTCCAAGAGCCCATCCACTGCACACAGAATGTGGGCAGGCTTCTGGGGGTCTACTGAGAGGATAGATCAGGAGAGTGTCCTGTGTCAGTTACTATTCATGTAGACACGTCCCCAGAACCACATCTTCCAAGGGTCCTTTAGCTGCACACAGTATATAGGCAGACTTTTGAGAGACTCCTGGGATGAAAGAATCTACTGTAAGCCCTACATCAGTTCCTATCGACGTAGACCCATCCTCAAAACTACATCTAGAGCCCTTTCACTGCACACAGTAGGTGAGAAGTCTTTTAAGAGTCTGTTGGGAGGAGGGTTTAGAAGGATGCCCTATGTCACTCAAAGCAGTAGTACTGTTTTGCTGGGTAAGAAATCAGTGTTTGCATGCAGAGGGGGGTGGCAATGAGTGAAATTCTGTAGTCCACTGGAGGGGCTTGGCTGACAATGCTGGTTAGGATTTTAGAGCAGTAGAGGTGAAGTTGTCAGCTCAAACAGGAAGTTAAGAGCTCACTAAGTTTCTGGCAGGTTCAGCATTTTTAAAGGGATAAAACATGATTAAATGATTATGTGCATGTAGTGCAAGGATGTACTGGCAATGTTTTTGTGCCTATATATATACCAATAAGAATAAGAATAATAATCAATACATTTTATAGTTTAAAATTGATTTAGTGCACTGAAAGATTGTGATCATATAGAAATTAATTGAAGACAGAATTTGTAAAAAGGGATTTCTGCTTTGTTTTGTGATTTTTTTTTTAACTCGATTGCACAGCTGTCGATCAAAAGTCATTGATTATTATTTTTATTATTCTCTATGTATATAGCGTCAACAGTTTACACATCACTTTACAGTACAGTTACAATACAATTGAATACTGGATGTATCAGAGGGCTCTGCTCATTATAGCTTACAATCTAGGGATTGTTCAAGGGATGTTTAAGTGATAAAAAAAGGTAATAACTGTTGGGGATAAGCTGATCAAGAAAAAAATATATATTTGTACAGTATTTGTTAGGTGGAGGTGGGGTGAACTTCTTCAAAGAAATTAGTTTTCAGGGATCACCTAAAGGTGGATAGAGTAGGAGATAGTCAGACCTTTTTGGGGTAACAAGGTCCAGAGGATGGGAGAGGCTCTGGAAAAGTCCTGGAGGTGGGAGGGAGGAAGAGACAAGAGAGCAGGAGGTCTTGGGAGGAGCAAAGAACAGTTTGGTTGATATTTGAGATAAGGTTAGTGGTATAGCTCGGGGGAAAGTTATTGATGGCTTTGTAAGTTTTTGTTAGTATTTTGAATTTGGTGGGTGAGGTACCTGGGGGGTATATTAGTCTGTCCTTTTTATAGAAAAAACAATTGAAAAAGTGAGTTTGGTAGAGATGCGGCAACGTTAGTTCAATGTAGTGTAAAATGTAGACACCACTTTTAAACCTGAACTCTAGGCAAAACTTTTTTTTTCCATTTTGGATAGAGGATTCATATCCCTGTTCATTTATTTATTTTGCCATCTGTGTCCCATTAGGAAGATATAACTTTACTTCTTGTCCCATGGCCAAAACAGGAAGTGAGCGGATATCCCTCCAAAGTAAGGGAATCCCTGGTTGTCACCAGGGTCACCAGAACTAGTGTCCCCATTAGAAGATTTCCCCTCTGTTAGTGTTCTGATGTCAACTCAAAATTTGGGATTTTTTTTTGCTTTCACTTTTGATGATAATGGTAAACAGGACAAATATAGAACGTGAATATCCCTAATGGGGACACAGACAGCAATAAAAACCTGATGGGTTCTAATCCTTCTCAACTCTGTTCAAAAATAAATTAAAAAAGTTTTGCCTTTAGTTATACTTTAAGGTGAAGAGTGAGGAGACCAATAAGGGAAATTAATCAAACTAATTATGTTGCAGAAACCTGCGGTAAACGCACAGGTGGTTTTACATTGGAAAGGAGAATCTCAGGTTATCAGAGTCCTCAGCAACATTTTTTGCTAAAAATAGTGCAATTGTTTGGATCTTCCCTTATTATCAAATGACACCTACTGCAAATCATGTTAATGCCAGTCACAGAAATTTCATGTTGAATATTATCTGTATAACATGTTCAGACAAATCATAATCCTAAGGAAACTAATTTTCAGCTTAGAATACAAGCTTGAAGCTGAACCCTTGGTGATAATTTGCAGCTTTCATTGTAAATGATGAACAGTCGCCCAGGACTGGTACAATGGGGCTAGAAGTTCAGGAATCTCTGACTTGCATACAGTGGCCACCGCTGGTGAAGGATGTGCATTGCACTGTACAGGGAACATTAGCATCTGTATGTGTCATGTTGCAAGAATACAATGTTAATACAACCATGTGTTACAATATTTGTAGTAGTCAAGTACTGTATATTACTGTAAAAAGGTGAAAGAAAGAAAGAAAGAAAGAAAGAAAGAAAGAAAGAAAGGGGAGCCACAATAAAGGTAGGAAGAAAGTAGAAAGGAGGTAAGGAACTAAAAATAAGGAAGGAAAGAAAGAAAGGAAAAAAAAGAAAGGATGGATAGAAATGATTGGGGAAGAATAGTCATGGAGGAAAGAATGAGGAAAGGTGCCATAAAGAGAGAAAGAATGAAAGGAAGAAAGAAAGAATGAAAGAAAGAAAGAAAGAAAGAAGAGGAGAAGAAGGAAATGGTAAGGAACTAAAAAAAAGTCAGGAAAGAAAAAATAAATAAAAAAGAGAGAAGCAATAAAGGTAGAACAAAAGAAGTCATGTAAGAAGGAATGAGGGAAGGAGATACAAAGAAAGAAACAGAAGGGGAGGAATGAAGTGATAAGGAACTACAACGTAGAAAAAAGTAAGAGAAGAAAGAAAGAAAAAAAAAAGTAGGGGAGACACAATAAAGACAGAAAGAAAGCAGTCATAGAGGAAGCAATGAGATAAGCAGAAAGAAGGAAGGAAAAAGAAAGAAAGATGAAGAAATGAAAAGTGAAAGCTTGTCATTGTACAGAATGATAAACTGTTTTGCTTCCAGCCATGCAGTTAAATTATCCCCAAGAGAAATGCAAAATTTAGAATTCCAGAGCGGAAAATGTGCAATCAACATGATATAGCCAAACTGCACTCTTTAGGGACTGGCACATAGGTAAATTGTGTAGAAATCTACAGTGTTCAGCTTCCCTGGGGATATTTTTTAGAATATATGATACCAGGACATTGTACATTCCCCAGCAGAGACCCAGCTGACAGCAGTGACAGGAGTACTGGCACATGGAGGGTGGTGAGCACACGTACTGCCTAGGGTGACCACATTTACAAACTGCCATTCAGGGACACCCCTGCCGCACCCACGCCCGCCCCCAAAAAATTTTGATACTTTTTTTTTTTTTAAACTTTCTCCTTCATTACTGTCCCCCACTTGTGTTACCAAGTCAGGGGCAGTGTGGTGAGCAGTTAAGCGCCGGTCTTCATTCATTCCCTGGACCAGGCAGCCTGGCTAGGGGGGGCCCCCTCAGACAATCGGGCGGGAGGAGGAGATGTCGGGCAATGCACTACGGTAGTCGGGACGGGCAGCTGAGCCGTGGATCTAAGCCAGCACTGCAGAATGCCGCCGCCCACCAAGAGGTCACTGGAGGAGTCAGAACTGAGTCAGGACATGACACTGAAGATGCTCTCTGGCTGCTCTCTGGCTGCTCTCTCTGCTGCCGCGGCCACGGCCGGAAGAGGAGAGGAGGTGGGTGGACGCGGAGAGCGCAGGGGAGCACTGGGTAAAGGCTTTGTTTCTCTCGGCCTTGCTCTGATACTGAGAGACTCTGCAAATGTGACTTCACTTCTTACTAGACGCCAGGCGGGGCGGCCCTAGCAACCAGTTTGGCAATAGTTTATTAGTGTGGCTGTGTGTCCTTATTTCATTCCGGGACACTGTATTGTCCCGGAATGAAGGTGTCCGGGACACGGGACACAAATATGAATTAAGGGACAATCTCGGGCAATCCGGGACACGTGGGCACCCTAGTACTGTCCCAGTCTGCCTGGCACTCTGCACACTTCATGTACTGGGCAGGGGACACACTACTTCATCTGTTTTTCTAGGAAGGATTTTAAAATGTCTGCTATATTTTGTAAATATACCGTGCTTAGACATGAAGTCTCTGTTCATACCTCCCTTTCATTATGTGTTTATTCATTGTTTATATCAATGTAAATACCATGTCTTATTTTGTTTAATCTTCATTATCTATATTATTCTTTATCTACTTACTTATTTACTGTGTGTACTTTCTTTCTTTCTTTCTTTTTTTCTTTCTTTTTTTCTCTTTCTTTCTTTCTTTCTTTTTTTTTCTGTCATGGATATGCATTAATGTCTGTCTGCCATCTTACCTTCCTCCTCATGTGTTCATCTAGAGACCAGACCTCCTTCACCTGGCTTCCTTTATAATCTCCTCCCAGCCTGACTCCACCCCAGGCCCTATCACTGAACACTATATTAACCTGTGCACTGCAAGCCTGCTTTGCTGATCAACGTGTTTGTTAGGCATTGTGTGTTTGGGTTCCTGCCTGCCGTGTGCTACGTCTGTCTCTCTGTTACGTTATTGGCTTGTCCCCGACCATCCCTGTCTGCTCGTGACCCTTGACCTTCGGCTCGTTCTTCGTTATCCTTGTCTGCTTGTGGCCCCTGACCTTCGGCTTGTTATTCGGTTCTCTCTATCGTGTGCTGCTGCTTCCCCTTATCCTACGGGGCGTGAGCTAGGAAACTCCAGGGGCCGCGACCTGGTCCCAGCCTGCAGCGTAACATCCTCACCACTAGAGGCCCTGGAGAAGACCAGCTGGGTCTTAGACTCCGCGCCCTGGGGAATCTTGGCTCTCGCTTCCGTTGGGATCCCGGTTGTGCTCCTCTGGTCCCGCTTTCCACAACCACCCAGTTTCCTATCCACAGAAGCCAGCCATAGGGTTCACTACCTCGCGGTGCACTCCTGTCCCCCTACGGTGTGCATCTGTCACCTGGCCACAGGTGACCCTGACAGTTTGATCAGCCATGAACCCGGCTGACATCCCGCTTCCCGCGGATGATCCATTGCAGGGCATAGTTCGCAGACTTGAGACCCAGGAATCAAATCAGACCCAGGTGATGCGATTCCTCCAGGATCTGGCTTCTCGATTCGAGCAGCTTCAGGTCTCCTTGGGAACCCCGAATCCGCAACCCCAAGTACAACCAGCGGCTGTACCTATCGCACCAGTCGCAGCCTCACACTCACTAAGATTGCCAGCTCCGTTCCGTTTCTCTGGGGACTCCAAGGCCTGCAGGGGGTTTCTCAGCCAATGCACTATTCATTTTGAGCTTCAGCCTCAAAGCTTCCTATCTGACCGGGCTAAGGTAGCCTATATCATTTCCCTCCTCTCCGGTGAAGCTTTGGCCTGGGCTGCCCCCCTGTGGGAGAGGAACGATCCGGTGGTTTCCAGTCTGTCCGAATTCTTGAAGCTCTTTCGTAATATCTTCGAAGAGCCGGCTCGGGCTTCTTCAGCGGCTAGTGCTGTCTTACGTCTTCGCCAAGAATCTAGTTCAGTGGGGCAATATGCTCTTCAGTTCCGTATCCACACAGCTGAATTGAGCTGGAATAATGAGGCCCTGGTCGCTACCTTTTTTCATGGCCTCTCTGACCGAGTGAAAGACGAATTAGCGGGAAGAGCCATTCCCGTCGGTCTGGACGATGTAATTTCATTATGCAACCAGATCGACATTCGTTTTCAAGAGAGGTCCTTAGAAAAAAGACGCCAGCACTCTCTGGGTCCTAGCCAGTCTGAGCTCCCCTCCCTTCATTCCATGGAGCATCCTCTACCTGCTGAAGAACCTATGCAGCTGGGCCGGACCAGACTAACCCCCGAAGAACGTGCTAGGCGCAGAACTCTGGGCTTGTGCCTCTATTGTGGGGGCAAGGGTCATTTTCGTGACTCCTGCTCGCTTCGTCCGGGAAACGCTCGGGTCTAATACATTTGGAAGGTGGAGTATTGGACCCAGAAACATCACCTTCTCGCCTGCTCTTGCCGGTGTCCCTTCATGTAGGCACTTCTCCTCAGTCAACCCTTGCATACCTGGATTCCGGGGCTGCCGGCAATTTCATGGATTGGAGAACTGCTTCTTCTATGAAGCTTACCCTTTCACCTCTCACTACCCCATTGGTAGTCTCGGCAATTGATGGCACTGTTCTCCCAGGGGGCCCTATTCGCTTCCAGACGCTACCCATTAGGATGTCGGTAGGGATTCTCCACCAGGAGTGGATATCCTTTCTTATTCTACCCAAGGCCTCTACCCCAGTTGTATTGGGCCTCCCTTGGCTACAGCTCCACTCTCCACATGTGGACTGGGTCTCTGGGCAGATCCTGGCCTGGGGTTCCTCATGTTTCTCGTCGTGTCTTCTCAAGGTGACCCCCAAGGAGAGTCTTCCGGTTGCTGCCACTTCTGTTTCTTCTGATCTTCCCGCCGCATACAGCGATTACCGGGATGTGTTCTGTAAAAAATCAGCTGAGGTGCTTCCTCCCCACAGGTCTTTTGACTGTGCTATTGATCTTGTCCCCGGAGCAACTCTACCCAGGGGTCGTACCTACCCTCTGTCCATCCCAGAGACCCAGGCCATGTCGGAGTATGTAGCAGAGAATCTGGAGAGAGGGTTCATCCGGAAATCCTCATCGCCTGCAGGGGCAGGGTTCTTTTTTGTTGCCAAAAAGGATGGTACCTTAAGACCCTGCATCGATTATCGGGGTTTAAATGCGGTTACTATTAAAAATCGATACCCCTTACCCTTAATATCTGAGCTATTCGATAGGTTGAAGGGTGCCTCCATTTTCACCAAGTTGGATCTCAGAGGCGCGTACAATCTCATTCGAATACGGGAGGGTGACGAATGGAAGACTGCATTTAACACTAGAGACGGGCATTACGAATATCTGGTGATGCCTTTTGGTCTGTGTAATGCTCCAGCCGTGTTTCAAAACTTTGTCAATGAAATCTTCAGAGATCTGCTGTACCAGTTTGTTGTCATCTATCTGGATGACATTCTGATCTTTTCTGAAAATCTGCTCGTCCACAGAAACCATGTCCGCACTGTACTTCAACGTCTTAGAGAGAACAATCTCTATGCCAAGCTGGAGAAATGTTCCTTTGAATGTTCTGAGGTCCTGTTTTTGGGGTGCTTTGTCTCATGTTCGGGGCTTCGTATGGACCCTGGGAAGGTCTTGGCTATCACCAACTGGCCTCTTCCTGCTAGCCTCAAGGCCACACAGCGCTTTCTTGGCTTCACTAATTATTATAGGCAGTTCATAAGGAATTACTCTTCCATTGCCGCGCCTATTATCGCTTTGACCAAGAAGGGTGTGAATGCCAGAGACTGGCCTCCCGAAGCTGTCTCTGCATTTCACAACCTGAAACAGGCCTTTGTTTCTGGCCCCCTCTTGAGGAGACCAAATCCTGGGAATGCATTTTTTATTGAAGTGGACGCTTCCTCAATGGGGGTGGGAGCTGTGCTTCTTCAAATCTTTGAGAAGAGACGCCAACCATGTGCGTTCTTCTCCAAAAAATTTTCTCAGGCAGAGAGGAATTATGCCATCGGTGATCGGGAACTTCTCGCAATTAAATTGGCGTTAGAGGAGTGGCGTCATCTCTTGGAGGGTTCCCCTCACTCCATAACGATCTTTACCGATCACAAGAATTTACAGTATCTACAGAATGCTAAACGTCTGAATCCTAGACAGGCCAGGTGGAGTCTCTTCTTTGCCCGTTTTAATTTCACGATTACCTACAAACCTGGTTCCTGCAACGGTCGGGCTGATGCGCTCTCTAGGTCATTTGACACTTTGGACGAGGAGTCCGCCCCTGAACCTGAGCCGATCATTCCCACCTCATGCATTGTTGCCCACTCTACCACCCTGAAGTCTAAAATTCCGCCTGGTAAGACCTTTGTCCCCACTGAGCTAAGAGCTAAGATCCTTCGTTGGGGACATGATTCCAAGGTGGCAGGGCATTCTGGATTCCTCCGATCCTTCCTACTCATCAGTCGTCACTACTGGTGGCCTAATCTCCGCTCAGACGTCAAAGACTACGTTAAAGCTTGTCATGTCTGTGCTCAGTCCAAATCTTCCACACAAGCTCCTGCTGGTCTCCTCATGCCCTTGCCTATTCCTAAGGAACCCTGGGCCCATATTGCCATGGATTTTATCACCGATCTCCCACTGTCTGAGAATAATACAGTCATTTGGGTGGTAATCGATCGATTCTCCAAGATGGCTCATTTTGTTCCTCTTCCTGGTCTTCCTTCTGCCCCTGCCTTGGTTCCCATTTTCATTCGAGAAATTCTCCGCCTACATGGGGTCCCTTCTCATATTGTTTCCGACAGGGGAGTCCAATTCACGTCTCGTTTTTGGAGAGCCTTTTGCAAATCCCTCAATATTGTCTTGGATTTTTCTTCTTCTTACCATCCCCAATCCAATGGACAGACTGAGAGGGTTAATCAGGAGTTAGAGGTCTTTCTTCGCACCTTTGTGTCTTCTCACCATGACGATTGGTCCTCTCTACTCCCGTGGGCAGAATTCTCCCATAACAATCATGTGAATACCAGTTCGCAGAAGACACCCTTTTTCACAGTTTATGGAAAACACCCTCAACTTCCTCTTCCTATGATCTGTTCTCCAGACATTCCAGCTTTGGCTTCGGTTCAGGAGTCTCTCAATTCCGTTTGGGGTCACGTTCATGATTCCCTCCGGGCAGCTGCTGAAAAATTCAAAGGCTTTGCCGACCGCCGCAGGCGTAAACCGCCTTCTCTTCAGCCAGGGGACAAAGTCTGGCTCTCTACCAGGAACATCAAGCTCCGAGTTCCTTCTCTGAAGTTTGCTCCACGATTCATCGGTCCATACACGGTAACTGCTAAACTGAATCCGGTTTGTTTCAAACTCCAGATTCCTAAGAGCCTTAAAATCACTAACTCCTTTCATGTTGCTCTTCTAAAGCCTTTAGTCCTCAATAAATTCTCTCGTCCTCTTCCTACCGTGGCGCCTGTCTCGGAGGATAATCAGGAGTACGAGATCAGTCAAATTCTGGACTCCCGACTCTGTAAAGGCGTTCTTCAGTACCTCGTTCATTGGAAAGGGTTTGGTCCTGAGGAGAGGTCTTGGATCACTGCATCTGAGGTCTTTGCACCTCGTCTGTTAAAGGAGTTTCATCTGAAGTTTCCCTCTAAACCTGGGCCCAGGCGGGGAAGGGGGAGGCCTCGTAAGAGGGAGGGTACTGTCATGGATATGCATTAATGTCTGTCTGCCATCTTACCTTCCTCCTCATGTGTTCATCTAGAGACCAGACCTCCTTCACCTGGCTTCCTTTATAATCTCCTCCCAGCCTGACTCCACCCCAGGCCCTATCACTGAACACTATATTAACCTGTGCACTGCAAGCCTGCTTTGCTGATCAACGTGTTTGTTAGGCATTGTGTGTTTGGGTTCCTGCCTGCCGTGTGCTACGTCTGTCTCTCTGTTACGTTATTGGCTTGTCCCCGACCATCCCTGTCTGCTCGTGACCCTTGACCTTCGGCTCGTTCTTCGTTATCCTTGTCTGCTTGTGGCCCCTGACCTTCGGCTTGTTATTCGGTTCTCTCTATCGTGTGCTGCTGCTTCCCCTTATCCTACGGGGCGTGAGCTAGGAAACTCCAGGGGCCGCGACCTGGTCCCAGCCTGCAGCGTAACATCCTCACCACTAGAGGCCCTGGAGAAGACCAGCTGGGTCTTAGACTCCGCGCCCTGGGGAATCTTGGCTCTCGCTTCCGTTGGGATCCCGGTTGTGCTCCTCTGGTCCCGCTTTCCACAACCACCCAGTTTCCTATCCACAGAAGCCAGCCATAGGGTTCACTACCTCGCGGTGCACTCCTGTCCCCCTACGGTGTGCATCTGTCACCTGGCCACAGGTGACCCTGACATTTTCTTTCTCTCTTCATAAATCTCTCTTGCTTCCTCTCTCCTATGTCTGTGTGTTTATCCATTAATGTGCTTATATCTCTCTTCTTCCCTTTGTCCTGTGTTTGTCTGTCTATACATTTATGTGCTTATTTTATCTCTTTCATATCGGCATCTATCTATCTATTTCATCTGTTTACATCTCCCTTTCTCCCTTTCTTTTTATTTCTTGATCTGCTTACTCTATCTCTCTCTTATTGGTATCTTTTTTGTCTTTCCATATGTTTATCACTCTCCTGTTAGTATCTACCTCTATCTATCTATCTATCTATCTATCTATCTATCTATCTATCTATCTATCTATCTATCTATCTATCTATCTATCTGTCTGTCTGTCTGTCTGTCTGTCTGTCTGTCTGTCTGTCTGTCTATCTGTCTGTCGATCTATCTACATACGTCTATCTTCCTTTCTCTCTCTCTCTCTCTCCTATGTTTGTCTTTACATTTATATGCTTATCTTATTTCTCTCCTATCAATATCTATCTATCTTTATCACATTCCTATTGGTATCTATCTATCTATCTACTTCATCTATCCACATAAATCTCTCTTCCTCCCTTTCTCCTATGTCTGTCTTTGTATCCATTTATATGCTTACTTTATCTCATATCTATCTATCCATCCATCTATCTATCTATTGTAACACCTGGGTATCTCCTATCATTCTATCTATTGTAGAGTTTGAGAAAACCTCTCCACAATTTAAGATGTATTATTTTCCAAAACAATACAAAGTGGTTTATAAAGCAGTCAGTGACACGATAAGCAGGCTGTAGCTCTCTTTATGCTTTGAGCGATAATATTACAGCTGTTTATGTGTAATATTATATGCACATGTGTGGTTGACATACGGCTCATTGTGGTAGCTATGTGGAGTGCAGGCATTGCTAGTGAATGATGGGGGTCCTGAGATTTTATTGGCTCTAGGATAACTCCAGGTTCTGAGCTGGGGAGACCTCTTCATTTGCTGGAGGAGGTGGAGGAATAGAAGTGCTTTGTGTCTAGAGTCCATCAAGGAACCAGTGGTGGTGGGGACAGCCGTTTGGCTTGATGAAAGCTGGTTTAAGGGAAGCTTTCTTGGTTAATAGAGTAACAGTAGGGGAGGAGGCAGTCAGATGCGTTTCTCTTTTGGTGGATGTGAAAACATGAAAAGGAACCTTGTACTGGAAGATGCTGAGATACCATTATCCTGTGGACTAGAGGAAATTAGGAACTGTAATCCTACAAAGTCAGTTTTTTTTTGTGCAGAGAGCTATCAATTTTCTCCATGCCTATACCTAGTCTCCATGTACGAAGGATGCGCTTTTCTTCTGCCTAACATCAGGGACATTGCCTGGAATGCCAGTCTACAGAATGGTATGGGGGGGGGGGGGGATAATTAGTGGCATCAGTATTACAGAGATAAAGATTATCCTGCTGCAGGAAAGTGGATGCCTCTTTTAAATGCTGACGGGGAACATGACTGTATTCTTTTATGGTATTTTAAATTCCGGTTTCAATCAAAAATGTGCTCAAAAAAGGCATTTGAATGCTGTAAAATGATTAAATGTCTCCCCTGTTAAGGTTTGAGACTAATCTTTTTTGTTGTATAGCGTCTCTAGAATGCTCGCATTTTACTTCTCGTCCCAAAGCTCTTTTTATTCACTGCTCACAGCCAAATTTACATCTTAATTGCAGGGTTCACATTTAACAATATAGACAGCGTAATGCTACTGGTAATTAAGCTTTTAGTACCTGCCTTCGACACGGTACACAGTGACATAGTTGAGTAGCGTTAACTCTACGTTCTCTCCTGTTCTTCAGGAAAAAGTAATGGGAGAAAGTTGAGAAGAAGGCCCAGCGCTTGCCTAAACATAATGGGAGGTCAAATAATCATATATGATTACTCTTTTTCAGAAATGTTTCACTAGTTTTAGATGGCTAAAGTTGGGATCTCCAGTCCAGTCTAATGTAAAGGTGGGATCTCCAGTCCAGTCTAATGTAAAGTTGGGAACTCCAGTCTAGTCTAATGTAAAGGTGGGATCTCCAGTCCAGTCTAATGTAAAGTTGGGATTTCCATTCCAGTCTAATGTAAAGTTGGGATCTCCAGACCAGTCTAATGTAAAGTTGGGATCTCCAGTCTAGTCTAATGTAAAGTTGGGAACTCCAGTCCAGTCTAATGTAAAGTTGGGAACTTCAGTCCAGTCTAATGTAAAGTTGGGAACTTCAGTCCAGTCTAATGTAAAGTTGGGATCTCCAGTCCAGTCTAATGTAAAGTTGGGATCTCCAGTCTAGTCTAATGTAAAGTTGGGATCTCCAGTCCAATCTGATGTAAAGTTGGGATCTCCAGACCAGTCTAATGTAAAGTTGGGATCTCCAGTCTAGTCTAATGTAAAGTTGGGAACTCCAGTCCAGTCTAATGTAAAGTTGGGATCTCCAGTCCAGTCTAATGTAAAGTTGGGAGCTCCAGTCTAGTCTAATGTAAAGTTGGGATGTTCAGCGAAATTACAATTTTTTTTTTAAAACTGGTATTAAAAGCAGCAGCAGCAGCAGCAGCAGAAAAAAAAAAAATATATATATATATATATATATATATATATATATATGGGTGAATCATAGACGGACCTGAAGGGCATCTACAATGGCCTTACAGGTTTCTTCTATGCAACCACCCATTGAACGTTCTTCATATTTGTTTTTGTGCCTATATCAGACACCAAAGCTGACCTGCCCTATTAGTGGTGCTCCAATTACGTTTCCCCCCCCCCCCACTTCTCTTCCCTTTTATTCCTTATGTATTTAAATTGTGGAATGCTTGGAGCATGGCAAGGATTGTTTGCCGCTCTATTTTGTAATGTTTCCGGAAAAATTTTCAATAAAAACAATTGAAACATAAAAAAAAACACAAAAAGAGCATTTCCTTTAGGGGTATCACTTCCTTCCCCTTAAAAAAAAAAAAAAAAAAGCAATGTTGGCTGTTTTAGGCTACCTTACGTTTTTGCCAATATTTTAATGGGAAGAATTAGCAGATGGTCGATATAAATTGACAAAATTGGCTGCTAGGTTATTGTAACTTAGACCAGAACAAGTGCCAAAATTGCCAAGGCCAGCTTTGTAATTAAGGGGGGGGAGAAAAAAACAAGAACAATATTCCCCGTAATAAGAAAAAGAGGTCAGCAGAGGTAGCAGTGATGAACTTAAGGCTTCATGCACACAGGACATTTAAAAAGCACCAACGCTGCTGCCAGGAAAAAGCAGCGCTAAAAATGCGCTGATAGCCGCGTTTTAGAATAGGCGTTTTTCCATTTTTTTTGGGTGTTTTTTGGCTTTTTTCCAGTAAAAACACTCCGTATAATGTAAAAACTCATAAAAACGCAGCTAAATGCTTGTTACAGCATTTAGCAGCGTTTTTGGGCGCTTTTGGTTTTTACAGCTCAACAGCCTCTGCTCCTGGACGCACAGGCAGTCGTTTTTTTCTACTGTCCCTAAACGCTTATGCCTCCAAACGCCTCTGAAAGTTTATGTGTGCAGGGTCACATAGGCTAACATGGAGGGGCGTTCAGAGGCAGTTAAACGAAAGACGCCCCCCTAACAGCGGCTGTAAAAACGTCCTGTGTGCATGAGCCCTTATAAATAAGCCCCTACGTTTTGGAAATTGGAGGAGGTTGCAACAAACGTATAAGCCTGTCTCACTTATCATCTGCTGTCTGTCTAAAGCAGCCTTTCTGAAACTTTGCAGCATGGAGGAACCCTTGAAATAACCTTCATGTCTCAGGGAACCCCTACTAATAATTACTATATTTACAGCTCATGGTACATCAGCATGATGGTCAGTGGGAAAAATGCTCCCTACATTGTGGTCAGTAGGCACCCCCCTCCCCGATCCTTACAGGTATCTAAAAACATCATTGTTGTCAGTGGTTGCATATTGCTCACGGAACCTCTGGAGGAACCTTTGAGAAAGGCTGATCTAAAGCAGGGGTAGGCAACTTGGGGCCCTCCAGCTGTTGCAGAACTACAAGTCCCATCATGCCTCTGGGAGTAATTGTAACTCACAGCCTTGCAATGCCTCATGGGAAATGTAGTTCCACAACAGCTGGAGGCCCCAGGTTGTCTACCCCTGATCTAAAGAGTCCAGTGTGAGTGTGAATGAGTTCTCTACCCGAACGAGCCCGGCGTAAATATATAATGCAATCTTTTTCAAAATCGTAGCTGCATTTTATTTAGATCTTTTTTCTCCACAGGGGCCTGTTAATAAAACATAGGGCAGTCATCGCATGAGAAGGGCAGTAGCCTGTAGCAACCAAATGACATTTTAGTGCCCTGAAAAGATGAAGGCTTCCTGGTTGCTATGGGTTACGATACCTTGCACGATGAGCTTCTCTCTCTATAGAGTTAAGCCTCAAAACATAGGGCGATATTCATGTGAAAAGGACAGTAACCCATAGCAACCAATTTAGATTCATGAAAGGATGAAGGTTCCCAGTTGCTATGGGTTACAATGTTTTTCACGGAATCACAAGCTCCCCTGGCTATGAAGTTAAAACATAAAGCACAGGGCTGTGTTCGTGTACAAAGAGCATTAAGATTTTACTGTCATAAAAAGATGAAGGCTTCCTGGGTTACTACGGGATTCAATATCTTGCACTGCACTTCCAGCTCCTCTAGTTATAAAATTAAGCCATAAATCATCAATGAGTGATCAAGCGTGAACAGCAGTAGAACTAAGCAACCAAATAAGATTTTACTGTTATGAAAGGATGACGTTTTCCTGGTTGCTATGGGTTACAGTATCTTGCACCATACCGCCAGAACCTTAGCGCATAGGAAATTGATCATGAACAAATAACAGTACCATAGCAATCAATATAGATTTTACTGACATAAAAAGATGAATGCAGCCAGATCCTTCATACTGTATACATTACAATCTGACTAATCGATCTTTGTTCAGTCAAGTCTAGGCTTACCAAAACTGTGCAATATGAGATCCTAAACTATCCAATCAATGTGTACCCAATCAAGCAGGCCCTTGCACTACATATGTTTTGGTAGATCTTAAGGAGATTGTACAATTGGATTTTAACGTGTATGGTGAGCTAAAGACATAAAGCATACACATTGCACCATATTTCGGTCTCCTCTAGCTATAAAGCTAAGGCATAAAGCATAGGGCGGTGACCATGTGCCAAGGACAGTCACCCATAGCAACCTATTAGGATTGTACTGTCATAAAAACAAAGAAGTCCCAACTTTTCCAGTTGCTATGGGTTGTATTACCTTGCCATATACCGCCAGATTCTCTAGCTATAAAATAAGACATAAATAATAGGGCAGTTTTCATATGCAAAATACAGTAGTCTGTAGCAATCTATTACAATGTTACTGTCATGAAAAGATGAAGGCTTCCCGGTTGCTATGGATTACGACACCTTGCACCATGCTTCCAGCTTCTCTACCTTTAACGTTAAGGCATTAATCCATAGCATCCAATTAGCCTTCACCTTTTCATGAAGATAAAATCCTAATTGGTTGCTATGGGTTACGACATCTTGTAGCGTACCTCTGACTCCACTAGCTCTAAAGGCATAAAGCACAGGGCAGTAGCCCGTAGCAACCAATTAAAATTATACCGTCATCAAAGGATGAAGGCTTCCCGGTTGCTATGTGTTCCAACACCTTGCACCGTACTTCGGACTCCTCTAGCTATAAAGTTAAGGCATAAAGCATAGGGCATTGACCATGTGCCAAGGGCAGTAGCCAATAGCCACCAATTAAGATTTTACCATTATGAAAAGATGAAGGCTTCCCGGTTGCTATGGGTTACGACATCTTGCAGCGTACCTCTGACTCCACTAGCTCTAAAGGCATAAAGCATAGGGCAGTAGCCTGTAGCAACCAATTCAAATTATACCATCATGAAAGGATGAAGGCTTCCCGGTTGCTATGTGTTCCAACACCTTGCACCATACTTCGGACTCCTCTAGCTATAAAGCTAAGGCATAAAGGATAGGGCAGTGACCATGTGCTAAGGGCAGTAGCCAATAGCCACCAATTAAGGTTTTACTATCATAAAAAGATGAAGGCTTCCTGGTTGATATGGGTTACGACATCTTGCACCATACCTCGGACTCCTCTAGCTATAAAGCATAGGGCAGTGACCAAATGCCAAGGGCAGTAGCCAATAGCAACCAATTAAGATTTTACCATAATGAAAAGATGAAGGCTTCCTGGTTGCTATGTGTTACCACCCCTTGTACCGTACCTCAGACTCCTCCAGCTCTAAAGGCATAAAGCATAGAGCAGTAGCCCGTAGCAATCAATTATCTTCCCGGTTTCTATGGGTTATGACACCTTGCACCATACTTCAGACTCCCCCAGCTAAGCTAAGGCATAAAGCATAGGGCAGTAGCCAAAAGCAACCAATTCAAATTTTACCATCATAAAAAGATGAAGGCTTCCTGGTTGCTATGGGTTATGACATCTTGCACCATACCTCGGATTCCTTTAGCTATAAAGCTAAGACCTAGGGCAGTGACCATATGCCAAGGGCAGTAGCTAATAGCAACCAATTAAGGGTATACCATCATGAAAAGATGAAGGCTTCCCGGTTGCTATGGGTTACAACGCCATACACTGTACCTCCGGTGTGAGTCAACGAGTGTTAAAGCTGAATCAGTCAGTGAAAAGGTTAACACCTTCAAATCCTGACACACATTACACTATATCCCTTCCGTTCGGTTTGTTTCCCTTTTCTATTTATAAAGCCCGCACGGCAATTATGTTCCAGTGGCTCAGAGAAGAAAATTTGTGGAATATTACGTCAGGCGATTCGGTATCAATTTTCACAAGGGTTGTTTTTTGATGAATCGGAATGTTATTATTTGGGCCGGAGTACACGGCCGCCGCCGCCACCAGAAAATGCCCTTTTTATTCTTTACACGCGTGTGCAGTAGTCGTCCCCTGTGCAGGCTACTGTAGTGTACTCGCCTTTATCTTGTTAGGAGTTCCAGCAGTGTGCGGTTAGTGCGCTGTAATCTGCTCGCTGACAGATAGAAGAAAGGGATTGATCAATGTGACTGCCCCAGCTTTTCCCATTGTTTTTAACATAATCTGAATTTGTGCTCTAGACGTGTTAAATTTGGTTCATACTTGCTCGCTCAGTTAAAAAGCAATGGGGGTTGACAAGTGCACCAAGGCGTGTATTTATCTAGATAAACATATGAGTGTAATGTGCGTCTTAGCACACACTTAACCCCATCAGCATCGGAGGTGTCTAGGCTCACCAAGAAGGTTCAGTTTTAGCCTATTCCAAACAACGGCGATGTAATATTAACCCTGTCACAGGCATAGTGACAATACCTTGTGCGCGCTGCGTAGCTTACAAAGCCAAAAATTTGTAAAAAAAAAAACAAAAAAACACAATGCTTTGTATGCCGCAATCGCAGAAAAGTCCGATACAAATTCTGTGTTGGAATAATTTTGCACACAGCAAAAATGTACACTAATAACTATACCAAAAGTTAACCTATCGGAAATTTCACGGCAGGTAGTAATGAAGGCTTTAGCGAGAATTTAGAAAATCGCAAGCTTTCGCGTCCCGGACGAGCTGACCATAGCGATGAAAATTGCATTAGCTAACTATATCTCATGCAATAAAATGTCATCGCCATTAACCCTTTCATGTAAACGGGGCTGTTCAACACAGGCGTAGCCTCAAACAGATAACAGCGTGCAACCGCCCCAAATTTACTAATAAAATTCTGTAAGGAAAACAGGGGGGGGGGGGACTTACCTGGAGCAAGAAAACGCAGTGAACACTTACAGCCGGAGATCATTTTTAACCCTATCATTGCCATCTCCAGTATTGGGCTACAAACCAAAAAAGGCTCTAGAAAATCGCAAGCATACGCTTTCTGGACGAGCCGACCATAGCGATGAAAATTCCATTGGCTAACTATATCTCACACAATAAAATGTCATCACCGGTAGCCATTAACCCTTTCAGGGAAAAGGAGCCGTTCACCGCATGGCGTAGCCTCGAATGGTTAACAGCGTGCAACCGCCCCAAATTTACTAATAAAATTCCGTAAGGAAAATTGCGGGGGAGACAAATTTACCTGGAGCAAGAAAATGCAGTGAACGCTTACAGCCGAAGATAATTTTTAACCCTATCAGAGCCATCTCCGGTATTGTGCTACGAACCAATAGAAGCTCTAGAAAATCGCAAGCATTCGCTTCCCGGACGAGCTGACCATAGCAATGAAAATTGCATTGGCTAACTATATCTCATGCAATAAAATGCCATCGCCAGTAGCCATTTATTCTTTGACATTAACCCTTTCAGGGAAAAGGGGCCGTTCAATGCAGGCGTAGCCTCGACCGGCTAACAACGTGCAACCGCCCCGAGTTTACTAGTAAAATTTCGTAAAGGAAATGGGGGGGGGGGATTTCCCTGGAGCAAGAAAACGCAGCGAACGCTTACAGCTGAAGGTAATTTTTAACCCTATCAATGGCATCTCCGGTGTTGCGCTCATCTATTAAATCGGTATGCAAAACGGTGCAAAAATGTTTACATTTTTTCCAAACCACACGGACTGCAGGGATCTGTACTAAAATATTCCCTCGAGAACAGTCACCCCACCTTTTAAAATAGTATTAACCCTTTCAGTGACCGACAGCCCTTTTGCGCTGGGTGGCGAGGAGGAACCGATGCGACCGCCAGCCTCTCGTCTCTCAGATTAACCAAACGCGGCGACGGAAATTCTGCAGGAAACACCTGGAGATAAAAATTGACACCCGATTAAAAATTTCCAATAATTTCTTATTACTGTGTCGTTAAATCTAATGCCAGAAAATAACTACTTCAGCTCGTGCCTAAGAGAAAACATAAAATAAAAAAATAAAAACAAGGTGGGGAAAAAATGTAAAATTGCTACAAAAGCATTTAGAAAAAAAATCTGAGAAATTGACATGCAGGGAAGCAATGTAAAAACTTAATGCCCCTGACTTAGTAAAGAGGGAGAAAAAAAAAAGGGAGCTACTGTACAGGAAATCTTTCTTTCATTTGGCTCTGGTGAGTTGTGTTTAATGTTATAACAAACGTTTAATGCCCAAACAGAGAAACCTTTTATTCCCTCTTTGTATTGTAGCCCAAAGGAAACATTTCTAGCTCATGAGAGCTTTTCCCTCTATCTCAGTCCGTCCTCACTCTGTTCCTCCCCCCCTTCTCCCCCCTCCCTTAGTACCTGCCTAGCTGTCACAATGTGCGGAGCTCCTGCCCTCCCTTGCTCTTCATTGGCCACCCTCCCACCAATCCAATAGCCAAGTGGGCCAGAGGGACTGCATATGTAAAGCTCTACTTCATATTAATAAGCTGCAATCGGGGCTTTAAGTCCTTGATTAGGAGAGTGTGAGAGCTTTTGGTCCCAACTGGCTGTGCCTATAGGCTTGTCACCAGGAGAACATTTGTGTTAATTGCAACTGTCCCTCTGACAAGGAAACTTTGATTTATAGCTGGGGTGCACAAATTATGGTTGCCGGGCGCACATGGATTCGGTAGAACTTTGCCTTCCTGAGTCTTTTTCCCTGCACTACGAAGAAGAGTAGGTACCTCTTGTTCTTGTTCTTTTTTTTTTGTTGTGTTTTTTTTTATGTTTTGTTTTATATTCCTTTTACACAATGCTTTACATTAGGATGGAGAATGCAGGTAGAGGCTAAGAGGATTTCTGTGCATGAGTGATCTCTGTTTGCTAGTCTTGTCTCTCTATTGTGCCGAGGGTTTGCTCCTTTTTTTTTTTTTCAATTGTGTGAGTTGGGAATTGTTACTGTTACCTTCCACTGTGAGTCCTGCCACAATCAAGGGGACAGCTGTACGTCAGGCTCTTCTTATTCAGGTACTAAGAATAGGCACTTGGCACAAAAGCTTAGCAAAGTGTTCAAATGTGTCGTTTCACGAGGGTGCAGCATATTTTCTTAGAAGCCCTCTGTCTCTCTCGTTCTCTCTCTGTCTCTCCCCCCCCCCCACCCCCCTACCACCACCCCTTGGACAGAGCTCAACCTGCATGTCATTCAGACCCTAGATCTGCTTGTTGTGTTTGCAACCTGTCATAGACTAAGTGCAAGTGTTGTGGGATAATGACTTGAAAATGGTAAAGCATGTTTGGAGAACTATTTGCGAAGCAGTCTTCTGTTTCTCAGCCTCGAGTAAGAATTCTAGGTGGGTAAGCATTAACTAGGATAGGGATCGATCAATGAGTAACCCAGCTAGTTAAGATGATTTTGACCTGCGGAAAAAAAAAAATTTGCAATTAAGTTTCTTTATTCCCTCCCCTCACCCTGTTTTGTAATATAGAAATGTAAAAAGCAGGAAAAAAAAGATAGGGTAGACCCATCCAAAATCTATGGGACAGTTCGTGCTTCATTGTGTATCTTATTGAACAGTTTGCGCTCTTTTTTTTTTTTGCTTACGGTCAGGATATCTTTGCATCTGTCACAGATCTATTTGTGTCATGTGGGGCCGGTCGCACTGCTACACTCTAACAATGAAGCCAAGCATCTGTAATTGTGGGGATAGTCTCTGGTATTGTAAGCTGAACACAAGACCATGTGTGCCTGTGTCAGAGCTGGAGAGTAGCACTTAGGCTGCAGACAAGCTGACCTCACTGCAATACAGCTTGCAATGATGCCTTGGGAATTAGAAGTAACTGCATATTTCTCAGTTGGGATCTAAAGGTAGCCACGTGAATGTGAGATAAAATGAGGAAGTAAATAACTAAAGGCTAAATCTCAAAAAAAAAAAAAAAAAAACACTGTAGGAGGCTGTCAGGCTTTAAAGGCTTACAACACAAGAGGCAGGTGCCTGAATTAGGTACTGGCACCCATCATAAATTCTTAGACGCCATTCCTCATCCTGAAGTTTTTCAAGTTTGCTGTGCAGTAAATAAGAAACAACCTTTGAAGTGTGGTCAACGCTCTGTCTTTACTAAAGAAGCTTTCTTAAATTTACCTTCTTATACCTAATTTGAATGATTAGTTTAGATAAGCCTCTTAGGGAAGATGCATGGAAGCGATCTGTGTGCAGATGTCAGATGCAGGGACAGTGTTTTAATGCTTGTACCGCATAGTGCAGAAGTAGTAGTTGTCCTGCATGTTCACTCTACAACCTCTTTCTAGCCTTTACGAAATTTGCACAATTTTGCACAAATTTGATTAGTATAATTTTGCATTGAAAAAGTGCTTTGTACTTTGTACAAAAACTTTACACTCGTATTGTCAGGTACCACATGCCTTGGCAATGTACCAACATGCTTTCAGAATTGATTAAATTAACCGCCTGCCCCGTTTTAATCTAAAATTTAAAAATGTTTTAATCTTTTTCGGGAACATCCGACAACTGTGTGCTCGAAGGGAAGTAGTGCTTGGGTGTCAAACAGTTGAGAATGTGATAACCTAAGCCCACATAAGTGCGTCCCCCCTTTTTCTTTAAAATAATTGTTATTAAGGCAACAGATGCAATAAATGTATGGGCCCATTTTGACATATGTGTCAATCTCATCCCTGGAAATGAAAACAGTAGGCTCTTTAGATAAAACTCCTTCCACTTCTGATTAAAATGTTACATTGACTAAGGGATTATAGAGCTGACTTAATTTTACTGACTGTTTTAACAGTTGTCACAGCTGTTGGGAAGCGGAAAGGCAAATGAAACAGTCCAAAATAGGGAGAGAAGGAGCTCCTGTTTGTAGTAACAGTTTAGTAAAACAATATGGAAAGATTGAAGTCTGTACGACACTAGGATACAATTTTATAGAAGCTAATTACTACATGTTATGGCCTTAATTTTTTTTTTTTTTTGCTTTTTGTTTTTGGAAAGCACAAGAAATACTTAAACTGTAGCAAGTGTAATGTTGATACGAGAGAGCTACTGCTTGTCAGGACTCTGAGATAAGATGACATTAGTGCAATAAGTGAGTACACAATCTTAAATGATTGCTTTTAAGTGATCAGGTTCCCAGCTGAGATCTCAGAATTGTGCTGCACTGACTGGGATCTCCTTTCCCTTGCTTTACTTTTTATATCTTAAAGTTTTGTCCCTAGAGAGCTTGTGTCAATAAAGCATCCACGAGCCTTGCAGAGTGGGAGCTTCAGGGAATAGAATGGTGTAACTTAGCAAGCAGGAGCTGAAGAGCATGGCTTTCACTCTAACGTCAGACTAAAGGGTTCCAAAAAAGATCTTGTGGTCTTTAAAGGTTGCAACATACAGATTTGGCAGGTTAGTGACTTAACTAGCTACCTATAGACCAATGCTTCAACTTTGTATGATAAATTTCCTTTTTTTTTTCTCATCATACTGAGTCTAGCTGGGGTTTTTTTGGGGAAGAGTGCCGAAAACATCTCGTGTCCCCTCAACATTGACATTCCAACCTGACAGCTGAATGCTCATTTTAATGTGTTTATAGTTGTGCTCCTTTACTTACTGAGCCCGGTGCGTTGCAGCTGTAATTAACCCATGTTAATAGCAAAGCCCTTGTGGATACCCATTCATTTCCCAGAATGGTTGGTCCGTTGCCGCTCTCCATCGCAAATGGATGCCTTTTAATGGTACAGTAGACAATTTGGTTGCCCCCTCCCCAATTTTTGTTACAAAAACATTTAAAATAAGTACAGACTACCAGGCAAGGTGCCAATATTTTTTAGACTCTTCTCCAGGAAACAGGCATGAAACCTGTACATGCCATCAACAGGAACATATAATTAGAAATTACCAACAACCCCAGCTTATAATTGTTCCCACATTTCAATGGATGGGCCATTGTTTGAAGTAGGCTTGAAGAGTTGAATGCTGATTTTAAACAAAGTCATGGGCTGGGTCATTTTCATTCCATAAAGTGATGGGCTTTGGCTGGGGGTTTCCAAAGTTTTCAGATAACATCAAGTCTAATCAAAGTAGCTGAATCCTTCACCATCCTGTAACTTTTGCTTGAAGGTAAGCACATTGTCATTGAGCATTAAAGAATGTGCCATTGTTTTGTTTTTTTGTCCTGCTGCCTTGGTGAAGGCTTGGGGAACCCCCCCCCCCCCATATCTAACCCTAGCAAACCCAGGGTTAAGGGGAATGTAGTTGTTGGGTAGGTTTAAATATCAGATACAAAGTAAATTGTAGGGAACACCTTTACCTTTGTAGCTTGCATTGCTGCAGTTTGTTAAACGCGCGGGGGTTAGAACATAATACACTGATAATGGTGTTTTGGGAAATCGCCTGACCAAATTCTGCTTCTGGTTTTAACTATCCTGTTTTTTAGTTATCTTGAAAGATGTAAACTACTGTATATAGTAAAGAAATAGAATGATAGATAGAATGATAGATAGATAGATAGATAGATAGATAGATAGATAGATAGATAGATAGATAGATAATAGAACAAGACATGCTTAATTTCCTCTAATGTGCCTACTGTCCACAGAGTCATGCCTGAATATACATGTACACACATACACATGCACACATGCGCAAAAACATGCAAAGCTGCGTAATGCAATACATTTAGTAAAGCGATAAGAATTTTACATATTTGAATGAGTTGTATTATTATTATTATTATTGTTATTATTCATATTATTATACTTATTATGCATTGATTAAAACTATTATCAGTGCAGCAAAAAAATCACATTATTCCATGCCCGCGACCTATACAAGATATTTTCTTCCTTGCCCTCCATATTTCCCTTCTTGCCATCCCATAGCCTTGTATTAAATTGTCATTGTCCTGACGTACATGGGCGAACAATTAATTCCTATCCTAGACATGCTCTGACAGTAAAATATTTAGCCTCTCTGCCTCCAGTCCTGCTTTATGTGTGTGTTTGATAGTGCTGAAGTGACACCCTTAGTCCCAGCAGCCTGACACATAGAACTATTCATTACATCTTCTTTCCTTTCCTCTGCTTGGGCTTTTCAACTTGTCCTATGTGTGTGTTTGATACCCACAGACCGCTCTGTCCTCCTCCGGACATATATGCATCTCCGCTGTGTGTGTTTGTGTGTGTATTTTCCTCGAAAAGACCTCTTACACCTTGATGTCACATCTGTGGTTATGGAAGTATGTGAGACTAGAGTGCAGTAACTACATTGCAATTGTGTACATGACTGTATGTGTGTTTTATGTACAGGGTAAAAAAAAATGCAGACTTTTTTTTCACTAACATCCTGTAATAAATAAATTATTATTGCATTATTTGCTTATAAAATATACCATTTTAAATAGATATAAATTTATACACCCTAATATTAGGTATACCTATTCATTTATATGCATGCTTAATAGATAGCGCATATGATTTACATGCTTTATACTGTTTATTTTCTCACTAATCAATGGTGGAAATGTTTTGCTTTGTTATTTTTTTTGTAAAGCATTTCCCCCAGACAACTGATAAATTCTTTTATCTTTATCTTAGGGAAATGGTATATGTACACAGACATGCTGTTAATGTGAGGACGAACACTTTTTCAGAAAATAAAACCTTACCTTCATGGTAGGAATGTATATTTTTTTCACTTTTTTTCTGTATGTGATGCCTTTTCAATTTTCATGTGTTTTTTTTGTGTTTTATATTTTTCCATTGTTAATATTATTATTATTATTATTATTTCTATGACCACCACCACTATTACTAACAATACTGCTAGTCTTTGGCAAAGCAACACTGTATCTCATTGCATACTCATTGTTTTACCTATATGCCTCAGTATATTTTGACTCCATGTATCATGTTTCGTTCAATAGAATTATATAGCTAAAACATGTATTTCGAGCCACTTAGAGATAGAATTATATATATATTTTTTAACCTTAGTTTTTGTAAACATTTACATTTTTGTATCATTCAAAAACATGTAGATTTTCTGACAACTTTGTTTTCAGTAAATTTCAAATATACATACATACATATATATATATATATATATATATATATATATATATATATATATATATATATATATATATATATATACATACCATAAGTGTGGAAGATAGCTACTGCTAGTATGTATATTTAGTGGCTTGCTGACAACAATCTCTTCCGTAATCTACTGCCATAGTCTATAACCTAAGATAACTGGGGTATTATGCTGTGTTTGGTACAGCACACTGCCCATTACACAGTAGTTACGTACTGTAGTAGAAAATACGGTCAATACGGTTATAGCTATTTTTTTTTAATTAACCTGAGCATTATTTAAATTTAAATTCCTTAATGTTATATAGAGGATGTACATTTACATATAATACTTAAAAAAAATTGCGAAACATACACTTAGTATTTTTTTTTTTTTTTTTTTGCATGTATGCATATGTTAGTGTCTACTTTCATTATTCAACTTCTGGGATGTCTATCTGAGCTTTGCTATTTGATCATTATTGGTAATCCTGTTTTCTTTCATTTTTTTATTACTGCTCTTTTCCCAGTTTACTTTTGAGTAAATACAGTTATCAAAGAAAGGTGTATATTACATGGGAAGGATACCCATTCCATGTACCACATTGAGTTAGTATGTTGGGCTTTTATTAAATAGAGAATCATTTTTCCCAAATCAAATAAGCCTTGTATAGTGTAATAAAAGGGTCAAGCAGGTGGTATTGTTATTTTTTTTCTCTCCGAGCAATGTGTTTCAGAGACAATTTAAAGAGTTCACTTATTTAGTACAACTAATTCTAACAAATGCCTTTGTGTTTTTATTTTTAACCTGATATCAAACTATTTGAATTTAAAATGAAAACTTTGTAAGTTATTTTTCGAATATGTGTTTATTTTTCAAGAAGCTAGAATGCTTTTATGAAGCTGTATATGAAGTTGTTATTATATTATACATATCGGTAGAATACTGTGAATCAATTTAGTTCACATCTACCTTCTTAATGGGTCAAAACATCAGGGGTTGCCAATGGTGGGCATAATGTCTTAGTGAGCAGCAGTGACATCTGTGTAAAACCTGAGATGGTTGAGTTTTTGTCAAGAAGATTCAATCAACATTGTAAAAAAAAGGAGAAGAAAAAAATTGGCATACACAAGGCATCATTTTTCTATCAGTGCAGAGTTTATGAATGTAAGGTTTGGCCTTACTTAAAAAATGCACAGGAATTCATTCATTTATACTAACCTCTTTTAAAAAAAATAAAAAATCTAATTAATAGAATATTTTGAACACTCTGAATTAAGAAATTATTTTTCTTGTGAAAAAGTCATATGACCTTTTCCATTGTAGCTAATTGACTCCTATCATACGCTGACAGCGAATAACAGAGATCAAAATCATATATCTATTAATTACTAAAAATTGTATAAAACAATTGAAGAACACTCATTTTCTGTTTGGTAATGATAATGTAATTCCTTTATCAGTAACCACTTTGATATGCACACTTCTAGGGTTCTGAGCGACTGTTTTTCTACAATAGTTTATAATAAAAAAAAGAGAGAAGGTACCAGCTCAATTATGAATAACAGAATTGTCTGCACACTAAATAGGCCTGTTATATTTTCCCTTGTCAGCCCTTCAAAAGAGGGTGCCCATCTGTTAGTAGCACTTGTGTTTCCCATGTAATGAAGTGTGAAAATGTAAACTAGACAGGACTCTTTTTCAAATTGTCAGTTGGAAATAAAAAAAAGAAAGTTTGAAGGGTTTTATCATATTGCTGCAGCATTGAAAAGTAGGTGACTTGGGGAGGAAAAAAGTGTTAAGAGGCAAGATATTTAGTGCATTTTTTTTGCAGTAGACGTAGACAAAATAAACTTTTTTAAAACAAAAAGAGTTATTGAAAAGGGAAGCCAAATTTATATAGGGAATTATAGCTTATGTGACCATTTCTTTGTTGTATATATACGCACAAACAAGCACGCGCATTAAGTAAAATGTTCAGATTATTAAACTATTAATCACGTACCTGCATTCGTAAAGTTTGAATCACGTAAAAAATAGGGCAAATTAAAATCTTATATATTCTAATAAATAATGTAGGTACAGGTATTCTAGTAAGATGCTTAAGAATTAAAATAAAAAATGCTACGGATCTAAAATTAATGCTACAATGTTTCCTCCTATTGTTGCCCCAGTGGTGTTGCTGGTCCTTACTATATCTTAACTATCTTCCTGTAAGCACGGAACATTGTGGGGCTGTATGTTTAATGTAAACCCAAGGCATTCAAGGTGTCATTTAACATGTCAACAGAATTCAGTAACTAGTAAATACACGGAAGGCCCTTTTTATCTGTTTTGATAAGGAAGGGGTATACAAATTCTGATTGACAATACAAAATACAATGGAAAAAAATATATTTATATATAAATAGACAGGGAGAGAAAGAGAGTGGAGAGCGATACAAGAAAAAGTTAGAGAATAAGACTGGAGAGCATGTTTATATAACTATATCATCTCATATCTTGGGACATCAGACAACATCACCAGTCCTGCTCCCATGAGCAATCAGAGAGGTTAAGTAGGAATCCCTAATAACTGAATGAAGACTTCACAGCACCAAATTATTATTCTGCTTTTAGAAAGGGACTGAGCTCAGGTGGTGCCGGGTCATATTAGAGGGCCAATCACTGGATTACATTAGTTCGAATGACACCTGTCCCATGCATCATGTAGCCACTATGTCACAGATGCTGAAACAAGAATCGACCAAGATGTAGAGACTGAAATGCTGCTTGACGTTGGTGGTACCACTCCATCAACAAAGAACTGGCCGTAGTCCACTGTTAATAGATTAAAAGCAGTTAGCTAACTGAAATCATATGTGAACAGCTTCACTCATAGGAGAGAAAAGTAAAGTATAGGGCTCCTGCACTGAAAATCTGCAGTAGAGGCCCTCAATACATTGCATAGCCAAACAAATTAGAAAAAATTCACTGCATTAACTTTGCTGTCAGAAGGTCAGAGCAAAGCAGTCGTGCATTTCAAGCTGAAAATACAATAACCCCTTCAGTGCCAGAGGTGCGTGTGATGCATAACATTTACTGTAAAACCAATTCATTAGTCTCACGTTGAAAACATTTGTCTTGAGGTCATGGATAGGGCACGTGACTGCCAATTCTCATTCATTTTGCTGGTGCACTACCTGAGATCCTTAGTTTATTTGCCTAAGCGATGGGCTCCATTAACAGAACAGTGCTTGAAGCTATTTCAGACCTAAGCTACAACCAAGCCAGTAATTTAAAAAAAAAGAACACTAAAATGTATTAATTCATTGCCTTAAAATACAATTGCTTATTCTACTTTTCAGGAGGGTTGATTGAGTGTGTGTGTCATCTGCTTGACCATCTGTTTTAAATACACTTTCTGATTTTGTAGATAGTTCGTAGCCACTTAGTGTAAATGGCCGTTGTTCCAAATTTTATCCCCAAAAAAGTTTTGGTCATTGATAAATTTAGTAATTCTGGTAGCGGCAGTCCCTTAAAAAAATAGGTTTACGTGTTGACGCTTTGATGGATATGTTCCTAAACATTAAGATAATTACCTTATTCATTTCATAATAAAGGAATACAATAATTCAGTTCATGCCGCGGTGTGACTTATCAAAGATAAAATTATCAAAGATGTCTTCTTGACCTAGCAGCCCCAACAAAAACATGTTTTATAATTAAATATTAAAATATACTACAAACATATTATTTAACGTATCAGCCTAAAACACTACCACATCTAGTGTAAATTGAGCTCCATCTTTTTTATAATTAATTTGTCCCAACATTCTTGTGAAAAATACATAATGCAGGGCAAGCCTAAAATATAGACTCTCGACTGACTGTCAATGTATATGGAAATGTCATAACCTTGTTGACCTTTAACCTGTAACAATAATACACCATAGGATTGATCTTTCTCCCTCTAGACTACATCACTCTTGGTATTTTTATGATGATACGCTGTTCGCAAATCTAGTTCAAGTATTTATTCCAAGGGTATGATTAACTGTCAATGTAACATTTGCTAAAATTTGAAGACTTAAAGTTTTTCCTAAGTTTTTTTTTTTTTTTTACCTATTTTTTTATTTGTGTTTTTTGTGGACATTTTTTAAATAAATTTCTCTTAGTAATACAACCCAAGTCTAAAATTTTTATGGTAAGGTAAAGTAGAATTATTCAAAGCTTTGTCTGTACAGTAATACTGAGCATCAGACATGTTACAGATAATGTCAACTAACAAGTCATCTTACTGCTGCGCGCAGAAACATAAAAGACCAGTGTTATTTAGCAGTTTTGTTCCGGGAGCGTAGCTGTGAACAGAATGTGAAAACATGTCACATTCTGTAATCTAACTGGCAATAACAAGGAATCTTCATAAGACTGCTCAAAAACCATAAGCCTTTAGAAAAGCGAAGACTTTTTTTTTTCTTTATAGGCGAAAAACTGCCTTTTGATTTAATAACCCAATACCATATGCAATTCCACAAGCTTATTTTTATTAACAGTTTATTTCTCAATTATTACATCATTATGATAAAAAAAATTTTTGCTATATATTTTATGTGGCGTGAGCTTTGTTTATTAAAATAAAAACAGGAATAGAAAGAGCTAGATGTAAATAAAGAGAAAGTCAAGGAACGTGATCATTCCAGTTAGAGGAATTCAGAGTACAAATACAATGATATGTTCACAAAACAGTACAGCTTACATTGTGTAGGCCATTCAGAGCATTACATGTAATAGTTAATAGAAAAGTTAAAAATAAATCAATCCAAATAAAAATGTAGCAGTAAACATATTCACAAA
The DNA here is from genome assembly GCA_029206835.1 of Rana muscosa. Lineage (NCBI taxonomy): Eukaryota > Metazoa > Chordata > Amphibia > Anura > Ranidae > Rana > Rana muscosa. The sequence goes on from CM055121.1 coordinate 219,732,779, forward strand.
AACTTATGCCGGGGCCAGATATTGTATATACATAATTATGGATTAAAACAACTGAAAGTTTCAAACACTCACAAGTGAAAGAGACCTTTGGCAAAAGGAGAACTACTCAACTAACAAATTATACCTTTGTTTAATAGAAATGAAAAATTTGACTGCATTTCAAACGTACAGGGTCATATTTATAAAGCATTGGATCTGATATTCACCAAACATTCACTGCAGGTGGATCGTCCAGATGCATGTGTTTTAAGTGACAGTGATTGATTCACCTTCAGTAATTGTTCGGTGAAAGTCACATTTACTGCGCTATAAATATGCCCCATGTGTATATATCATTTTATAACATAATTAATAAACACCTTTATTTAAAATGAGGTATAATGTGTAGGGAAGCCTATTAAACCTAAATGAGGTATTTGGCCGTGTTTTTTACACCAATGTGTAATACCCTGTATAAGAAGTTGGCGTAAATAGAGAATATTTTATTTTTTGTGCTGGTTGTTTTTCGGTACTTGGAGAGTCCGGTGTTGTTTAACGTAGGGCCAGTAGTTTGTATTATCACAAGTTTATGCTGCTGATTTCATTCTAGGTATGATTGTGTATAAATACAGTTAGTTAGTCAGGTTTATCTGATAGCCTAGCACAGAAAGAGAGAAGCCGAACAAACTGTTTTTCAGTAAATTCACTGTTCATACACCTGATAAGATTGAAAGAGCTTTCGAAACGCTGATATGCTTTGAATAAGAAAAGAATAATCAGTTTTACTGGCACCGTCTTATCTGGAATGCAGTTAAATGCCAATGCTTTTACATTAACAGAAGTGAATGTTTCAGGCTGACGGGTCTTTTCTTGAAGTTAGAGACTAATATCTTTTTGTGAAGCACAATTATGAATGCTGGGATAGATTACCTGACTTAAAATAACAAGTCATATGCAGAGATCATATTAAAAAAGAGATGAGACCAGTGCTTCTCCATCCAATGTGTTTGGCTAGGTTATTGTAGAGAATGTGGGAAAAAGTTTAATTGACAAAAAAATGCGTATGACATAACGATAGTGGGAGAATGTGAGATTGGTGTGTCATCATCCTTTACTTTGATACCAAGAGGCAGTCTACAATAAGACTCCCATATTTGAAGCCATAGGACAGTGGCTAATCATTAAAAACTATGCTATAGAAGTCTTCCAAAATTAAAATTTAGGTGGCAATCATTCTGAACAAGAATGAAAGACTTTCAAATACATTAGGGTGGCAAAATATCCGCTTAGTGTAGACTGTCTTCTCCATTATGTAACTACGCAGCAAATGGGCCACAGTGAACAAACACTTTTTAACAAATTCAGCTGCGTTTACAAAAGCAAGCATAATTGTAAAGTTTGGCAGTCATTGCTGCAACGTAGCCTGACCAACCACTTGCTGTGTCAGTTGCGCCGGGTGCTGTGTTCCCGCCACAGCCCAATGTGCTGCAGTGCAGGTTTTTAGGTCAGCCGTTTCCATTGCAGTGACTATCATCCGCCTTTATTAAAAGTGGTTTCAACTTTTTTCAATTTATCTTTTTTAGAATTGAGGACATATGTTATTTAGTCGTGGGTGTGTTTTTAACGTTTACTATGCAGCCTCATAAATTTACCTCTTGAATTCCTTTTCGTAAGGCTTTACAATTGTAAAGGATCACAGATCCTTAAACTCTAATTACCTTATATCAAAGAAGCTCTGTTTAAATTCAGAAATGTACATGGAAATATGGGTATATGTTGAGAGAACTTAGCTCTTATATTTCTATTCGCTATCGGTGGCCAGTTTTGGTTGAGATAGATTAGCTGTCTTTATTCATCAGAATTGCTAGCAGAAAATGTAGAGATTATTAGAATATATATTAAGGATATAATCCAAAACAAACCTCTGAATATTTTTTCATTATGCAAGGGTTTTGAATATTTTTTTTTTTTGTTGTTAGTAGCTAAGCCCACTGGAATTTTTTTCTGACAGGTTGGAAAGCATATGTGTGGTCATTAGGCAGTTGTCTTGTAGGAATAAGAAACAAGCCGACCACACATGCTATACTTCCAGTTGGCAGGTCCCACCATGTTTGGAGGATGAATGAGACTATTTGTTATAGCCCATCATTCTCGTTGATATATCTGCCCTTCTATAGCCAGCCTTCACAATATTTCAGCTATCTATCCACAAACGACTGACATAATCAAGTCAAAGTTATAATTGAATGTTACAGTAGCCAACTGTCAAATTTTGAACAACAGTAGTTTCCATTGAACTTATCCCAAACTAAGTAGAGACATGGCTAAGTTGACTTGTGCTCTTCATTCAGTCATGTTGAGTAACATCTTATTTAAAATCTTGACGCTTCTTGGAAGGGGTTAACAGATTTTGAGAGTTTTTCAACTCGTAGCTGCTTGTATTCCCTTTTTCCCTTACTTACTCTTTGTTCCCGTTCCTCTCTGTCGCTTTTCTCATTTTTCTTCATTTTATGCTTGGAAGTGGCTGTTGCATTCTGATTTGATAAATGATAGTGTAAAAAGTATTTTGATTGATTTTGGATTAGTATTGATTGCTCTTGATTAGATCACTGACACCCTGGAATCAATACGATTCGATAAGCCATTGAGCCTCTTTCCAGCCCTCTCAGGCAACCAGGGGAATACAAGAAAACTGAATGGTCAAAGATGATAAATTGACCAAATGTCAGTCTTAAAAAATACTTTATTTTTAAGTGTGGGGACAATCACACAGTTGGGTCTGTAACAATTTGAAACTACAGACCATTTAATTATTAGCAGAAAGAATTTCCAGAGCCCTATTTAAAACTTTTCAACTGTGACCAAACAGGTCAAATATATGTACAGTTTTGCTGATGAGTAGTTTAAAGTAGATGTAAATATAACCACTAAAATCTCATATACACTTTAATATGTTAATGTCATTTCAAAAGTAATTTTCAATATTTTCGAATCTGCAGCTTTCATTCAAATAATACATGGTAATCCTTTTATGAAGGTCCTTTTCAGGCACTGTAAAGCCGTGTACACACGATAGGTTTTACCGATGAAAACAGTCCGATGGACTTTTTTCATCGGACAAACTGATCGTGTATGGGCCCCATCGGTCTTTTTTCCATCGGTATTTAAAAATAGAACATGTTTTAAATTTATCCGATGGTTAAAAAACCGATAGCAAATTACTATCGTCTGTGGGGAACTTCATCAGATAAAAAACCCACGCATGCTCAGAATCAAGTCGACGCATGCTCAGAAGCATTGAACTTCATTTTTCTTGGCTCATCGGAGTGTTTTACGTCACCGCGTTTGGAACGGTCGTTTTTTTGACTGATGGTGTGTAGGCAAGTCTGATGGAAGTCAGCTTCATCGGTTTTCCGATGGAAAAATCCATTGGTTTAAAAACCATAGGAAATCCGATCGTGTGTACAGGGCTTAAGTGTAAGGTGACAACGCTCTGTTCCCTTATACTATCTCCCAGTTGCTGATTAGTCACCCTTTCACATAAGCTTCCAATGGAAACCACAAGTAATCTTTTTAACAAACATAGTGCAGGCATGGTTCACTGTTGCCACCATCAGGAAACCCACTCTAGGATATGCCATGCAGCCATTGCAGGAATGACTGTAGACATGGAATGGTTGTAAAGAGGTTGCAGGAGATCAGCAGCACTGAATGAAAAAAAAAAAAAAAGATAACAGCAAGTATGTTATTAAAAAATGAAAATTGTTTATGATTCAGAGTACTGTAGTAAATTAAATCTTAATAATTTAGGGGTTACAACTACTGCCTCATTTGCTTATGGTGTGATGCTCCTGTAAAACCGGGGTGCTTTCATTATGACTTGGGAGGAGAGATTGTAGAAATCAATGGTTTAACCACTAAAGCCTGAGATATATGGGAAATTGTCAGTGGTAGGTAACTTAGTCCACTATTGCCTGCCTCACCCTCCAAAAAAATTTTTTACATATCATTTTTTAGAATTATTGACCTTTAAGTAAAATAATTAATTAGGATATCTAATTTTGTATTAGTTATTTAAAGGGTGAAAATTATTCATTGTTTTATTTGGGAGGAAGCAATACAAACTCGGAAGAGCAGCGATAAGTAATTCATTTTATTTGAATTCTTAATGGGTTGGGAAAAAATAAATATGATTTTTAAAGAGACACTGGCACTTTGCCCATTTCTTTGAAAAAGCCCCCCAATCCACTGATACTCATCTCTTTAGTGACCTACGTCTGCTTCTTCCTCTACCTCACCCACTGCAAAATACTTGGTGCTTCCAGGTATGGGGGAGCGTGTGACCTCCTCCCATGTGAAAGTGCTTGGGTCTAAACAACTCATGATGAATGGATTGATGTCGCAACTTCTAAGCTCCAACCCTAGACAATATTAGATATTTTGTTACTGACTGTGACAGAGAATGGAGCTGCGACGGATTGCTGGATTGGTGTCCATCAATCGGTCAGCGGAGGGCGGTCTTTTTACAAGCACTGCCATTTTGGTGTGTACAGGCAAAGTGATAATGTCTCTATAAGGCAAAATATACAAATGGGTGTCAATAGAACATATGCGGTTAGGTCTCCTGGATTGAATTCATTGGTTTCTGGATTACATTTTCCCCAAAGGCAACATCCAAATGGTGTTCTTCGTGTGCATGGATTTCCTCCCACAGTTCTATATTCCCCCCCCCCCACACAATAAAAACAAAAAAACAAAACTCCATACTGGTAGATTAATTGGCATCCTTTGTGATCTGGCCCTTTTTTTGTGAGACTTCAGAAGTAACATTAGATTGAAAGATCCTGGAGAGGTAAAGGCTGCATTGCTCAATGTGCCCTGTAATCTATGTCAACAATATATGAATTAGTAAAAAAAAAAAGAAACCCATAGAATTTCCATGACTCAATGTTTATCAATAAGACTTGGGTGAGAAAAAAATAATCTGTTCATATACAGGCATTTTTTTTAGTTGTAAAGTTATTTATATACTTTTTGTTGTTTCTAGTTATGGGATTACAAATGCTGTTTGGCATTCCCGTCCCATTCCTAACTCACCATGGTGCCCCATAATGTTTTTCTTTGGTTTGGTTGGATGATGATTAATCCAATTTTATTAGTGCAACACAGGACAGATTCTGCGTGGCTGTGAATAATTTGAACTAGTCCTCTTGAATGTATGTTGCGGTTTTAACTGTGTGGAGGCCAGGTACTACAGTATAATGTGTTTGCCAACCTCTGAGCCCAAAAAGATTAAATTACTTCAATGTTTAGGAGGGTTTTGCTGTTTTCTTATTTCATTTTGGTAGAATAATTTAGTTTATTTAGTCTGGTTTAAAATAAAGTTGTCTGATATTTTTAAGCAATTTTCTTATGTTTGGGTCTGCCTTAATTTAAACAGCTTTTCAGTTATGCACAAGATGGCCTACACGCAGGATTGGATTTATAAGTCTTGCCCCCCTATACTTATTGTCTTGTGCCAAACCTCCTACCTCAATCAATAGGCTATCATTAGTATGACACTAATAGAATGTGATGTCGTTGCTACATAAGGCACGGTGAGGCTAGGGGTAGAGAGGCTGAAATTCTGTGCTGCACACCTAGAATTGATCTATAGGGCAAACTCTCAACCATCACCCTGCTTTGATAAATGTTTGGTTTTGTTCAAACTATAAAGGGACAGCAACAATAAGGACTGGACAGTTTGTGCCAGCTGTCAGGGTAAAGCCAGATCATCCACAACACAACCTATGCAGAAGCCTGGGGCCTGATGGATGTCCAGAAGGGATGGCCTCAGTCTTCATGCTCCTTCAATAATCCAGGGTGATAGTCAACGCTGTATCCTGGCCTAGACCAACAAGGCCCAGGCCTAGGGCAGCACTTTGCAGGGGGGCAGCACGGAAAGTGTCCCTGTCAGCTTGTACTACACTGTTAGTGTAACGCAAGCTGCTTCTAATTTTGACTGTCCTATCAGCCTGGACCACAAATCTTCCACACTGTGCTATATGTTTTCTGCTGCACCATTGGCATGGTTATATCTTCTTAGTCCTCTCCATAAAATTATCAGAAATTTGTGCTTAAAGTAGAACTATAGGCAAAACTTTTTTTTTCATTTTGAATAGACTAAGGGAGGGTTATAGCCCCTGTCAGTTTATCTTTTACCATCCCTGTCCCATTGCAGAGATTTCCCTTCACTTCCTGCCCCATAGCCAAACAGGAAGTGAGAGGAAATCTAAGCAAATTATGGCAATCCATTGCCCCCCCAGGCCCTAAGAACTAGTGTCCCCACTTGGAAATTTCAGGGTGGGTCTTAAACAGAAAGGGGTGTGGCCTTGACAGGAAGGGGTGGGTCATATTTAAATTAGGGGGTGCACGAGTGTAGTCAGGGCTAAGGCAGCACAAAACACAAATACACTACTGGCGATAGTGCAATAGTTCAAAGCTGTGCACCTACCTCACTTCATGGGGAATATATACTTGTAGACAGGTGGTGCCCTTGGGTGCAATGCCAGTGCAAACAACAAATATGGGATGATTGTCATTTGCCTTTGCAGGCTAATCAATGGCAATAAAAGGTATGGGGTTGGTTTGGAAGGGACAAAGCTGCTACCTTGCTTTAGAACCCTATTTTACATTAAAGCATCTCTTAGTCAGGAGACTAGAATCAGAAGCAGTCTATAATCTTTTATTATGAATGTGTTACTCAGAGAAACATGACTGACCTATGTTTGCTGTACTGAAATTCAGTCCAGACTATAAGATTTTTGAAGACTAACATGAGCATATTTTTAATAGTTATACCTATTGCCCAATCGCAGGCTGACAGCCATTTTTTGAAAGCTGGTAGCTAAGGTGTAACTACTCTTGTTGCAACTAGTTTTGGGTATCTGGAGTAAATTTCCAACAAGAACACTGTTGACATGAAGTTTGCTTGACCTCCTTGGTTTGTTTGGGATTTGTTGAATGATCCAATTTCCTTCCAGTGTTCAAAACTATACAAAAACATTATTCAGCTTCCAACCAAAAAATTGTGCTTGTTTGTGTCTTTGTGATTGTGCCAGGGATATTAGCTTGAAAACTCCAACAAAGAAAGAACTGATACAGTATAGACAATATGGGTGTTTATTTTATGCTATTGCCAGTTTTTTTTTTTTTTTAATTGTCTGTTGGATGCAGATCTGTCCACTGTCTAATGTACGTGTCTGGATTTAGTTCACAAGTATGAGTTGTAGTTCCATTGCTTAGTAAGGGAGTGCAGGGAAGCCTGGCAATTAATAAAGGTGTCAGACATAGGTCTACTTTTCCATTAAGCTGGAATATCCCTTTAATCTCTCTTCTTTGTTCCCTGAGCTTGAATATATTGTGCACACACAGGCACATACACATACACACACACATGCACACACGCACACGCACACATCAATATTAGCCTTACTTGCCCTCTCAAGGTAGTTTTCTGATCTCACTGTCCCATTGTGTGTAAATCCTACTAAATTTATTTAATCACCCCACAGGGATGGCCACTTCTCCCTCTTGGCAGTCATTAACCCACTGTTTTGGTCACTGATTCTGTAAGAGTCTGTAGGTGGAAAGTGTTCTCATCTGGAACTAAATTCTGCATATTTATATATTTAAAAGGAGAGAAAATTGTCTGTGCTACGAAACAGTGCAGGGCTTGAAAACCTCCATGACAAGATTTATGGTACACTGCTTTCACTAACACCCACTCCATGTCAAACTCATTGAAGACACTTGATTACCTTCTACAGCTGAACCCCAGGCATCCACCTTTATTTACAGCGTCTTTAAAATATTGTTCACAGAACATCTTGGTTTATAAAGGCAAAATGTCTGGGCAGCAAAAGTGACTTCATATAGCTAAATCTCATCCATGCAAAGTCTACGGAATGCTTTGGCAATAAAGATATATTCTTGGTTTGTCATCTAAGGGGCGCTTATAGCAGATGTAAAAAAGCTGATTAGATACACATTTACTTTTCAAATTCATGCTGTCCTTCTCACTGATCAGCAAATCTGAGACTTGTATATGGGGCCGTTCCATGAAACCGAAGGAAACAAAACAAGCTCAAATTCATTGCCTTTACCTATTTAACTAATTTAACTGTTTAAGTTTTCCCATAAATTTTATGGAAAAATTAAACAATAATTCTTATTGGTTGCAATAGGCAACAGCTCTGTTTTTTTGCTCATTCTTTGTTTTCCAGTTGTTATGAATCCCAATAGCTCTAATTGTAAGGCAGGATGCTGTTTAGAGTCTGGAACTCTGCACAGGTCTATTACAGGATTCTGGAGGTGGCCGCATACACAGAAACTTTATTACATTGTAACAGGTCTGTGCCTGGACTCTGGGTACTAAGTAATATTATTTATTACACGTACTGATATAGCACTGACAATTTACATAGCGCTTTACATATATGTTGTACATTCACATCAGTGCCTGCCCTCAAGGAGCTTACAATCTAAGGTCCCTAACTCACATTCATACATACTTAGGCCATATTAGTCAAGATCCAATTAACCTACCAGAATGTCTTTGAAGCCCTGTACACACGATCGGATTTCCGATGGAATAAAATCCAATTGATTTTTACATCGGATTTCCGATGAAGCTGACTTCCATCAGTCTTGCCTACACACCATCAGTCAAAAATCCGACCGTCCCAAACGCCGTGACGTAAAACACTCCGACGAGCCGAGAAAAATTAAGTTCAATGCTTTTGAGCATGCGTCGACTTGATTCTGAGCATGTGTGGATTTTTTCTCCGATGGAGTTCCACACAGACAATCGGAATTTGCTATCGTTTTTTTTATACCGATGGAAAAAAGACCGATGGGGCCCACACACGATCGGACTGTTTTCATCGGTAAAGGCTTAAGAGTGTGTGAGAAAACCACAGTACCAGGAAAAAAAAACACACAGGCACAGGGAGAACATGCAAACTACAGGTAGGTTGTGCCATGGTTGGGATTGGAACTAATGACCCTAGTGCTGCCAGGCGGAAGTGCTAACCACTGCCACTGCTTTTTGAAATTCCATAGTTACAAGAAACATCTGAACAACTTATATAGAGATGCTACTACTTCCTCTACCTCTAATTTTATGACTGGGTGGTTTTGATAAAGTCACGCCTATAATTTACATACAATGTATATTGCACTGGCCCTGGCAAGGAAATCCTTGCATTTTTTGCTGTGTATAACTGAACATTTTAATGTTATGATTTCACTCTATTTTGTATCTTTCAATTTCCTCGTCCATCTATTCATCCATCCCTCATCTAGCTGGCTATTAAGATACTACAGGTTCACTAGTGCTAGAAACTTTATAAAGTTTATGTATTTTGTGAATGCATGTTCAACTGGAGAGAGATCTACTGTTGCTGAGCATTGCTGTATAGCAGTGGTATAGCTTGGAACAGGACCTCCCCTAAACTTTAATCCCTTACCCATTGCTCTAGATCAGCCATTCTCAACCAGGGTTCCGTGGAACCCTAAGGTTCCTCCAGAGGTGGCTAGGGGTTCCTTGAGCTGTGGCTGATTTACCTCCTGTTTGATGGTGCCGACATAATTCTGAGCCAATTCCACTTGGAGGAGCCAGTGATATGACACCAATGATCTTTATAGCTCTCTGTAAAGGGGGCCATTCTTACCACCACTGTAAAAAAGGGCATTCTTCTCACTGACCACCAAAGTAAGGGGCATTGTTACCACTGACCCCCAATGAATGGGTTTTATTAGGGGTTCCCCGAGACCTGAAAATTATTTTAAGGGTTCCCCTGGGGTAAAAAGGTTGAGAAAGGCTGCTCTAGATTAAAATCCCTAACCATCATGACACCTTTAACACATAACAGAGCTACCCCATTGCCTACTGTATCGAAAACCTCCAACCCTGATAAGTCCCCTTCTTCACCTAACTCACTCCTATACCTACTCCACCTTCTACAGTATGTCCCATCTTCCCCAGAAGGATTGACCAGCCACATACTTGCTCAAAGTGATAGCAATGAAGAGGGCATTTGGATATTGCTAGATTGGCTGTATGGGTCCTCGGGAGCAGAGGTCGGTTTTGACCCAGTTTTAGGCGTTATTATCCCTGTTATTACATCAGTGCTATGTCTAGGCCGTAGAAATGTATGATGAATCCTCCTGCACATTATTATTTATTACAACTGTCATTTGCGCTTTCTCCTGCGTTTACTAGCAACACCTAATCAGATTTAAGGGAGTTAAGGTAAACCCCAACCTCTAAGTATGAGTAAAAAATAAGATAAAAGAGGACAGCCGCACTCCAATCCAACGTCTAAGTATGAGTACGGTAATTGTAAAACTGTATAGTTTTTAAAAACGTCAACCTGGGGGAGGTATCACGTATCAGCTGAGCCTGCAACATATATGCATACATTCAAACTAAAGTTCCTGGTGACTGAAGTAATATTCTGAGCTTGGAGTGGGGGTTGAGGATAGAGAGACCTTAATGCACAACCTCCATGCAAATCGGAGAAGGCTGATTCATTGTACCCAGAGGTCCTACAAACCTGGCAGTCCTCACTCTGATGTGCAGTGATACCAGAAAGAGTATGATCAGCGTAGTTCATTTTGCCGTGTCACCAACCCAATGACAGACAAACAATGGGTGAGCGTTCCAGCAGAAGCCAGAATAACCAAATTAAATTGTGATCATTTCTGGCTTCACGCATTCAAAAAATTAAAATTTTTCTTGGATTTCCACCACTGGGACTTTGAAAATAAAAACACTGGTTAGTTTGATTGTTACTCCTTCGGTAAACTGGCCTTTTGATACTACTAACGTCACCAATCAAAAACCAACACAGAACATTACATCTAAAAATATGTTTTTTTTTTAAATGGCAAAGAAAAACTCCCTGCCAGAACATTTAAATCTGGATATTCACATGTCCTATTGCTGCACAATAAACAATATTTAAACCGGCTGGTTGTTTGTTTAGAACGAGCCTTTAAGCAAAGCCGATGCAGATGTAGGAGGACCAGTCCAGAATTCACTGTTCAGAAATGGAATGCTGTCAACTCCTTTTATTTTGGTTTCTGTTTGATGGTATTTTTTTTTCTTTAGGAATACCTTTACAGCCTATTAAAGAACAGGTCTTGTGTACATATACACAGTGACATGCAGAGTGCACTTCAGAATGGGTTCTCGGAGCCTGGTTGGGCAGTTAACAGTGTATGCCTAAAGAGTGCAAGTGTGATTCCAGGGCAGACGGTAGTGCTGCAAGAACCGCAAGCCATAAGCCAGCCAGCAGCAGGTGTGAACTACATAAAACAGGATTAAGAGAGTGCCAGAGTGTACACTAAAAACAGAAACCACACGCCCATATTGCCCCATCTTCAAAGGGACGGGAGTCAGAAGTCAGTGGCAGCCTTGCATTCCCTGTTTACTAAACAGCACTCAGTTCGCTGTGCAAACTGATCTGTTCAGCTGCGACAAGCTTAACCCTTCATTAAAGACAGTCAGAGGCAAACTCCTTTAAATAGGGCACATAACAAGCTTGGATCATTCGCACTTCATTTTCTTTGTGATAACATCTTGTTGGATAAGTGCCAAAATGATATTTCTCCTAGAAATTAGCAGCACGTTTCCACAGTTGAGCAATAAAAAAAAATATGAAAAAATATTTTTTTTTTTTCTCTAAAAGTGGTACTGTTTGCCCCATTTTATTGTCCACTTGTGGATGTCATGCCAGTAGCACTGTATGCTTAGAGCCCAGGGATATCATACTTCTTTGACTGCTTAAGTGCCACCCGGGTTAATTGGTGATCCAGAGTATTGGCAATGGATACATTGTACCAGCATATATGATGTCATGGATGCATAGTCTGGCCCCATAGGTGTGCGCACAGGGTGTGCCAGGTGTGCCCAGGCACACCCTAATCACCCTGTGCAGCACAGATTTCCCCTACTGCACTGGTTCCCCCCTCCTTCCCCCGCAGCGCTTCCGGCTTCCCTACTCTCCTCTCCCTTCAGCTGTTGCTGCGGATGAGTGGGGGAGGGGCCAGTAAATATGTAACTTACTGGCCCCTTCCCTTTCATCGTGAGTGATCGGTACTATGTGTTTGATCTTTGGGGTGCACACCCTAATGCAATAGGCTGCGCACACCTATGTCTGGCCCATATCTGGTTTGGGCACTGAATTGGGTGAATGAATTCTGGGAAACATAGCCCCAGTATTCCAGCTACATTACAGATTGTGAGCTGATGTTGCTTTTCCCCAAAACTGTGTAATTTAAAGAGAAAATCCAGTTAACCTCCCCATTTTATTTTTTTTTGGCCGGCTGACCTGATGGTGGTATCTGCACATTTCAGATACTCACCCATCCAGTGGATACAGCGTTGACCTGCTGAGATTATCTCATGCTCGGCCATAGCTCCGTCCCACGCCTCCATGTTCTCTCTGATGTCATCGAGAGGCCTGCTGGCTCTTCCAGGTTCAGCAGGTGGGCCTCTCAATGACCCGCCAATAAGCCCGCACCCTCCGTCTGTTCTTCAAGGAAAGGCTATGCATCCTGGAATATGTGACGTACATATCCTGGGCTGGGAGGCACAGGGGCAGTGTGTGCATAATTCACCTAAGGCGAGTGACATGCATGGGGAGAAAAGGCGGACTTTCAATTAAAAAAAAAGACGTAAATAAAAGAAAAGAGAATGCCCTATTCCTGCAAAGGAAGGGAGAAGGGGTGGAGAGGTGGAATTTTACTCAGGAGGGTGACGATCTGCTTTCAGTCAGGATTCACACTGCAGATCCTGCACATATTAAAATAATCAATTTTTATACATCAAGGCACACCACATTAGGGCAGCCCATACATTTTGAGTGGGTTTGCAGCTTAAAAAATATGTAAACCCAACATTTCATATTCCTGATATGTGCCTGCTGTACCAGGTACTTGTATGAGAAAGTATCCTGTTCTCTTTGTATTGCTTCCTTTGTGTGAAATATCTGGTGTTCCTGCAAGCCCCTCTGCTTTCCTAATAAAAACTGACCACACTATGCTGGAGAGCACACTGTGGTAAGTTCTCTAGCCGTGCTGGGAACTCAGCCTGCTCTCCTCCAATGATAAGACTAGTCCTGACACGCCCCCCTGCACAGCCTTTCACAGGGAAGCTCAGTGTGATGATGTTTCTCCTCTCTTTAGCTCTTATGCAGCTGAGAACTGAGGGAATGCGATGTACTTAAAAAACAGAAAATAAGGTATTTGTAATGTTTTTTTTTTTTTTTTATATCTATACACAAATGTTTTGCCTTTCATTTCTATTTTAAACTGCATAGGTTATTTTACAAGGTGATCGTTTACAATAACTTTAACTCAACGGACCTGTACTTTGCTTTTTTTCAAGACACACATGTGGGTTCACACATGGGTGTTATTGTGTGTTACAAGTATGTGTGTTGAGGTACATTGGCAAGGTCCTTTGGGTGCTATTATAAAAATTAGCAACACAAAACACCAAGCTTTGGATCATGCCCTTCAGTAAAACATGCATTACTGCCGCGCACAGATCTGAATGGCGCTTAAAGGAGCAAAGGATTAATTATTAATTAATATGGTTAATAGAATAAATAAAACACACAATAACGTAACAACATTTTATAGGAAGGTTGAAGATTATTTGTACATTGTTAATATTTATTAGTGTTAATTTCAAAATGTATCTGCTTCTCTGTCTATATCCCATATTTGATATATAGGATGACCTGTATAATGCCTTGTAGCATGGATTTGTTTATTCTTGAAGCCATTGCAAAATTATGCCATTTCAGAGTTACAAAGTTGCCTTTAGCTGTTCTCGGTCTGATAGCGATAGCCCTCAATAAAGCAACTGATGGAAGCTGCACTCAGTAGGGCTAGCTGTCAGCTTCCGATGATGTCAAGTGACTGATGTCATCTTACCTGTCAGGGTCACAAGTGCATCTGTCACTGGGATGCATAGAACGGCTAAATAAAGGCCGAGTCCAGGACCTAAATATAGTATCGGCAGGCTGAAAGAGACAACGGTAACCTGAGCCGACATATGATGATTGTTTTCCTTGGCTTTCTAATTTAAGGTTCGTTCAGCTGTGTGTAGATATTGTAACTATTGAAGTGTATTTGTCACGAAAAAATGAATCAGAATTTACACAGTGTCACATACAGGCATACCCCACTTTTAAGTACACAATTGGGTGTAGGAACAAAGGGCATAGTTGTCTGATCCATGTACCTGAGCTGTAAGAAGCTGTGCTGCTCCAATTCTACTTGTGAAAATTGAACTTGAACTATGAGAAAAAACATGGCTTAAGATGCCCAAAGACTCTAGAGGCCAATTGGATGAGCACCTATGGTCCAGCCACCCTCCAGCACCTCTGACACATGGGGTTGATTTACTTAAGGCAAATAGACTGTGCACTTTGCAAAGTGCAGTTGCACTCTGCAAGTGCAGTTGTTTCAGAGCTTAGTAAATGAGGTAAAGCTTCACTTTGCAAAGACTACCCAATCACATGCAAGGAAAATGTTATAAACTGCATTTTTGCTTGCACATGATTGGATGATGGAAATCAGCAAAGTTTTTGCTCATTTACTAAGCTCTGGAGCAACTGCTATCTGCCTTTAGTAAATCAACTCCTTCTTTTTTGGTAAAGATGGCTTGAGTTTTTGTAAGGTGACTGCCCAGATTAATATGCAGCGTTGGCTTATTACTGACGGGCTACAGCTGAAAATCCCTTTGGACACAGCGCAGACCAGTCACATGACATCCTAAATGGATGCTGCGGTCTTGGGGTTGTGAAATGACTGTTCTTCCAGGCTTAGGGCAAATGCCTTTCTTTCTTTAAACTCATATCTATACACACTGTAATGCTAATTTTAATGACACATCTGGGAAAATAGCTGCAGCCAGCTGTTTAATTTCAGCAAGTGTTTGCATCTTGCTGTTATTGTATGTTGCATGGACAAAAGGCTTACTAGTTACAAGACTGGCAAAACTTCCTATCTGTCCTTGTAAGCTCACCTCCTGCTTTCTTTCAAGGAGTCAGCTGCAGGAAACCGTTCCCCGTCAATCTCAATGTCTGTATTTATATATTTGTGAATGTTTTGCTAGCTTTTTTTGCATGAAGTAAGCCTACAGTTATATGTAGGTAGGGGTGAATCCTGAGAATACAGGGGGCAGGACAAGGGGAGGACAAGAAAAGTAGCAAGGACAAAACTACACATTGGTCTTTGACCGATAGAGTCTTCTAGAATCTGAGTTCTTTTAACAGCTCACACCAGAAGAACAATTTCTAGCAGACATATAATATGGGGCTATGTGCACTCCTTGTTTTGTTTTTTTGTTTTTTATGATTATGAACTTAAGCTGGACCTGCAATAAATGAGACAAATCAATTCAGAACTTTTTGGATTGAGGTCCTCTAAAGGCTAACATATTTAATTTGATTAAAGTTAACTTCCAATGGCTAGTGAGTGAGTGAGTGAGTGAGTGAATAACTTGTATAGCGCTACAAATGCGAACTGAATCGCCTCAAGGTGCTTTGCATCCAGTGACGTCCTCCTGATCCATCAGAATAGGTGGGTCTTATGTTTTTTCCTGAAGGCCCGATGGTTTTCTTCCATGCGGATATCCATGGGTAGAGCGTTCCATAGCCGTGGTCCTTGGACTGCAAATCTTCATTCTCCCTTTGATTTGTAGCGGGACTTGGGGATGTGAAGGAGGTTTCAGAACCCAGAGAAAACAATGCCAGGTGTCCTCTCCAGGCATACATACAGTGGAAAACAGCACACAGATATAGCTTTAGCATGTACAGATCAACCAATTAAATCACAGACATCTTACCTAAATACAAAAAACGTTATATTAACAGGGGCATGCCCAAATAAGTTGTAAAAAATATTAGAGCCATGGTTAACATGGGTTCTGACCCTGGTACTGGGGACCATGGTTACTAACGATTCCAACCCTGGTAAAATTTTGAACTAACTTCTGTAGGGTTTTTGTACTGAGAAATGCATTGATGTGTTTCATCCTATTTATAGTACATAGTTTTCTTTCTATCTTGAAGGGAGCAGGCAGAGACCAATGTGGGAATGTGATTGCGCATGAAATAAGCAAGGCCACGCAGAAGCCTGCTGCTTCAATGTCCAACTTTCTTATTGAGTTAGTTTGTTGCTACTGAAAATATTCATTAAATAAAGGTAATCCCCTTTCTGATATGGTCAGTAATTACCATATTTTGCATCAGCATCAAGAAATTTTTCAGGTATACTCACTCTTTGCCAAGCCAAAGTAAAAATACACGTGGTATTACATCAATTTAAAGTTATAAAATAACATTATCAGAAGCACGCATTTCTTTTTTACTTTATCAGATGAACGTGTCTACAGAAGTGCATGTAAATTTGTAAAATTTTGGAAGGATATAAGTAGCAAACATTAAATAATGAAATATATTAGCTGATTATAACAGCATACCTATTAGATATATTGAATATATATTTTAAATATATTATATCATGTTATATATATGTAGCACTACCCCTGTAGGAGCTGCTGGTTTAAATTTGGGCCTGCCGTTACCTTACTGTTCCGTATGCTCGTCTCAGGGTTTCTCCTTGAAGAGTTGTCCAGAAGAAGTTTGCACCAACACAAAGTCTCTTTCAAGGGTTTTATTGAAGAAAGATTCCAATAGAGGGGGTTGAAGGGATGTGTAGGACTCAGGTACCTTAGTTGAGGATCACAGGAATCTTCCTAGGTCCAGAGGAACAACTGTCTCCACACTGGACTCAGCAAACACTGGATAGGCCCACTCTCACCGGCCTAGCAACCGATACGTAGCTCGATCACATATAGTCTCTGCCACAGACTTGGTGAAAATAGAAGTCTCTGCCACAGACTTGGTGAAAATAGAACAGTCTCTGCCACAGACTTGGTGTAACCCTTCCCTGGGTTACCTTCTGAATAAAGAACACAGCTCTCAGTGCCAGGATCTTCCAGCCATTCCGGCAGCACTGTGAGGTAGATTATGATCCGGATGCATCCTCCAATTGAGTCCTCAATTGCTTGGTCCCTTCCAGTAGGTAAGGCGACACAGGATCATCCCCGGATCAGTAGGCCCCCAGTAACTCCTGGGCCTACATCTCAGTAACAGAGCCTCAGGCCAACGTGGCCCAGAGGCCAAAACTGCCAGCACTTCTTCCCTGAGGCCATGAGGGCCCTCAAGTCAGGATCGGGCGGGTGGTGCCCACCACCAACGAATGACAACCCCACAAAATGGTGTCTGTCTCTTAAGTACCCTCTCCCAGAATGCACAGTGGGTTGACCACACCCCTGAGCCGCTTCTGAGAAAGAGATACCCAATGCATTCAGCCTGTTGCCTTTCCTATCCTGACCAGTGGTGACAGCGACATCCCACTGTCAGGAGGAAAATCATGCAACCAGCTGAACTGAAACAAAGTACAATTTGTAACACAATCCTTCTGAGCCAAACTATTGCTCAGACAACTATAATTTTAACACATAGCGCCCACTCAGTGGGAGCAGGGCGCTACATATATATATATATATATATATATATATAGAGAGAGAGAGAGAGAGATAGAGAGTCCTTCAAACTACAGGCCTGTCAGTCTAACATCGATAGTTTGTAAACTATTGGAGGGGATAATGGACTATATCCAAGAATTTGCTGATGAAAACAGTATCAGAAGCAGTAATCAGCATTCAGGTTTTGCTGACGACACACAACTAAGTAGGGCAATAACTTCACAGCAAGATATAGAAATTTACAAGAAGACTTGAATAAAATAATGGGGTGGGCAACTACATGGCAAACGAGGTTGAATGTTGAAAAAATGTAAATGAATGCACTTGGGGGATAAAAATATAAATGCAAGTTACTCACTAGGGAGACAACTTGTGGGGGAATCCGAGATGGAGAAAGATCTGGGGGTCCTAGTTGAAGATAGACTGAGCAATAGCATGCAATGTCAAGCTGCAGCAAGCAAAGCTAGCAGAATATTAGCAGGCATTAAAAAGGGAAGATACTCCAGAGATAAAACAATAATCCTGACACTTATTAAAACTCTGGTACAGCCAGAGTATCCTGTCCAGTTCTGGTCACCAAACTTCAGGAAGGATTTGCTGGAACTGGAGAGAGTCCAGAGAAGGGCAACAATATTAATAAGGGGACTGGAGGACCTCAATTAGGAGGAATGACTACAAGCACTAAATGTACTCTCCCTGGAGAAGAGACATGATAGCGATATACAAATACCACAATGGTAGGAAATGGTAGCTTTTGTAGGAAACTATTCAGTCTCAGGGAGTGTAAGAAGACACGGAGCCACACAATGAGATTGGAGGAGAACCTTAAGCTGCGTAGGGGGGTTTTTACTGTCAGGGCAGTTAGGATGTGGAACTCTCCTCCACAATCGGTGGTGTCAGTAGGAAGTATTGATAGTTTTAAAAGACTCTTAGGTGTGTATCTTAGGCAGGGATAGGCAACCTTGGCCCTCCAGCTGTTCTGAAACTACAAGTCCCATGAGACATTGCAAGACCCTGACAATCACAGTCATGACTCCTAGAGGCAGAGGCATGATGGGATTTGTAGTTTCACCACAGCTGGAGGGCCGAGGTTGAACTTAGTGAACACAATATACAGGGATAAGGGAAATGATTATCGACATGAACACACCAAGTGCACAGGTTGAACTGGATGGACTAGTGCCTTTATTCAACCTTACCAACTATATATTTATTACATTTAACACATTCAGAAAACATTTTAAAATATATTATCGGGTCACTCCTCTTCCTATGGTGTTTTAAGTGTTACAAGAAATAGAGCACTTTCATTTGAAATGTATAGAGGGTGATTCTAAATAGATCCAAAGGTGAGTGGATTCTTACCGATTCTGTCACCGGCAATTAATATCCATTGACAGAACCTCTAGTATGGCATTGTCCCAAAGGGGATATAAGCTAATGGCAAAGATTTCAGGCTTGTTATCAGTGTCATTTATCAGTGATCACATAGCAATCCAATGTTACAGAAATGCAGCATAAGCATAAAAATCTTATGGGGTAGGTAGATAGAGACAAACCTTTATGCTCTGCCTGAGAACTTTAAAGCTGCCTGGTAAATAAAAATGTGAACAAAACAAAAAATAATTCAGGTAAGTAAGGTAGGATCACTTCTGTAATATTGCTCTAGTCATGAAGGAGTTAACAGGGTAACCAAAATGAAGGCATGCAAATAGGCACAAAAATATACATATATATATATATATATATATATATATATATATATATATATATATATATATATATATATTTTTTATAAAGTCAGTGTGTTCCCTTGCATTCGTTTTAAAGTAACTCAATTCCCCATATGAATTTTTGAGCAAACTTGCCAGTAGTGTTTGAGTCGCTCCCGGTCTCCCATCGTCTGACAAAATAAAAAAAAAGAGCATCAACGGTGACACAACTAATCAGCATTCAAGGGGTTATCTGAAGCACAGTGCGGGCTTTGTGCTATACATCTTTGCGGCCGCACGCTGCTCTCTGCTACTGTGACAAGAGAGTGTACCTGGAAGACAAGGCCCTCCAAGCTGAGGCAGCTAGCATCAGACGGGGCGCTCTGCCATCTGTCCCACCTGCTGCACTCCTGTCCATCTGCTATCTGCAATAGCTCATTGCAGACTTCCACACAAGAGCACTTGGTCTGGAAAAACAGGCAGCGTGAATTATTTAGGTTGCTGTGTAAATACAAAAGAGGGGAGAGGCAGGGGTGAGGAATGAGGAAAAAGAGCCAAACAGCTACTGTATGTATGTACAGTATGTATAGGATTATTGATGGGGGTGTGTGCTGCAGCTTGTGTGATGTTATCTGTGCCTCAATGAAATAAACACGGAAACAGCTCATTTGGAACTGTGCACGTGTGTGTGTGTGTGTGTACATGCATGTGCTTGTGTGTGTGCATGTTACAGTTAAAGTGAACCTGTACTTCTCCTGGACTTAGTAATAGGTTAGCTTGATAATAGGCTGAATCTAGCCAGAGATTAATATATACTATTTATTGGCGTATAACACGCACAGGCGTATAACACGCACCCTAACTTTAAGGGGGACGTTTCAGGAAAAAAACTTTCCACAGCCCCCTGCGTATAACACACAGGCACAGTTTACTCTCTATTTTCAGGGTAAAAAACTGAGTGTTATACGCCAATAAATACAGTATATATTTTTTTTCGATCAGCTACCAGGCTGGAGAGAAAAAACAAGTGGATTTCCCCATCCACACAATCGAGATAGAGAAGTCCATCATTAGTTTGACTTCTGTTCAGCAGGAGTGACCACACATGAATCGATGATTGGCCGGTCTCTGCTGAACCAGCCATATTTATATCCATCTATGGCCAGCTTAAAATATATGTGAACTCTTACCTTGTAAAACAACCCACTCAGTTTAATATAGAAATGAAAGGCGCAAAACATTTGTGTGTATGTATGTATGTATGTATATATATATATATATATATATATATATATATATATATATATATATTATAAATACCTTTTTTATTTATTTTGTTATAAACAATCTCGTGACTTCTGTTCTCAGCTGCCTAAGAGAGAGGTTGGAGTGGGAAAACAACAGCACACTGATCCTTCCAATGAATGACTTGCACGGGGGTGTGTCAGCACAAGTCTTGGCCATTGGAGAACAAGCAGGCTGCTCTCCGAGCACAACCAGAATACTGACCACGCTGGGATGGATGTGCTCTCCTGCTTAATGTGGTCAGTTTGAAATAGGAAAGCAGGGGGACTGGGTGGATCACCGTGTATTTCACACAAAGGAAGCAATACAAAGAGAACAGGATACTTTTTAACACAGGTGCGTACAGGTGGTACAACAGACACATATCAGGAAAATTAGATCTTGGGATAACATATTCTTTAAGGTTACATTCACACCAGCCTCCTGTTTGGTTAACTTAAAGGAGTTGTAAAGGCAGAAGGTTTTTTATCTTAATGCATTCTATGCATTAAGATAAAAAACCTTTTGTGTGTAGCAGCCATTCCAGCACCCCTCTAATTACTTACCTGAGCCCCATCTCTCTCCTGCGATGTCCATGAATGTCTTGGCCATCCAGGACACTCCTCCTTATTGCCCCCATAGGAAGCTGCTGACTGTGGGGGCAATCAATAGGAGGGCGGGGCCAAGAGCAGCAAAGAGGGACCCAAGAAGAGGAGGATACGGGCTGCTCTGTGAGAAACCAACAACACAGAGGCAAATATAACATGTTTGTTATTTAAACAAACAAAAAAATTACACTGTACAATCACTTTAAATGCAGGAGAAATTGTTGACAAAAAGAGAAACAAATTGTATGCTTCCCAGATCTAGATCTTCTGCATTTAAATGTATGCGTGTTTATGTGCATTTAGGCACAGAGTATCTAGTCTATTCTATTTTCTCTAAACGTAGCTAAACTGAAGGCATCCTAATACAGGTAAACACAGAGGGGTGGATTTACTAAAGGCAACTAAGCTTTTCACTTTGCAAGGGAAGTTGCACTTTGGAAGGGAATTTTTCCCAGAGCTTAGTGAATGAGGGGAAGCTCTGCTGAATTTCAACATCCAATCATGTTTTTTTTTTTCTCTTGCATATGATTGGGTATTATTTGAAAAGTGAAACTTCACCACAGTCACTAAGCTCTGAAGGAAAATTGCCTTGCAAAGTGAACAGCCAATTTGCCTTTAGTAAATCAATTGTGAATTATATCACTTAAAAGCATTGATATCCATTTAGAAATGTCCTATAAAAACATATAAACACATGTATGTCATTGCCAGTGTGAATGAGGCCTAGGAAGTTTACACTGCATCCCCCCAAAAAATCCTGGCAAGTTTTAACCATGTAAACATTATAACTTGCTAATGGTTATGCAGAGATGAGATGTGTCAGAATGGGGCCCTAGGAAAGATAACAGCTTTGACCCCCCCTTCCCTTCGATTGACATTGATAAGCTTTGTAATAAGCACAGAGGCCTCCTAATTTACATGGCCTGTGTTGGCATGGCCCTATCATATATCTTCTCATTCAAAATGACAGGTAGGTACACAACTTTGACCAGTTGTACTGTGCTCCTGGTTTAAGGCATGCTCACACCATATTCAATGAGCTGTATGATCTGCATAAATCAATGTAGGTTCAACACAAGGGCAAATTGAAAATATAATGCTGGGCTGGGGTGCGCTGTGGTGTGTTGTATAAAAATGCAGCATGTCTGCATATCTACACAGCGCAGCACAAGGCCCCACAGTACATTGCAACACGCTGTGCTGCATAGAGTTGGATGAAGTGTCATTCTGTGACACTTCAATAAAGTAAAACAAAAAAAAAATATGTACACTGTGTGATCCTTTGTAACAACACATTGCACCACAACACACATCAAGGTGCAAGTATTTTAGTGCATGGGCTGGTGTGAACAAGCTGTGACTGCAAGAGTATGAAGGTTGTAGTTGAACCCCCTGGACATCCACGGGGACCCTAGACTCCTGCTAGGCTCTTAGGCTTCTCCTAGTCTGCCTTGTGAATGATCCAGCTCTGGGGTTATGGACACTCCTACCACCTCACAGGAGGTGATTGAACAATGAGGCACTGGGCACTGCTATGTGGGAGTGTCACATGTCCTCCCATACCCAGAAGTACCGGGGTTATTACAGGTTTCAGTGGTGGGGAAATACGTAGACTGTAAGTATTAAAGTAGCAGTCCAGTCAAATGCTAACTATACTTAAACCTGCTCCCACCCTTATACTAACTACCCTGTAAAGCAGTGGTCTCCAAACTGTAGCCCGGGGGCTGGATGCGGCCTTTTGCTTGCTTTTATCTGGCCTTTGGGGCAATATTTCATCCACTGATTCCAATGATGGGGCAAAATTCCTCCCAATGACACCAAGGATAGGGCACAATTCCTACCAATGACACCAACGATGGGGCACAATGTCTCCCAATGACACAGCAATGGGGCACGGTTCCTCTCACTGACACCAAAGATGGGGCATTGTTTAATTTCACGGATACTGGGACATTTTCTGCTCTACTCTCTGGACCCCCTAAGGTCTGAAGGACAGAAAACTGGCTCTTTGTTTAGAAAGATTGGAGACCCCTGCTGTAAAGGAAAGATGCCTATACTTACCTATTCTGGGGGCTCTCCAGCCCAGTCACGTGATCTCTCCAGCGTCCAACTTTAGTAAAGAGGAGAGATTGCTGACAACAGCTGCAGAGCTTGGGCGATGACGTCACCCATAGGCTGACCATGGGGCATCCGTTGTCAGCTGTCCCTCCTCTACACTGAAACTGGCACTGGGAGCATATCACATAACTGGACCAGAGCATCCTCAGAATAGGTAAGTCATCTTTCCTCTAAAGGGTAGTTAGAACAAGGCTTAGAATGGGGGGGAGAAGGTTTTAGTATAGTGGACTGGACTTCTACTTTAACTTCTGGTTATTCCTATATACACGTGAAACTTTGGACTAAGCCTAACCCATGCAAAGTACAGGTCTTCATTAAATCCACATCTTTGACCTTTGAATACATCTAAAAAAAGTACCTTTTTATAATTTAAACATATTCTGCTGATCACAGCCAGGCAGAACACACCAAAAGAACACATGGCTTGTACTTCAAAAATGTCATGCTGCTGTTGTAGAGAATCAGTAGACATGTGTGATTTGTTTCACACGAATTGAAAATTCGTACGAATTTCGGAAAATTCGTACGAATTTCGGAAAATTCGTACATTCGGAAGCATCCGAAATACAAATTTCTATTCTTGCGAATTTTATACGAAATACGAAATTTCGTTGACAAATTTTGTTTCGGGAGTGGGAGACTGCTCAGACTGGTACTGGTAGTTTGTTAATATCGTTTTATTACTGTCATAATAATTACGATTATTCGTTATGATGAAGTTAAAAACCCAGGAAGTCAGCAAAGCACAGGGATAATGGGAGCCCCTCATAATGAGCACAGCAGGGGTACAGCCCCAGGAGGAAGTCAGCACAGCACAGGGATGGTGGGAGCCCCTCATAATGAGCACAGCACAGGGATGGTGGGAGCCCCTCATAATGAGCACAGTACAGGGATGGTGGGAGCCCCTCATAATGAGCACAGCACAGGGATGGTGGGAGCCCCTCATAATGAGCACAGCAGGGGTACAGTCCCAGGAGGAAGTCAGCACAGCACAGGAATGGTGGGAGCCCCTCATAACGAATGTTCATAATTGTTACGAAAAGTTAACGAACCTAACGAACTTTCGTATTTCGTACGAATCCAAATTGAATTTCGGACACGAATTACGAAATACGAATTAACGGGCTACTACAAACCCAGGAAGTCAGCACAGCACAGGGATGATGGGAGCCCCTAATAATGAGCACAGCAAGGGTACAGCCCCAGGAGGAAGTCAGCACAGCACAGGGATGGTGGGAGCCCCTCATAATGAGCATAATGAGTCGACGACTGCCATATTGATATAGGTATTTTTTGCTTTTTAAACTCATCATAACGAATGTTTGTAATTGTTACGAAAAGTTAACGAATCTAACGAAAATTCGTATTTTCTACGAAACAAATCCAAATTGAATTTCGGACACAAATTACGAAATACGAATTTTCGTCTAATACGAAACGGAACGGAACGAAACAAAACAAAACAAATTTATTGACGGTGCACATGTCTAGTAATCAGCAGCTGTATTGTCAGGGTGTATTTGGGTCTCTGACTCAAAAACTGGATGGTGCATAGAATAACAAGTTGTATACACTGAAGGTAATCATCCGGAATGGCCTTGCCACAAATTAGTTTTCTTTTTATTACTCTCGTGCTAATTGCTTGGCTCTCATACCGACCCTCTGGCTTCAAAACTTGAAGTCACTGACCCGGAACAGGTGAGCAGGTAAATTCATTTCTTAGACTTTCTTGGTCTGCATTCCTGTTTTTGATCAAGTGACTTGGAGAATACTAAAGCCACTTGGTCACAGCCATGCAACTAGCATTTTCAAAAGAAGGTCAATGCCAATACGTGTATTATTCTTTTATAACAGGTTATTTCAAGCTCAGTTACCCCTTATGGAAAATGCATGATGAGATTGGGTGGTGCTTTCGGGGCAACCAACAGCTCGAATTTTGGCCAGTTCAGCAGGAATCAGCAGAAATTCAAGCTGTCAATTGAGATCTTAAAAGGGAGGACAGTTCACCATTGCTTACTGCTCAAGGAACCCCAAGCAACCTTAGGAGGAACACAAGTGTTCCATGGAGCCCTGGTTAAGGAAAGTTAATTTAGATTGTTTTGCAAACAAGTATCTCTGCTGCACTGCAATGCAGTACCTCTTTGCAGCAAGAAAAAAAAAAGACAAAATTTCCATCTTGTTTTTTAGTTCAGCATCTGTGCACTCCGGACAGATAAATACATGCATTTATGTAAATGTGCAATGCACGCTGGCAACTATAGCCTATTCTGGCTTTACTACACTAGTAAAATGCTAAGGAAGTGATCTAATAGCAGCGAAGTGTAGTGTTATAAATTAGCAGCTCATGCTGGCAAATATAGAACTTTTTCTGCTGCCAACATGAAATCCTGTAATAGGGAACTCAGCAAAACTCAGTAAGCCTTGATGAAGTTGTGGCTTGTAGGTACATAGGCTCCGGTGCTCTAGGCCCATTTACTAGACCAAGAAAAGTGTTGTAAAACTATGCAATTAAATTTTTTGCTTTTACGAATGTGCATTTGCGCCCCATTCATTAGGCTAAGTGAAAATCCCCATTGATTTTAGTAAATAAAAAAAATAAAGGCTGCACAGACGCAGTCCACTCCTATTCCCATTGGTTAAAGTGTACATAACCACAATAACTAAAATCTCATAGAAGGTTTATTTTTGTACATTATTAGGTATGAAGCATTTATAAAAATAATACCTGGTGAAACTGACATGAAGGTTCTAGTTCAGGTTCTTGTTGGTGACAGCCCCCTTTCAGTTGTCTTGTCACAGAGGCTTCTGATGGACATTACAAGTGGCTCTTTCGACAAACTTTTAGCAGTTATGGTGGTCTACTTTTTTCTCCATCTGGAAATCCACCCAAGTAATCTCCATGCAGTTATTGTTGCAGTACATAGGAAGTGGCTGAAAGAGGCCGCCGTGGATTAGCAGCACTGAAAAGCAACAATAGATAAAATCATGTAATTCAGTTGGAGCTTATGTCTTTTTTTTTACTCAATTGCCAAAGCATAAGCATTAAAAGTATTAACAATACTATATATCAAAACATCCATATGCACATAAAGTAATGCAAACCAATTTTGTTTTTTTGTTTATGTATAGTTTGCTTTCATACCTGGCTTAGATTTTTTATGTTTGAAGAGAAGATAGAAGAGACAAAAAGTGAAGATATCCGTGCATTGTCATTTATGAATTATTATCAGCCGCGTCCGGAGCTTCCGTCTGTGAGCTGGATTCAGTAATAGCTCTGGAAGTCATAACTAAATCCTAACTGCACTTAGCGAACATCTCTAAGAAAATGTGCTACTAGTACTATTTTTTATTACTGCATCCTTCCTTCTTCCCTCCGTCCCTCCCTCTCTCCCTTCCTTCCTTCCCTCTCTTCCCTCCTTTCTCCCTCCTTTCCTTTCCTTTTCTGTCTTTCTTGCTGCTTTCCTCATTTCTTCCTCTCTACCTTTATTGCATCTCTCGTTACATCCTTCTTTACTTCTTTCTTCCTCCCTCCTATCCTTAAACCCTCCCTCTCTTCCTTTCTCCTTCCTTCGCTTTCTTTATTTTTTTTCTTTATTTCCCCCTCTCTCTCTTCCTCCCTCTTCCCCTACTCCTTCCTTCCTTCCCTCCCTTCCTTCCTTTCTTCCTTCCCTCCCTTCCTTCTTTTCTTCCTGCCCTTCCTTCCCTTCCTTCCTTCCTTCCTTCCTTCCCTCCCTTCCTTCCTTTCTTCCTTCCCTCCCTTCCCCCCTTCATTTCTTCCTTCCTTCCCTCCCTTCCTTCTTTTCTTCCTGCCCTTCCTTCCCTTCATTCCTTCCTTCCTTTCTCCCTTCCTTCTTTTCTTCCTGCCCTCCCTTCCTTCCCTTCATTCCTTCCTTCCTTCCCTCCCTTCCTTCTTTTCATCACGCCCTCCCTTCCTTCCCCTTCCCCTTCCCTCTCTTCCCTCCTTTGTCCCTCCCTCCCTTTCTTCTTTTCTTTTTTTTCTTTCTTACTACCTTCCTCATTTCTTCCTCCCTACCTTTATGGCATCTCTCGTTACCTCTTTCCCTACTCCTTTCTTCCTCCCTCTTATCCTTAACCCCCCCCCTCTTCCTTCCTCCCTCCTTCCCTCTCTTCCTTTCTCCCTCCCTTCTTTCTTTCGTTTTCTTTTCTTTCTTTCTTTTTCTTTCTTTCTTTTTTTCGTTCTTTCTTTTTCTTTCTTTCTTTTTCTCTTTCTTTCTTTCTTACTTTCTTTCTTTTTTTCTCTCTCTCTCTCCCTCCCCCTCTCTCTTTCTTCCTTCCTTCCCTCCCTTCCTTCTTTTCTTCACACCCTCCCTTCTTTCCTTCCTTCTCTTCCTTCCTTCCCCTTCCCTTTCTTCCTTCCTTTCTCCCTCCCTTTCTTCTTTTCTTTTTTTTCTTTCTTGCTACCTTCCTCATTTCTTCCTCCCTACCTTTATGGCATCTCTCGTTACCTCTTTCCCTACTCCTTTCTTCCTCCCTCTTTCCCTCTCTTCCTTTCTCCCTCCCTTCTTTCTTTCGTTTTCTTTCTTTCTTTTTCTTTCTTTCTTTCTTTCTTTCTTTCTTTCTTTCTTTCTTTCTTTCTTTCTTTCTTTCTTTCTTTCTTTCTTTTTCTTTCTTTCTTTCTTTCTTTCTTTCTTTCTTTCTTTCTCTCCCTCTCCCCTCCCCCTCTCTCTCTCTTTCTTCCTTCCTTCCCTCCCTTCCTTCCTTTTCTTCCTGACCTTCCTTCATTCCCTTCATTCCTTCCTTCCTTCCCTCCCTTCCTTCTTTTCTTCACACCCTCCCTTCCTTCCTTCCTTCCCCTTCCCTCTCTTCCTTTCTTTCTCCCTCCCTCCCTTTCTTCTTTTCTTTTTTCTTTCTTTCTTGCTATCTTCCTCATTTCTTCCTCCCTCTTATCCTTCTTTCTTTCTTTCTTTCTTTCTTTCTTTCCTTTCTTTCTTTCTTTCTTTCTTTCTTTTTTTTTTTCTTTCTTTCTTTCTTTTTTTTCTTTCTTTCTTTCTTTCTTTTGTGTCCAGCATTATTTAGCTCTTTCCTCCCCAGCCCTTCTGTCCCTGCCCCTTTTATTCATTGGATTTCAGTTTCACGCCCCTCCCATCCGCCATGATCTGTGTGTAATGCATAGAAAAGCAGAAAGACCCAGTGATGGCATCATTTGATCTAATATAAAGTATGTAATAAATATGTAATAGTTTTATTTAGAAATGTCATTAGCATGTTGATGAAGGGGAGAGGGAAGAACCAAGAATATAAGCAAGTTAAACTTCAGCGTTAAATACAGCAACGTGTTTGTCAGGCATGTTCTAATTAGAGAGCCAAGACAGTAATTCTGCAATTTTTGTTGCATCATTGAACCTGTAATTGTGCTGGGCATTCTATATGGCTTCTGTTTCTAAGCAAAACATATTCAAATCTTGATTTCCAAGTATAGTATCCAGCTGTAAAAAAATAATAATCACAAAAAAGAAATAAATGTACAGCTGTCTGTTGGGTCGACAAGAAAACAAACATTTCACAGGATGAATGCTTAAATAGGGTGGGTTGGTGTGATGCATTTGTCAGGCCGGGTTTAGATCTGCAAAGGCAGAGAAGACAGCTTGAATACACAGGCGCTCGGCTACTTGCAGAAGATTTGCACAAATTTCAACCGCTGCCTTCAAAAGGGATTTGACTGAATTGGATTTTTTAAGGTTAGCTCATGTCAAACCTATTAAGTTCAATTCACATGCAAAATCCCTTTTATGTTCCTTTCTGTTTTTTCCACATTTAGATTTTTTAAGCCAGTAAAGAAGGAAAGCATTATTAATAGCAGTCACAATTTTTTCAGATACAATATGTATAGAATGGGCTGCGCTGAACCCATAAATAACAATGTCACTTCAATATTATTAACTATAAAATGGGATTGTGCTGCAACAAAGATACCAAGGTGCTTTGTGTACATTGGACGGGCATATAATACCCATTGCGATGAGAGCTGAATATATCATACTGCACATTTTTCCCATACAAAGGGTGTCTGATAACTTAAAGAATAGCTAAACCATAAAGCAAAAATGTATTATATTGCCATTTACCAATTCTTAGATGTGGTGGCTGCAATAGTTCACTTTGTTTCTTTTTTCCCTTAGCCTTGGTTCAGTGCTGCTGCAGCATGATGCATTTTTCAGTGCACTTTTGTATTGCGATTTTATAAATTTTTTACTTTTTTTTTAAATTGTATATACAAAACTTCAAAATTGCACTAAAATCGCATGTATGTGCATTTTACACATTTTCTGGTGCTTTTCTATGTGGCAAAACATGCTGCAAAGAAGCTCCTGCACCTTTTCAAAAAAAAGCTGCACTGCATTGATTGAATGGGAAGCAAAGAGAATAATGTAAATTCCATTGTTATGCAGTACAGTGCAACAGAAAACGCACTACTTTGAAAAGGGGCTTATTTTCAGCTGATGATCCTGCCAGTAAATCTGTTATTTTTCAGCTTCCTTTAAAGTGTTACTAAACCCATAACAGTCAAATCAGTCTGTATATGCAGTAATGCATGTGTGTTATACTCACTGTGGAACCTAAGGGGTTAATCCTCTGCATTGTGTGAAAAAGCTGTTTGATGCCTTCTTCTCTGATCCTCCCCTTCTTCCAGGGTCCCCAAACCATTTCCGGATAGTACAGAGCCTGCACATGCTCCGTTTTGTGTGTATTGCTAGAGAGTTTTTTTTTTTTCTTGGGAGGGTGCATGTGATCAGCACAGGGCCAATCAGCACAGTCCAGACAGAGGTCAGGGGTCCTGTAGACTCATAGGACAATCAGGAGAGAATTAAAACTCCTCCTACAAGCTTTAACCAGACACTGATAGAAGTCACAAGACTGCTAAATACTGCCGATGAAAAAAGGTATTTAGCAGTTTATATTTACTAAAATAATTGCATTTCCATGTTCTGTGTACTGTGGGAGACCAGATATAGTGAATGCCGGGTCCTGGGTTTAGTAACACTTTAACAGACCAACCTGTCCAGACAATTTAGCAGTTACAGGGTTGTACAAATCATTTACCACTGACAGGAGTGCTTAAAATGGTCAGCTTTTATTCATTCAGTAAAAACCTTTATCCCAAAATGAAATAACTGTTTCTGTGACTGCTTTAAAAGTGTTTGCTGGAGTTCAGCTTAAATCTGTTAATTAAAGTCCATCTCAATCTTCTACTCCAACTAACACTACCCTCTCCAGACAATTCTAAGGACCAAGGGTGTTTCCAATGTTCCTCTATAGGTAATTGAGCCATCCTAATGCAGGAAGTGTGTTACTGTCCAATGGCACACAGAACATGGCTAGACCCTGCCCCCCGCTCCCTCCTCACTGGCTGTGATTGACAGCAGCAAGAGCCAATGGTTCACACTGCTGCCTCTCTGTTCAATGAGTAAAAAGAGAGCCGGGGCGCCGTTGCTCTTGTGCCCATTACTGGATCGAGATCGGGGTCAGGTAAATATAAGGGGGACTGGGAGAGATGCTTGCATTAAGGTAAAAAAAAAAAATTGTAACTTTAGAATCACTTTAAAGCGGTAGTAAACCACAGCCTTTAAAAAAAAAACTGCAAAACAATGGCATAATGTGCTAGTATGCATTGCATTCTAGCATATAATGAAAGGCTTACCTTAGAACGAAGCCCTCCAGCGGCGTGCTGTCACAGTGGACAGGGCTTCCATCTTCCCCCGGTCTTCCTCTGAGTTCTCGTGCTCCGGCCGTCAAACTGGCTAAGCTACGGTGGCCATAGGTGTGCACAGCCTTTCGCATTTGGGTGTGCACCTCAAAGCTTAAACATATTTGCGTGTGTGTACATGTAT
This sequence comes from Rana muscosa, assembly GCA_029206835.1. NCBI lineage: Eukaryota > Metazoa > Chordata > Amphibia > Anura > Ranidae > Rana > Rana muscosa. The sequence goes on from CM055121.1 coordinate 219,763,944, forward strand.
ATATACAGTATACTGACAGTGTCAGCAGAGCAGTGGACGGTGTCAGTAGGGCAGAGATTGGTATCAGTAGGGCAGTGGACAGTGTCAGTAGTTTTTATTTGTTTTTTACAATTTTTTAGGAGACCCGTTAAGGGGCTTTGGTGAAATATCAGGGGTCTAAACAGGAGGAATCTGCACCACACAGGGTGATTAGGGTGTGCCCAGGCACACCTGGCACACCCTGTGCACACGTCTATGATGGTGACGTCACTCCATGCAGGAGTCACAGCCATGGCAAAAAGCTCTGAAGGGACGGCACAGGTATGCCGTCCCTTCAGAGTGCATGTGCCGGTGATGTCACCAGCTGCATGCAATGTGAATATATCCTAAACTGTGCAAGTTTAGGAGATATTCACTGTACCTACAGGTAAGCCTTATTATAGGCCTTATTATAGGCCTACCTGTAGGTACAAGTTAAAAAAAAGACTTTACTTCCACTTTAAGTCTAAAACAATCTAACTGGTCAGAATAGCGGTTCCAAAGTAAGACACCTAAAAACTTATGTCTTTTTGCTTCTTTGAATCTAATATCCAATAGACTGTGGAGGGCAATTTTTGAATTTTGAATGGACCATAAAAGGGGAATATTTTGAAAAGTATACTGTATGTTTCTGGACAGCCCTGAGCTTAGATTTATATTACAAATCGCTCCAGCAGGACATAAATGGGGCTGTGGTCTGCTGGACTTGAAGAAGATAACTTAGAGATCTGTGATGCTGACTTTGTGGGTTTCATTTATGATTCAGCTCCATCTGATTAATGATGCCTTTATCATTCATATAAAGTGGCCACACAAATAATCATCAAATTACTAATTATGTGCAAACTAAATCGATTTGATGCTCAGTTTTAGCAATGTGGTCTGTCTATGAAATGTCTACAGAGTCCATTCCTAATAAATTATCAACATGTCATTCCTGTCTGGAATAAAGGCGTTCTCTCTTATGAGACTTTATCTTTTTTTAAGTGATTCAAAAAAATACAGTCAAAAGCCAAAACTGTTTTTTAAAACAGACCTTCAGCCTCCCGAGGACGATCCAGCCTCTCCAGCTCTCCTCCCTTCCTCTGCAGTAATATGGCATTGCTTTTTTTTTTTACTTCTTTTTTTTATTTTATTTAAAGTCCGCCCCGCTTCCCCATGCATGTCATTCGCCTTAGGCCATGGGTGCTCAACCCGTACCCCTCCAGCTGTTGCAGAACTACAAGTCCCATGATGCCTCTGTCTTTGGGAGTCATTCTTGTTGAGCACCCATGCCTTAGGTGAATGACATGCACACTGTCCGCTGTGTCTCCCGGGATATGTATGTCACATATCCCAGGAGGCATAGCCTTTCATTCGAGAACAGGATGAGGGGGCGGGACTATCGACGCATTATCAAGAGGCCCACCTGCTGAACCCGGAAGAGCCAGTGGGCCTCTCGATGACGTCAGAGAGAACGTGGGACGGAGCTGTGGCCGGGCATAGGAGGATCTCAGCGGGACAGCGCTGGATCCACTGGATGGGGGGAGTATCTGAAATGTGCAGATACCACCATCAGGTAAGCAGGGCCAAAAATAAATAAAAAATGGGGAGGTCGGCCGGAGTTCCTCTTTAAGTTCCCAGTAGAGTAAAGAATGGTTATGTAGGTTTCTATTGCTGTCTTTGTCACCACTGGAAAGATTCACGCTTTTGTATTTGTCCTAGTGACCATTGCCACTAAGACACAAAGTGATGGGGAATCCAAACATTTCCAGTTGCCATTTGAGCAGCAGGTAGGGGCAAATCCTCCAGTGGGTAAAAATGTCTAAAAAGGAATTCACCCTCACCTTGGAGAAACTTCTCACTTCCTGCTGTGTCTCCAGGACAGGAAATCAAGGAAAATCTAACCAAAAGGACACAGTAAAAAAATAAATAAATTACATGAGCCTTAGCCACTTCATATTCTATCAAAAACAAACAAAGAACTTTTGGCTTTGAAAATACTTTAACTGGTTATATTTTAAAGGCACCGTAACATCTTAATTTGTTGTATGTAATCAATAAATACAATTATGCTGATTAAAAGGGAATAAAGTATTATGCTTAGTTCTCTATCAAAAAATAAATAATTACACAACCTATTGAATTAGGGGATGCACCCCAGAGCTCATGTGTGCATGTGTATATATATAGATATATATATAGATATATATATATCTGTATATATATACTGATGGTGTCAGTAGAGCAGTGGACAGTGTCAGTAAGGCAGAGATTGGTGTCCGTAGGGAGTGGATGGTGTCAGTCGTTTTTATTTTTGTTATTTTATTTTTTATTATTTTTTTTTCAATATATTTTTTTATTTTTTATTTTTATTTTTTTAAATTTAGGAGCCCCGTTAAGGGGCTTTGGTAGAATATCAGGGGTCTATACAGGGGGAATCTGCACCACAAGGGGTGATTAGGGTGTGCCCAGGCACATCTGTCACACCCTGTGCGCACGCCTATGCAAATTAAGCAGTTGAAATTCAGAAACCTTTTCCAAAGTAGTTATAGTGCTTGATGACCACCTCCAAATGTTTTGAATCTGCATGACCACTGTTATTTATTTTTGTTGAAGCTGTTTTTTTTTTTTTAAAGGGCAACTAAACGGCCTAATACATAACAGAAACACATGGGGGGGGGGGGGGATTTGGTAAAACTGATGCACACAGAATCTGCTGTGCATAGTAACCAATCAGTTTCTAGGTTTATTGTCAAAAGCTTTATTTAACAAGCTGAATTAGAAACTGATTGGTTACTATGCACAGCTGCACCAGATTTAGTTTGCACCGATTTTAGTAAGTCTCCATCATAAATACTTTACATGCTATTAATTTGCAAATTGATGTGCAGACTTTTTTAATCTGCTATAGCACCTTGTGAAAACACTTTTCAGAATGTGCAGTTCCGCATACTATGGAGTTGATTTACTAAAGGTGCAGTTGCTCCAGAGCAGAGGCGGCTCTCTAATTAGGCAAATTAGGCGGTCGCCTAAGGCCTCGCCCTCTCAGGGGCCTTGCAACCACCTTATTTGCCTAATTAAAGAGCTTGAGATGGGTAGGAATAGCAGTACCTGGGTGGCTGGAGGACGGAGTGAGTAGCAGAGCTCCCACCTCTACTGCACTGGCTGCTCTGTATTATATTCCCTGCCTGTGTGCTCGGCCGGTGATCACTGGCTCCTCCGGGTCGCTCTCTCCTTCTCCATGCAGCACCGCTCAGCCCAGAGGACACTGACTCCAGCACCAAGACAGAGTGCACTGACAAAAAGTGCCCTGACTCCAGCACTGAGAGAATGGACACTGAAACCAGCACTAAGGCTCTTAATATATGATATTAATGCTGTTATTTATTATCGCTTGAATAATTTTTTACATTAGTGGTGGGGCCTCATGTCTAAGTTATGCCTAAGGCCTCACAAAGTCTAGAGCCGCCTCTGCTCCAGAGCTTACTAAATAAGGCAAAGCTTCACTTTACAAGGAATACCCAATCACATGCAAGGAAAAGAAATGGCTTGCTCATGATTGGATTATGGAAGTCAGCAACACTTTCCATCATTTACTAAACTAGTAAATCAACCCCTCTGTGTCACTGCCCCACCTCCTCCCACTCTTTGTATATCTAGTTGACATTATTACACTGGTGACACATGTATGTCACCCAAGATGGCAAAGGTCTTTTATCTAGTTAGGCATACAATGAAGAAATAATGTTCATAATTGATTGCCCAAATTTTTTGATCACTATGCTTTCTTAAAGTGACACTAACAATATCCTAAAGTGTTATTAAACCCGCAACAGTAAAACCAGTGTGTATATGCAGTAAAGCATGCTTGTTATACTCACTGTGGAACCTAAGGGGATAATCCTCTGCATTGTATAAAATGGCTGTTTGAACCTGTTTTCTCTGATCCTCCCCTTCTTCCACTGTCCCCGATCCATCTCCTGATAAGACAGAGCCTTTGGAGTCACTCTGCACATGTTCAGTTTGGTGTTTATTGCTATAGATTTTTTTTCCCCTTGGGAGGGTGCATGTGATCAGCACAGGGCCAATCAGCACTGTCCAGACAGAGGGTCGGGGGTCCTCCGGCCTCATTGGACAGTCAGAGTAGAATAAGAACTCCTCCTACAAGCTTTAACCAGACACTGATAGAAGTCACAAGACTGCTCCAACTGCTGATGAGAAAAGGTATTTAGCAGTTTATATTTACTAAAATAATTGCATTTCCATGTTCTGTGTACTGTGGGAGACCAGATATAGTGAATGCCGGGTCCTGGGTTCAGTAACACTTTACTATCCAAAAATAATGCATACATATCCACTACTTAATGACCAAGTAATCTATTTTTCATGATATAACTTCTTACTGTGATTTTCTGCCTCCTTGAACCCAACAAACCCCATAGTCTCTAGTCCATTTTGCAAGCAAGCAGGGGAGGGTGGCTACAGTCCTACATACAGTTGGATCGAGAAAAACAAATGTAGCCACAGCAACAGAAAAAAGGGAATGTGGGGATTTGGTGGAGAGCAACAGAAGAAACTTTTTTGAATTAAAGATTTATACTTCAATATAATTTTTTTTTTTTAGACCAGGGTTTAGTGTCACTTTAATTCATGAGTTTCAAAATGACAAATGCAATAATTTAGGGATTAGATAAATGGTTTAGTGTAGGATAACACTCTTGATGAACAGCGCACGTTTTTGTAGAAAGTCTACCCTGGAGACCAAGAAGAGGGACAACTGAGGAGGAAAGAGGGACAAGGAATTTGGTTCCAAAAAAGTAATTCCCTCGCTAATGAGATATGATCCTGGCACAAGCGCTTATCCTATTGTATGTCCACCTTAGTGCCTTTCACTCCCACCAACAACTTAGAGTGGGTGGTCAGTGTCAACAGATTTCTGCAAATTACACCAGCTGTAAAAATGATTTTATGACTTTTGATGGAAATAATTAGAACTAAAGAATGTTTCATACATATGCCTAGAGTTAGTCTTTAAATAATCAGGTCTAGCAACGAAGGTGCAATGTCTGGAGCATGCAGAAGTGCCCTATTTGATAAATTATTATTGTATTTATGGTCCACGTCCATTAAAGACTTGTGCTGGACTTGCGACCTTGGCAGTGTAAAATGCAGAGCGTGGTATAAACCTGAGACACATAAAAAGCCGGTCTCATCACCACGCTTTGTCTTGACAGAAGGCTAGCTCTTGCAAGAACAGAACCTGCAGGCCATGCTGTCTGTCACTACTGTTCAAATAAACACAGGTCTTTGGTTCCAGATAACACTCACTACAATCTGTTTTCAAAACCACATTTTTAGGTTAGATTTACAGACATTTATTTTCAAGCCTCCTTATGAAAAAAAATGTTTTTAGCAATTTTTCTGATAAAAATGTTCTTGCTTAGCACTGTTTAATGCTGGCTTTGCTGTAAAACCTTCTTATGCCAGTGAATTGATGTTTTTTAAAACAACCGAAAGCTTTTATGATATAATATGATGGTCAGGAGGGACATGAAGACGCATTAAAGTAGCTTTAAAGTGAATCTGCGGGGTAGTTGATACTACAAAACAAGCCACGGTAGCAGGTAGGGGACAGTATAATGCTGTGTGCATACAACTCCCAGCAGAATCTCTAAGGGCTCATGTACAAAAGCTTTTGAGATGAGTTAAAATGGTCAAAAACCTTCAGTATGCAACCCCCCACCCCCAATACTTATCCGAGCTCGATTGCGATCCAGTGTTGTGCATTAGAGCAGTTGCTCTCCCGGGTTTCTGCCTCCTGATCACAGCTCACAGCCAGTGAGGAGATAGCGGGGGACGTGCCCATTCTGTGGTTTTTTTTTGGACACAAAGGGGTGATTTACTAAAGGCAAAAACGTGCAGTTGCTCCAGAGCTTAGTAAATGAGGTAAAGCTTCACTTTGCAAAGAATACCAAATCACGTGCAAGGGAAATAACAAAAATAAAACATTTTGCTTGCACAGGATCACAGGATTGGATGATGGAAGTCAGCAGAGCTTCTGTTTTTTTTCTCATATTCTTATTCTTAAAGTGGAAGCAAACCCTCCTATCATTTTAAGCCAAGGAAGCTGCCATCTTGGCCTCTGTTTGAACTGCAGCTGCCATGATGCTGCACATGTGATCAGTGAGGACACCAACCATTGGATGGTTTGACAGTTTGGTTAAAAGCACATCCAATGTCACAGTTACATTCCCAGCATGTGCCTGTTAAATCTAAGGGTTTACTTTTTCTTAAATTGGCCAGGTTTGTGATGGGTTTAACCTAAAGTGTGCATTGTATTAGTTCACAGTACAAGACTTTGATAAAGGATTTGCCCTTGGTCTTGTGTCTTGGTCTTGTGTGGTCTGAAGATCAGAGTAAATTTCCTTAAGCATAATGCCATGTACACACGATCGGAATTTCCGACAACAAATGTTCGAAGGGAGCTTGTTGTCGGAAATTCTGACCGTGTGTAGGCTCCATCGGACATTTGCTGTCTGAATTTCCGACAACAAATGATTGAGAGCTGGTTCTCAATTTTTCCGACAACAAAAGTTGCGGTCGGAAATTCCAATCGTGTGTATCCAATTCCGACACACAAAAATCCTGCGCACGCTCGTAATCAATTTGAAGCATGCTCGGAATCATTGAACTTAATTTTTCTCGGCTCATTGTAGTGTTGTACGTCACTGCGTTCTTAACGTTCGGAATTTCCCACAACATTTGTGTGACCGTGTGTATGCAAGGAAAGTTTGAGAGAAAATCCGTCTGAAAAATATCCACGGTTTTGTTGTTGGAATGTCCGATCGTTTGTATGCGGCATTAGTCGTAGTTTGCACTGCATCTGAGCCACTTTCTCCAAATGAGTGACTTAATCTATGGCTAGTTCTGTTGAATTAACGCAAGCCAAACTGGTGTCCTATTCATTATCTGCTGAGAACTGCATCGCATGCAATGCTTCTATAAATAATAACAGTGGATTAAATTTTTCTATATATTTATAATAAAATACTCTGTATTTTTGGTGACACGTGGGTCTATCTCTGTGCAACCAAAGCATTATAGTCCCCTCTGTTAGAATTCTGGAAATTCATCTCAAATACATTGAAATGTGTTTGTGATTTGACACAGCGCACTACAGGAAACTGCATGCTGTGGACCAAAGTATGTTGTATGATAGAAATCCTAGTGTGTACATCGGACTGATGTAAGAACATTGATTTGCTTTCTTCTTATAGGTTAGACGATCAACATGTTTAAAGCAATTTAATCATCATGGTAGCCAAGCAACCTGCATTTTCAAAAGGAGCCACAACCAATGATAGCCCATGTATCAGTATAGGAATTATTTAGTTCCAAAACAGGCAACTACACCTTTAAAGTTAAAAAGCACAGATGAATGTTGATTTGCACTTGCATTTCAGTGTGTCTCTAAAACCCTAGAAAAGTAAATGTGCCCTTTTAACCCAATTAAGAGATCGGTAATTGTATTTTGCTTGTGGAGACCTGAGATGGTGTCTTTCCCATGGGAGACAAAGCTTATATCTCAGTGAAACTTGCAGCCACCAAGCGGCCATTAGCCCGCGGTAACTGGTTTCGGCATCTGCACTCAGCTGCAAAATGAGATTGAAATCACTTTCAAAAGTTCAGTCGTGATAGCGCCTAATACCAGTGAAATTACAGTTTGCAGGGCTATAATTTAATTAAGGAATTATCATCTTGCTAATATTGTAGGACAGTTTGGGAGTTTGTAGACAACTTTTTATTTTTATGGAAAACAGATGTGGAAAATACTTCCTTTTATTTATTTATTGCATATAACTCCAGTATTCCAAATAACAAAAGCTATAGATTAATTTACTTAAGTCTCTGTTCCCACAAACTATTCTTTCTTCCATACTGACTTTCCTGGGACTGCTTATGGGAGAAAAGTGCTAGTGCCTTTGGACTTTGGAAGAAGTATCACATTGTCAAATATAATATTTAATTGCTAGTTGTAATTATTTTGCTCAGTTTAGGGTTAATCCCCCAGCAGTACATACTCAACATGCCCAAAGGTTGGTGGACACCTGGACATCACACCATATAAGCTTGTTGTACATCCAATTCCAAAACCACAGACATTAATAAGGAGCCCCGCTTCCCCCAACCCTATGCAGCTATAACAGCCTTCATTCTTCTGGAAAGGCTTAATCCCCATTTGTTTAGTAGTGTTGAGATCAGGGCTTTGTGCAAGATATATGAGTTCCTCCACAGTCCACACCAAACCCATCAACCCATGGTCATGCTGGAACAGAAAAGAGCCTTCACCAAACTGTTTTATAAAGGTTGTAAGCTCACAATAAAATATCCTTTATGTAATGTTTGTCAATGAAGGTTTCATGTGCTTGATTTTATGTACCTGGTTTTTGAATAGAATGTCCAACAAGCTCATATAATAAAGGTGTGATGGCCAGGTATTTTCAAACTTTTGGCCATACAGTGTGCTAGCCTTCTCTCCATTTTCCATTGCAGCCACTGGAAGCAAGGTAAAGAAGCCCTGTTAAAGCTATCTCCCAAGCAGGCACTTATGGCAGGAAGAAGAGTAAGTCCCATGCTTCACCATACTGCAAGTACTGGGTACTACTCCTTCTGGTGACCAAAGTCCTAAAGGAAAAAGCTTAGAAGATGCTGCTGTGGATTGGGAGAGTTAAGTGCACCTGTTGCTTTGCTGTGCATGGCCAGACTATAGGTTTACTTTAACAATGGTCAATGGAAGTTGACCTCTTGAGACCATTCAGACCAAATGGCAGTGACAGGGCTTAATTATATGCATAATCAGCAGTGGCTTTCTATGGCTGCTGGTCTGGTTACCAATGGCCAGGCATTGATCAGCTAGACATTGTAGAAGTGGGGGATCAATGTTTAGGTGGAGCTGCTGATTGGCCAGGTGATCCATTTCCAATGATCTACACCCCTGCATTACCAGCATTGGTGGACTTTGAGGGGCAGATCTAAATCTTCTAGTTATTTAATGCTTACTTGGGGCCAATGCTAGGAGCTACAGATCCACTGTAAATAATACAAACAATGGTGAAAATGTCCTTTTTTCACTCTGCCAGTGCAGTTGTTTTTCGAATGTTTATACTTGTTTGGCCGGCAAGAGGAAGTATAGTCTGTCATTTTTAGTGTAACAAGTTAAATCCCATTAGTTGAGCAACAGTGCTTTTTATATAGCCACGTCTTAATACAGGCTGTCTTTCCGCTCGCTGAATGAGGGCACTTATCATGGTTCCCCACTCTTTCTCCCCTCTCATCCTCAACTTTAAGAATTATGAAAAGCAAATTCCAGTTACACCTGTCCACCTTGACAGCCAGGGGAGAAGATTGTAGCCATTTGGATTAAAGACATATCCATCAGAAGCTGCTCTAGACAGGTACTTATACGTCTCTTTAGAATATATGAATCCCATCGGCTGCGTGGTAGGAAGCAGAGAACGCCGACTTTATATAAATAATTATCCTATCACTGATATACTGTGCACCGTTGCCATATATTCTTCCTAGAGCGCCATTCTCAGCCTTATAACCTGTAACATAAATCTTAAGTCTTCTTATTAAATAAAATGTTCAGAATAACATTTTCTGGGTATGGCGCACTTCACCAATCTTTTGCCTCGTTACTCCGCGTCTACATCTGACAGTTTGAAAGGTAGTTTAGCTTAAGTGTAATGATAAGTGTTACCTAAGTAACGACATTTCCCTTTCTTAATCATGTAGCTTTTTAAGGTTTTTGAATGCATGGCGTAACTCGATAACTGCAGTCATTTATAACAATGCAAAACAAATATCTGTTGTAGAAAGCTTACTGCTGAGCTGATGATTTTTCCTCTATTTGGGTCAAAGCTCAGAAGTTAAAATTGAAAGAGGTTTTAACTTTTGTGACAATCAGAGATAGCAGGGCATGTAGCCGATTATAAGATAACTTCTAAAAAAATAGAACATTATTAATGACTCCTGGGCGTTTATTTACTAAAACTGGAGAGTGCAACATCTGGTACAGCTGTCCATGTTAGCCAATCAGCTTCTAACTTCAGCTTGTTCAATTAAGTTTTGACAAAAAAACTTGGACACTGATTGGTTTCCATGCAGAGCTGCACCAGATTTTTCACACTCTAGTTATAGTAAATCAACCCCCTGATGTCTTAGCTTCCACAAATTGATTTATTTAGCTGGTATTCTGGAAATACCCAACTGGGCTTACCTTGGAGTTGAAGTAGTGTGTTTCACACAATAGTTCACTTACATATTCTCTCGCTCTTGGGGGGGCCCAATCCCAGCGCAGTGGTTCTACCCACCCCTTTCCCTATTTTTTTCCCAATTGAATTTTCCTTTGTGCATCCTCCTTACAACACCCATATAACCTTTTTATAAGCATGTTTTAGAGTTGTAGGACAACCAGCTTGGGTTACTTCCCTTCTTCACCTTAGTTTTAACCGAAACATTGCTGTTTTCCATGTTGTGTTGTTAAAATTAATTGATAAGACATTTCATGTATGTGACTGGACTCATCTTACGTTTACTATGAAGATCATATACTGTGTTAACCAATGGTAACCTTTGTTTTACAAGGAGGGGCACACACTAACCCTCTGCCCATCCTGTTGGTCATAACTTTTTAAAAGCTGTACCACTTTTCTCCCTTTTTTTTGTCGACTGTCATTTACCAGGACCACAATATGTATTTGATGTTATATGTCTGAAATAAAGAATAAAAAAAAAGCACAGACATTTTTTCCAAAAATAATATTGGAGCTGTTTTCCCCTTTTTCCCCCTTTTTTCCCAACCTGAATGCCCTTTGCCTCTCTACATTAAGCCTGGGTTCACACATATGCGATGTCAGACACTGCATATGATTCGCACTGCATTGCTATGCAGATCACATGCAATGTCTGTGCAATGCGAGTTCAGCCATACAGTTGTATAGCTGAACTCGCATTGGATTTGCATGAAAATAGTGCTGGAACCTTTTTTTTCCCTGCACTGGAATCGGATTTCTCTCTGAATTCACAGTTCGCACTGCGAGCTGCGAACCGATCTGGGAGTGTCATTAACTTTGTATTGACACCCGCAGTGGTTTGCAGAGGGCAGTCTGAACTGCCTGCGGGGTGAGATGTGATGGGGGAACCCGCACTGGAATCGTGCTGGTTCCCGCATCGCATATGTGTGAACCGGGGTTTAAAGTATATGTAAACCCATCGTGAAAATCTCATAAAATTTCATCTCATTTTAAAGTAATTTCAAAAGCTATTTTCACTTTTTTTTCTGCAGTTTTCATTAAATTTATATTTAGTGATCCTGCCTTGAAAGTCCTTGTTCAGTGATTTCCTTTTATAAGGTGACAATGACCTGTTCCTGTTTTACTATGATTTTCCAGTGTTATCACCCTGTCACATGGGCTTCCAAGAGGTCACTTTAACACATAGCGTGTGCATGGTTCACTGTTCACCATCAGGAAAAGTAAGAAATGCTAAGTGGTTTTCACAAAAATACATTTAGACAGGCATTGGCAAAGTAGAAGCTAAAAATAGGCAGGACCAAAACAGTAACAAGAAGCATGATATGCATCGAAGATCTCTGTTTTAGCCCTGGTTCACACTGGTGCTATTTGACATGTGATTTGACATGTCAAATCGGCGATATTTGCCGCAAATTGCGGGCAATGGCACCGTCCTAATCGGTGCGACGTCGCATCTGCGGCGCTGCACCGATTTCAAAAAGTAGTTTCTGTACTACTTTTTGCATTTTCGGCTGAGATTTACATTGACATCTGTGTCAGATGTCTTTGTAATCGCGGCTGAAATCGGGACTGCCAGCGAGAGTGAAATTGTGCGAGTTCAGCTGAACTCACACGGCTTCACTCCCGCAGCCCAGTGTGAACCTGGGCTTAAATTAATTTTATTTGGCCTAGACACTTAGAATTCCATGAATGATAAAACTAAAAACCACCACACAACACAAATTGTTAAAAACAACTTTATAGTATAAGGTTTTTTCATGTTTACTGAAATGTAATTACTGAGCAGCATCACCCAAGATTGCAAACTCTTCCCTTTACTGAAACATGATTCATACAAGCTTTGTGTTGTATTAAAAGTAGGCACTACAACTATATAATTTTGACTGGCCAATCGTTAAAAGGATTGCTTGACGAATTCTATCTGCATTTAAGAAATTTAGGCAAATAGTACTTCTGAAATACCCACGTAGGACTTCAACCCACGTAGGACATCATTTAATTGGTATTAGTTATTTTTCACCTAAATTAATATGTAGATTCTTTTTTTAATGATGTATAAATTTGTTACAACACCCAGATAAGAAAAAGTGAATTTTAGACCTTGGCAGAAAACTGCTCGATTTTTCAAAGCCGAGAATTTAGACATCAAGCAATGTGCATGTCATCTCTGAGATGGTACTTAATGGAGTTTTAGAATGTTACCACAAATGTAACTTTTAGCTTGGCTTGCGACACTTTCACGTCCGTACGTGTGATTTTGTGAACCCTAAGGGTATTTGCCATTTAGAATTCAAAATCCACATTTTTGTATGTGTTCATCATAAGTCACATCTTGTTACAATTCAAGACTTGTTCAAGCATCCTTTAGAAAGGGACAGACTGAAAACACCTATTTGTCACACTTTGCCATTTAAAACTACACAGACAGCAAACCCTGTACTGTGACTCTTAAACTCCAGTGATACTTCACAAATAATTGCTTACATTATTTCATATTAGTCAATACACATACAAGTAGTTTGTAACCTGCATTTCTTTTTGTAATCAGAGTCTATTTGGTATTTTAAACTGGATTTTAGTTGGTTTTTTTTTCAATTTCTGCAGTTAGGTCCAAGCAACCCAAAATTCATTTTCTTGTTTTGGATGAACTCTGGTGGGTTGAATCAGCTGCCTGTTTGTGTCCTAACCAAAATTTTGGCTTTGTATCCCAACCAAATAGAAAGGCAGTGTTAAGCCCCATACACACGATCAGAATATCGTACAAAAATACCGCTTTCGACGCGATCGTACAATAATCTGATCGTTAATACACAGCTTTCATCCAAAATTTTCCAAAGGGACAAACGCAAAAAAAATTCTCATACAATATCAGATCATACGATTTTCATTCACTCAGTAGTTTTTGTCCGAAAATACAATACACATACTGTACATAACATTACTTCCAAATTTTTATTCTGCCGTACGAGAATTTTGTATATTTGTTTTCAATATGGAGACTAGCATGCAAAAAAACAAAAAACCGACGATCATTCTTCCGATAATCTCATTGTGTGTACTAGGCTTTACTCTCCCCTTGAAGTCGCCATTATAGAAACAAGTGAATTGAAGAATCCACTAGAGAGGGTATGCAGCTTACAAACAGCTTTGGGCGCTTCGCTTCAGACACCCAATTACTGGTAGAGTTAGTTGTATTGTTTCGCATGTGATTAGCTCTTTATGCTTAAAAATATACTTAATGCGACATATTAGCAAATAACAGCACTATGGCAATGGGCAGATTTTAAAAAAATGCTACCTACCTGTCCTGCCACTACCAAATAAAATACCGCCTGTTAGGAAAAGTTGAATTTCACCTAACAGACCCTTAATTTCCCAAACCGAATCTCATACTCCTAAAATAAAAAAATGAAAAGCAAAAAATTTATGTTTAGCATTTATGTCATAATTAAGCTTAAAAAGTAAAAAAAAAAAAAAGTTGAAGGTCACAAGCTAATTAATTGATATATATATATATATATATATATATATATATATATATATATATATAGCTGTTGGCGCTATATAAATCCTGTATACATATATATATATATATATAGATACACAGTATATGTATATATATATATATATATATATATATATGTATATATATATTTTTTCTTACACAGTTGACACATCACCCCCTCTGTTCTGTTCTGTAGATTGTACAGGAGTTTGCTAGCAAAGTAAAGAAAGATTATATTACTATATAAGACAAGTCGGGGGCACACCCCTACCCAAGCTCAGTACATTTATCTCACAAACGGTATTTTCTATTTTTCTCTATCTGGGATACATCTCAGAAAAGCATCCATGCAGCTCTGCGTTTTAGGTAAAGCCAATACCATGCTTCTTTCTAAAGGTAGTGGGAGTATTAGTATTATAGAACTAAACCAGATTAGGGCGAATGTGAATTAGATTTGCTAACAGATGGCGCGGTGGAAATTAAAGGTGCTTTACGAATGGAAGAGACAGCGGCTCTGCTTTTCTCTCTGTCTTTCTTTCATGCGCTTGATAGATGGGTATAAATCACAACAATCCCGTCTTGACAGCCAATTTCAAGAATTTGATCTGGTTAAAGACGCGGCATCCCTGCAGCCCGTTCTCTCGATTTTTCTCCTCGGTACGGTACCTTGTCATCCTTCTAGAGGCTCAGTCACCTGCCTTTCCCTAATGGCATTCCTCTAATTACAATTTTAGCTCTTTAGTGTAATTACTTTGCTACATAGACATATTTTTCCAGCTGTCTCTCTGCAGTGTTTTCTACTTTTTTTTTCCCCTTTTAATACAACCCTAGCCGTCATTTTTAGAGGTGTCTCTGTAAATATGTTTTCTCAGAGCTAAATTTACAATCTCTGCAGTTCATAAATTATTTTTAGGAGGAATTCCATTCCTGGAAGGAAAAAGTGGTTCATTTTGGCTATTAATATAACTCTTTGGTTAATGAAGGACCACTTTACGTAAATAAACATACAAACTAATAATAGGCTGCATAAATTTGTATATACAGGAGACTATAGGAGTTATTTACTAAAACTGGAGAGTGCAAAATCTGGTGCAACTCTGCATAGAAACCAATCAGCTTCCAGGTTTTATTGCCAAAGCTTAATTGAACAAGCTGAAGATAGAAGCTGATTGGCTACCATGTACAGCTGCACCAGATTCTGAGTGCTCCAGTTTTGGTAAATCTACCCTTATATATCTATGCAGAACTGAGGTTTGTACCATTGAGGTTAATTAGCAAAGAAGTGTAAGCTGTTCACTGAATTTCCACTTTTCAAGGTAATTTTCTCTTAGCTTAGTGAATTAGGGAAAAACTCTGCTAATGTCAATCATCTAATCATTCGCAAGGAAGAAAAAAAATGTATTTCATTTTTCCATACACATGATTGGGTATTCATTGCAAAGTCAATTTTTACTACCTTCAGTAAGATAAGAAAAAATTCCTTTGCAAAGTGAAAATTTACTTTGCAAAGTGAACGTGCCCAGTTCCTTTGGTAAATCGACCCTACTGCGTCAGCATTTGTGTTATAATTAAATGTACATATAACTCGATACTAATATTTTATAGGTATAGTTAATCCAGGGATATCCGATTGCCTCTTGGGGGATCAGGAAGGAATTTTTCCGCCCACTGGAGCAAATTGGATCATGCTTTAAAGCGGAACTTCAGTAATTTTTTTCATCTTTCCATATATTAACTCTTCTGTCCTTGTTGTTTTAACTTTGGTTAGTGAAACATTTTTTTCTGCCAGTAAATAACTTATACAGCCCAATTCCTGTTTCTTGTCTGGAAAAAAGCCTAGGCTTAAGACATCATGCACAGCTCTCTCTCTCACTCCCGTGACAGTTTGCCAGGAAGAGAGGGGGGTGAGTCATAAGAGTGTCAATGAGAGCTGCAGAGCTGGAGGCGTGCCTCTGTGTGTCTGTGTAAATCCAGGAAGTAAACAGTTAAAATGGATGCAGACAGATTTAGTGGAGGAAGATTTCTGCAGCATATTTGGCAAGTACAGAATCACAGTATATATAAAATAATATGCAAAGTGGTTGGAGGGAAGTTTTGGAATGGCAAAGATGTTTTTATTACAAATTATGTGAGCAGACTGCAGTTCCTCTTTAGTGTTTTTTTTTGCCTTCCTCTGGATCAACTGTTGATATAGGATTGTGTATATGAAGGTTTTCGATTTGTGTGCCTTTTGGTATTTTTTTTTTCTCTGTGAGATAAAACTGGATGTAATTGTGTCTTTTTTCAACCATGTAACTGACAGTATATGTGAACCCTCACTCTGTAAGACAACCTATTCAGTTTAAAACAGAAATGTGAGGCAAAGAATTTTTGTATAGATAATAAAACCATTATAAATACTTTACTTTTTCCTTTTTTTAAGTGATCACATACCCTCTGTTCGCAGCTGTATAAGGAGCTCAAAAAGCTGGGGGAGGATAAACAGCAGCACACTGATCTTTCCAGTGACTGGCTGTGCAGGGGTGGGGGGTTGCATGTCAGCACAAGCCTAATGATTGGAGGAGAGCAGACTGAGTTCACGGCACAGCTAGAAAACTGACTATGCTGGGCTCTCTGGCTTAGTGTACTCAGTTTTTAATAGGAAAGCAGGGGTACTGGTGGGAACATCAGGGATTTCACACAAAGGATGCAAATAAACAATACAAAGAGAACAGGATACTTCCATACATTTCATACAAGCACATGGTACAACAGGCACATATCAGGAATATGAGATGTCGGGGTAAGATATTTTTGAACATTCCCTATTTGTCATTGTCCATTTTAGGCTGAGAAGAGGCTGACAACAGTGTCCATCTAATGGATTGATAGAAATTATATTAGCTGTGTGTAGAAACATAACTCCCTGAAAAATCACAATTTAATATCTGTAAAGTGGTAGTAAACTTAAGAAAAAAATAAATAAAAAATTCTCCCTGCAAGGTAAAGCCATAGTGTGCTAGTATGCACTGCATACTAGCACATTATGAAAGACTTACCTTGAAACAAAGCCCTCCAGTGGCATGCTGTCACTGCTGCAGTGGCTTCATCTTCACCCATTTTCCTTTCTAGTTCGCAGGCTGCGGCTGCTGGAATAGCCGTGCTGCAATGACATCGCTCCCGTGATTGCACGCGGGAGTCTGGGCCGCGGCACACAGCTCTGAAGGAATGGCACAGGTATGCTTTTCCTTCAGAGCACATGCTCTATTGACTTTATCGTCTGCTGCTCACTGGAATATCTCCTAAACGGTGCACGTTTAGGAGATATTCATTTTACCTACAGGTAGCTTTAGTATAAGCTTACCTGTAGGTAAAAATCACAGAGGAGAGTTTACTACCACTTTAAATCTTTTTCTTTTTTTGTAAACTGATATGTAGTGCCATTTTGCCTAAGCCATTTTTGCATATTGTTTCTTGGTCTCTCTTTGCTTACTATTAGTTGACTTTTATCTTACAGTTCAGGGTTCAAAAATAATGGATCACAAGGTATTTGTGCCATTTTAGCATTTTTCTTTACAGTTTTTCCATCAGTTTTATGTTAAGAGCAAAAAAAAAAGTTATTTTTCAACCGCTAATTTATACTACCTATTCAAACAAGTTCAACAACTCCTAAAAGGCCTTGTAGCTGGCAACAGCTGGTGGGCCAGAGTTTGCCTATCCCTGTTTTACAACATCTTTAATGCTGTCTTACATACCCTGCCATCCTCAATTATGCTGCCCGTCTGCCCTTTGCCACAGCTAGAGTTATGTCATTGGATACAAAAACAGGGGTAGGCAAACTCTGAACCACCAGCTGTTGCCAACTACAGGTCCCAGGAGACATTACAAGACTCTAACAGCCACAAGCAAGACTCCCAGAGTCAGAGAAAGGATGGGACTTTTAGTTCTGCAACAGCTGTAGGGCCCAAATTGCCCCTGTGGTAAACGGTCACCAGATACTGAAAATAACAGGATCTGACAGACCTTTTCCACAATCTACATCAATGAAAGCTGCAAGATCTAGGTTCAATTCTAAATTCCTACAAATTGCTTCCCTTATTCCTAATTTTCTTATTCGTCCAAAGAGTATTTTTATATATCTACACAAGTAGATGATTTGTACTGTAAAAGAAAGCTTTATTCATTTGCACAGCTAGAAAGGTGAGCCACTCCTTGCATACACTTGAAAGGTTAAAAATGACAGCTTACTACAGTGAATTCAGATACAATTATGCAGTCACTTTGTTTGTCAACTGGAGCTCAGTCTAACATATGCCGAGACGTTGCCGCAAAATAGGAGGAGAGGAGTCTGTCTCAGGGAAGAACAGATCTTTTGAAAGAGGCAACAAACAGTTGGGGAAAATGATGTTTCCTACCGACAATCAAATCAAGTGTAGTAACAACTCGCCAACTCCCCGCTGCTAGCTGACAGCACGCCGAAGCACGCTGGGACAAACATTCACTTAAATATTGATTGCAGGAGAACGTCATTCTGTGACTTACACAGACGTTCCACAAAACAGAGATAAAAATTATAGACTTATTTGTCTCGAACTTTTGCAAATGTGACCCTTTTTTTTATTTTCTTTATTAAATACTTGGGCTGGGTTTCCATCTTGTAAGAAGCACAGCCATATCTGCCCAAACATCTCTGTATTCTAGGTATGAAAAGTCAAATTTTTTTATGGTTACTGTAAAAACTTCAGGTTTAACGAGCCCCTGTACAATGGCACCAAACATACAACAGTGAGGGAGGAGTTTAAAAAGTTGAATACTATAATGATATAGCAGGTACACCACATCTTTTGGAGACAATAGAGGCTACAAAAACTACAAGCAGATGAAAATGCAAAAGCCAGTTCCAAAAATACTTTAAGGTAAACTTAAATGCTTTGAGGACAAGCATGCAGGACAGGTTTAGGGTCAGATCTTTCCTGGCTGCAGGGTTGTCAGATACTCTCTAGATCAGGGGTCTCCAATCTTTCTAAACAAAGGGCAATTTTACTGTCCTTCAGGCATTAGGGGGGGGGCGAACTGTGGTCAGTGAGAGTTGAAAATACCTGTGCCAGTGGAAATAATCAATGTCCCATCATTGGTATTAGTGGGAAGAATAGAGTCCCTTCATTGATGTCAGTGGGGAGAATAGTGTCTCATCATTGGTGTCAGTGGGAGGAATGGTGCCCCATCATTGGTGTCAGTGGCAGGAAGGATGCCTTGTATCAATGGGAGAAACAGTTCTCCAAGGGCCTGATAGAGGCAAGCAAAGGGCCACATCTTGCCCTTGGGCTGCAGTTTGGAGATCACTGCTCTACATAATGAAGCTGTAATCAATATACATGCACTGACCAACAATGAACTTTCAGCCAAATAAACCTTACATCGGGGGAGATTTACTAAAACTGGTGCACATGGCTGTGCATCGTAACCAATTAGCTTACAGGTTTTATTGTCAAAGCTTAATTGAACAAACTGAAGTTTGAAGCTGATTGGTTACTATGCACAGCTACACCAGATTCTGTGTGCTCCAGTTTTAGTAAATCTCCCCCACCCTGTTCTACAGGCTTGCTGGTCAGTGATTTTGTGGACAATGAAGCCAGAATGACGTTGACAGCACTGAAAATGGCGCCTTCACAAGTCAGTTCTTTTTTACTATAAGGCCCCTTTCACACGGGCGGACCTCCGTATGTCCGTTTTTCACCCATCCGTTTTCGGATGAAAAACAGACATACTGTACATGTATCCCTATGGGATAGCGGATGTCATCCGATCTTATCCGTGCCCGCTATGCTCCGTTTTTCAGGATAGAAATTTTTATATTTTTCTATCCGTCTGCGGAGCGGATCGGATGAACACGGACAGACGGTCCGTGTTCATCCGATCCCCCATAGGGGAGAGCGGAGATCTGACAGGGCGGTGCCTGCACAGTGTGCGGGGACTGCCCAGTCATCCGCCGGCTCAGCGGGGATCAACTGAGCGATCCCTGCTGAGGAAGCGGAGGTTCGTGGGGCTGATCATGACTGATCCGTCCCGTGTGAAAGGGGCCCAACTCAAAATGAGCACCCCCTGAAAATGCACTAATGGTTTTCTTTTTCAGAAGAAGCTTTAGGTGTTCTAGGGTAAAAGCAAAGATTTCCTTTGCACTTGCCTCCATACCTCCAATTCAAAGATATTCAGCTACAAGGTTCAGGCACTTCCAGAATTAGTGGTCAGCCTTATACATTTCAAGATTGTGTTCAGCACAGTTAAAAACAACTTCTAGACTCAAGAATAAAAAGATAATGAATCCGATTTTGAGAATGTAAAGCCTGGTTGCTGGCTTCTATACCTTAAATCTCCTTGAAATAACAAGAAGAAGTTCAGCCATAATCTAACTAACTCCAAACTTACTTGCAGCCACATTCTAAAACGAATCTATCTAGCCCTGTAAAGAAGAAATCCCTGTACTTGCCTATTCTGCAGCCGCTCCCGTCCCATGCTAACCTGGCTTCATTGTGTAGGCGTGTATAAGAGGGCCAACCAACAAGGGAATCCCCATAGTAACTCTATGGGTGATGTCACTTCCCATGCATTTCCCAGCAGTTGTCAGTTCTCTCCTGCACACAGCATCTGCCTCAGGAGACTGGACCGGATCAGCTTCAGAAAGGTTATGTATTGCAATTTCTTCTTTACCTGGTTAGATAGATTCATTTTAGAATGTGGCTGCAAGTAGATTTAGAGTTAGTTAGGTTTTGGGTGAACTTCCACGTTAAGATATCTTGGGGGGAATGCACTGTTTTCTTGTCTCCATGCCATCAATCTGGAGATCTTTTTTTTTTGTAAAGATATTTTTATTAGGTTTAAGAAAAACCAACAAACAGAAAGAAACATACAAAAAAACAACAATACCACCAGACAACCTGGTCATAAACATTAGGCAATACACTCAAACATAGAAAAATAAACTGACATCAGTGCAAAATATAAAGTAGGCACAATGGTAAAAGGCTCAGGTATAATACCGGGATATAGCAAAAGCGGAGGTCCAGACATTAGAGATCCCTGAGGCACGGCCCATCAATGGTCAAGCAAGAATAGTACAATCAGTGCTGGGAGAGGGTTAGGGGACTAGCCAACCATCTACCCCAAATTGGAAGGTTTTGTTCTGTTTCTATAGTTCAAAAGTACATTTATACAGTGGGATAGCGTCATAATCTTGAGATCTTTAGCTACACAGTTCAGGCCCCAGCACCCAACACATGTCTACCCTCTGTCACGCTGGCCAGAATTAGTGATCAGTCTAATTGCTTGGATTTAACTCAATGAAAACCAAACTCAAGAAATGCTACTATACCTCAGTATGGTTTCTGTGAAAAAAAATAATGATTCCAGTTTTGAGAATACATAATCTGGTGGTCCTGAACTGGCTTCTATCTTATATCTCATTGAGATTCCAACAGTGAAGTCTTCTGTTCATGAATTTCCACTCTTTATGCTACTGTCACCTTACATAAATGGAGATTCAACAGGCAGAATAAAAGCCCCTTATAATGCAGAGATGGTTGAATAGAGCTGGATCTAATGAGCAAGGATAGTCCCTTAAAGATACACAACACGGGTAGCTGGTGCTTCAAACCAGCCTTGGTTGTTGGTGGACTCACCCTTTAAGGATAATATTTACAACATCACCTCTCATCACGTGACAGTTCTTCGAAATGCTGCGATTGTTTTCCATTCATGCTGCACCTCGCTGGATAGATATAATTAGATTATCTGGCAGCAACCTTTAGAATGTACCTGCTTTTGTTGTGTAAACATTTATACCAGATGTCAGCACTAATTAATGTCACGGCATGGCCATGTAGAATTTTAGTTCCCCTTTTTAATGTAGAGTTCAAACTGAGAAATGTTTTTTTTTTTTTTTTTATTATTATTATGTGAATGTAAACATTACTCAACATTTACTATAGTCTGATTTGAAAACTAAAATATTTTAGGATTATTCATAATATTATTTTGCTGTGTTATAATGACATAATGTGCATGTTGAAAAACTGAAGTTTCAGAATATATAAATCTCTTTGCGGTTGATTTGGTAAAATAGGAAAATTTGGTGCAACACTGTATGGTAGCCAATCGACTTCTAACTTCAGCTTGTTCAATTAAGCTTTTTATGTTTAAATTCTTTTTATTCATTCAATTAAAGAGTAACAGTGATAATACAACACAATCGAAAACCAAGACACCATTCATAAAGTAATCAAAGGAGAAAACAATAGAAAAGCATATGGGTTTCATAGACAACACAATAAAAATACAATTACAAACATATAACAAAAAGGTGTATCCTCTATAAACGTATCTCTGCAACCACATATAACATATTTCTTCCCCCCAAAAAGAGACTAGAGACCTGTGGAAAGGTGGTGGCATCCCTCTTCTAAGTACAGCTACTTTTCCTGATTTTTCTCCCATGTAATCCAAGGGTTACCAGGTTTCTCTGCTTAATTTCTACTCCCCCCATCCTCCAGCTCCCCCAACTACCCCACACTTCCTGTGTTGGTGAAGAAACACCAAAAAAAAAACAAAAAAAACAAGCCAATTAAATATGTAAACTATTTTTATTAATTTAGAGGGAAGAATCTGGTGGAGCTAATCTTAGATACCTCCCTGATTCTCCCCCTCCCTTCCCACACATTTCTCCCATAACCCCATCCCCCCCACCTAAATATCTATTTGCGCCCAATATGGGCATTCTATATTCGTGAATTATTCACTCTTCCAAATTACTGTGTATGCAAAAATGGTTAAATCTCCCATCAATTAACTCCACACCATAAAAAGGATGGGATGGGGAGAAAATAAAAATAAAAAAACACTAAAACAACAACAACGGGGAAGTAGGAGACAGGTGCCCAGGCAGGGCTCAATTGGTTACCCATCCACTATCGTATTTTCATATTATAGGGTTTCCTCCGCCTCTCCCTCATTCCCCTCCTCTAATACATTTTCTTTGCCCATATATCTTATATAGACCAAACACTGCTTAAAGTCAAGCAAAGTTCAAGTAAGCTTCGACAAAAAAAAACAACCTAGAAGCTCATTTCTATGCAGAGTTGCACAAGATTTTGCACTCTTCAGTTTTAGTAAATCAACCCGTTTGTGTCTTTATGTTAATTTTAAAAAGCATTTCAAATGTTGAAGTTTGAGATTTTAATTTTAGGTTTTTTTTATTGTTATTCATTTTTTAAATTTTTATAAAAAAGAAGCTGCAGAATTCACAATGGTCTTTGTGTCTTTTAGTTATTTAAAAAAAAAAAAAAGCATTTTAGAAAAAAATTCACATGTTGTAGTTTTAGTGGTTAGTAGTGATAGTGTTGATGATCTTTTTATGTCCATGCCTGTGTTTTTCAGCATTTAACAGCATGTGCCTTAACTTAGGCAATTTAAACAGATCATATGAGGAAAATAATGCAAGTGCAGAGGATAGCCTAAGTGAAAACTGCACATCATAAGAGTCAGTGGGGTTGATTTACTTAAAACTGAAGAGTGCAAAATCTGGTACAACTCTGCATGGTAGCCAATGAGCTTCTAACTTCAGCTTGTTCAATTCAGCTTTGACAAAAAATAAACCTGGAAGCTGATTGATTTCTCTGCAGAGCTGCACCAGATTTTGCAGTTTTAGTAAATCAACCCCAGTAGATTCAGAGGTAGAGGCAGCTGAAGTTACGTGGAAACCTAGGCTCTCTGTAAAAATGTACCCCTTCTGTTTCCCAAGCCTCCCTATTGGTCATTCAAGCCATCTTTCACATTAAAGAACCAGTAAGGAAGCTCAGGAGATCAGAGGGAACTGGGCCAAGCTCGACACTGACAGCAAACATCCCGATTTCTACTCAGCAGCCTATAGCTTTGAATCTACTGATGCTTTGTCCAGGAAGGTAACTTCTGCTTATAAATTTTGCCATCATTATTTTGAATTGTGCAGGTGTAGAAAAATATACAAAATGCAATAAAAATGCTTGAAAATCTGTTGTAAAACATGTAGATGGAATAGTCAAAACCTAACTACTCACTATGACCTAACACTTATTATGACTAACTTCTTAAGATCTGTATACTTACCTATTTTATGCTGCTCTGGTACTGTCATGTGATCATCTCCCCTCAGTCAGCCAGCGCCACCTGCTGGGGAGAGGAGGGAGCGCCAAGAACAGATGGGCCATATGAAGCCTATGGGTGATGTCACCGCTCCCAGCCATTGTTGAGCACTCTCTCTATTCCCCTGCAACCCCTTTATTATATATATTCCTCAGTACCCCTATATTGTTGTTTTTTTTTTTTACACATTTATGAGGCTCTACTTTTACACCCCTGCAGCCCCTGCTGGCTAACACAGGGGAGATCACATGAGTGGACCCAAGTGGGCTGAAAATAGTTAATTATTCAGATCTTTTCTTATGTGTTAGTCAGAATAGGTGTTAGGATGGGTGAGGGAACATTTTTAAGAGTAGTTCGATTTTGCTTTAAGTAAATCAACTCCTTATGCCTTGTACACACGATCGGAATTTCCAATGAAAAAAGTCTGACGGAATTTTTTCATTGGATATTTTGACCGTGTGTGGGCCCCATCTGACTTTTTTCCGTCGGAGTTTAGAAATAGAATTCCGATCGTCTGTGTGGAACTCTGACAGAGAAAAAAACATGCATGCTCAGGATCAAGTCGACGCATGCTCGGAAGCATTGAACTTAATTTTTCTCGGCTCGTCGTAGTGTTGTACGTCACCGCGTTCTTGACGGTCGGAATTTGGTCTGACAGTGTGTATGCAAGACAGCTTGAACGGAATTCCGACTGAAAATTCCATCGGATTTTATCCCATCGGAAATTCCGATCGTGTGTACAGGGCATAAGTGTTATATGTAAAATCTAATGGGCAAGTTCCCCACCAGTTCTTATATGTCTTGGGGCCTTCAAGTAGATGTACACCATACATGATCGACATTTAATTTGCTAAAGCATTTGGGGGGATTTACTAAAACTGGAGCGAGCATAACCTGGTGCAGCTCTACATAGAAACCAATCAGCTTCTAGGTTTTATAGTCAAAATTTAACTGAACAAGCTGAAGTTAGAAGTTGGTTGGCTACTATGCAAAGCTGCACCAAATTCTGAGTACTCCAGTTTAAGTAAATCTCCCCCAATGTGTATATAAATAATATTAATTTTTAAATAAAATACTAGTCACCGTCTTTTTAAAATACGTTGTTAGATCTTAGACCCCCTTCACACTGAGGCGGTTTTCAGGAGTTTTAGCGCTAGAAATAGCCTCTAAAAAGCGTCTGAAAACCGCCTCCCATTATTTGCAATAAGTGCTTTCACACTGGGGCCGGGTGCTTGCGGGACAGCTTGAAAGTGCTATTTATACACCCTATTTAATTGCCCCTGCCCATTAAAAGCGTCTTGAAAGCACGGCAAAATGGGACTTTTTCCCTTTTTTAAGGTCACGTCACCTTAAAAAATCCGCCCCGCTAGCGCCCGAAAAGCGCTGCAAAAGCGCAGCTAAAGTGCTGCTTAAGCACCGCAAAAGTGGCTGGCGCTTTATTGTGTGAAAGGGATCTTGGTGTTGCTGATCTCTCACAGCATCTTTGTAGCCACTTTCTGCCTACATTGAGCCAAGTGATGGCTGCATGCCATTTTTCAGGGTGGGTTTTCTGATGGTGACAATAATGAATCACGGGTTTGTATTCATTCGCTACAGCAAGGCTACCTGTAGTGTTCATAGGAAACGGTTATGACAGGGTGACAATGAGGAAAGCCAAATGAAAAAACAGGGGCGGAGTGTTGTCACACTATAACAGGAAGTGCCTGAACTAAGACTTTCATGGCAGGATCATCATTAGGTATTATTTTAATAGGAGCTGCCGCATTAAAAATATTAAAAATGATGTAAGATTTTAGCGGTCAGGTTTGGAGTCACCTCAACATATGGCCCAGCTTCATCAATCTTGGATTCTCCTAATTCACTTTCCATTATTTAAAAGAGACTGAAAATCAAACTAAGAGAGCATGGACTCTTATTGCTATTGTGGCAGGTGTCCTACATCACAATGTAAATTGTATTGTAACTGTACTGTCTGCTCTCATGCTGTAAAGCGCTGTGCAAACTGTTGGCGTTATATAAATCTAGCATAATAATAATAATAATAATACCTTAAAGTGTTACTAAATCCACAACAGTAAAATCAGTCTGTATATGCATTAAAGCATGCTTGTTATACTCACTGCGGAACCTAAGGGGTTAATCCTGAGCATTGTGTAAAAAGGCTGTTTGAATCTGTCTTCTCTGGTCTTCCCGTTCTTCCACTGTCCCTAATCCATCTCCTGATAAGACAGAGCCTTTGGAGTCACTTTGCACATGCTCAGTTTGTTCTGTATTGCTAGAGAGTTTTTTTTTCTCTTGGGAGAGTGCATGTGATCAGCACAGGGCTAATCAGCACTGCCCAGTCAGAGAGTCAGGGGTCCTGCAGTCTCATAGGACAGTCATAGTAGAATAAAAACTCCTCCTACAAGCTTTAACCAGACACTGATAGAAGTCACAAGACTGCTATATACTGCTGTGCTGATGAGAAAAGGTATTTAGCAGTTTATATTTACTAAAATAATTGCATTTCCATGTTCTCTATACTGTGGGAAACCAGATATAGTGATTCCAGGGTCCAGGGTTTAGTAACACTTTAACATTTAATTATCAGTTTTCATTGACAGACCCTTTAAAATACTCTACAACAGTGCTGCCTCCGTCTTTTTTTTTTTTTTACCAGTCTGAACAGTTATCAAGAAGCAGGTCATCACATTTATGTTTACAGTATGTGTATTGCTTAGACATTTGTTAGAAAAGCTATAGTCTGCGCACACATTTCACTTTTATTGTGCATTTCCATTTTTATCTGTTTGCTTAAAGAGAGCCTGGATTCCAAACGATGCACTCTGGCAAGTTCACATCATTTTGTTTCTTAGCCACAGAACAGTTGGCACCAGCTGGGCCCCTCCTGATGCCAGAGTAAAATCACTTAAAATAATATAGAAGAGATTATCTCACAACAGAACGCATGCTAGTAGCTGCAGAGCAGATAAGAACTCAGGAGTGTGCTTGAGATGTGTCTAGCCTGCCTGCCGAATGAACCAAACTGGGATTTCAATACAGTAAAGATCTTTGTAGGCTAATTGTAACATTAGAACAAATGTATATCAATACTGTTATAGCAAACGGACATCTGTTTAATTACATGCTAAAAGCTAATGAACTTTTGCAGAAAAAAAAAGAGGAAATAACAGAATGGGTATTTGCTGTAGATGAATTGAAATTCACAGGCCAGGTCTGCCATGGGAATTTGCAGTTAAATTAAATTGTGTTATCTATTTGCATATATATATATATATATATATATATATATATATATATATATATATATATATATTTATTTAATTATTTTTGGAATTTTTACCAATAATTTTAACAAAAAGAGTAGTTGATGCTTGGAATAGAAGTAGAGCTCCAGCAGAGGTAATGAGTCAGTCAACATTAAGTGGATTCAAACATGGGCTTGGCATAGATCTATACAATTTTTTTTATTTTTATAAATAAATATATAAATAAGTACATAGTCTATGCTCTAATCTGAGTGTGGTGCCTACTATTGAACTATATATATTATTCCATTATCCTAAATATATTATAGTCCACCATTGGACATATATGTTTCAAACTAATCTTAGAAAGTATTATTTTATCGAATGAGTAGTAAAGTAAAGGTTGTAAGTCAGTCAACAATAAGTGAATTCAAACATGCTTGGGTCAAATATAGCTCTATATCCAGACAAAAATAAATAATTATATATATATATATATATATATATATATATATATATATATATATATATAAATTGGCCAGACTCAATGGACCACTTGGTCTTTTTTTCTGATGTCACACTTCTATATATATATATATATATATATATATATATATATATATATATATATGTATGCGTGCACTAAAAGGATCATTTAAAAAATATTTTGTTTGGGGCCACCAAAAGGGTTGGACATATGGTCCCTGTAATCCAAGCTCCTGCACAGTAGCTCAAGGGGATAAGAGACCTATCTAAGGGGTACAAA
Organism: Rana muscosa; assembly: GCA_029206835.1. Classification (NCBI taxonomy): domain Eukaryota; kingdom Metazoa; phylum Chordata; class Amphibia; order Anura; family Ranidae; genus Rana; species Rana muscosa. The sequence goes on from CM055121.1 coordinate 219,791,934, forward strand.
CAGGGCTGCTGTTAGAAATCACGAGACCCCATACAGCCTACCCAACAGGCCCCCCCCCAGGCCGAAAGTGACTGAGGACATTTTTTGACCCCTTTCTCTACAGCCTCCGCTGCACAGATGAATGAATATAAAGCACTCTGAGGCTTCCTGCTCATTCACAAACTGAAGCATAGTTAACACAGTTTACTATGCATCAGTGATGAATGGACACGTGAGTGATTGGTACAGATCGCTCACTGTGTTTATTCAGGAAAGGAAGGGTCCAGTAAATGACATCCTTCTGTGTGCCTGCATCAGCTGCCAGCCGGGGAGGAGGGAAGCTGGAAGCGCTGTGGGAAAAAGGGGCACACAGGGGGGGGGCCTGGACAGCAGATGGAAGGGGCGCATGTGCTAGAACCAATCCCCTTGCAGTGCAGCCGGAAGGGGGAAAGGAGGAGAAGCTGGCAGAGCTGCAGGAGGAAGCAGAATAGGATTGGTGGCTGCAATAAGACAGTACAGCTAGCCCTCCTGCTCAGCAGGTGCCTGGGCCCCACTTTTGAACTGATGGGGCCCGGGCCCACTACAGGAGGGCTGGCTATACTGCCTTATCAGCAGCCCTGGGTACAGAGGAAAGCAAACTAAGGGTCATACAAGATTCTTTATACACATTCTTTACATGCCTGCTCTGGTCTGAAATGAAAGAGTAAAGGCAGTGCATAGGTAAAACAGGCATCCTATCTCCATCAGCTCCTAGGTGCAGCTCTTACGGTGTCATATTATCTATGTTGCTGATAGATTGGCTAGATGATCAGACTTCTAAACTTCAGCTAATGATCAGAGAGTTTAGCTGGGTACACGCTATAAGAAATTTGGCTGAACGATTGTCTGATTTTCCTCGATGTTCAATAGCAAGTCGCAACTGAGGATGGAAATAATGTACGAAAATTCAAAGGCTTTTTTTGTTGTTTCTGATCATGCGCAGTCTTTGGTATCTGATTTTTCTTGTATGAAAACCGCACTCATTAAAAGAAAATCATTAGTTCGGTTCACGTACGAGAAAAATTTGGAAACTTGTCCCTTTGGAAATGTTCATTTGGAAAGTCTAATTCGGACGTGGAAAGTTGTGTACAAACTATACGAAAATCGTTCCTCGTACAGAATTTTTCTAATTTTATTCTTGTGATGCACTTCAATGCCTGTACATTGCCTGCTACTGTAATAGTACTATGGGGTGCCACCCAAAATTAATGGCACTACAACATGGTTCATGTGTTACCGCACATTAAGGAAACATGCGATAAAACTTGCACATTAACGCAACACAGAGATGTGATTAGGCCCTTAAAGTCAACAGAACATCTGATATTTGGGTTTTATTTTATTTGGGCAGTAGATAAATTTGCTCTGTTAGCATTTATTGCGACCATCATTTCCCTTGAGCTGTCAATTGCTAGTTAGCAGTCCGGGACAATATAAGGGTGGGTCTCCCAACAGATTGAATGTATAAGGAAAGTAAAATATGCACGGTGGCATATCTGTATTTGCACAGAGTTATTATTCATTTAAACACAGTATTGATTTGATGTTTTTCATTGCATTCACTATGACAAGCTATAGACCATAAACAAGGCATACTTATCTGTAGCAGTGCTGGAGATTGAATAATGGGGATTGAATAAACTGTGTGGCTGGTTTTCTTGTTAACTGTTTCATGTGATGGTCAAAGGGCTAGAAGACAAACCTGCTGGATGGAAAAATTCTTACCGCACTCTACTCCCAGGCTCCCCGGTTAGGACTCGGTCATGCCAAAACATACATAAAAATGTGCAGAAAACACATGCGCCCTGACAGGCATTAAAATGTGCGACCAAACATTTTTTATGCATTGTGCTGCATTTTACTGAGTTTTTTTATTTTTTTGTACAGGCCATATTAAGGGTCAAATTACTAGGAACCTTTTTTTTTTCTCCCTGAACGCACTAGTGTGGTGTGAATGGGGCCCAAAGACAGCAATCGTTTTTTATGTGCATTAAGCCTGCGTTGATCAACACACCTTAATGCACCTGGTGTGAATGAGCCCTACTTGAATATTTTCTTCTGTAAGTGTTAATTAAACTTTGTAGCCAAGAGGCTAAAACAACAATATATAGCAAAGTATTGTAATGGTACAATAAAAAATCATTAAAAAATCATTACAGTAACATATTAGAGGACCATCATTAATAAAAAAATATTGTATCCAGTTGATATATATATATGATAAAGAAGAAAACAAAAAAGGGCAGGACTTTGTATGAAGCATGTGTGGGAAAAGTTAGGATTGGTTGGGGGTAATTAGCATATCTAGAATACGTTATATAATTAATATTTTATTACTTTCACATGATGCATCGTATATGACTATATTACGATGCATTATGTGAAAGTGTTTTCTTCTTTATTATACAATCAACAGAGATGGAGGTAATTGACCCATTACCTCATATAAAGTCCCAAGTCCCAATAAACCCTCTCCCCCTTTTTTCAAACATATATATATATATAATTTAAATTTATTTTTTTCACACAACTTATTTTCTTCATATTTTAAGCCAAGATTTCCAATAAAACGCCAATAAAATGCCAGTTAGGCCTCATGCACAAAGGCATTGAAAATAGGCAGTTGGGTCGCATTTTTATTGCTACCCACCCACCTATCAATGCCGCTCAAAATTGGTAAAACAGGGAGTGGATGGAGGTGTACATATAACAGCGTTGCTTTGTGGTAAGGCAAATAAAATGCTTCCTGCTGAGTTCGTCAGGCTTTGAGGCTTTACAACTGCCTCCATCTACTTCTATTGAAAGCTGTAAACACCATAAGCACATTTACAATGCGCATAAGCCGCATCTAAGGTGCAGTTGCAAAGCTTCAAAAGTGATCACTAAGGGCTCATTTACACTTGCTTCGGCTTTAACACAAATTAACGGCTAGTTTACACTTGCTTCAAAACAAGGCTTCGGACAGGCTTTGTTAAAGCTCTCTGAATGCTAGTCAAAGCTCCTGTCACTAAATAAAATGGTTCGCTTACGGTCCTGTTTACACCTTGCTTTTGCTTTGCTTTGCTTTGCTTTGGCTTTGCTTCAAAAATTATACCCCATGTAGCTTTAGTGGTGCTTCAAAGCGTCTTCAAAGCCTCCATAGAAGTCTATGGCAAAGCTTGCTTGAAGCCCCACTGAAGCCTCATCGAAGCCCCACGAAGCCTCACTAAAGCCCCACCAAAGGCTCATCGAAGCCCCACGAAGCATCACCAAAGCCCCATTGAAACTCCACCAAAGCCTCATCGAAGCCTCACCGAAACCTCATAGAAGCACCAAGCAAAAGCAAGGTGTAAACAGGACTGTAAGCTAACTATTTTATTTAGTGACGGGGGCTTTGACTGGCATTCAGAGAGCTTTAACAAAGCTTTAACAAAGCGTGTCCGAAGCCATATTTCGAAGCAAGTGTAAACTAGCCATAATAGTGTAAAAAAAAATGGACATTTGAGGAGCACCACTAGATGACTAGGTGACTTAAACGCCTGTGCAACACTTTTGAAGGGGCGCATTACTGCTATCAGTGCACTAGGCCCCTTTCACACGAACGTTCCGTATGTCCGTTTTTCATCCATCCATTTTCGGATGAAAAACGGACATACATGTATCCCTATGGGATAGCGGATGTCAGCGGATGAACATCCGCTGACATCCGATGACATCCGTCTCCGCTATGGTCCGTTTAGCATGACGGAGGAAAATCCTACTTTTCCATCCGTCTGCGGATCGGATCAGATGAAAACGGACAGACAGTTTTCATCCGATCCCCCCATAGGAGAAAGCGGCGATCCGACCGGTCCGTTTCTGCACAATGTGCAGAGACGGACAAGTCATCTGCCAGCTCAGCGGGGATCAGCCGAGCGTTCTCCGCTGAGCAAGCGGATATTCACGGGGCGGATCATGACGGGATCTGCCCATGTGAAAGAGCCCTTAATGCACAGATAAAGGTTACTTTAAAATTCAACACCAATGTGAACTTAGTCAAACAAGGAACTGGGACATAAATGTGTCGTAATGTGTGTAGCGGTAACATTTTTATTTTACTGTGATTTACTGCAATGCATGAATGGGATCTGTCGTTGTTATGGCTCTAGCACCACTGACAGTGTTGTAGATTATCCTCACCTGCCTTATAACTAGTGATGAGCCGAACACCCCCGGGTTCGGTTCGCACCAGAACCCGCGAACGGACCGAAAGTTCGAACGAACATTAGAACCCTATTAAATACAATGGATGCGAACGTTCGAATTCTAAAGTGCTAATTATAACAACTATTATGCATGTTATTGTCCTAAAAAGGGTTTGGGAACCCGGGTTCTGCACCAGGGGACATGTATCAATGCAAAAATAAGTTTTAAAAACGGTCGTTTTCCGGGAGCAGTCATTTTAATGATGCATAAAGTGAAAAAAAAAAAGTCAAATATTCCTTTAAATATCGTACCTGGGGGGTGTCTAAAGTATGCCTGTGAAGTGCCACGTGTTTCCCGTGTTTAGAACTGTCCCTGCACAAAATGACACTTCTAAAGGAAAAAAAAGCCATTTAAAACTGCTTGCGGCTTTAATGTAATGTCTGGTCCCGGTAATATGGATGAAAATCTTTAAGAAAAATGGCATAGCTACCCCATGACCCCCCCCCCTACCCCAGCCCATTACCAGCCCCTTTGGGTCTTGTATGGATATTAAGGGGAACCCCGCACATAAAATAAAAAAGGCCCTATATACTCTGAACAGCCGTATACAGGCGGTGCATACAAGACAGGGACTGTAGGTTTGTTCTTATGTAGAATGTGTTTGTAATTTTGAACAGGTACATTGTTGAAGTGTAGCTCCAGACCAAAAATCTATTTTTAAACTTTTTGGAAAACATAGGTAAGGGTTATCACCCCTGTAACATTTGTTTTGCTGTCTGTGCCCCTGTTCAGAACATTTCACCTCACTTTCCGTCCTAATGACAACTGTTTTTGAAATGTGGTGTTTTTCTTGAAACAAGGATTGCTGATAAAGCATCAGTACAGAGGAGACACCTTTCTCCCATATTTATTCTTACAGGAGAGAATTTTCCTTCCTAGTGGTAGATTTCCTCTCACTTCCTGTTGTCTTCTTGCGTTTGCAAGTAGGAGTCGTTTGTAAGTTGGATGTTTGAAAGTAGGGACCTGCCGTATATACTCTGCAGAAATAGGCCCCTTAGTTGTTGGTGTTGGCACAACACTGTAAGCACTCACAGTTACTCTTGGTTGGTGCTGGAACGCCCTGCTGTCAACTATTATATCAGGAATTTTAATTACATATAATTGTTGAACAGTGGTAGTAAAAATTGGGCCTTTGATGGTGGTGCTGGTGCCACAACACTGTAAGCCCTGACAGTTACTCTTGGTGGGTGCAGCAATGGGCCCTGCTGTGAATTATTAGATCAAGAATTGTAATTACATGCCCCTGTTGAACAGGGGCTGAAAAATTGGGCCTTAGGCACTGGTGGCACAACACTGCAACCCTTCACAGATACTGTACTTGGAGCACAGCAATGAGCCCTGTTGCAAAGTATTGCTTCAAAAATTGTAATGACACGCCCCTGTTAAACAGGGGCTGAAAAATTGGGCCTTAGGCACTGGTGGCACAACACTGCAACTCCTCACAGATACTGTACTTGGAGCACAGCAATGAGCCCTGTTGCAAAGTATTGCTTCAAAAATTGTAATTACACGCCACTGTTAAACAGGGGCTGAAAAATTGGGCGTTAGGCACTGGTGGCGGCACCCATAAACAAAAATGATCTTCCAAGCTATCATCATCAATCGTATCATTGAGGACTCGGAGGAGGAGGATAGCCAGTCAACATAACAGCACAGGCACTCAGCATCAGCATCAGTCTTGAAGGGATGTGACATTTTAAAATCAATTAGTCTGTTATATCAGCATCAGGTGTGTGGTAGCTGGTGGTGATCCAAGACTGGTTCATCTTGATGAAAGTCAGTCGATCAACCGAGTCGGTGGACAGGCGCACCCTGTGATCCGTGACAAATCCTCCAGCAGCACTGAATGTGCGTTCCGAAAGAACGCTGGATGCAGGACAGGCCAGTAGCTCAATTGCATACTGTGCAAGCTCTGGCCAGTGATCCATCCTCAAGACCCAGTAAGCCAGAGGATTTTCGGTGGGGAAGGTGTCCAAGTCTGACCTTGCCCCTAGATATTCCTGCACCATGTTTATCAGACGCTGGCGATGGTTGCTGGAACCGATCATACTTTGGGGCTGCGGACTAAAGAATTGTCTGAACGCATCGGTCAGACGGCCACCTTCCCCACCGCTCCTTCTTTGACTGGCCGAAGCCTCAGCAACTCGTTGTCCAGGACCAGGAGTTTGCAACCTCCCAGTCTCTGGGAACGCGTTGCACAGACCTTTCTGCAAGGCCTCCCGGAGTTGTCTCATCCTCTGCTCCCTCTGCGACGGTAACATAAGGTCCGCAACCTTACCCTTGTACCGTGGATCAAGGAGAGTGGCCAGCCAGTAATGGTCCCTCTCCTTGATCCGAAGAATACGAGGATCCTTCCGCAGACTTTGCAGGATCAGGGAGGCCATGCAGCGTAGGTTTGCTGAGGCATTCGCTCCGGAGTCCTCTGGGTCACTAAGGACGACATGATCCGCAGCCACCTCCTCCCAGCCACGTACAAGTCCACTGGTTTCTTGGGACTGTAAATCATCCCTAAAAGACTGCTGCTGATGATGCTGAGTGCCAGCCTCCACCTCCATGCTGACACAATCCTCCTCCTCCTCCTCCTCCTCCTCCTCCTCTTCCTGTGCGATGGGTGGGACAGAAGGAACACTGTCTGGGTAAAGGGGGCCTTGAGAGGCAAGGAAGTCCTCCTCTTCCTGCCTCTGTTCTGCCTCAAGTGCCCTGTCCATTATTCCACGCAGCGTGTGCTCCAACAGGTGGACAAGAGGTACAGTGTCACTGATGCATGCACTGTCACTGCTCACCATCCTCGTGGCCTCCTCAAATGGTGCCAGGACAGTGCATGCATCCCTGATCATGCCCCACTGGCGTGGAGAAAAAAAACCAAGCTCCCCTGACCCTGTCCTGGTGCCGTAGTCGCACAGGTACTCATTGATGGCCCTCTGCTGCGTGTGCAGCCGCTGCAGCATGGCCAACGTTGAGTTCCACCTGGTGGGCATGTCACATATAAGGCGGTTCTTGGGCAGGTTCAACTCCTTTTGCAGCTCAGCCAGGCGAGCACTGGCATTATAAGATCTGCGGAAATGCACACAGACTTTCCTGGCCTGCCTCAGGACATCCTGTAAGCCCGGGTACCTGCCCAAGAAGCGCTGCACCACCAGGTTAAGGACGTGAGCCACACAGGGCACATGGGTCAGTTGTCCCTGTCGGAGGGCGGAGAGGAGGTTGGTGCCATTGTCGCAAACCACCATTCCTGGCTTAAGCTGGCGTGGCGTCAACCACCTCTCGGCCTGGCCCTGCAGAGCAGACAGGACCTCTGCCCCAGTGTGGCTTCTGTCCCCCAAACACACCAGCGCAAGCACGGCATGGCATCTTTTTGCCTGCGTACTTGCGTAGCCCCGTGAACGGCTACGGAGCACCGCTGGTTCATAGGACAAACCACAGGAAGAGGCCATGGAGGAAGAAGAAGAGGAGGGGGTGGAGGAGAGAGGTGTGTCACAACCAGTAGTAGCATTTTGGAGGCGTGGCGGTGGGACAACCTCCAACACTACTGCACCTTGTCCTGAATCCTTCCCAGCTGCCAAAAGAGTGACCCAATGGGCCGTGAAAGAAAGGTAACGTCCCTGTCCATGCCTGCTGGACCATGAGTCAGCGGTAATATGCACCTTACCGCTGACCGCCCTGTCCAGCGAGGCCAAGACATTGCCTTCCACATGCCGGTAGAGAGCCGGAATAGCCTTCCGTGAGAAAAAGTGGCGTTTGGGAACCTGCCACTGAGGAACCGCACATTGCACAAACTCACGGAAGGGGGCCGAGTCTACCAACTGAAAAGGCAGCAGTTGAAGCGCTAGCAATTTAGCCAAGCTAGCATTCAACCGCTGGGCATGTGGATGGCTGGGAGTGAACTTCTTTCGACGGTCCAGCAGCTGGGGCAGGGAAATTTGCCTGCTAGAATCGGACGTCGGTGTACTGCTAGCAGAGTGGGCGCAAGTACTTGGCTGTGACACACCTAATTCTACACCTTCATTCCTCTCAGTGCATGTTTCAGAGAGGACTGAAGTTATAGTGGGGTTGGAGATCCCAGCTGATGCGGTGCAAGGAGAGGTCCGCTTTGTTCTTTGGTGTGGGTCTTTGAGGTAGGCTTGCCAACGAGCTGCATGGCAGGTCAACATATGTCTGGTCAGGCATGTGGTACCCAAGCGGCTGATGTTTTGGCCACGCGATATACGCTTGAGACATATGTTGCAAACAGCAGCTGTGCGATCTGATGCACTAGCCTCAAAAAAGGCCCACACCAAAGAACTTTTTGAATGACGGGCAGAGGCAGCGCCCTGCACAGGCGGAGCTCTGCGGTGTGATTCCGTCGGTGTACTGCCCTTACGCTGGCCACCAAAGGGCATCCTGCCTCGTTGGAGATGTGCCTCCTCCTCATCCTCCTCCTCCTCCTCTCTCCTATTAGGCACCCACGTGGAGTCATTGACCTCATCATCCCCTCCCTCCTCATCACTGGAGCCAATCTGGCAGTATGCTGCAGCTGCTGGAACATGACTGCCAGATTGGTGTCCTTCTTGAGCATCCCCTCTGTCTGCTCTCACGCTACTGCCTTCCTCTAGCTGGGTTTCATCATCAGACCCTTCGAAACGCTGGGCATCCTCCTGGAGCATGTACCCAACACTGTGCTGAAACAGTTCGGGGGACTCCTCAGGAGGAGGACATGGTGGGTCTAGGGAAGGAGTGACTGATGATTTGTCTGACATTGATACCAGGGAAGACGACGCTTTGGCAGCTGCTTTTCCAGTACCCTGAGCCTGGGTGAGAGAGGATGAGGAGGAGGAGGAGGGCTTGGTCATCCACTCTACCAAGTCTTCGGCATGATGTGGCTCAACATGTCCAGCTGCCGAAAAGAAGGACAAGCGTGTCCCATGGCCATGTGCTGATGACAATGCACCGCGTCCACGACCAGCACTGTTGCCCCCAGACACAGAGCCTGCTTGCCCTCTTTTATTGCCTCCTGACTGTCTGCCTCTCCTTGTTTGCCTTCCAGACATTCTAATAGATGGCCTGCAGGGAGATGGGAAAAAAGCAATAAGGGCTACCTTCAGGTGTCCTTCTCTGTCCCTTGAAACAAGGACTTTCACAGTGAAAGAAACTGACACTGTCCCTACCTAGAGTTTTCTGTCCCTAGAATAAATGTTTTTTTTAATCACAATATAGCACAAGGACAATTCACTCAATGTCTCTCCAGGTCCCTGGAAACAAGGACTTGCAGAGTGAAAGAAACTGACACTGTCCCTACCTAGAGTTTTCTGTCCCTAGAATAAATGTTTTTTTTAAGCACAATATAGCACAAGGAAAATTAACTCACTGTCCTTACAGGTCCCTGGAAACAAGGACTTGCAGAGTGAAAGAAACTGACACTGTCCCTACCTAGAGTTTTCTGTCCCTAGAATAAATGTTTTTTTTAAGCACAATATAGCACAAGGACAATTAACTCACTGTCCTTACAGGTCCCTGGAAACAAGGACTTGCAGAGTGAAAGAAAAAAAACACTCTCCCTACCTACAGTTTTCTGTCCCTAGAAAAAATGTTTTTTTTAATCACAATATAGCACAAGGAAAATTAACTCACTGTCCTTACAGGTCCCTGGAAACAAGGACTTGCAGAGTGAAAGAAAAAAAACACTCTCCCTACCTACAGTTTTCTGTCCCTAGAAAAAATGTTTTTTTTAATCACAATATAGCACAAGGAAAATTAACTCACTGTCCTTACAGGTCCCTGGAAACAAGGACTTGCAGAGTGAAAGAAACTGACACTGTCCCTACCTAGAGTTTTCTGTCCCTAGAATAAATGTTTTTTTTAAGCACAATATAGCACAAGGACAATTAACTCACTGTCCTTACAGGTCCCTGGAAACAAGGACTTGCAGAGTGAAAGAAAAAAAACACTCTCCCTACCTACAGTTTTCTGTCCCTAGAAAAAATGTTTTTTTTAATCACAATATAGCACAAGGAAAATTAACTCACTGTCCTTACAGGTCCCTGGAAACAAGGACTTGCAGAGTGAAAGAAACTGACACTGTCCCTACCTAGAGTTTTCTGTCCCTAGAATAAATGTTTTTTTTAATCACAATATAGCACAAGGAAAATTAACTCACTGTCCTTACAGGTCCCTGGAAACAAGGACTTGCAGAGTGAAAGAAACTGACACTGTCCCTACCTAGAGTTTTCTGTCCCTAGAATAAATGTTTTTTTTAATCACAATATAGCACAAGGAAAATTAACTCACTGTCCTTACAGGTCCCTGGAAACAAGGACTTGCAGAGTGAAAGAAACTGACACTGTCCCTACCTAGAGTTTTCTGTCCCTAGAATAAATGTTTTTTTTAAGCACAATATAGCACAAGGACAATTAACTCACTGTCCTTACAGGTCCCTGGAAACAAGGACTTGCAGAGTGAAAGAAACTGACACTGTCCCTACCTAGAGTTTTCTGTCCCTAGAATAAATGTTTTTTTTAATCACAATATAGCACAAGGAAAATTAACTCACTGTCCTTACAGGTCCCTGGAAACAAGGACTTGCAGAGTGAAAGAAAAAAAACACTCTCCCTACCTACAGTTTTCTGTCCCTAGAAAAAATGTTTTTTTTAATCACAATATAGCACAAGGAAAATTAACTCACTGTCCTTACAGGTCCCTGGAAACAAGGACTTGCAGAGTGAAAGAAAAAAAACACTCTCCCTACCTACAGTTTTCTGTCCCTAGAAAAAATGTTTTTTTTAATCACAATATAGCACAAGGAAAATTAACTCACTGTCCTTACAGGTCCCTGGAAACAAGGACTTGCAGAGTGAAAGAAACTGACACTGTCCCTACCTAGAGTTTTCTGTCCCTAGAATAAATGTTTTTTTTAAGCACAATATAGCACAAGGACAATTAACTCACTGTCCTTACAGGTCCCTGGAAACAAGGACTTGCAGAGTGAAAGAAACTGACACTGTCCCTACCTAGATTTTTCTGTCCCTAGAATAAATGTTTTTTTTAATCACAATATAGCACAAGGAAAATTAACTCACTGTCCTTACAGGTCCCTGGAAACAAGGACTTGCAGAGTGAAAGAAACTGACACTGTCCCTACCTAGAGTTTTCTGTCCCTAGAATAAATGTTTTTTTTAATCACAATATAGCACAAGGACAATTAACTCACTGTCCTTACAGGTCCCTGGAAACAAGGACTTGCAGAGTGAAAGAAACTGACACTGTCCCTACCTAGAGTTTTCTGTCCCTAGAATAAATGTTTTTTTTAAGCACAATATAGCACAAGGACAATTAACTCACTGTCCTTACAGGTCCCTGGAAACAAGGACTTGCAGAGTGAAAGAAACTGACACTGTCCCTACCTAGAGTTTTCTGTCCCTAGAATAAATGTTTTTTTTAATCACAATATAGCACAAGGAAAATTAACTCACTGTCCTTACAGGTCCCTGGAAACAAGGACTTGCAGAGTGAAAGAAACTGACACTGTCCCTACCTAGAGTTTTCTGTCCCTAGAATAAATGTTTTTTTTTAATCACAATATAGCACAAGGACAATTAACTCACTGTCCTTACAGGTCCCTGGAAACAAGGACTTGCAGAGTGAAAGAAACTGACACTGTCCCTACCTAGAGTTTTCTGTCCCTAGAATAAATGTTTTTTTTAATCACAATATAGCACAAGGAAAATTAACTCACTGTCCTTACAGGTCCCTGGAAACAAGGACTTGCAGAGTGAAAGAAACTGACACTGTCCCTACCTAGAGTTTTCTGTCCCTAGAATAAATGTTTTTTTTAAGCACAATATAGCACAAGGACAATTAACTCACTGTCCTTACAGGTCCCTGGAAACAAGGACTTGCAGAGTGAAAGAAACTGACACTGTCCCTACCTAGAGTTTTCTGTCCCTAGAATAAATGTTTTTTTTAATCACAATATAGCACAAGGAAAATTAACTCACTGTCCTTACAGGTCCCTGGAAACAAGGACTTGCAGAGTGAAAGAAACTGACACTGTCCCTACCTAGAGTTTTCTGTCCCTAGAATAAATGTTTTTTTTAATCACAATATAGCACAAGGACAATTAACTCACTGTCCTTACAGGTCCCTGGAAACAAGGACTTGCAGAGTGAAAGAAACTGACACTGTCCCTACCTAGAGTTTTCTGTCCCTAGAATAAATGTTTTTTTTAAGCACAATATAGCACAAGGACAATTAACTCACTGTCCTTACAGGTCCCTGGAAACAAGGACTTGCAGAGTGAAAGAAACTGACACTGTCCCTACCTAGAGTTTTCTGTCCCTAGAATAAATGTTTTTTTTAAGCACAATATAGCACAAGGAAAATTAACTCACTGTCCTTACAGGTCCCTGGAAACAAGGACTTGCAGAGTGAAAGAAACTGACACTGTCCCTACCTAGAGTTTTCTGTCCCTAGAATAAATGTTTTTTTTAATCACAATATAGCACAAGGACAATTAACTCACTGTCCTTACAGGTCCCTGGAAACAAGGACTTGCAGAGTGAAAGAAACTGACACTGTCCCTACCTAGAGTTTTCTGTCCCTAGAATAAATGTTTTTTTTAAGCACAATATAGCACAAGGACAATTAACTCACTGTCCTTACAGGTCCCTGGAAACAAGGACTTGCAGAGTGAAAGAAACTGACACTGTCCCTACCTAGAGTTTTCTGTCCCTAGAATAAATGTTTTTTTAAGCACAATATAGCACAAGGACAATTAACTCACTGTCCTTACAGGTCCCTGGAAACAAGGACTTGCAGAGTGAAAGAAACTGACACTGTCCCTACCTAGAGTTTTCTGTCCCTAGAATAAATGTTTTTTTTAAGCACAATATAGCACAAGGACAATTAACTCACTGTCCTTACAGGTCCCTGGAAACAAGGACTTGCAGAGTGAAAGAAACTGACACTGTCCCTACCTAGAGTTTTCTGTCCCTAGAATAAATGTTTTTTTTAAGCACACTATAGCAGAAGCACAAAACACACTGACACTCTCCCTACCTATCCTTCTCTTTCCCTAAACTAAAGGAATCCAGGTTAAGCAAGAAAGAAATAACAGTCACTGTCCCTGCCTATGCTACTCTATCCCTGCTCCGGAACACACTACACTAGGCCGCCGTGCTGGCGGCCTTTTATAGTGTGGGGCGTGTACTAAACACCCTCAGCAATAATTGGCCACAGGCATCCTGCCTGTGGCCAATCATTGCTCTCCTCGCTGCCGGCGCTGTGATTGGCCAAGCATGCGGGGTCACAGTGCATGCTTGGCCAATCACAGCGCCTGGATGACACTGCGATGGCGTAGTGCATTGTGGGCCGTTCGCGTCACTCGAATTTGGCGCGAACGGCCCAAATCGTTCGATCTTCGTCGAACGATCGAACAGCCAATGTTCGAGTCGAACGTATGTTCGACTCGAACACGAAGCTCATCCCTACTTATAACTAAAGGTGTTTTAAATTAGAGAATTCATATACTGAATGCTATCATTACATGCATAAACCACTTACAGTTATCAAAATATAATATTTTTTGAGATAAGGGTTCTTAAACATAACATAGAAAACTTCACAAAACTATCATTATAAAAGCAACCAGATAAATGATTCTTTATCCTTGAATATTTTCTATTCTGAGCTAAACAAAGTAACTGAGATTAAATGAAATCAAATGTAGGCTAGTCAATTGTAACAATTTTTTTTTTAATACATTTATAATTAAACAAAACTTAAAGTGAGTGACCCATGTAATTTCTCCCACTATCTCATCTAATAGTACTGACACATAGAGCCTTCAGCGAGAACTTTATTTGCCTCTTTCCTGGTACAGCTCTTAGAAATCCCTATGTAGCAGTTGTGAAAACTCTGTGTGAAAACTGACTTTACCTTTAAAATCCTGATGTATTGTATAATAATTGAGCTCTGTAATCATTAATATATTATTAAATGTATTAAAATACTTCAATGTGACTTAGGCTGAGTATAAACGGGCCAAATATCAGCCGGTATCAGCCAGGTTCAACAAGAAGGGGCGACGTTCGGTTAGTCCTTACAACAGAAGCTGGTCTAAGGACTGGCTTTTGTCAAAGGGGCATGCTGGAAAACCAGCATCCAATCAGCACTCGCAGTCAAAGGCTGGGGAGGCGCAAGACCTTGTAAGCGTCACTTAACTGCAGCAGGGAAAAATCAGGTCTCAACCTCTAAGCCCCTGGTCACACCGGTATGACTTGCCATGCGATTTGACAGGTCAAAATTGCATGACAAGTCGAAGCCTATTGTCGGCAATGGGACTGTTCAAATCGGTGTCGACTTTGCGATGCCGCGCCAATTTTGTAAAGTAAATTTCTGCACTATTTTTATCCAATTTCAGGTGCGGCTTGCATAGACATCTGTGCATGAAATTGCACAGATGTCAGCCAAGTTGCACCTGAAGTCGCACTGACATGCGGCTTTGAAATCGTGTGATTTCTTGTAAAGTCGCACGATTTCAAAGTCAGATGTGGTGTGACCGGGGACTAAAAGAGAAATCGATTGGCAGGTAAAACAGCTGCCTCTTATGAGTATTTTATCTATGTATTTAGCTGTGTGCCTGGAGTTCAGCTGCATATAATATAATAAATAATATATAATATATAATATAATATAAAAAAACACCCGCTTCCCTCCAGTTTAAATGACCTGCACTCTGGCAGGCGTCGCACAATAGGCAATTACGCAGGGATCAAGATGATACCAGCAGCTATTTTGTTATTTGACAAGGGGGCTCCACGTGTTCATAGATCACCCATGCAGAGTGAAAAAAATACCTATAATTATGCAGCAAAATGAAAGTACAGTATATGTAAAAGGCAAAACCTTTTTTTTTGTCATTGAGTAGAGTAGAGATGGGAACCCCCCCCCAGTTTGTTTTTTGCTGTGTCCTGCTGGGGAGAACTCCTTTGTGTCCTCCCCTGAAGATGCAACAGGAAGTGAGAGAAAATTTCCCTAAAGCCCAAAGTAAGGTGAATTCCAGCCGTATAGAGCAGACACCAGAACAATGGGCCCTGATTGAAGACTTCCCCTTGGTTCTTGCTCCCATGATAGTGAAAAGTTTTGGAATTTCTCCCCACTTTCTTCCTTAGTGACAATGATCCCCAGGACAGAGAGAGGAGTGAATCTTCCCAGCAGGGACATATACCACAATAAGAGCTTTACAGTGTTCCCAACTTGATCCAAAAGACAAAGAGGGGGTGAATCCTCCCAACAGGGACATAGGCCACAATACGTGCTTGCCAGAGTTCCCCACCCTATCCAAAATAGAAGAACACTGAAAAGCAGTAAAGAAACATAATTGGGTATAACTGACAAATAGGAAGAAAAAATTAAGATTTTTTTTTACTATGATGAACTTAAAGGAGAAGTACAGCCAAAGCTCATTTGGCTGTACTTCTCCTGTGGATCACAGGAGTGCAGCTTGTTCTTCACCCATATGACCCGTTTTCAGCAGACAGTGGACTAAAGTCCGCTTTCGGCTTACGTCAGAGAGCTGGCCCAAAAGATTGCGACCATATGGTCGGGATCTGCTCACATGCCTAGACCGGCACCTGGCTCAGCCTCTCAGCAAGCTGCTTAGAGCCTGAGCTGGCCGCTCCCACCCCTTCCACAGCCCAGCACTCCAGTGAGCGCTGGAGGGGCAGAGTAGACATTGGTGACTGACAGTCACCAACTCTCTGCTCAGGGAGCTCTGAGAACCGGGCGATCTGCGGTGTTTGATCGCTCGGTGCTCAGCCTTAGAGCCGGCGGGGGACAGATGCAGCATCGAACCAATGCTGCCTCCACCTAGGTGAGTATGATTAAAAAATAAAAACAATTCCCATACTTCTCTTTTAATCATAATCATTGTTGCATGCTGACCGAGTCACAATGTTAGAGTCTCAAGACTTTTTTTTTCCCTTGATGTCTACTTCCGGTGGTTGGACAATTCTATCAACTTAACAAGGCAAAGTCTTATTAAAAAAAAACGAAGAGAATAAATGTTTTTGTGCACCTTGCTTGGGCTTAGCCAGTGCACCTTAATGCAGTGATGATATGTTAGGGGAAGAGTTGTCAAAGCGTCAGTATTACAGTGATGGCGTAATGACACCCTGTCGCCATAAAGTAGTCCCGTTTCCCAAATCGCACGTTGCACCGATGATTTTTGACATGACACTTCATTCCGTCTCTTTCCTTTCGCTTTCCTCTTTCTTACCCAAGACCAGCTGGTGCCCATTTTTCTACTAAGTGATTTGTGTTTTGGCCACTTTGCTAGAGTGCAAGTAATTGAAGCAGAAAACGTGGTCATTGTAAAGAAGCATTCAGGGGGAGGGGGGAGCCAGCTCTGAAATGCTTTGCAACACTGCTTGCAGGGCAGAATGTAACAAGATGAAAATATTGTCGTTTTAACAGGGTTTAGGATCCAGTGCCTGGGTAAGATACACTGTCAGAAAGTCAAGACCACAAATATCTATTAAAGCAGAAACCTCAAGAAAAAAACAAGTTATGGTATTGTGCAGCACTATAGCTGCTCTGTAAGTTAAAGGGCTGGTAAACATCGGCCTCATAATCAATAAGTTGTGGATGACTTAAGTCCTTCTAAATGCTCAATAGGGCAATGTGTGAGATGTCAGAGAATATCATATGGACAGGGCTGGATTAACTATTATATGCATGTGCTTAGGGCACCAATGGAAGGGGTTGCACAAAGTTTTTTCCCCTAGCTATTATGCTCTTAAAGGATAAGTACACTTTTAAACAAGGTACACTTATCCTATTTGCCCACTTGCCCTAAGTTGACCAATTCCACCCTCTCCCTCCACAAATGTATTTTTACTGAGATCCACCTACTGCATCCTCCATGGTTTATTTACATCCCGTGCCACAAGTCCTTTCTCTTACTACAGCCCCATAGACTTCTATAGGGCTCATATACCTTGATCTTTCCATCTGGAAAAAATATATATTTTTTTTAATTATCATTTATCAAAAAAGTGATTTCCCTGATCTAGTTAAAGGCCTCAGTCAGTTGCTTGATTTTGATCCATGTCCAATCTGTGAAATAAAAAAAATAAAAAATGTTTTGTTTAATATATTTTTGGGGTCTGGCCTGGGGCTGACCTGGAAGAAAACTGGTTTGTGAATTTTCAAACTTTTCTTTCACTTTCAGCACCTATTCAGTCAGTTAAATAAGAAGTACAGCCAAACCTCGTTTGGCTGTACTTCTCCTGTGGATTACAGGAGTGCAGGATATTCTTCACTCCTTTGACCGTTTTCAGAAGACAGCGGGCTGAATCCCGCTGTTGGATGACGTCACAGAGCCAGACCTGGCTCGGGAAAGATCATGACCATATGGTCGGGATCCGCCCACATGCCTGAACCGGCACCTGGCTCAGCCTCTCAGGGAGGCACTGAGAGCCTGTGCCAGCCGCTTCTGCCCCCTTCACCACCCACCGCTCTAGTGAGCGTAGGGGGCAGAGCAGAGAGCCGGGGACTGCTGGTCCCTGGCTCCCTGCTCTGGGAACACTGAGAACCGAGGAATAAGCAGTGTTTGATCACTTGGTTCTTAGCCTTAGAGCCGGCAGGGGACAAATGCAGCATCGGACCAATGCTTAAACCACCTAGGTAAATATGATTAAAAAAAATCCCATACCTCTCTTTGAAAGCAATGGTGGGGCCGATAAGGGCACCTTTGTTCCATTGCGTTTAGGGCATCAGTTAGTTGCAAGTGGAAAATAACATCCTTGAAAAAATATGCCATCGATAATACTTGGTGGGAGGAATTCAATAAAGCTGCTTCACTTTTCTGGTTTTAATCCCTCTTGTTAATTTGTTACACCAAATTCATGAAGCATCTGCAACACTTTCGTTTCTGGTAGCAACTTGTTTACCAAATTCCGGTAGTTCTAAAATGTGCCGCTTTTATATTGTGGGGCAATGGATGTGCCAAATTCTAAATAAAATCCAGACAGTTCGTATCTTATGAAAGTGGAGCTAATTAAGACAAACTCTCTTTTTTGGTGTACAGAGAGAGACCCTGGGGCAGACAGATTTGGTAAAGTGTCTTGCATGCATTCTAAAAGTGGCACAGCGTGCACCAAGTTCAAGTGCAAGTTTTAGACGGTTACATGAATTGGTGTATGATACTTTTAGAATAGACGTGAGTCACTTTCGCAAAATTTGTCTGTTCCAGTCTTTGTGAATTCCAGGGAATGTTGTCATCATTGAGCACTGGAATGTTGTACATTTCCATACACCCTTACAGTAACGATTTTGAGTGTTGGACTATGGTTTTACAAATTTTAGTTGCCATCTGGTTTATGTAATGCTTTCATTTTTTTTGTTGTTTTTTTTATGAAAAGTTTAGGACCATGTATTTTCAGTTTTTATATGGAACATAGCATGCTGTATTTTACAGACTACATAGAACCATTTAACACAGTCTCTGCTCCTCAAGGATCTTACAGCATAATGCCCCTCCCCTGCTTATACAAACTTTAGGGCCAACATTTTCATACATAAATTAAGCTGTGCTGATCTTCTTTTGGCTGTAGGAAAAAGTCAGAGCATCCAAAGTAAACCAATGCAAAAATGGGCAGAGCATGCAGAGACCATACAGCTACCTCGCCTAATGGAATTATGGAAAATGCACAGTGTAGCATTTATCTAAATCTGAGGCTTATCTAGAAGACATTAACCAGTTTCCTGAGAACCACAGCTGTAGTGCACTTTTCTGATATACAGAAGTGTCAGAATTGATACATTAAAATGTATTAATAAATAAGTGCTGCTGGTGTGTTGCTAGAAAGCGCTGTGAAGGAAACAGTGCTGATGCGTTATAAATGAGATATCGCGCTGGTAAATTTTTTCTTTTATTTAACTTTTTTGAAATGTCACAAAGTGACATGTGCATGTCCTACTGTTTTCAGTGCACACCATTGGATCGGATCGGATGACAATCTCAATATCATATAGCGCCCAATATCATATAGCGAGAATGGCCATCAAGCAGGTTTTGCATTCCCAAGAAGGTCAAATGCAGGTCAAAGGCACCTGTCAGTGAATTCTGAATGATTTCAAAAGTGTATAAAACGAATGCCATTAACACATGCCTAAAGCCCATCACCACAGGCCCTTTGTTCATTGAATGTATAGTTATCCTTTAAAGAGACTCAGGGGTTGATTTACCAAAGGCAAATAGACTGTGCACTTTGCAAAGTACAGTTGCACTCTGCAAGAGCGGTTGCTCCACAGCTTAGTGAATGAAGTAAAGGTTCACTTTGCAAAGAATGTCCAATCACGTGCAAAATAAAAAAAGCAGCATTTTTGTTTGCATATAATTGGATGATGGAAGTCAGCAGAGCTTCTGCTTATGTACTAAGCTCTGGAGCGACTGCTATTGCACAGTGCAACTGTAAATCAACCACTTTTACTCATCTTGCCCATCCCACTCATCTTACCTCAGCTCTCCCACCATTCTATTTTCTGTGTAAGCTCTAACACATCTGTACGAACAAACAAACAAACAAACCCCTCCTCTACTGAAATGCTCCAACAGTGCAGCCATCAGCAGATAGGAGAATACAATAGACAACTGTAAAAAAGCACACAGAGCTCTGCAGAAGAGGGTGCGTCCTCCAAAATGCGTCAGCCTGCAGATACCGTGATGCATGGGTCAGGCCACTTGACGCCACACTGGATCATGATTTAATTTGATACAACACATTCATTTTTTCTCTTTTGGGAGTATGGTTTTGCCTTTCTGTTTTTTGTATTAATAAATCGTGTAGTAATGCACTAGGTATTTGCACCCTCCTGTGTGCTCTAACACCATTGGTGTCAGACGGTGTTGCAGCTGGAGTTGGAGCTTTCCAGGGTTAATGGTGGTGTCTTCCTTATCTGGTTATGGTGCTCAGGTTTGGTGATTGACTGTTCCCCCTTAAGCAGAAGCACCGGGTATTTCTGGGGGCTACAATGGAGCAGCAATGTTATCACCTGATCCAAAATGTATTTCAATGTTATAATCAATAACTCAAAATGTGAGCTCACTGAAAATACAGTTGGGTTTCCTTAAGGGTCCTTTTACATGGGCTTGTCCTTGTACGGACTCCGCTTTCCTCAGAAAGGATCGACCTGCTGATCCCCACTAAGCAGGTGGATGACAGGTCCGTTTCCGCTCACTGTGCGGGGATGGACCTGTCAAAGCCACGCTGTCCTCTATGGAGATCGGATGAAAACGGACCGCCTGTCCGTTTTCATCCGATCCTATTTGATCTGATTCTCCAGACGGATGGAAAATAGGGTTTCCATCCATCTGGATTTCACGGGCAGGATCGCATTGGATATCGGCTGATGTCATCAGACATGTCACCGCTGACAACCGCCGCTGCATAGGGCTGAATGGAGCATCCAATCAGGTCCGCCTGAAAAACTGACCTTTTTTTGGAACTGATTGGAAAGCCCATGTGAAAGGGGCCTTAGGTGAAAGTAAAACCTTCTGGGTTGGGTTTTTTATTTTAACTTAGGGATGGTCGGTATTGTTCTGTCCCTTTGCTAAAGTTACAATAAAAACTATACAAACTTCATATCATGTTTTTTCCTCTTAGTGGCTGTACATTTTTTTTTTTTTTAAATCCTCTTCAAACCAGTTCACAGCGCATTACAAACGCATCTAATAGCTATCCACACTTTGGAGTTTTACAAAAAGGGCATCAAAACCCTTAGGTGATTATAGACCCTTTGTTAACCTCAATCTCTTGCAATCATGATAATGTGAATTTCTGTCATAGTAACACAAAGCAAGGTTCACTTTTTTTTTTTGCTAATAAAACACAGATAAAGTCATCATCTTGAAAACGGTTTCGTTCTGACAAAAACTAGCTCTTTGAAATAAAGCCGTATTCGCTGTATTCCTGGCTTAACTTAATGTGGATTTTACTGCCTTCAATTTTAGATTGAAGAAGGGGCCAGGATAAAACCCACTGTGTGACAGTTGAATTTATAGATAATTGTGAATATTTCTGTCCTTCAATAATAAAAGTCTGAGATTTTTTTTTCTTTGAGTGAGAGAAGAATGTGAATTAGCCCTGATGTTAGCAGCTTAGTATAATGGAATGATGTCTGCAGTGTCTTTAGTGTAATGAACTCCTCTGTAATTAGCAGGTCACCCCCCGTCTCATTCACCCCCCCCCCTCGTCGGAGCTTATTTCCGCCACGACTCCAAATAGAGTGCGGAATAACAATGGCTGTCCTGCAGCTGATGTTCAAATAACTTTCATCTGCAAGGCAGAATTTGTGAAATCGGGTCAAAATGAGACTTCTTTTCCTGGCTATCAGTAGATAAAAAAAGAATTTTTTCCCCCCTTAATTTACATAGCCAAGTGCAAATGTTCTGCCATCTGACAGATGCTAAAAGCACTGTAGGACACGACGATTAAAGTAAATATGGGCATTATTTGCAGAAGCCTTGGATAGACGTAAAAGTTAAGGAAGCATATGTAAATCGAATCGTTCTTTCTTTCCATTTAAAAGCCATCACATTTTTATGCTGATTTACCCTATTATGGAACTTTTAGGGTGTGTTCGAACCCCGGAGGCATAAAACCTTTAGTACCCCAAAGTCAACTTGCACTGCTAATTAAACCTTTTTTTTTTTTAAACAGAGCTCCAAGCAAAAAGCTAAATACAAGGCTAATATATTTATATATATGGGAGCTGTTTGGTGGCCTATGGTTTTGTATAACTGTCTATTCAGTCTTGAGAATTATGCAGCTCTGCCACATAGCACAGCCCTGTCCGGCAGGGAGGACACCTGATTTTTGCTGTAGTTAGGTAACATTTACAGATCTTGTCCCTCCCCCTAGACGGTGACTGCACAGTGAAAAGAGTAGCAGCACAACGCAATTCCTCTGCACTGGGTTATTGGGGAAGATTTAGTAAAACTAGTTGCACACAGAATCTGGTGCAGCTGTGCATAGTAACCAAACAACTTCTAACTTCAGCTTGTTTAATTAAGCTTTGACATTGAAATCTAGAAGCGGATTCATTACTATGCACAACTGTACCAGATTCTGGGGTTTATTTACTAAAGGCAAATCTACTTTGCACCACAAGTGCACTGCAAGTGCACTTGGGAGTGCAGTCGCTGTAGATCTGAGGGGGACATGCAAGGAAAATAAAAAACAGCATTTTAGCTTGCACATGATTGGATGATAAAATCAGCAGAGCTTCCCCTCATTTCAGATCTTCCACTCAGATCTACAGCGACTGCACTTCCAAATGCACTTGCAGTGTACTTGTAGTGCAAAGTGGATTTGGCTTTAGTAAATCAACCCCTCTGTACCAGTTTTAGTAAATCCCCCCCAATGTGTAAAGGAGCTGTTCAAACATGTGCATCCCCACAATTTATAGATGTAAAATGGCCCTTAATGATGTATTATTGAATACAGATCTTAATTAATCTGTGCATATGCATAGGGCAGAAGACTGTGATGCCATCTAGATATACCATTGTGAGGTTTTTTTTTAATTAGTTGTTCTTCATTTTTTTGTAAATTTAGAAATTGTTACTGTGTGGGAAAATAAGCCATTTCCACCATGCCCAGTGGAAACTTTTGCCATTGGAAAAACTGGTCACCTTGTAGTTGGAATTTCCAGTAGCTTACTTACAATATACAGGATCTTAGTCTCTAAGAAAGGTGTATCTTTAGTGAATGTGTCTATTTACACGTAAAAGGGGTGAATAGATTGTGTTACTCAGACATGTACTCTCTAGTTCATTCTAGATATGTCCAATGGCCAACCTTCGACTAAAGAAAGATCATAGAAATTGTCTGCAAGTAGTGCATTCCTCTTGCATTCCTCCAGTGTATGGTAGAGGGTATAAAGGGAATTATTCAACCTATCAAGTTTTAGTGTTACATTTAAATCTGGGATCAGATGCCTTTCTCTAAAAATTATTGAGCAGAGGCAAA
This sequence comes from Rana muscosa, assembly GCA_029206835.1. NCBI lineage: Eukaryota > Metazoa > Chordata > Amphibia > Anura > Ranidae > Rana > Rana muscosa. The sequence continues at coordinate 219,815,183 of CM055121.1, forward strand.
GATTTAAATTCAATTAGACTTTCAATTTATGTCAACTAAATAAATTCTAGGCGCATCAACACAAAGGTGTGCAAAGTCTTATGCTTTGTTTTCTTTAGAAATCAGACACAACATGAATAGAAAAGCCTGTTCTTCTGACAGCATGCTGTAGAGAAAGCTCATTGCTCTCTGTGTTGAAGCAGAAGTCAGACACACCCCCTGCTAAGTCATGATCATGAATTTTGCATATTGCTGAGCTATAGGCCTTACTATGGTGGCTGCAATGAGCCTAATGCTTCACACACATGGGATCAAGGTTCCTTCTCGACAGCATTCTGGCAGGGGATAGTCTTTTCCATTCTGGCTTTGGCTGTTTTAAAAAAAAAACAAATGTAATACTTTTTGTTTTGATGCACTTAGCATGTTTTAGCTGATAAACTTAACTGTATCCGTGCAGCCATGTGTCCCAATAGAGATCTATGGGAGTGCCGACATGGAACACCTGTGCATCCCTATGTCTGCAAGACATGACCCTGCATGGGGCATGCAAGTAATTGTCCCATGTGACTGGGGTCTAATTATTTTGTCATGCAATTTGATGTATGCCTGTTGGCATGTGTTTTGTATTGTGAATTTATTTAATAAAACTTTCTGTTAAAAAAAAAGGTCAAATGCAGATATATAAGCAGAGTTCACCAAATGAGTGGTAAAATAGCTATTAAAAGGACCTTTCCATTTCCTTCTTTTAAGCACCCAAGGATTTAACCGTTATAAAAAAAATACTTACTCTAAGTAACTGAGGCTAGATAGGCACAGTGGGGGAGATTTACTAAAACTGGAGAGCTCAAAATCTGGTGCAGCTGTGCATGGTAGCCAATCAGCTTCCCGGATATTTTGTCAAAGCTTAAGGGCCCTTTCACACGGGCGTGTCCGTGTTGCGGGCTCCTCTTTGCTCAGCGGGGATGGCTCCATCGATCCCCGCTAAGCAGGCAGATGACAGGTCTGTCTCCGCACACTGTGCAGGGACTGACCTGTCAGAGCGCCGCTCTCCCCAATGGACCGTAGAGTCCATTGTCATCCGATCCGATCCACCAGACGGATGGAAAATAGGGTTTTCCTCCATTACATTTTGGCGTTCAGGTCCGCCTTAAACACTAATAGGCGGACCTGAACGGTCCGCCCGTGTTAAAGGGGCCTAATTGAACAAGCTGAAGTTAGAAGCTGTTTGGCCACCATGCACATCTGCACCAGATTTTGCACTCTCCAGTTTTAGTAAAACAACCCACGTATGCTACCTGATGGAGAGAAAACATAAGCAGTAACTGGACAAGAAAGAGGAAGCGCTTGGCATTGTTACAAACAGAGGAGCCTGCAATATCTGGTGAATGCCCGGTTGCGAGGGATGAATCTGAATGAATGTTTTAATCATGGCTGCATAAAATTCACTGCCGGGGAGAGAGAGAGTAAAAAGGGAGCGTATTTTAGTACCCTAATAACTCCTAACTGTAGCCTAAGATCATAATGTATGTGAGAGCAGTCCAGTAATTATAAGGTAATAAGTGGTTTTGTAAGTGCTCTAAATTAAAAGGAATTCACAGAGCTGCTGTAAGTCAGAGCTAGACCACTTTCTTTCATATGTTGGCCTAAGACATGACTGTAAGGAAAGGCAAGCCACTTCTAAGGCGCTAATTAGTGTTAACGGATAAAGGTTGGAGAGTAACAAAAAAAAGAAGTCACATATTGAATAGAGTTTCTGTATTTCTTAAAAAGGTTGCTGCTAAGTATCAAATAGTCTTGCCTTGCAGTACTGGTGTCTTAGATTGTGTGTTCTCCTTATGTTATGTAGGTTTGGATGTGTAAATGAATAGGCCTCTGACCACTTTAGCACTAGTGTACACCAGAAATTCCTTTGGGGAGCAACGACTGATGTAAATAGTTCTTTGTAAAATTTCACTCTGGTTCTAGTCAGCATTGGTGAACTTTAAAAGAGAACTTCACGTTTGGTAGAGTTTATCCTTATGAGGTCTGCCTGGCTCTGCACTGTCTTTACAGCTAAAACTACTAGCTAAGTTCATATGTTCCTACTTTATTCCGACGGATGGTCTGTGCTTATGGCGGCCCATGGTTATCCAGAGGAGTACAGACCAAAGCAAAGCAATAATTGTCACACGCGGCATACATGTGCAATGGACCCTGCACAGGAGTTTTTGTTGTTTCATAAACTGCACAGGAGTTTTTGATGCAAAGACTTTGTGGTGGTGGACAGAGCTACACAGTGGCGATTTCCCCAGCAGGGAGTTTGCCACTTGGGCTTCACTGAGCTTCACTGAGTGGGGTGTAAGAAACATTGAACTGAAAGTGGAGTTGTCCTTTAAATTTATATTTCTAGATCTAATTTTTCACTACAAAGCTGGGCTTTTGTGGGTTATTTGAGGTTATAAGCCATTGGCCAAGATAAGTTGAAATCAACAATTGATAAATGATTTTTAATTATTTCAAACACTAGGAACATAGGGAGAGGGTGTATCTTTAAGACTACAGGTAGGTCCCAGAGAAGCAAAAAGGGTAAACTCTGACCACCCTGCCATGGTTCTTGTTTCCTTCTTAGCGTTGTCAGTAACCAACATGAAACCCTTCATTCTTGAAGGGACTGGCAGGATCGCCAGGCATTTTGTGTGCTTTCCACTTTTTCTACAGATAAAGGGAACCAAAATGTTTAAAGTAGTAGACAGAGAAATTAAGTCTCTAACTTTTAAATTTGAGGTTTACAGGCACTTTAAATGTATAAAATAGCTAAGAAAAATTCAAATGGATGGCCACTTACAAACTTTAAGGCAACAAGGGTAAAATAATTTCACACAAGCACAATTTGGAAAATGTACCTACAATAATGTCTAAATCATATTTTGTAATGATCTATTCCTATGTTAACTGGTTTCTGATAAATTATTTTCCTATATCATCATCCTAAAGGAAAAAAATGTCATGCCTTCATACCCCTATTGAAGAATGTGATGTAATAATGACTGAGATGGACAAAAATAACATAATCAATTGCAAGGAATCTGAATTTACATGTTTTCATTCAATCATTTTTGCAGTTTCTTTTTTATTTTTGGTTAAGCCTCCAGCAGTGCGATGCATTCGTCTTCTTGCATGTACAGTTTTGCGATTGACAAGCAGTCTTACCTTTGGGAAAGGGGATTTGTGCTTTTTAAAGTTTTTGTTTACCGTCTGTCTGTAACATTGCTAAATCTCTGTCATGGCCTTATGCTGATTACCTTCATGTACAACAAGAGTTATTGACTGATGGATGAATGATGTGCAGTCTTTAGCCCCTACAGAGCAATCTTAAAGAAAAGGAAGCTTGCTTTTTATTAAACTGAGTCTTCTCTTTTCTCTCCCCCTTATTACCATGCAGGCTTCTCTGCAGAATGTCAAGCAAAGATCGACACATTGATTCCAGCTGCTCGTCATACATCAAGACGGAACCCTCAAGTCCAGCTTCCCTGACGGACAGTATCAACCACCACAGCCCAGGTGGCTCCTCCGACGCCAGCGGAAGCTACAGTTCCACCATGAACGGGCACCAGAATGGACTGGACTCACCACCCTTGTACCCTTCAGCTACAGGCCTTGGTGGCAATGGGCCAGTCAGGAAACGTTACGATGACTGCTCCAGCACCATCGCTGAAGATTCACAGACCAAATGTGAATACATGCTCAATGCAATGCCCAAAAGACTGTGTCTAGTGTGTGGAGACATAGCATCCGGCTACCATTATGGGGTGGCTTCATGTGAGGCCTGTAAGGCCTTTTTCAAAAGGACAATTCAAGGTTGGTGCTTTATTTTTTATCAGACAATATTTATACCGAAATCAAAACATTGTTATGCAATTATCCGTTTTTAAAACTGAATTCCTTACATCAATTTAATGTACTAATGCTGACCATAAAGGCTAAAGGTTCTGATGGCCCATTGCTATAAGATTTGTCACCAGAGACCTTAGTCAAGTAAATAGTTCAAGGTGCTAGGTGCACAGTGCAGTCAGTCACCCAATGCACCCAGACAGACACCTGATCAATACAAGGTGGATGCTGATTGAGTATTGCCGGTACTAGACTTTTCTCTGTGGATATTTTATTGATTAAGCCTGCAAGAGTGTTATAAAGAAGCCAGTCTTAAAATAGTTGTTTAGTTAAATCTAATAGGACACAGATATTGCATTATTGCTGGTATGGTTGAGTTTCCCAAACAAAAGCATACTGTGTATGGTCTACTTTAGTCAAATGCCAGAAAAGTACTAGTACCCAGATACATTTTTTACACCTATTCTAATGTCCATATACCTTTTGAGGTGGGGAAGAGGGACTTCTTTTAGCCCAAGGTATGCAAGTAAAAGGCAAATGCCAAGACCCTGTTAAGAGGTCCATGAAGATTTAATGCCCAAAAAAACTATCAGTTAAATCCACTGAGCCTTTTTTTACACTACTTTTCCATTTTATTGCCTTTTCAAAATAATTGAGGGAATAATTTAGAAGGTTGGATGAATCATTTTGTGTAGTAATAAACATTTGGCAGTTACTGTAAATGGTACATCCAGCCAACACACAGACATAAGGATCTGGTTCCAAAAGCAGTACAGTTCTTCCACAGAAGGGTCAGTTAGGAGCCATGTTTCTAGCATATTTTGTCTTCTGTGTTAGACTGGATATTGATGTGAACCTGTGGTCAGCCTATGAACATTCACATTTGTGTGTATTCTTAATCATTATTCTTCTATAGAGTAAGTTAGCTTTAAAACAAACTCTCACTGACCCCTGTAGCTGCAGGTATTGGGGAGCAAATCAACCACACATTTCACAATAGAAGTACTGAAATTACAGACCCCCCCCCCCCACTTTCACCTTAATTCCTCAGGCAGCAGGTGTTCTAAACTATTAGAAACTTTGTGATTGTGATCTTTGAGAATGAATTACCCCACAGGTACACTTTAAAAGACAATTGCCCTCCTCCCACCACTAACACCACCACCAAAAAAATATTTTTTTATTTACTTCTTGGTTCAAAGTGACCTCCTGGATATTCCACTGTCTCTTTCTGCATTGAAGGAAGGCGTTCAGAGACACGTGTCACATGCACTCTTTCCACAGTCAATATATGGATTGTAGGGGATGGAAGCTCTAAAGGAAAACAGTCTGAAATGTATTCAGTAAGGCAGTGCAGATTGCAATTAACATGTGCAAAGTGTTGTAATACAAAGCAGCAAACCATAGTCAGATCAGCTAAGAGATGACTTGCATTCGGCTTCTGTGGGTTTTCAACTTTTGCATCATTGTTGCTCTTTACACTGTGTTATGGAATATGTTCAAATTAGTGTGTGTAAAGGCTTAAATTAGTATGTGACTATTGCAACCATAATTGCTGACATTTACAGAAGAACTATAGGAAAAACGTTTTTTTTTTCATTTTCTATAATATAGAGTAATGGAGGGTTATAACCTCGGTCAGTTTTTTCTGTCCCCATCTGTGTCCCATTGCGAGGATTTCCCTTCACTTCCTGTCCCATAGACAAATAGGAAGTGAGAGGAAATTTCTGCAAATTGGAGGAATTCCTTGGTCACCAGAACTAGTGTCCTCATTGGAAGATTTCCCCTGTATTACTTTTTTGGGGAAAACCCCAAATTTGGGATTTTCGAATTCCCTTAACGGGGGGCACAGACAGCAAAAAAAAACTCACAAGTGCTCTAATCCATCTCCACTAAAAAAATTTTTTGCCTCTACTTATACTTTTAAGTGAAACTGCAGACAGCAGTACATATATGTGGACTGTCCTACCTGCCAAAAGCCTTTTAATTCTATTTAGTCAGTCTTGTGATTAGGACTCCCCTGTGAGGCAGTTCAGTCATGTCCCTGGTCTCCACTGCAGTTAAAGTAAACCTATCATAAGAAACACTTCTAGGCTGTGGTTGAAAGGCTGATCTTTTTTTCTTCAAAACTTTTAGTCGCTGGCCCGGAACAAATCAATAGATTCAGACTTTATCATGAATCTCCAAATATAAATGTTTGTTCTGGGTTCATGACCTAGACATTACTAAATCTAGTTGGTCACCATAACAGCCAAGCAGCCAGCATATACCTAAGTAGGCCTACAATGGAAGCCTCTGTATTTTTCTTCTTTTGTTTTAAGCAGCAAAACTTGGTTAAGGTTCAACCCCCAGAACGCTGACTGGACAATGATTGAGTTTCACCACACTAAGGAGGTCACCACTTTACTGTCCCCTCCTGTCAGCAAGATTGACAGCAAATCTCATTGGCTCATTCTCTCTCAGAGCTCTCTCTCAGTCTAAGGAATTCAGGAAGGGGAGTTATGCGAGCCCAGGCTCCCAATGGGCATGGCATTGACAGCCTGGGCTCAGAGGAAGTGGGTTGGATAATGCTGGCCATCATTTAATCTAGAATTGGAGTTGTGGCTGGCACCAGGAGCTGTAAGTCTGTAGAAGAAAGTGCCAGAGAGGAGGTAAGTATTGCAGCAAAAGCTTATTTTTTAATACTCTTCATGGGGAGAGTGGGTATGAAAAAATAGATTTCTGCTTTAATTATATAAGTCCAACTGAACTTTCAGTTTAAATTAACTAAACACATTCCAGGTGCATCAAAACAGTTTGTTTTCTGAAGAAAGCAACCACAGCCTGAGTACAAAAGCCTGTGCCCTGACAAAATGCTACAGAGTGGAATGCTGGCTCTTTTATGTAAAAGCAATGATCTCTCTGCTGAGGTCCAACATGCCCCCTGCTGAGTCAGACCTCTAGCTCTGCAGTCAGCAAAGCACATGCTCCCTGCTGATTGGACAGTTTTAGTTCTGATTCAAAAGGGGTCTTGTTCGACATCTGCAGACTACTGCTTCCACACAGAAAACAAGCAGCAGGCTACTAAGGGATAGGCGTTTGTACTCAGGTGTGGCTGATTTCTAATTAAAATGTAAGACTTTGCACACCTTTTGTTTTGATGCATCGGGAATATATTTATCTGACTTAAAACGGAAAGCCCAGTTGAACTTTAAAGTGGTTTTAAAGCTTTTTTTTTAAATTAAAATAACAAACATGTCTATAATTACCTCCTCTGTGCAATGCTTTTGCACAGAGCAGCATTGATCCTCCTCTTCTAGGGTCCCCTGCTGGTGATCCAGGCTCCTCCTCTTCATCCGGTGCCCCCACAGAAAGCCGCTTTCCATGGGGGCACCCGTGTAGGCACGCTCCCGAGTCCTGCTGCTGAATTTATTGACTCAGACAGCAGGACTCGGCCCCTTCCCCCCAACTCCCGTGTCACAGGAGTTGATTGACAGCAGTGGGAGCCAATGGCTTCTGCTGCTATCCATCTGTCCAATGAGGAGAGAGACAGTGGCTGGAGCCGCTGTGCTCATGCACATCGCTGGATCAGATCAGGCTCAGGTAAGAAGGGGGCTGGGGGGCACATAAGGTTTGCATTAAGGTGAAAAGCCTTAAGGCCTTACAACCACTTTAATAAAAAGTGTAAAGCGGTAAATCTGACCATAAGAGTTGCCTGTCCCACTTGTTGTTGATAGTAAAAAACACTTCATACATTTGCCCCTTTATGGCCACAGAAGGGTTAATGGGGATGCAAGAAGCCAATATTAGATGGTTGAGCCATGAGCAAATATACCATATGTACACTTCAGTAATACATCCCCTTTTTAATTGTACAAATGTACCTGGGCATTCCAACACGTGCAGTTCTCTAATCTTTTTTCATTAACTCATCATTTACGTATTAACCACCGCAGCAATACACCGCAATCTGTGGAAACGTCTAGTGTACGCTCAGGTTTTCTTACATAGAACCATTAGAATGCAAAATGGGCCGATAGCTGTATTTAAATGAAGATAAGTACATTTCCAGATAGAAGATAAACCACTTAATGGACTCTCCACGCGACTAGATTGGCTGCGGCTTATGCGTATGTTTACAGGCACCTGCCCTGGGTCAGCGTACGGCAACCCTGTGCCACTTTTCCATTAGAATGGAGAGTAAATAGAACCGATCTTTGCGGCTTTTATGCCTTGTGATAACATTTTACTTTTTATCCAAAGTTACGATAAGAGCTGTTATTAACTACACGTGGCGTCATACCACTAGCGGTTTATCTTGCCGTCCTTCACCTTAGCCTTTTATTCCTAATGCCAACCTGAAGATTAGTGTTACGGTTCTGCCAATAAGTACGAGTTTCTCTTTCTGAACTTTTTTTTCTTCTTAAGTGTTGTAAACAAACTGAAGCACTGTTATACATTTTATTATTCTGCATTAAAAATTAAATATTCATTTAAACTCCATTAGATGGAAATGTCAAGTAAAAGCAACAATGAGACCAATGCATTTAATTTTATGTTTCCATTAAAATTGCTTCTAAGTGAACTTATAAGGTGATTTTCCATAAATATTTGCCCATCCCACGTGGTGGCTGCCATCTATTGCTACTCTTTAGAAGAGGAAAGTTAACTAGAAAAAGCACACTTGTATCTGAATGAAATTGGTAAAAATATAGACAGATTAATAAAAAACTTGCTTAGTAAAAGGTTAAATAATAACTCTTCTATTACATTTCATTATTTTATATTGACTTAAGAGGAGCTCCAGGCTCCTGCAGAAAAAAATAAAAGCTACAAATACTGTAGCTGCTGATTTTTTATATTAGGACACTTACTTGTCCTGGAATCCAGCGGTGTCTTCACCCAAGTCGATTTTTCATTCAGCTATCGGGTGCTGCCACCGCCATCTCGGGTCAGGGAAACCAGCAGCGCTCTGTAAACGGGCCGGCTACGGGGGAATGAGGAGGGGGGCCGAACTTCCGGGTGAGTTTGCTGTGGCAAACTCACCCGGAAGTGAAAGCGGTTACCTGTCAAAACCTGGGTACCCGCTCCCCCCCAAAAGGTGTCAAATGTGGCTGGGGGGAGGAGGCAGACAAGCGGAGCTTCCCCTTTTAGGTGGCGCTCTGCTTTAACCTGATTTTTTTTTATCATATACATATATTGTCCTGTAGAGGCCGCTATAGTGATCATTGTGGCTGATTTATCTAAAGGAGTAGAGCGTGTTCACTTTGCAAGGGAATTTTTACTTACCTTAATGCGTGTGATGAAAATTCACTTTGCAAAGAACATGTGCGAAGAAATAAAAAAAAGCATATTTGCTTGCACATGATTGAATAATAGAAGTCAATACAGCTTCCTCTTATTTACTAAGCAAAGTGAAAATTCCCTAGCAAAGTGAGCATGCCCTATGACGCCACGTGTATTTAAAAGATAAAAAAAAAGAAATATATATATATATATATATATATATATATATATTTTTTTATTATTTATTACAGGTACTTATATAGCGCAATCAATTTATGCAATGGTTTACATACCATATATATTGCACATTCACATCAGTTCCTGCCCTCAAGGAGCTTACAATCTAACTCACATTCATACATACACTTACTAAGGCAATTTACTAAGCAAAGTGAAAATTCCCTTGCAAAGTGAGTATGCCCTACTTCTTTAATAAATCATCCACATTGTGACTGGTTCTTCCTGAAGGCATGTAATAATTATATTTTTGTTGTTATCCTGTATTTAAAAAATAAAGTAAGGTCCCTAATGCACATTCATACATATGCATACTAGGGACAATTTAGATGGGATCCAATTACCTACCAGCATGTCTTTGGAGTGTGGAAGAAAATGCAAACTCCAGGCAGGTAGTTCCGTATATATATAGATATAATCTCTGCAATTTATTGTTGTAGTTACAAAAAATTTTGAGCACTTTTTGATAGTATTTTTTTTTTACGTGTGCTGCTTTCGGAGCATTCTTTTCACTTCCTGTCTGATAACATGTTGCCATCAGGACAGAAAGTAGGGGCAAATCTCTTTAATGCAGCTGGGGTAGCAGGTTCTAACCCTTTGCCACTCTATACAAACTAAGAAAAAAGTTTTGGCTGGACATACAGTACACTTGAATTTTTTTTTTTTCATAAATAAACAACATGAACTGATCTCTTTTTATATCTACATGGAGTTTAACTTTAAATGTAATCATTTATGAACTGAATCTACAAAAGGGGCATTTTTATTTTGCCAGTACTTAAAAAAACACGGACAGCGCTGAAACCCACAAAGTACAGATGGTGATGAGGCATATATGCTATTTTTAAAACAGCGGTACAACCCTTCTAACTGACTTTAGATGTAGCTACTAATGGCATATGCTGTGAATGATCAAATGTCCAGATTTTTACTCGGAAACATTTTGCTAGTAGACATCACCCGGCATTGCTCTGCCAGCTGCAAAACCACATTAGGTTTCTACTAGGGACAGACAAATTATCTTCTGGCACTTGACAGGGAGGGCTGGCTAGCCCCTGTAAGCCAGAGATCTGTAAGATTCCATTAACAAGTATGTGAGCAAATTACACCGTCTGTAAACTAATTGTGCAAGATTGTTATTTTTGCCATTTTATCTCATTAAAAAAAAAATATGCCCAGGATTGTTTTGCTTTGCTTGGGGACCAGCCAAGGGTTATTTTGAATTGTTTTATCGTTTTTGTCATGCCCAGCATAGACATCCCTACTACCATGTTGGTTTTGTTCACTTCAAAGCACAAATACATCTGCAATCATGGAGGGAAACAGGCATAAAACAAACTCATACTATGTGCCCAGTTAACCATCTGTCCTTACCCAACCTCATCTGGATGTACGAATGGCCAAATTTTTATTTCTTTTTTTCCCTCATGTCACAAGAGCAAATTTTGACATGGTCATGACTATTTTAAAACCCATTGCTTTCCCACCTATAATGATACCCATTAATGAATGGACATTGGCCTTTGACCTCCAGGAAGGCACGGGGTAACCTGTGACACACCAGCTGTTTAAGGACTGTGACTCCCAGAATCCCCTGCAGCTGACAGAGGATGTTGGAATTTGTATTTCCACAACAGCTTGAGGACAGCAGACTGCCCATGTTGCATTGCTGAGATGTTCGGCTGATGATGTTCCTCTTGGGAGGTCGAGCTGTCAGGTAGTGTTTTTTTTTTTTTGTTATCTGGACATTGCTGCCCTAAAAATTGGCATAACTTCATGGAACCTCAAATTAGCAGAATTATTGAATTACACATTTTTGTCTGATATAAGGAGAACCGTGTAGGAATATGCACAATTGTAACTCCATGCAGAGTAGATGAAAATTAATTCACAAAAAATAGCGGATTCACCTGATTTGTAAATCAATTTGCTTACCACTCTTTTAGAGCCTGTCTGTAAACCCCCACCCTCAAAAAAAAAAAAAGAATTCTCAAAAATGCCTTCTTATTAGATTTATCTAACTATGTGTGCTCGTCATGTATTGTAAGCCTGGGTTCACACATATGCGAATTGGATGAGGGTTTCCCCGCTTTCAATTCTCATGACAGGCAAGTGTGACGGGCTCTCAGCAGAGCCGGTTCACACATGTCCGAAGTGGCCGTGGTCCAGATTTAAAAAGGGTCCGGTGCATGTTTGGGTCCGATTCCGGTGCGAATTCAGGCAAAAATTCTGACCTGAATTGCACCTGAACCGGTGAACAGGCACGTGCCGGACCCCAGGCATGAACCCGCGGCCGCACAAAAGTGAGCACGACCTAAAAGGTTTTAATATGGAGAAAGTAGCTGTTGATCCTGACAGTTAAGCTGGCAAATATACCCCTTGTGACATATATACAGATTATGAACAGCTAAACAGATTTCTCCATCCATGCTAAACAATGTGAATGGTCGAATCTCCCCTTCCAGCTATTATATTCTGACAGCCTGGCCCCATGGCTGTCATGATACCTGAACAGTGGCTGCATCTGATTTGATGCAATCACTGTTAGTCAACAATTTTCTACCTGTCTCTTTCATCAAAAGTCTAATGAACAATTGTTGCACCAGGTGGTGCCGATAATGGCACCCATGGCTTAAATGTAGTCTGAGTCAGCAGAAGGGACCAAAATTCAAGCTGTGTGTGGCCTTTACTTTTACTTCCTTCCTTATTTGTGGGCTGATATGGCCTCTGCAGCATTGCTACTACTGGTTTCTTCTAAAGCCAATGAAATCCAGTGACAAGGGAGCGGGAAGTGGAGCCAAGCCAACAATATGTGTGTCAATAGATGCACACAGTGCGGCTCAGGATCAAGCCTGCACAAGTACCCTGAGTACCCCAGTACAAGCAGCTTGCTAGAAGGGGTATTTGAAGGGGGAGGAGCCAGGAGAGCCAGTCGGGGACACAAGAAGAAGAGGATTGGGGCTGCTCTGTGCAAAATCCTTGCACAATGCAGGTAACTATGTTTGTTATTTAACCACTTCAGCCCTGGAAGGTTTTCCCCCCTTCTTGACCAGGCCATTTTTTGCGATACTGCACTGTGTTACTTTAACTGACAATTGCGCGGTCGTGCGACGCTGTACACAAATAAAACTGATGTCCTTTTTTTCCAACAAATAGAGTTTTCTTTTGGTGGTATTTGATCACCTCTGCAGTTTTTATTTTTTTGCACTATAAACAAATAAAGACCTACAATTTTGAAAATAAACAAAACAATATTTTTTACTTTCTGCTATAAAACACATCCAATAAATTTTTTATAAAAATCTAATTTCTTCATCAATTTAGGCCAATATATATTCTGCTACATAATTTTGGTAGAAAAAAAATCCCAATAAGCGTATATTGATTGGTTTGTGCAAAGTTATAGCTTCTACAAACTATGTGATATTTTTATGGAGTTTTTATTTATGTATTTTTTTTACTAGTAATGGCAGTGCTCAGCGACTTATAGTGGGACTGCCACATTGCGGTGGACAAATTGGACACTAAGTGAAACTTTTTTGGGGACCGGTGACACTAATACAGAGATCAGCGCTAAAAAATATGCACTGTCACTGTACTAATGACACTGGCAGGGAAGAGGTTAACATCAGGGGCAATCAAATTGTTAAATGTATCCCTAGGGAGTGCTTTCTAACTGTGTGGGGGAGGCTTTAACTGTGGGAAGACAGAGATCCGTGTTCCTGCTTAGCAGAAACACAGGATCTCTGTCTTCCCTTGTCACAGAACGGCGATCTGCCTTGTTTACATAAGCAGACCGTCATTCTGCCTCTCTCAGGAATGATCGGTGGGTCCCGGCGGACCCCTGAATTGGCTTCTGCTGTGTACAATCACCACAGACTCGGAAGAGCAAAATTATGTACCTGTATGTGATTTTGCACGGGAGAGCCGCCGGCCCGCAGTACATGTACATGGGGCGGTAGACAAGTGGTTAAAAAAAAAATGAACCTTTAATATCCCTTTACCTCTTTCTGCCTGTGCTCTGAAGATATAGGTACTTGACCCATGACCTACCTATGTTTCCATGTTTCTATATCTATGGAGAAGCAGCATTGTCACCCTAGGTTACTCTGTTAATATGGCTTACAGAATTCCTCCCCCTCTCCCCATCTCCATAATATGCAGTGAACTGGGCCGGGCTGATTACACTGCTTGAGGTTTCAGCAGAGATAGAGCACACAGGAAGTTAAGAGCTCATTGTAATTTTGGCAGGTCCAACAAGTATTTTTTCCCCTTGTCAGATATAACAAAACACTTTCAATAGTTTAACAGACCAAAAGGCCCAAATTAGAGTGTATCATTAGGGTTTACATATTCATTAAGTGCATTAAGAATCAAAAAGTTTTCCATTTTTTTATTCAGGCCTTTCTTACGTTATTGTTTGAATAGGTAGTTGATCGATAAGTAATTGAATAGCATCCAAAGCATCAAACAATGTTTAAACTTGACTTTTTAGTTGAATTGAAAAACACACTAACGTATGTGCAACTGATCACGAAAAAATACTTTCAGCTCCAATCAAAAACTTAAATAAAGAAAACTAGGGTAAATAACTGAAGGGTGCATGGTTAACTTAACATAAGTGAGTATCGGAGGTGAGATCCAAGCTCCAGGTTTGTTTTCCATCTGTCCAATCTCCCGAACCTACGGCCTTTACACAGGCTCCTACAGCAGATTGCCAATATATAGGAAATTGTGGCAGCCTTATCTTTAATGCTTTACTGTTGACAGACTTCTTTATCATGGCCACTTAACACATTTTCAAGAAACGCACGTCTCCATCTCTTCCCGTCGAATTAGCACTAGCTGAGCATTTGACTCTCGATGCAGTTCTGCAATCCGCTAATGTGATATTTAATGAGGAGCCATCAGTCCGCAGAAAGGAAGTCAATATGAATCAGTGTTTACAAAGTGTGATTAACTCTGAAATATTTCATCAATGCTCAGGTCCCCGGCAGACTCTATGCTAATTACTAAAATGGGCACATGTTTTCCGGGGGGCCACTGATGGACCCTGGGAGCTGCAAACAAGGAGATGTAAGATTGCAATTATGCTCCGACTGTCTCTCTTGACAATTTATGCATTTGCTGAGCTGACCTCCCCCTTCCCGAGAGACCAATAAACAAAATGCATTTTCATTAAGATACTAATGCACTTAATCACGAGGGGGGAAGGGTTACAAAACTAAGGAGAGTTGTGTGCAAGGAGGACAAGGCCTTGCAAAATAGACTTTCTCTTCCCCTTGTAAATGAGCTGTGCATTACTCACCACCTCGTTCTCAACCAACAAGACGTCCACGTTTTAATAAATCACTGTTGTGGCTTTATTAACCTTTTAACTTGCAACTTTTTACCATTAAGTTGGTTGTGAAGAGGGACATAGGCGAGGAGTATGCAAATGCAGAGAGGATGCTGTTTTGTTGCAAGACGTCTGGACCAACAGCTTGACCTATGCCCCTAGCAAGCCTCCACCATGTATTATCCAAAGAGGACACCAGCTGTCTTGCACAGGCTTCAGAGAATAGACAATGACTTTCAAAGAGAGAGGAAAGAACACAAGTGTCTGTTTCACTACTGCATGGAACTTAATACATTTAAGGGTTATTTAAACAGTTTCAAAAAGTAGAAAAATCAAGTGCACAAGTGAAACTAATCTAGGAATTTAATTAAAATTTTGAAAAATGTAACCCAGAACTGTCCATTTCACAGTTTAAAGTCGGTTGGCTAATCATTATTAACCTAATTATTTAATTTATTTAATAATAATTTAATTAATTAAACATTATTAACGGATGAAATGTTGACTGTAAGAATAAGTGTGAGTGCTCCCTAGACATAAACACAGTACAACGCAATTGTCTGTAGCTTCAAAAACTTAGCACATTTTGCAAAGCTTAAGGCCCCTTTCACACTGAGGAGTTTTTCAGGCGTTTTAGCGCTAAAAATAGCGCCTAAATACTGCCTGAAAAACTCCTGCCCTGCAGTCTCAGTGTGAAAGCCCGAGGGCTTTCACACTGAGGCGGTGCGCTAGCAGGACCGCTCCAAAAGTCCTGCTAGCCGCATCTTTGGACCGGTGAAGGAGCGGTGTGTATCCTGCCCATTGAAATCAATGGGACAGCGTGGCTATACCGCCGGCAATGCGCCTCTGCAGAGGTGCATTGGGGGCAGTATTAACCCTTTTTCGGATGCTAGCGGGGGTTAAAACCGCACCGCTAGCGGCCGAATACCGCTGCAATTCCGACAGTATAGCGCCGCTATACTGCCAGCACACCTCCGGCCCCAGTGTGAAAGGGGTCTAAATCATTTATCATATATACATATATATATATATAAACCAGGTAGTGTAGAGATGGGCCACTGCAGATGGTTGTAGTGATATTGGCCTGGGTGAAATCCATAAAAAAAAGTCTTGAGAAAGGCGGGCTATGTCCCACCGAAACATTGACATTGATTAAACTACGTTGAAAAATTCCTCCTGCTGCAAGTCCCATTGAGTGCACTAACTGCCTCCTGCATATTCTCCATATATCACCCGTATATAAAAAGTTATTGGTATTGTAACATCTGCGGTGCACATGTGGCCCGCGGAGCGCTCTGATGTGGCCCGCGACCTCGTGCTCTGGAATAGATAGAATACTGTTATTAAAGGTCAGTTTATTACTAAAATCAGTGTATATATGGACATATTTCTGCAGTGGTTACTGGGCTGCTTTAAAACTGATCCGCAGGTGCAGATTAGTTTACCTGCGGGTTACCTGCACTGAGCCATAGACTTCTGTTATTACCTGCAAGTTTGGTGAGCTTTCTAAAAGTGCACCAAACCTGCAGAATAAAATAGAAGTCTATTGCAAAGTGCAGGAAAGCCAAAGGTACACTGCGTTGCACCCGTGGTGTGGGTAAACCACAGCACATCAGTGTGAAAGCAGCCTTGGGCCCCTTTCACGCGGTCAGTCCGTCAGTCCGACCAATTGGACCCTCCATTCACCTCTAAGTAGTGGAAGACATAAACAAACTTGTGTCCTACCTCCAATACGATCTGCTAAAAAGTATAGTGGGCTGTGTCAGTGTCCGCTCTGCATATGCAGAGCAGACACGAACATGCCATCCACCCGCTCTGCTCATTGTGGCCCACGACCGGTTACCAAGTGGCTTAAGTGGCCCTCGCTCTTCAAAAGGTTGGGCACCCCTGCTGTAAAATCTTTATTTGGTACTGTTCCTGTTAAAATTACCATATTTATGAGATTTTAGTTTTTTAACCAACTTGAGTTTATGTTTTATTTTTTTGCTGTATTCTCCAGTGTTGTATGGCGTGTAAAGTCTGACTTGCTCTGAATTTTCTCTACAAACTAGGAAACATAGAATATAGCTGCCCGGCCACTAACGAATGTGAAATCACAAAGCGCAGACGCAAGTCGTGCCAAGCTTGCCGCTTCATGAAGTGTTTAAAAGTCGGAATGCTAAAAGAAGGTAAGATCTTATATATATTAAAGTTGCTCTGATCAGAATGTAGAGTCACTGTAAATAATGGGACCATATTTATTATTCTACATTTGAAATTTAGAAGACAGTCAACAAAGTAACAGAAAAGTATTAAAACTGGCTGAACACACTGCTAAAACTTTTCACGCTGGTTGAACAGGACATAGTGGGGCCCCTACTTGTGTACTTGTAGCGACTATTGGGTCTCCCTGTGCACTAGCAATACTCATTAACCATTGGAGCTCCTCTAAAGACAGCTTAAGCTATTAGCGGAAAAAAAAACATCTGACTAAGCAAAGTCAGGATTTAGAAAAGATGTCTGTGGCCCTCTATAGGGGCCCATTCACATTTCTTACATTATGCCACATTTTAACGCATCTTGCACTAAGGCAACCCATTGCAATGTATGGGCTGTCTTGCCAAAAATAGGATGGGATCCTTATTTTGTAACAGAATACATCACTACACACTACCATGCATTACTGAGCACTGCAGCATTGAATCCACAGGATGACTACTAGGCAGCTAGCATTATCGCAAGGAAAGGCCAGCCGTGGCAGTGGCAGGCCACATGATTCTCTGTGCACAGGCTTCCTTGCCTGTTTCCATTTGTGCAGAGTGTTAATGTGAGTCATGTCTTAACGTACACCGCATTAATCAATGGGATTCCAGGGCACCAAAACGTCCCAAAAAACAGACATAACACAAAAGTTTGTTGTAACACATTATAGTGGATTGCCATGAGTTGAATCACTTTGAAAGGCCTGAGTGTAGCCATAGTGCATTGGGGTACTTTTCAAAATGAATAATACTCCAGTCTGTAAATGTGTGGAACATGTTGCAGTGTAGATATTTGCCAGCACACCATGGATCAACAAAAAGTGGTATCCAAATGGATTATTTATTGCATGATCACAACACAAGGAGAGTGCAACATTTCAGAGTCACGCAGGACACCTTCACATGCCTGTCGAAGGGGTCCTGCATGACTTGAAACGTATATAATAATAATAATAAATAATCAGTTTGAATGCCACTTTTGGTTGATCCATGGTGTGCTGGCAAATATCTACTTTGTAACTTGAACCAGTATCCAGATGGTTGTTGCTGCAGCACCCAAACTTTGAGAGCTTATACAGGAACGTGTGCGATGGGAATATGAAGTATAACATGTTGCAGCAACACATGTGTGGGCCTTAAAATTAAAAACTACAAATACCAGCAAGATTTCAGACCAGGACAGGTTGAATACTGACTAATAAGGCACAAAGGGGGGGGGGCTTTAGATTAACTGTAAGTACCAATTAAAGGTCAGCTTTACAAGTTTTTTCTAGTTTCTGATTGGTTGACTTGATACGTCTACATTGTGTAATTTTCAGCAATGAGGTGCAATCACATAAGTATCATGTGATAATAATGTCAATACTGCTGTTTAGCATCTATCTATCTATCTATCTATCTATCTATCTATCTATCTATCTACCCCTTCTTTTCTTTCTTTCTTTCTTTCTTTCGTTTGGGAGAAAGAATTAATTACTTCAAAGGGTCCCAATATTCAAATTATTGCTATTTAGCTTCTTCCTTCCTTCCTCCCTTCCTTCCTTCCGTCCTTCCTTCCTTTCCTTTTTTTCTTCCGCCCTTCCTTTTCTTCCTTCCTTCCTTCCTTTTCTTTCTTCCATCTTTCCTTTCCTTTTCTTCCTTGCTTTCCTGTTTCCCTTTCTTCCTTTCCCTTTCTAGAAAGAATTAAATTAATCAAAGGGCCCAAGTACTCAAAGGTGGGGATACAACTGGACCACTGAGGGATGTGTCCATTATGGATAAAAATTTTTCATTCTGTCTAATGCCAGAAATAATGCCAAATAATTAGCTCTACGGTCAATGAAAAAGTGGTATAATAAATCCAAACTATTTAGTTGTTTTTTTGACTCACAGATTTTGCAGCTTTAAAGCACACTTGTACAATTCTAGCTTCTTAAAGTATAGCAGATAGGTAAATCAATTTATCTATGTATCTATCTATGTATATATCTATGTATCTATCTATGTATCGATGTATCTATCTATCTATCTATCTATCTATCTATCTATCTATCTATCTATCTATCTATCTATCTATCTATCTATCTACCCCCTTCCAAATTGTAATAGTAAGTTACCCAGTGCAGTTGTTATGAGTTTTCCATGTGGATTGACTTATTAAGTATACATTTTAATTTATTATTTTTTACTTTTGTAGTTGAAAAAGGTCAGGCATGCTTTCATTTTTTAATACACAAGGATGACAAATTAAGAGCAAAAAAAAAAAAAAAGCCCACGATTAATTTTCTCCTAGAACGAGCGCTCTGGTTTTATGGCTTTTTTCACTGGGCTGGATGAGAATCTGTTTATTTGATTGGCTTGTATTAAACAGGTTTCTCCAGTTTTATGGCTGTCACACAGACATAGTCGGAACAGCTGCTTTTTAATTGGAGCTAAGTCGCTGCTGAGAGACTAGGGATGGTCAGGGAAATCCAATAGTGTCAGACACAGACAATGGCAGAGTATGTGAGCAAGACTGACAGAGACAGATTGTGGATGGAGCCCTGACACACACAGGATTATTGGAAGTAAAGAGGGATAAGAAAGAACGCCGGGATATTGAGAGATGTCTATAAGATGGGAAGAGGGTGGGATCCGGAAAACTGCAGGCAGAATGCCACAGAGAGAAAATTTGACACTGAAACTGGAGGAAGTGCTCTTCTCTCTGACTGACACATGGAGGCTTGATTTATTAAAGGCTGTTCACTTTTCAAGGGAAGTTGCACTTTGAAAAGGAATTTGCCTCAGAGCTTAGTGAATATGGTAAAGTTTTACTTTGCAAAGAATACCCAATCACGTGCAAAGAAAATAAATTAAATTATGATTGGATGATGAAGGTCAGCTGCACTTCACCTCATTCACTAAGCTTTGGGGAAAAGCAAAATGCAACTTCTTTTGAACAGTATTTGCCTTTAGTAAATCAACTCCATACTTTTTAGCTCTTATAAAACCGCAAACTCTGGCATGTCCTGCTAGACTCAGTATTTTGCAAATTTTGTGACATTTTAAAAAGTTCATGTGCTAGGCTGGTTAGGAAGGATGAGGGGGGAGCATTTCAATAATAGATAGACTTAGGCTTTTATTCTACTTTAAAGCGGTATTAAGCCCAAAAGCAAACATTTATTATTATGCAGCTTACCAATTCTTGTGATGTGATGGTTGCATTCGTTTTCTGTTTTAGGCTTTCTTTCTTCTATTTTCAACTGGTGATCTGGCCAGTAACTCTGCTGTTTTTCAAAAGCACAAGCTCTCTTTCAGATGCATCAGTTACAGGGATGGGACAAACCACTCTACACTGACAGTGGTGCTTACAATTAAGGTTTTATTTATCTATGTAAAATCTTTATCCTAACAAGAAAACGGTTTGATGTAACTGCTTATAAATCATTAGCTGAAGTTTGGCTTCAATTTGTTAGTCCATCTAACACTCCCCTCCCCCTAGACCAGGGGTCTAAACTGGCGGCCCTCCAGCTGTTGCAAAGCTACAAGTCCCATCATGCCTCTTCCTGTGGGAGTCATGCTTGTAACTGTCAGCCTTGCAATGCCTCATGGGAATTGTAGTTTCGCAAAAGCTGGAGGGCCACCATTTTTAGACCCCTGCCCTAGATTTCCAATGCTGCTGTCCAAAAGTGCTCCTTCATCCAGAGGGGGGAGGGGGCACTCTAATACAGGAGATGTGTTCCTGGCCAGAATACCAGGTGAAAACAGGGGGAAAACGCGTAAGTAAAGTAAACGAATGCAGCCACCACAATAAAGTGATTGTAAACGATCATCTTGTAAAACAACCCATTCAGTTTAAAATAGAAATGCATTTGTGTATAGAAATAAAAAAAAAAATTAAATACCTTTTTTCCCTTTTTTTTTAAGTAATCACATTTCCTCTGTTCTCAGCTGCATAAGAGCTGGGGGGAAGAGAAGCAGCAGCACACTGAGCTTCCCAGTGAATGGCTGTGCAGCGTAGACATGTGCATTCGTTTTCGTCCGAATGCATTTTCGTCCAAATTTCAGCTATTTTCGTTATTGTTTTAACAAACGAAAACTAAAGCACAGAATCCGAAAACCGAAAGATCCGACATAAACAAATGCTTTATTTTCGTTTTCGTTGTGACAATAGTTCGATATAGATAGGAGATTCGACGTGACGCTGACAATAACAATCTGTGTCTATCGAACCTGTGGTCGAATGTGCCTAACCTTAACTCTATTAGTCCAAGATTATTCTACATACAGAGAAAAGATTCGACATTATAGAGAGAAAAGATTCGACATTATAGAGAGAAAAGATTTGACATTATAGAGAGAAAAGATCGCTGCTGGAATTGGGTGGGGGAAGTAAAATAAAAATAATGATGATGATGAATGTTATTGGCTGATTGCAACCAAAGAGGAGGAGCAGTAAAATAGCTAGAACTAACTTGACAATTCAACATGAACGACGAAGATTCGACAAAGCATCGAAAAACATACAAACGTCGAATCTGTCATTGAAGGCTTATGGTGTCTGTCGAAAGTTAGAAGATTTGACGGTGCAGCTAAACTGTACGACGCTGCAATCGTACATTTCCGGTCAAATGCATCCGCCCATAGGCTATAGAAGAATTCTAATGTTGGTTGACTAGTAATAGTAATTAATAAATATAATTATTACTAGTCATACAACATTAGAATTCTACTATAGCTTGTAGGCAGAACATTCGACCGGAAATGTACGATTGCGGCGTCGTACAGTTTCGCTGCTCCGTCGAATCTTCTTTGAACATTCGACATACACCATAAGCCTTCAATGACAGATTCGACCTTAATTCATTCAGATTTTCGGACGAATGCAATTTCTAACGAAAAACGAAATTAATAAAAACGAATTTCGGGAGTAACTAAATAAATGTATTTTTCGGGCGAAAACGAAATTCCGAAATGAAATATTTCAGTGTGCACATGTCTAGTGCAGCGGACAAGTCTTATGCCGTGTACACACGATCGGTTTTACCGATGAAAACAGTCCGATGGACTTTTCTCATTGGACAAACCGATCATGTATGGGCCCCATTGGTCTTTTTTCCATCGGTGAGAAAAAATAGAACATGTTTTAAATTTATCCGATGGGAAAAAAAAACGATAGCAAATTCCGATGCATGCTCAGAATCAAGTCGACACATGCTCAGAAGCATTGAACTTCATTTTTCTTGGCTCGTCGGAGTGTTTTACGTCACAGCGTTTGGAACGGTCGGATTTTTGACTGATGGTGTGTAGGGAAGACTGATGGAAGTCAGCTTCATCGGATTTCCGATGGAAAAATCCATAGGATTAGAATCCATAGGAAATCCGATCGTGTGCACAGGGCTTTATGGAGGAGAGTACACTGAGTTCCCAGCACAGCTAGAGAACTGACCGTGCTCTCCTGCTTAGTGTGGTCAGTTTTTAATAGGAAAGTAAAGGGACTGACAGGAACACCAGGCATTTCACATAAAGGAAGCAATACAAAGAGAACAGGATACTTTGTCATACAAGTACATGGTACAGCAGGCACCTATCAGGAATATGAAGTGTTGGGGTAACAAACACTTTAAGGATCTTTAAGCTGCAAAATATAACTTTTTTTGTTTTTGGGTTTAATACCGCTTTAAGTTCAGTTGAATTTGTCCTTATAAAGGAAAGCAAAAAAAAAAAAAGAAGAAAAATGGTGACATTGAATGCTGCGAAGGGGATGAGAAAACCAAGATAGTAAAAGAATTAGTGGGATGAACAACATATAATTCAACCCCACATTTCCGTCACAGGCTTGAGAAAACCAATGCCAACCCGACTATAAATTAATATAACCTCCTGAACTTACGTGGATTAAATATTCCAGCAAAACAAAAAGATGACAGATTGATGGCAAAATTAGGCGTATTAAATTCTTACAAACGTAACTCTATTAGATTATAACCATCTAGAAATACCCTTATTTTGTTCAGCTGCTTTGCAGGCAATATAGTGGGCACTTTTACCAAGGATGTCTGCCAAATTCACAAAATGCTTAGGAAAAAAAAAAAAAAAAAGATCTGAGATTGGATTTGAAGTGATGAAGGCACAGCTGGTATTATAGAGAATAAAGTCTCGAAATAGTCAGTGGTGCCAGGTACTTCTTTACTTGCTTTAAGCTCTAAAACAATGCGGTTCGCTGCAATAGAGATGTGAAGGGTTATTGATGTAGGCAACGGAACAAGTAGTTTTCCCCCTGCTTAGGAGCCAAAATGAATACAACACTAAACTCTGCGCAGCATCATAAAAATGCAAAATAAATGGATTTAATATTGCCTTAATTTCCTAGTTTAAAGGCCTGCGCTAACGAGTAAAGGGGAATAAAATGTGCATTGGATTAAAGAATAAAAATGGAGGAGGAGTAATACAGGGCATTGCCTCTGTATTTATACAGATACTCCGGCATCAGGAATCTGATTGTTAGTGCCATCATCATAATATCTTTGCTTTACTTAGAATCATTTGCAGAAAAAAAGTTGAACTTTCTTTGAATTTTCAAAAAGTTGACCAACTCCAGGCTCCAGTGCTGAGTGTTAGTATCCTCTGTGGGGTAGAAGTAATGATGGCTTCCTCCATTTCAGCAGTTTTATATGAGGATGAGAAAAAGTGAGAGCCTTTGATTTTCTAAGTTGTTAAAAGTTTACAGGAAATTCATCATTTCGGCAAAATGCATTAAGTCTATAGAGAAGGAAAAATTCAGATATTGTTTAAAATGGTTCTAAAGGCTGAAGGTTTTTTTTTTCATTCTCTGCATTAAGGCAAAAAACACTTCTAAACACAGCTGCCCTCCAGCCCCCCTTATGCTTACCTAAGCCTGATCTCGATCCTGTGCTGTGCCGGAGAGCAGCGTCTCTCTCCCTCCTCATAGGCTCAGAGCCATTGGCTCCCCCTGCGGCTCCCCCTGCTGTCAATCACAGCCAGTGAGGGAGCAGGGGGCAGGCCCGAGCCGCACTAAGGGGTTGATTTACTAAAGGCAAATAGACTGTGCACTCCGCAAACGCAGTTGCTCCAGAGCTCATTAAATGAGGTAAGGCTTCACTTTGCAAAGAATAACCAATCACATGCAAGGAAAAAATAAATAAATTTTTGCTTGCACATGATTGGATAATGGAAGTCAGCGGAGTTTCTGCTCATTTACTAAACTCTGGAGCAATTGCACTTGCAGCGTGAAACTGCACTTTGCAAAGTGCATAGTCTTTTTCCCTTTAGTAAATCAACCCCTTTGTGTGTTAGTGGACACACAGAGTGTGGCTCAGGAGCAAGCCTGCATAAGTGCCCCCATAGCAAGCTGTTTGCTATGGTGGGTACTCGGCAGGGGGGAGGAGCCTGGAGCGCCGGACGAGGTACCCGAGAAGAGGAGGAATGGGAGTTTCTCTGTTCAAAACCATTACACAGAGCAGGTAAGTATGAAATGTTTGTTATTTATAAGTTTACAATCGGTTTAAGGGTGCAACTGCCTTTAAATGGCTCCTGAGGGTCAGGGAAGCTGATTTCAACTATCATAGATAGACCTGTCCTTGTGCCAAAAAATAACCCCTTGTTGGCTGGGAACATAGGGGTAGATATTAAAGAACAAAGATGGACCTTTTAAGAATGTGTTTTTTTTATTATTATTATATTTTAACTGGATTCTTTAAATCAAGTTAACTGAAGGGCATTCATTTTGTATTTTTTTTTTCATTTCCCTCACTTCTGTCCCTGGAAATCCCTTACTGAAGGCTAGGTGATGTCTTATCCTGGCACCCCTAATTCTTGGCTTCTAGCATCTGTGCAGGGAGGAGTCTGTGGTGCACCCAGCATGGTGTGGGCACTCTCTGCCCCTAGTATGTTTTTAAGGAGACTAGCCCCCTGGTGTATAACTAGCTAAGGAATAAGGGAGGTAGCCCCTAGAAGTCGCACATTTATGGCATCCTAGAGGGTTGAATGGAGTGGCAACCCCAGCATGGACCACACCTCAATGCGTTTCTCTCCATTCCCCGGAGCTTAGTCATGGGAACTAGCTGGCTTAGGTAAATGGTCTCCTCAACAGTTAATGTTGTTGCTACAACAGACAGCACACAATTTCTTAAGGAATTATACCTAAGAGGAGCTGGTGGATACATGAAGAAGTGCCCCAACATTATGGACGTTTAAAACACTGCTTTTACAGGCTTTTGCTGTTTGTTTTTTGATTTTTTTTTTCTGCCTTTAAATGCCCCTCTGTATCAGCCTATGTGTCCATACAGGCATTTAGAAGTAGAAAAAAACCCCATCATTTGTGCATTTAAAGGAGGAGCATTTGGGAAAAAAAAAGCCAAACGCACAATAATATGTGAAAACGCTAGATGTGTTTAGGCATGTTCGCCCACTAATGCAGTCTAATGGTCAGAATATTCATTTATAAATGAATATTCTGGCTGGTAAAAAGCATTTACACCAAACCTGTGAACATGCATGCAAAACACAGCTTAAAGGGGTTGTAAAGGTTTGTTTTTTATTTTCTAAATAGGTTCCTTTAAGCTAGTGCATTGTTGGTTCACTTACCTTTTCCTTTGATTTACCTTCTAAATGTTTTTTTTCTTTGTCTGAATTTCTCACTTCCTGTTTCTCCTCACTAAACTTCACACCATCATCCGAGCAGTGTGGAGTCAGCCAGAACAGCTTACTGAACAGCTTACTGAGGAGGAACAGGAAGTGAGAAATTCAGACAAAGAAAACAAAGAAAAAAAATATTTAGAAGGGAAATCGAAGGAAAAGGTAAGTGAACCAACAATGCACTAGCTTAAAGGAACCTATTTAGAAAATTAAAAATGAACCTTTATAACCCCTTTAATGCCCTGTAAACACGATCAGAATTTCAGATGGGATAAAATCCGATGGAATTTTCCATTGGAATTCCGTTCAAGCTGTCTTACATACACACTGTCAGACCAAATTCCGATCTTCAAGAACGCGGTGACGTACAGCACTACGATGAGCTGAGAAAAATTAAGTTCAATGCTTCCGAGAATGCATCGACTTGATTCTGAGCATGCGTGTTTTTTTCTCCGTCGGAGTTCCACACAGACATGTTCTATTTATAAAAGTCAGATGGGGCCCCCACACGGTCGGAATATCCGATGAAAAAATCCAGTCAGACTTTTTTCATCGGAAATTCCAATTGTGTGTAAAAGGCATTAGGCTTGTTTTTTGAGCTGTATTTTCATTCCCTGGAGCAAAGCGACCAGGGGAGGAAAAAAACTTCCAGTTTGCTTGAGGCCTAAGTTGAGGCACCTTTCTAGGTGAACATCTACTGGACCATCAAGAAGTTAAAACAGCGGCAGTTGTTTTTATTAACAAAGCTATGTGATCAACTTGTTAGTCTTGACATGGTGATCACATGGCTTTGTTAGAAAACAAAGTCATGTTTTTTTTTCTAAGCAAATTGCATCTAAGCAGTCTGCATTGCAAAATGTGATGATACATTTTAATGAAATTTCACCAAAGGCACAATCTGTAAATTTAGACCAAAATAAAAATTTGGCAAAATTACAATTCTGACCTCTTTTAGATAACTAGGCAGAAATCTATGGGGCTTGAAAGTAAGGGACAGATGACATAGGTGTTCTC
Organism: Rana muscosa; assembly: GCA_029206835.1. Taxonomy (NCBI): domain Eukaryota; kingdom Metazoa; phylum Chordata; class Amphibia; order Anura; family Ranidae; genus Rana; species Rana muscosa. The sequence goes on from CM055121.1 coordinate 219,841,742, forward strand.
CAGGTGTAGGTGTTTTTTGCAAGATATTATTTTCATATTTCAGATGTTTGTGTAAAAGCATTTTGAACTTATTTGACATTTTAAGTACAAGAAAACCCATAAATTCTCCTTTACTATATTTACTCAGAGGAGACAGTCAAGTCTATATATGTAATAACAAGCCATGCATATATAATAACTGTCTGCGAGCTACAAAACAAAAAAAGAGTGCACTTTGAAAGCTTTGCTGAATCAGCTGCATTTGGGATGACATCAAGTTGCTGTTTTCTTCTCTTTCTGCTATAAATGTGTTATCCTTGCTGAACGTTAACCTGCATTGAACTGGAAAAGAATTCTGAAATCTTCCAAAACACCTTTTATATCACAGACAGTCGTCCCAGCCCCTGCGTCAGCGATCACTGTGCTGCAAATCTATTCAAATGTAAACCTGTTCAATTCAATTACCAGCCTGTAATAAAATTTGCTGCTTCAAACTCCATGTTGGTCACAGTATTCTGTACATGCTGGTGGCTCAGCGGGCCTCCAAATTGACAGTTCAAATCTATTTAGGGGAAAAAATAGAGATGTGCAATGTGAAATACTCTGGTTTGGACAGGCAAAAATAACAGACTGCTTCTCGCTAGAAGATGCTGCACTGAATGATGATTTTTTCCCTGTAAAAAGTTTACTAAGGTGTGCTGGAGATCATCAGCCCAAGTGTGAAAGTGACACCTAAACCCCCCAAAAATTAGGGGAAAACGAGCTACATCCTATTTCTTATATCTAAACTCTAAAATTAAAAGTTCTGTGTATATATATAGATATATATATATATATATATATCTATATATATATAGATATATATCCCTTTCTTCAAAAAAAATCATCATCCCTAGTCATGAGCCAAGGCATCGACCATGTGGGACGTAACTGCAGAGGTACTGACATTAGACCCCCCCATGTTTCTTTGGTAAAGTCTACATTACTAATGCATTGGTCGTGTGGCCTGATTTATAATGAGTGATTATTTCAGTGATTGCCTTTTGAGTTTAGAGTCTAGGTCTCCTACATCATGCTTATTTCCTATAGAAGTAAACTACCAGCATAAAGTAAAATTAATTATGTTACTGTACTCTGTACTTGTTTATGTAGTGCAAACAAACTGTGGCATTAAATCTGTTAATTCATAGGAAAGGTATTAGTGGCCTGTTGGGTATCTAAATTGGTATTCAACTCCCAAAGGTCGTCACATGTTGATAACATAGATGGATCGGATTTTGATGTCATAGTATCTGGTTTACTAGCCACCAGATATTCAATACATTTGGCAGTTGTACAGATTAGTTGTTCAAATCAACTGTAATGGTTGGCAGTGCTTTCCTTCACATGGATCTTGGAACTCTAATGATGTCATGCATCAGCAGTCACAATGCTATATAATTGCATTGGGAGAGTTGACATCATCATGCATACATCTTAGCACCATTTATGGTTTTATTTAGGATTATGAAGGCTTCCAGTGAACCCCTTTATTACTAGAAGCACAATGATCATTTTTTTTATTGTGTTCAGACATTTCCATCTTTCCAAAAATCAAAAAATTGACGATTGAGCTAGATGTTAGATTTGATATTTGGCACAGCCTTCCTTCACATGAATCTTGGGGCTTTGATGATGTCGTGTATCAGCTGTGATATAGCTGTATAAATGCATTATGAGAGATGTCATCATCATGCATGTACCTTAGCATGCTCTGGGGTTTCATCTATGATTATAGAGGCTTCCAGTGAAGCCTCGGATTACTAGAATCTTTGATTGTGTTCAGACCTGTCCATATCTTCGAAGACCATGAAATTAAAGATTGGGGTGCAAGAATGCTGAGACAATTCCCCACAGTTAACAGCCATATTGGTTAAAACCATATCAATTTTAACACAGGGTTGCTGAGAAAATTGAGTACTGTCCGATTGCACGAATACAGCTACAATCACCTCAACTAACACAGGGTTGCAATATGTGAATTACAATCTGCAAGATAATTAGGAAGTACATAGCTCAAAAGCTGGCATTAGGGTTTGCTTTTTGGGCCCCTTCCATTCTTGGCAGTAACAGGCTCAGTCAGGGTTTCTCAACCAGGGTTCTGCAGAACCCTAAGGTTAGGTTGCTAGGGGTTCCTTGTGCAATGAGCAATGTCTGCATCCCAGATAAGTTCCCATACCATTGATCTTTTTTTTAACTATCTCTAAGGTGGTAATTCTTTGCCAATGACCATCACACTATATATTGTATATAGAGTTATAGATAAAGGAGACTGGAAAGTTATTTTAATGGTTCCTCTGTGTTGAAAAGGTTGATAAAGGCTGTACTAATGTCTTAATATGCCCACAGTGCTCTTGGTAACCTTGATACCATGTGATCTCTACAGAGACTTTTGATCTATTGAAGCAGCAATTTTTATTAAGTCAACCACAAAGCCATTTTTTTAACCCAAAATGATAATGGGACAATTGGCAGTGCTGACAGATATCCTTTTAATTTGTGTAATGTGTTAATTTCAGTAAATGCTTTAAAGAATGTAAAATATTATTTAAAAAACTGAAAATATCAGTTAAAAGCCACTTGCACATCATGAACATGTCATGCAACTAGGAATTTTATGTACTACAACAAAAAGTTGTCTTTCCCGCAAAAATCATAATTTAATAAACCCAATTCTAATTTTCAAATCCTGTCTGATGGAAAAACAATGCCACGCCCGCTGCGATTATCGAATAATCAGATTGAACCATTGATTATAGACATTCCTACAAATTGCAATGTATCATTGACACCTGTAATCATACTGAATATAACAAACTTGATAAATCTATGATCTCGTAGTTACTCTCTACCCTCCTTACAACATTGGCACAAGATGCATATTGTCTACTCCCTCCTCACTTCCCCAGTCATTGATTAAGTTATACTGACTAGTTAAATGCTGTTGAGAGCTAAAACATTTCAGAATTCATTAGCTCTCCGGTGCTCGTCTGTAAAATAAAGTGAAGGTGAAGTGCACAGAGGCCTTAAGAGGATTACGTGTACAACTCACATAATGAAAATGATTTACTGTGCAAATACCCTGCTGCTAGAGAAAAAGCAGCCCATACATATGCTTGATCTGTAGATTTATTTACTGTCTCTCGATTTGCCTCACAGGACTGAGTGTCTGGGAGGAAGAAAAATATATAAGAAGCAAATCAATACGCAGACATGTACTAAAGTACATTGTGAGAGATGGGAGCCATTTTATTGGAGGGTTTCATCCAATGACAGATTATTTCGGCCTTTCTCAATCTCTTTACTTTAGAGGATTCCGTAAAATCATTTTCAGATGTCGGGGAACCCCTGCTAAAACCAATTCATTGGGTGCCAATGGGAAAAATGTCCATTACATTGGTGGCCAGTGAGAATAAAGTCCTCTTTACAGTGATGGTCAGTGAGAATAAAGTCCCCTTTACATTGGCGGTCAGTGAGAATAAAGTCCCTCTTACAGTTGTGGTCAGTGAGAAGAAAGTCCCCCTTACATTGATGGTCAGTGAGAAGAAAGTCCCCCTTACAGTGGTGGTCAATGAGAAGAAAGTCCCCCTAACAGTGGTAGTCAGTGAGAAGAAAGTACCCCTTACAGTGGTGGCCAGTGAGAAGAAAGTCCCCATTACAGTGGTGGTCAGTGAGAAAAAGTCCCACTTACATTGGTGGTCAGTAAGAAGACAACCCCCCACCCCTTAAAGTGGTAGTCAATGAGAAGAAAGTCCACCTTACAGTGGTGGTCATTGAGAAGAAGGTTCCACCCTCAGTACTGGTCAGTGAAAAGAAAGTCCTCCTTACAGTGGTGGTCATTGAGAAGAAAGTCCCCATTACAGTGGTGGTCAGTGAGAAGAAAGTCCCCATTACAGTGGTGGTCAGTGAGAATAAAGTCCCCCTTACATTGGTGGTCAGTGAGAAGAAAGTCTCCCTTACAGTGGTGGTAAGTAAGAAGAAAGTCCCCCTTACAGTGGTGGCCAGTGGGGTTATTTTTACTAAAGGCAAACTGGTCACTCTGCACAGGAAGTTACACTTTGCATAGGAATTTTCATCAGAGCTTAGTGAATGAGTTGAAGTTCTGCTGGACTCCATCATTCAATCATGAGCAAGCAAAAATATTGCAAAGTGAAACTTCACCACATTCACTAAGCTCTGGGGCACATTCCCTTGCAAGGTGCATCTTCCCTTGCAAAGTCAACAGCCTATTTGCCTTTAGTAAATCAACCCCTTTAAAAACATACCCCTTTGCTCCTGGAAGTTTTCTTTATCATTTCCCAGACTGTATGATAGTCTTTTAGAGAAGTTTGCTCTAGTCATTTCCTGCTTGTGCGATTGGCTCACAGATATCCCCAGAAGTCTGCATTAACCACCTGAGACCTGGGCCATGTTCAAATGACGGCCTCAAGGTGGCTCTAAAAAACCGGGAGGCCGTCAATAGATGGCCTCGGCTATTCCGGCCACTGGGGGGCGCGTGAGCGCCCGGCGCATCACTGAGGTGCCGATGCGCGTGCCTTGCGGCCGCGATGTCCGCCAGGTACCCGCGATCGGCGTGTACACAGACAAGGATGTGGATCTCTGTGTGTAAACACAGAGATCCACATCCTGTCAGGGAGAGGGGACCGATGCTGTGTCCCTTGTACATAGGGACACAGATCGGTCACCTCCCCCAGTCAGTCCCCTCCCCCACACAGTAGTGATCACTCCCAGGTTACACATTTAACCCCTTCCTTGCCCCCTAGTGTTAACCCCTTCCCTGCCAGTGTCATTTTTACAGTAACCAGTGCATTTTTATAGCACTGGTCGCTGTAAAAATGACAATGGTCCCAAAATGGTGTCAAAAGTGTCCGATGTGTCCGCCATAATGTCGCAGTCACAATAAAAATCGCTGATCGCCGCAATTACTAGTAAAAAAAAAATATTAATAAAAATGCTATAAAACTATGCCCTATTTTGTAAACGCTATAACTTTTGCGCAACCCAATCAATAAACGCTTATTGCGATTTTTTTTTACCAAAAACATGTAGAAGAATACGTATCGGACTAAACTGAGGAAAAAAATATATATATATTTTTTTAAATTTAGATATTTATTATAGCAAAAAGTAAAAAATATTTTTTTTTTTCAAAATCGTCGCTCTATTTTTGTTTATAGTGCAAAAAATAAAAACCGCAGAGATGATCAAATGCCACCAATAGAGAGCTCTATTTGTGGGAAAAAAAGGACGTCAATTTTGTTTGGGAGCCACGTTGCACGACCGCGCAATTCTCATTCCAAGCGTGACAGTGCTGAAAGCTGAAAATTGGCCTGGGCAGGAAGGGGGTTTAAGTGCCCAGTAAGCAAGTAGTTAAGATACAAGTCAGATTTTAGACTTCCCCTTTAACCCCCTTAGCGGTAATCCCGAGTCGGGCTCGGGGTGAGTTTTTCATACCAAAAGCGGTAACCCCCAGCCAGACTCTGGCTGCATCGCAGTATTCAGGGAGAGTTACTTACCTTGTTCCCTGGATCCTGAGATGTCTCCCCGCTGTGTGTGCGATCCGTGTCTCGCTCGATTCCCACTGCCGAGAGCCGAGCTCCGTTCCCTGCGACGTTGCGGCGCACGGGGACGGAGTTCGGTGCCAAATTCAAAAAGTGAAAAAGACAGTATAGATACAGTATACTTTAATCTTACTGATTACAGTAGTGTATCAAAAAATTACACATCCCCTTTGTCCCTAGTGGTCTGTCCAGTGTCCTGCATGCAGTTTTATATTATATATACTGTTCTTTCTGCCTGGAAACTGGAGATTGTCCATAGCAACCAAAAAGTGTCCCTTTATGTCAAAAGTGGTTTTAGACCAGCTAGAAAACAGCGATAATAAATTAGAATCACTTGCAGAATTGAGTGATAATGATTTGTGGGAAAATTCGTCATCAAACACTAAATCTAATGACAGCGACAATTCTGCAACTGACCAAATTTCAGTGTTTTTGATTTGATTACATTATTGAATAATTTTTATTATAATTACATAATTATTTGTTATAATTATTTATAGTTATTTATTATATTATAATTTATGATTTTGTGTTTCAAACTTTATCATACCCGGGATGTCTACTAGACTTTTGTTTGGTCAGGTTTAAGTGAGTAATTACTAAGAATTGCAGGCCTACAATACATAACACCAAATTTACATGTAAAATAATTGTACCGCTTTTGGTACAAAATTCCACACCGAATCATACCGCCTGGGAGGTTAATAGGATTTTCAGTTTTGTTGGGATACTCCCCACAGGTTAAATTCTTCTATAGGGACATAGACCTGAATACAGACACTTCTATTCAGATTCAGTCTGCGAAGGACCTTGTGAAACAAACAGCTATTTCTTCAGAGCAGAAAAAGGCAGGAATCTCCTACGAAATGTAATAAATTTATAGCAATGTACATTAGTCACCCAAATGGGATTGTTTGTTTACCTAACAAAAGTGGAGGTACATTTTTAGAAATCCCTGCCTTAAAATTAGCAGATTAAAGAGGAAGTAAACTCCCCTTGTTTGTACCTATAGGGAAGCCTATAATAAGGCTTCCCTATAGGTACTGTAAATATCTCCTAAACTTGCACCGTTTAGGAGATATTTACTGTATACTGAGCAATTCCATCATCGGCACATGCGCTCTGAAGGAACGGCCGTCCGTGCCGATTCCTCAGGGCCCTGTGCCTGTGACCAGCGGCTGTCGCGCTCATGCGCGGGAGTGGCGTCATCGCGGCTCCGGTCAATCACAGCGCCAGAGCCCGCGAATCTGGAAGAAACATCGGGGAAGATGTCAGCCATCTCAGCGGTGTGTGTGCTCCACTGAGAGGGCTTCATTCGAAGGTAGGTATTTCATAATGAGCTAGTATGTGTTGCATACTAGCTCATTATGCCTTTGTCTTACAGGTTTTTTGTTTTTTTTGGGGGGGGGGATTTACAACCACCTTTATTCTAACCTTCACTTTTTTCAATTTTGACGGACACAGTGCAAAATCCATTTGGGGCTCATAGATTTAGGGCAGGCCCTCTAAAACAGACATTATTCTGCTGTAAGTTGTATGTGACAGGTGCACTTCAATTTACATTTTGATATGATGTTATATGGTATTATTACTATTTTTATTTCGTAAACTGGAATTGTTTTCTGCTTGCCTTAGTGTAAAATAAATCTTTAGTATTATTCAAAGAGAATAATTTTAGCGAACATGCCAGTTTGTTGAGCTGCACTGACCTCCGTTCTGTTTTTTCTGAGCTCTGTCATGTAATAATACTCTTAAGAAGTGCCTTCATTAATGCGAGATATTAAACAAAGCACTTGCTCTGTAATATCAAGAGATAACACATTGCATTTTAACACGTCTGTTCTTAAAGCTAAGCCTTTTATGTGTTTTTAATGTGTTTTAAAGAGGCTGTACAAATTAAGACTTGATGTAAAGCCAAGAAAGGCCTCTCGTAAATCTGCAGCAGACTTGTTTATCGCGTTCTGTGATGACTGTACACAAAATTTGTCCTGTTTATACAGCCGTATGAAGAGCGGGCACATTTCATTATGCTGGTTTTTTTTTGTTTTGTTTTTTCCATTCTCATGCTTTGTTATTAACATTTTGTATTTGATTTTTACATTTAAAAAAATCAATGATGCTCCAAGGAGGGCAGTTTTTTTCCCAAATTAGCACAACAGTTTTTTAAAAGTTTCCTTTAAAACCTTTTCAAACACCCTGCCCTGTAGAAGGAATAGGGCAAACATTATAAAAGTTGAACTCCAGGCAAGCCGATAAATATACAGATGAAACACATATATAGGAGATGTTTTGGCTGCCAAGGGATTTTAATTTCTGTCCATCCAGTCCAGCTCTGCCTTTTTTTTAAATATAATAAATATGACATATTTGCCTGATTTGTGCAATGGTTTTGCACAGAGCAGCCCCAGTCCTCCTCCTTTGGGGTTCCCTGCCAGCACCCCCCCCCCGAGACGCTGCTTGCTATGGAGGCACTCATGCAGGTGGCTCACTCCTGAACCACACTGTGTGTGTCCATTGACACACACAGTGCTGCTTGACCTCGCCAACCACTCCCTTCTCACTTGCTGTGATTGACAACAGCAGGAGCCAGCGACTCCCATTGCTGCCTTGATCTCCAATGAAGGTTATTGGTCCGATGCTGCAAGCTGTCCCCTGCCCCTGAGAACTGAGTGATCACATGACTGCTGATCACTCAGTTCTTGGGTCCACTCTGGCAAAGCATTGACTGTCAGTCACCTTAAGGGGCTTTAGCCCTCTGTTGGCTGATTCTGTGTCACAGGACAGCACAAGTAAGTGCACTCCTGTGACTACATGAGAAGTATGGCCAAAAGAGCTTTGACTATACTTTTCTTTTAAACATGGAGACTCTTCTAAAGGTAAATCAAATAACAGTACAGAATATGCTGGTATATTTGGGAAATGCTGTAGGGTGTATGGAAACTAAGAAGTGCCATTATGCTATGTTATTGATTGTAGACTTAGGTTACCTGACAATCCCAAAACCTATAGCATAACAAGTGCAGGAAATTCGTATGTTTGAGCATTGAATTTCCTGATGTACTTTGTTTTCCCCATGGAGGGGGTTTCTTCTAATGTAAAGTTTCTCCAGGGTTCTTGACATGTCAGACTTATAGGAAGGATGGACAGGTATTGGAGCCCAGATATAATTCACAGTTTTCTTTACATGTGCAATGCATTTTTAGGGTTCTAAGTCGAGGTCCCGCCACAAATTGTATACTTGTGATACGTGCTGTCTGTTGCCTTAGGTCTTCTCTGTTCAACATGTTGAAACACAGATGAACCTAAGCATCTCCAAACATAATCTTTTACAAATACTATGATCAATTAATTATGTTTGGACCACTGCATTCACATGGTGTTGGACAACAGGGAATACAAGGAGTCAACTTGTATTTTCTATGTGAATTGCCTCATAATTGGTATTTCCAACTCTTCCGACAATTTGGGGTGAAAATGCTTCACATAATAGCCGCGTTGTATAATGCTGCCTACCAAGTTTCTCTTCCGTATATGGGGGACTACGGGAGTGCGGCGCTCAATTCATAACATTCCTTTCTATATATCTGATAAGAAACTACAGCATGTCCTCCCTAAATTTTATATGTATCATCATTCTATATTGTATGTATAATTTAGATAGGTAGACATTAAAATTAATATCATAATTACACTTCAAATAGAATATATGCACATTCTTTAAATTATATCATATTCTATGCAGTTTACAGTTTCACACGATAGATAGATAGATAGATAGATAGATAGATAGATAGATAGATAGATAGATAGATAGATAGATAAATAGATAGAGCGTGTGTGGGGATTTACCTATTGATGAATTAATATGTACTGAGACAATACACATGAAATGAAAAGGCCTTCTGTACAGCACTAGACCATTCCTCTTGGTCATGTTACTGAAACTAATTTTCCCAAGGATTAGAAGACGCAGCTTCTGTGGATACATATCCCTGCTTACACTAGGATTCCATTAAAAGTTAATCATGTTTTATGATGGAAAAAAATAATTTGAGCCCAGTTGAAAGCCTTCCTTGAGGATCTTCATTTGTCACCCTCCTTTTGGGTTCCACACGCAAGGCTTGCAATGCTGTAATTTAAAGCAAGGTTATTATTACAGTGCCCATTAATATGCTGCGGACGTGGGATTAGAAAGAGGGCCTTCTTTGGGTAGAGATGCTGAAATATTTGCTTATTCACTGAAGCCGCGGTGACAGCAGTGTAATTGATAAGGGGAGGTGGGAACGGGCCTGAAAGATGGAAGGCCGAGACTGGTGTGGCATCTTTCCCCCCGAGCATATAGATAAATAGCTGTGCTTTGTTCCAGCACTCTGCCACCCATTAGCCCATATATCAATATGGCACCACCATTTGTTGCAAAGTGCTTGAATTTAATATAAATAAGGCCTTGTGGTACATTTAAATAAGGGTCATTTTCTAAAGTGCTTGAGGGGGTCTACATTTATTTGTGTCCAATGTGTATTTGTGTGCAGGTTTGTGAAATATATAGATGGATGTTCAGAGAAATACCATAAATGTACAATTTTGCTGCATGTATACAGCCTTTAAAATTAATAGGCTTCCAATATGACAGGAGCCCCCTTGTCTGCTTTTTAAGAGTTGTTCCTGGAGCCATTTGGTGAGAGTCGGCATGTAAGGGAAGGCAGCCTGTGCGTTGTTCAGTAACCTGCAACATCACCACAAAAATTAGTTAAGGAATGTGCGTTGCCAATAGCACCAGCATTCTGTGAACATTTTTTTGGGGATAAAAAAACAGGATATACCCACCACATCCCTAAATAATTCTCTAATTTCTTATTATCAGGAGAACCCCCATTCTGTCCTTTCTTTTACCAGTAACAGTGTGGAAGAATAATGGGAAAGAATATGGTTGTATGCAATAAGCCACACAGACTGAGACCCTTCTCTCCTGTGCATTGATAAATGAGACCCACAGAACATTTATGAAACATGGAAACAGATTAAAAAATAAAAATGCTCCTTTAGAAGCCACCATCCTATGTTTGTAGAACAAGGTTTATAAAATGCGACTTGTTGTGCTTAAAAGAAATGTAATTTAGGTAATTATTTTTCTCACCAAATGCTATAGCTTTTTCAGGCTGCATTCACATCTGGGCATTTTGAGTCACGGGCAGAATAGCCGCGATTCTGTGCGTGTTTTCAAAATGCTAAAATTACAAATCGTACAATGCGAATTTCAGATGCCATTCATTTTAATCCACCTAAAACCACAGTGAGTGCGGTTCTGCCATGATTGTCGCACGATAAATCCCGGCAGAACTCATTGCGTGAAGCTTGTCACCCAAAAAAGAATAAGGAGCTTCTTTCGGGCGACAAGCTTCGCGCAATGCTTGCTGCGAATGCATCGTGCTTTATCGAGCCACAATCGCTGCAGAACCACACTGAGTTTTTAAGTGCCATTAAAATGAATGGCATCTGAAATTTGCCCTGTGCGATTTGTCTCTTTAGTAGAGCGTTTTGAAATCGCAGGCAGAATCACAGCAATTCTGTCTTTGATTCAAAATGCCCAAGTGTGAACGCAACCTCACACCTATGTACATTATTGTCACACACATGTTGGTGTAAATGGACTCTTACTCATAGATCTAAAGGCCCTAAATCAGTGGTCTCCAAATTGTGGCCCGGGGGCCAGGTGCGGCCCTTTGCTTGCTTCTATCCGACCCTTGGGACACTATTCCTCCAACTGACATCGATGATGAGGCACTATCCCTCCCACTGATGCCATCAATGGTGCACTCTTCCTCCCACTGACAGCATTGATGGGGCACTGTTCCCTCTACTAAGACCAATGATGGGGCACTATTCCTCCCAATGACACTATCGAGTATCGATAGGGCACTATTCCTCCTACTATGACCAACGATGGGGCATCATACCTCCCTCTAACGCCATTGATGGAGAACTATTCCTCATGTTAAAACCAATAATGGGACAGTGTTTACTCACACTGATGCCGGGACATTTTCTATTCACAATGGCCACAGTCCGGCCCCCCAGAAGCCTGAAGGACAGTAAACTGGCCCTTTGTTTGGAGACCCCTGCCCTAAATGATGCATAGCTCTAAGGGCCCTAAATGAAAATGTTTTATATAGAGATCTACACATCAAACCAAAATGAGGGAAGAAGACAGAGGGATTGAGTTCCAAAAAAGGACAGTCCCTCCAAATGATAGACAGTTGGGAGGTATCCAGGGAGGTTTTTACAGGTAAATAATATGCATAAAATACGTTAAAGGGGTTTCTCAGCTATGCACACCCTCCGGTCTCTATGCCTGAGCCAAGAGCAGATGGATTCAAAGAAGTAAATGCTACATGAATCATCTGTCCTTAGTCAAGATGGCCATGGCCAGAAATGCTAAGCGGGTAATTTGTCAGCAAAATAAAGAATGGATAGCTGATTGGATGGATGGATAGATGGGTAATTTTTTTGAACATTAGAAATGAACACAATAACATTTTTGCTTTGTGGTGGTTCTGATGCATTGCAGATTCATATGTAGATCACATTCAATACGAATAAAGCTGCCTTTAGAACAAGGCGCCTCAGTGTGGAAATCTGTTATGATAACACACATCTGTACACATACATAACATAACATAACACACATAAACACACATATCTGTATGATAACACACACACACACGGCTGTGTTCGCCTTATAGTATTTTGTGAATGCCTGCAAAATTGTGATTTTTGTTCCAACTGGTCCAAATTGTCCTGCGTGTGATTTTTACATCTGTGTTGTTACAAGATGATGACGGGGGGTTTGTTGGCTGCATTTGTTATGGAGCCCACAAAATATCCATGATACAATGATCCAAGTGTGGTCAGACCTCAAAGTATATTTAATTTATTTTCTTGGCTAAATAGTGTTAATAAAAAATATATATTTTGTATTGTAAACTTAACCACAGTACCACAACACTTTTTTTAATTTATTTTTTCCTTGTATTCATACATATACAATGACAGCTTCCAAAGACCATAATTCACCCAAGGTGCAGATTCAATGAAACTGGAAGCCACGCCTTCTCATATACTGACTGATGAGCTGCCTGGGTATAATTTATATTCCGATGCTGACTGCTCGTGTATTATAAATGCCACATGGAATAAACTTGAGTCTCTTGTACTTTAGTTAATTAATAGGAAAACCATGACATCAAGCATTGCAGTGCTGGGAAAATCACATATACATTTTCTTTGTATGAAATGCAGCAGAATTCATAATTTCAGGTCAGCTTCACAAAGCCAAATACCAGTTTGTTCTTGTTTGTTCTTGAGATAATAACCCAAAGTGAGAAAAAAAAAAACATATAATGTTGAGAGATGAACAAAATATAAAAAAAGTCCCAATTGCAAAATTATAAAATTGCAATATTATTAGGTAATGCTGGAAGGTTAATTGGCTCCAGCCTGAATTGGCCCTAGTATGTGTGTGCGAGTCTAAAGTTCCCAACTGCAGCTATGGAAGGCCATGGTAATTCAATTGTGTTACTAATGCAACTATGGTACACTTTTTAGGCATGGAGTCACAGAAAAGTAAGGTTAGATGCACACCAAAAAAAGGCATTAGGGATGGAGGATTGTATATGATTTATTTGCTCTTGAGTCTGTACCTGGATACTGTATCAGTAGAATTAGCCAGTTCTATAGCCAAACTTTGAGTAGCCCTAAGGCCCCATTCTCAATTTGGGCCATTAGCAATTAAAAGCGGGGGGACCCAGCAGGGGTTCGCGACAATTAGCTGCGAGCAGAAGCCCCATTAAAAGCAACGGGGAACTAACAGCTCCCGCAGCTAATAGTGGCCACTCGCAATTAATCACTTATGTAGCCAGATCTTGAGTCCAATGACCTCTCCCTCTAGCCTGAAAAGAGTGTGCATCCTGGAGAAATTTGGGGAGAGGTATAACAATTGTAGGGAGCACGGGGGTCAAACATATACAACATACAGAGTATAGGTGCCCGGTGTATGCAACATACAGAATGCAGGTATCAGGTCTTTATAATGTACAAAATGCAGGTGTCAAGAATATTCAATGTACAGAGTGCAGGGGTCAGCCGTGGCATTTTTAACTCTTGGTGCAGAGTTTCACAAGCGGCGCTGCTTGTCAAACTCACCCATTTCAAGGGGGGTCCTTTCTCTGCCTGTTGAATTGTCAGGGCTGGGCCTGATACTGGAGGGCTGGTGCTACCCCCTTGTTGGCGGCCCTAGATGTGTCTGACCAGATCTACTGGTTAGGGAGTGTACTGGGCAGTCTGGTCTAACTCTGGGACCTGTAGGACTGTGCAGTAATATTTAGACAAGTCTGCAAGCAACAAAAAAGTGGAGGTAGGACTATGAAAATGAAGGTTATTAGTACAATATCTTTTTGACTGAGTACCCTTTACTGTGACTTTAAATGGGGTTTAAATTGTAATATGAAGCAATGCTGTTCATATCATAATATTAGCTTGGAAAGCATGGTATAATGCCCGCTTTCCAAATGTCTGCCCAGCACGCTATAGCATCTGTTCCTGTCCAGCGTCCTGTATGCCAGGTGATGATCTGATTAGCTATGTATCTTGATTGTAAGGAGATATTATCCCTCATACGTTCCATATTGATGTACTGCTCGGCTATTACTGTATGCGGAGGTCAGGCTGATCAATAGAGAGACATGTGTACATCATCTGCCGCAGCCCTGAAAAATGAGAATGAAGCCAGAGACCACATTAATTCAATTTGAAACCTGTTTCTTTGCTTAACAAATGAATAATTTGTCATGTAATCAAAGAATTGGATGGCACCCGGTTCTGTTTCGATCTGTCAGGGACACTTAATCATAGGAATCACAGTGTTATGTTATAAACGCCTGGTATCGAGAGTCCCAAATCCATATTGATATGCAAAATAAGCAGTCCGTTCATTTAAATCCTTTTTTTTTCCATCTTTAAAGTGAACCCAGCTCCATAACTAAGAGAGTTCAAAGAGCACCATACAGCTAAATATAAAACACAAGTTGTTCCATACAATGACATAATTAAAGGGTAAGTTCACTTTCAGCGTTAGTCCACCTAAAATTGATATTTTAGTTAGGGTAGAACTATGTCTTGGATACTCCAACAGTGAGATCTTTCTACAGTGATTCCTGTTTCAGTCCACCTTGGAGTTTTTTGGATGCTCCTGCCCACCATTGTGTGTCCCAACTCCTCCTATTACATCCTTCATAATATAAACTTAAATAATCAGGCAGGAAGAATGTGAGCCGCTCATAATGGGCACAGGAGCATGGAAATCAGCACAGAGATCTCATCAATAAAGCCCTATCCTTTAGGGCTAGGTCGCATAAGCTTTGGTCTCTGAACAGCGGTCTGCATTGCCCTTCAGAGAGCATTTGACAAGTGGTGAGGAGATGTTGTATCACCTCCTCACATCCTGCTTTAACATCTTCGACCCTGCACAAGCGTGCCGCATTGCGCACAGTTGTGGGGCACTTGCAGAGCAACAGAGGTGTAATTCCTGCTGCGGCATGTCTACACCCCCAACCGCTGCATCTCAAGCTAAAAAAGAAGTGGTTGGGGGCTGGTAAAACGCACCCCAACCGCTAGTGCAAACAAGCAACCTAGTCCCACATTTTGGGTAATCCAGTTGACCACCTTTCTTTCAATATTTATTGGTCCTTTCATAAAGGGTTTAGGCCGGCCATACACGGTTCAAATCTCGGCCGGTTCAGTGGGAACCGTCTGAGATTCGAACTGTTATTGGGCAGGCTGAATGTACCAAGTCGACTGATCAACTTGGGTACAACCAGGCTTCTGGATTCTCTTAGGCCGCTTTTACACTGGGGCGGGGGCGGCGTAGGCGGTAAAGCACCGCTATTTTTAGCGGCGCTTTACCATAGTTTTGCGGAGGTATTCGGCCGCTAGCGGGGCGCTTTTAACCCCCCACTAGTGGCCAAAAAAGGGTAAAAACCGGCCCTTTGCCCACGGTTCGGCCGCGCTGCCCATTAATTTCAAAGGGGAGGAGCGGTGGAGTAGCGATGTGGAATTCTCTTCCACAAACAGTGGTATCAGCAGGGAGCATCAATAGTTTCAAAAAACTATTAGATGAGCACCTTAATGACCACAACATGCAGAGGTATACAATGTATTATTGACATAAACACATACACACACACGCACATCATATGTTGAATTGGATGGACTCATGTCTTTTTTCAACCTCACCAACTATGTAACTATGTAACTGCAGCGTATTTACATTGTTATGAATGGAGGTCTTTGGGGCACGTGTCGGATACATTTTGGCTTGTATAACACCGTCTGCCGCAATGCACATAATTGACCCTAAACATTGACGGGCCTTCCTGAGGCTTCAAAAATGCAGATGAAAGACATGCTTTTGACGTTATTGTAAACTTTTATTTTTATTTTAAATATCCCTAAAAACAACAGTTCTTCCAGCAGTTTTGAGAAAGGTAAATACGTTTGCAATTTAAATATTAAGTTAAGGCTAGGCACGCGGCGATGTAACTTTCATAATTGTCTATATTCTTAATTGCTTTGAAATAGTTAAGTGTAACTTTTTTTTTTTTTTTTTTATTTAATATGGCTGTGCTCCTATTAATGCCATTTACAGTTTAATATTGATCTAAAGACCTAACACTTTACAGCGTGAATGTAAATATTTTGTCTGTTTTCGGCACTTATCCATGATCAAAGAGCAATTAAAATAATTATTATGAGGCAACGTGAAACACAGCTGGCTAATGAAGCAAACAGACAGTGAGAAAGAAGGGGCTTCTTCAAAAGCATTAATTTCTCTCTAGAGAGTAATGTTCTGATAGAAGACATTTCATTTCTTAACAACTGAAATTTACAGCCTTTTATTTTTTTCCTTTATTGTTAAAGCTCTGGAGATGGTCTCAAAAATATATAAAAACATTAAGAAACAGATCTCTAGGAATTAACTTATTTAAAGGGGGTTTCCACTAATTAGATCATCACCTTGCATAAAAGGTCTGCTCTATTGAAAATCCCGTCCCCAACCCACCAAAGTCAACTTGTGTGCAAAGGCGTTTAAAACATAAGCTGCTAAAAGAGAAACTACAAACCCCTCCCGGACTGATGACACTTCCAGGAGGTGCAGGTGATGTCTCTATGCCTCACCACTACCTTATGGGTTAGCTGGGCCCTGCAAGAATATGCCCTATCTCTGGAGGCAGCAGAGAGAAACAGTGACATCACCCACACCTCCTAGAAGTGTTGGAAGCCAGGACAAGGTATGTTTTTCTTTTTCTTTTTTAGCTTTATTTTTAAGTCACCTTGGCAGGCAATTTGACATGTTCTACATGTAACAGGGGCCCAGGGTTCCCACCTCCTTCCTTATGGCCCCAGTTCCTCCAGGGCCACAAGTTTAATATATTGACTCTCTCTTCAACTGATCAATTAGGAAGCTGGTGGAGTGTTCTTGATCAAGTACTGATGCTACAGTAGAGGTTGGAGATCTACCTGTGCTGTCTGGCAGTAGTGCCTTAATCACAGAACTGGCAGCACAGAATTGTAAATCCTATTGAAAGTAACTTGTTTCCATATTTTATTTCCATATTGTGTGTTTAGCTTCTTTCCCAAAGTTAGGTTTTATATGCTTTTCGTAAGCTATTTTGACAGTTCCCACCTTTAAGCAAAGAACAGGACCATTATAAAATTGACACTTGATAAAGCTTTGCCCTTGGTAAATCTGGTGCAGGACAATAAAACTATTTAATAAAATAAAATAATTTAATACTAATAAAATTAATTGATTTGATAATGGTCTTAGTTCAGCAAGACAAAGCAAAGACAGTGTCCAGAGGGGCAGACTGAAGTCTAACAAGGGGCTGTGGAAATGTGGGGATTCCCCTCTTGTTTAAAGTAGTTCACCTATGCAAGGCAGGCAACATTTTCACCTAAAGCGTTTGTTGTCCAAACATTTCATATTCTTGATTAGGGATGAGCTTCGTGTTCGAGTCGAACATACGTTCGACTCGAACATCGGCTGTTCGATCGTTCGACGAAGATCGAACGATTTGGGCCGTTCGCGCCAAATTCGAGTGACGCGAACGGCCCACAATGCACTACGCCATCGCAGTGTCATCCAGGCGCTGTGATTGGCCAAGCATGCACTGTGACCCCGCATGCTTGGCCAATCACAGCGCCGGCAGCGAGGAGAGCAATGATTGGCCACAGGCAGGATGCCTGTGGCCAATTATTGCTGAGGGTGTTTAGTACACGCCCCACACTATAAAAGGCCGCCAGCACGGCGGCCTAGTGTAGTGTGTTCCGGAGCAGGGATAGAGCAGCATAGGCAGGGACAGTGACTGTTATTTCTTTCTTGCTTAACCTGGATTCCTTTAGTTTAGGGAAAGAGAAGGATAGGTAGGGAGAGTGTCAGTGTGTTTTGTGCTTGTGCTATAGTGTGCTTAAAAAAAACATTTATTCTAGGGACAGAAAACTGTAGGTAGGGACAGTGTCAGTTTCTTTCACTCTGCAAGTCCTTGTTTCCAGGGACCTGGAAGGACAGTGAGTGAATTGTCCTTGTGCTATATTGTGCTTAAAAAAACATTTATTCTAGGGACAGAAAACTGTAGGTAGGGAGAGTGTCAGTTTCTTTCACTCTGCAAGTCCTTGTTTCCAGGGACCTGTAAGGACAGTGAGTGAATTGTCCTTGTGCTATATTGTGCTTAAAAAAAACATTTATTCTAGGGACAGAAAACTGTAGGTAGGGAGAGTGTCAGTTTATTTCACTCTGCAAGTCCTTGTTTCCAGGGACCTGTAAGGACAGTGAGTGAATTGTCCTTGTGCTATATTGTGATTAAAAAAAACATTTTTTCTAGGGACAGAAAACTGTAGGTAGGGAGAGTGTTTTTTTTCTTTCACTCTGCAAGTCCTTGTTTCCAGGGACCTGGAAGGACAGTGAGTGAATTGTCCTTGTGCTATATTGTGCTTAAAAAAAACATTTATTCTAGGGACAGAAAACTGTAGGTAGGGAGAGTGTCAGTTTATTTCACTCTGCAAGTCCTTGTTTCCAGGGACCTGTAAGGACAGTGAGTGAATTGTCCTTGTGCTATATTGTGATTAAAAAAAACATTTTTTCTAGGGACAGAAAACTGTAGGTAGGGAGAGTGTTTTTTTTCTTTCACTCTGCAAGTCCTTGTTTCCAGGGACCTGGAAGGACAGTGAGTGAATTCTCCTTGTGCTATATTGTGCTTAAAAAAAACATTAATTCTAGGGACAGAAAACTGTAGGTAGGGAGAGTGTCAGTTTATTTCACTCTGCAAGTCCTTGTTTCCAGGGACCTGTAAGGACAGTGAGTGAATTGTCCTTGTGCTATATTGTGCTTAAAAAAAACATTTATTCTAGGGACAGAAAACTGTAGGTAGGGAGAGTGTTTATTTTCTTTCACTCTGCAAGTCCTTGTTTCCAGGGACCTGTAAGGACAGTGAGTGAATTGTCCTTGTGCTATATTGTGATTAAAAAAAACATTTATTCTAGGGACAGAAAACTGTAGGTAGGGAGAGTGTCAGTTTATTTCACTCTGCAAGTCCTTGTTTCCAGGGACCTGTAAGGACAGTGAGTGAATTGTCCTTGTGCTATATTGTGATTAAAAAAAACATTTTTTCTAGGGACAGAAAACTGTAGGTAGGGAGAGTGTTTTTTTTCTTTCACTCTGCAAGTCCTTGTTTCCAGGGACCTGGAAGGACAGTGAGTGAATTCTCCTTGTGCTATATTGTGCTTAAAAAAAACATTTATTCTAGGGACAGAAAACTGTAGGTAGGGAGAGTGTCAGTTTATTTCACTCTGCAAGTCCTTGTTTCCAGGGACCTGTAAGGACAGTGAGTGAATTGTCCTTGTGCTATATTGTGATTAAAAAAAACATTTTTTCTAGGGACAGAAAACTGTAGGTAGGGAGAGTGTTTTTTTTCTTTCACTCTGCAAGTCCTTGTTTCCAGGGACCTGTAAGGACAGTGAGTGAATTGTCCTTGTGCTATATTGTGATTAAAAAAAACATTTTTTCTAGGGACAGAAAACTGTAGGTAGGGAGAGTGTTTTTTTTCTTTCACTCTGCAAGTCCTTGTTTCCAGGGACCTGGAAGGACAGTGAGTGAATTCTCCTTGTGCTATATTGTGCTTAAAAAAAACATTTATTCTAGGGACAGAAAACTGTAGGTAGGGAGAGTGTCAGTTTATTTCACTCTGCAAGTCCTTGTTTCCAGGGACCTGTAAGGACAGTGAGTGAATTGTCCTTGTGCTATATTGTGATTAAAAAAAACATTTTTTCTAGGGACAGAAAACTGTAGGTAGGGAGAGTGTTTTTTTTCTTTCACTCTGCAAGTCCTTGTTTCCAGGGACCTGGAAGGACAGTGAGTGAATTCTCCTTGTGCTATATTGTGCTTAAAAAAAACATTTATTCTAGGGACAGAAAACTGTAGGTAGGGAGAGTGTCAGTTTATTTCACTCTGCAAGTCCTTGTTTCCAGGGACCTGTAAGGACAGTGAGTGAATTGTCCTTGTGCTATATTGTGATTAAAAAAAACATTTTTTCTAGGGACAGAAAACTGTAGGTAGGGAGAGTGTTTTTTTCTTTCACTCTGCAAGTCCTTGTTTCCAGGGACCTGTAAGGACAGTGAGTGAATTGTCCTTGTGCTATATTGTGATTAAAAAAAACATTTTTTCTAGGGACAGAAAACTGTAGGTAGGGAGAGTGTTTTTTTTCTTTCACTCTGCAAGTCCTTGTTTCCAGGGACCTGGAAGGACAGTGAGTGAATTCTCCTTGTGCTATATTGTGCTTAAAAAAAACATTTATTCTAGGGACAGAAAACTGTAGGTAGGGAGAGTGTCAGTTTATTTCACTCTGCAAGTCCTTGTTTCCAGGGACCTGTAAGGACAGTGAGTGAATTGTCCTTGTGCTATATTGTGATTAAAAAAAATTTTTTTTCTAGGGACAGAAAACTGTAGGTAGGGAGAGTGTTTTTTTTCTTTCACTCTGCAAGTCCTTGTTTCCAGGGACCTGTAAGGACAGTGAGTGAATTGTCCTTGTGCTATATTGTGATTAAAAAAAACATTTTTTCTAGGGACAGAAAACTGTAGGTAGGGAGAGTGTTTTTTTTCTTTCACTCTGCAAGTCCTTGTTTCCAGGGACCTGTAAGGACAGTGAGTGAATTGTCCTTGTGCTATATTGTGCTTAAAAAAAACATTTATTCTAGGGACAGAAAACTGTAGGTAGGGAGAGTGTCAGTTTATTTCACTCTGCAAGTCCTTGTTTCCAGGGACCTGTAAGGACAGTGAGTGAATTGTCCTTGTGCTATATTGTGCTTAAAAAAAACATTTATTCTAGGGACAGAAAACTGTAGGTAGGGAGAGTGTTTATTTTCTTTCACTCTGCAAGTCCTTGTTTCCAGGGACCTGTAAGGACAGTGAGTGAATTGTCCTTGTGCTATATTGTGATTAAAAAAAACATTTATTCTAGGGACAGAAAACTGTAGGTAGGGAGAGTGTCAGTTTATTTCACTCTGCAAGTCCTTGTTTCCAGGGACCTGTAAGGACAGTGAGTGAATTGTCCTTGTGCTATATTGTGATTAAAAAAAACATTTATTCTAGGGACAGAAAACTGTAGGTAGGGAGAGTGTCAGTTTATTTCACTCTGCAAGTCCTTGTTTCCAGGGACCTGTAAGGACAGTGAGTGAATTGTCCTTGTGCTATATTGTGATTAAAAAACATTTTTTCTAGGGACAGAAAACTGTAGGTAGGGAGAGTGTTTTTTTTCTTTCACTCTGCAAGTCCTTGTTTCCAGGGACCTGTAAGGACAGTGAGTGAATTGTCCTTGTGCTATATTGTGATTAAAAAAAACATTTTTTCTAGGGACAGAAAACTGTAGGTAGGGAGAGTGTTTTTTTTCTTTCACTCTGCAAGTCCTTGTTTCCAGGGACCTGTAAGGACAGTGAGTGAATTGTCCTTGTGCTATATTGTGATTAAAAAAAACATTTTTTCTAGGGACAGAAAACTGTAGGTAGGGAGAGTGTTTTTTTTCTTTCACTCTGCAAGTCCTTGTTTCCAGGGACCTGTAAGGACAGTGAGTGAATTGTCCTTGTGCTATATTGTGCTTAAAAAAAACATTTATTCTAGGGACAGAAAACTGTAGGTAGGGAGAGTGTCAGTTTATTTCACTCTGCAAGTCCTTGTTTCCAGGGACCTGTAAGGACAGTGAGTGAATTGTCCTTGTGCTATATTGTGATTAAAAAAAACATTTTTTCTAGGGACAGAAAACTGTAGGTAGGGAGAGTGTTTTTTTTCTTTCACTCTGCAAGTCCTTGTTTCCAGGGACCTGGAAGGACAGTGAGTGAATTCTCCTTGTGCTATATTGTGCTTAAAAAAAACATTTATTCTAGGGACAGAAAACTGTAGGTAGGGAGAGTGTCAGTTTATTTCACTCTGCAAGTCCTTGTTTCCAGGGACCTGTAAGGACAGTGAGTGAATTGTTCTTGTGCTATATTGTGATTAAAAAAAACATTTTTTCTAGGGACAGAAAACTGTAGGTAGGGAGAGTGTTTTTTTTCTTTCACTCTGCAAGTCCTTGTTTCCAGGGACCTGTAAGGACAGTGAGTGAATTGTCCTTGTGCTATATTGTGCTTAAAAAAAACATTTATTCTAGGGACAGAAAACTGTAGGTAGGGAGAGTGTCAGTTTCTTTCACTGTGAAAGTCCTTGTTTCAAGGGACAGAGAAGGACACCTGAAGGTAGCCCTTATTGCTTTTTTCCCATCTCCCTGCAGGCCATCTATTAGAATGTCTGGAAGGCAAACAAGGAGAGGCAGACAGTCAGGAGGCAATAAAAGAGGGCAAGCAGGCTCTGTGTCTGGGGGCAACAGTGCTGGTCGTGGACGCGGTGCATTGTCATCAGCACATGGCCATGGGACACGCTTGTCCTTCTTTTCGGCAGCTGGACATGTTGAGCCACATCATGCCGAAGACTTGGTAGAGTGGATGACCAAGCCCTCCTCCTCCTCCTCATCCTCTCTCACCCAGGCTCAGGGTACTGGAAAAGCAGCTGCCAAAGCGTCGTCTTCCCTGGTATCAATGTCAGACAAATCATCAGTCACTCCTTCCCTAGACCCACCATGTCCTCCTCCTGAGGAGTCCCCCGAACTGCTTCAGCACAGTGTTGGGTACATGCTCCAGGAGGATGCCCAGCGTTTCGAAGGGTCTGATGATGAAACCCAGCTAGAGGAAGGCAGTAGCGTGAGAGCAGACAGAGGGGATGCTCAAGAAGGACACCAATCTGGCAGTCATGTTCCAGCAGCTGCAGCATACTGCCAGATTGGCTCCAGTGATGAGGAGGGAGGGGATGATGAGGTCACTGACTCCACGTGGGTGCCTAATAGGAGAGAGGAGGAGGAGGAGGATGAGGAGGAGGCACATCTCCAACGAGGCAGGATGCCCTTTGGTGGCCAGCGTAAGGGCAGTACACCGACGGAATCACACCGCAGAGCTCCGCCTGTGCAGGGCGCTGCCTCTGCCCGTCATTCAAAAAGTTCTTTGGTGTGGGCCTTTTTTGAGGCTAGTGCATCAGATCGCACAGCTGCTGTTTGCAACATATGTCTCAAGCGTATATCGCGTGGCCAAAACATCAGCCGCTTGGGTACCACATGCCTGACCAGACATATGTTGACCTGCCATGCAGCTCGTTGGCAAGCCTACCTCAAAGACCCACACCAAAGAACAAAGCGGACCTCTCCTTGCACCGCATCAGCTGGGATCTCCAACCCCACTATAACTTCAGTCCTCTCTGAAACATGCACTGAGAGGAATGAAGGTGTAGAATTAGGTGTGTCACAGCCAAGTACTTGCGCCCACTCTGCTAGCAGTACACCGACGTCCGATTCTAGCAGGCAAATTTCCCTGCCCCAGCTGCTGGACCGTCGAAAGAAGTTCACTCCCAGCCATCCACATGCCCAGCGGTTGAATGTTAGCTTGGCTAAATTGCTAGCGCTTCAACTGCTGCCTTTTCAGTTGGTAGACTCGGCCCCCTTCCGTGAGTTTGTGCAATGTGCGGTTCCTCAGTGGCAGGTTCCCAAACGCCACTTTTTCTCACGGAAGGCTATTCCGGCTCTCTACCGGCATGTGGAAGGCAATGTCTTGGCCTCGCTGGACAGGGCGGTCAGCGGTAAGGTGCATATTACCGCTGACTCATGGTCCAGCAGGCATGGACAGGGACGTTACCTTTCTTTCACGGCCCATTGGGTCACTCTTTTGGCAGCTGGGAAGGATTCAGGACAAGGTGCAGTAGTGTTGGAGGTTGTCCCACCGCCACGCCTCCAAAATGCTACTACTGGTTGTGACACACCTCTCTCCTCCACCCCCTCCTCTTCTTCTTCCTCCATGGCCTCTTCCTGTGGTTTGTCCTATGAACCAGCGGTGCTCCGTAGCCGTTCACGGGGCTACGCAAGTACGCAGGCAAAAAGATGCCATGCCGTGCTTGCGCTGGTGTGTTTGGGGGACAGAAGCCACACTGGGGCAGAGGTCCTGTCTGCTCTGCAGGGCCAGGCCGAGAGGTGGTTGACGCCACGCCAGCTTAAGCCAGGAATGGTGGTTTGCGACAATGGCACCAACCTCCTCTCCGCCCTCCGACAGGGACAACTGACCCATGTGCCCTGTGTGGCTCACGTCCTTAACCTGGTGGTGCAGCACTTCTTGGGCAGGTACCCGGGCTTACAGGATGTCCTGAGGCAGGCCAGGAAAGTCTGTGTGCATTTCCGCAGATCTTATAATGCCAGTGCTCGCCTGGCTGAGCTGCAAAAGGAGTTGAACCTGCCCAAGAACCGCCTTATATGTGACATGCCCACCAGGTGGAACTCAACGTTGGCCATGCTGCAGCGGCTGCACACGCAGCAGAGGGCCATCAATGAGTACCTGTGCGACTACGGCACCAGGACAGGGTCAGGGGAGCTTGGTTTTTTTTCTCCACGCCAGTGGGGCATGATCAGGGATGCATGCACTGTCCTGGCACCATTTGAGGAGGCCACGAGGATGGTGAGCAGTGACAGTGCATGCATCAGTGACACTGTACCTCTTGTCCACCTGTTGGAGCACACGCTGCGTGGAATAATGGACAGGGCACTTGAGGCAGAACAGAGGCAGGAAGAGGAGGACTTCCTTGCCTCTCAAGGCCCCCTTTACCCAGACAGTGTTCCTTCTGTCCCACCCATCGCACAGGAAGAGGAGGAGGAGGAGGAGGAGGAGGAGGATTGTGTCAGCATGGAGGTGGAGGCTGGCACTCAGCATCATCAGCAGCAGTCTTTTAGGGATGATTTACAGTCCCAAGAAACCAGTGGACTTGTACGTGGCTGGGAGGAGGTGGCTGCGGATCATGTCGTCCTTAGTGACCCAGAGGACTCCGGAGCGAATGCCTCAGCAAACCTACGCTGCATGGCCTCCCTGATCCTGCAAAGTCTGCGGAAGGATCCTCGTATTCTTCGGATCAAGGAGAGGGACCATTACTGGCTGGCCACTCTCCTTGATCCACGGTACAAGGGTAAGGTTGCGGACCTTATGTTACCGTCGCAGAGGGAGCAGAGGATGAGACAACTCCGGGAGGCCTTGCAGAAAGGTCTGTGCAACGCGTTCCCAGAGACTGGGAGGTTGCAAACTCCTGGTCCTGGACAACGAGTTGCTGAGGCTTCGGCCAGTCAAAGAAGGAGCGGTGGGGAAGGTGGCCGTCTGACCGATGCGTTCAGACAATTCTTTAGTCCGCAGCCCCAAAGTATGATCGGTTCCAGCAACCATCGCCAGCGTCTGATAAACATGGTGCAGGAATATCTAGGGGCAAGGTCAGACTTGGACACCTTCCCCACCGAAAATCCTCTGGCTTACTGGGTCTTGAGGATGGATCACTGGCCAGAGCTTGCACAGTATGCAATTGAGCTACTGGCCTGTCCTGCATCCAGCGTTCTTTCGGAACGCACATTCAGTGCTGCTGGAGGATTTGTCACGGATCACAGGGTGCGCCTGTCCACCGACTCGGTTGATCGACTGACTTTCATCAAGATGAACCAGTCTTGGATCACCACCAGCTACCACACACCTGATGCTGATATAACAGACTAATTGATTTTAACATGTCACATCCCTTCAAGACTGATGCTGATGCTGAGTGCCTGTGCTGTTATGTTGACTGGCTATCCTCCTCCTCCGAGTCCTCAATGATACGATTGATGATGATAGCTTGGAAGATCATTTTTGTTTATGGGTGCCGCCACCAGTGCCTAACGCCCAATTTTTCAGCCCCTGTTTAACAGGGGCGTGTAATTACAATTTTTGAAGCAATACTTTGCAACAGGGCTCATTGCTGTGCTCCAAGTACAGTATCTGTGAGGGGTTGCAGTGTTGTGCCACCAGTGCCTAAGGCCCAATTTTTCAGCCCCTGTTCAACAGGGGCATGTAATTACAATTCTTGATCTAATAATTCACAGCAGGGCCCATTGCTGCACCCACCAAGAGTAACTGTCAGGGCTTACAGTGTTGTGGCACCAGCACCACCATCAAAGGCCCAATTTTTACTACCACTGTTCAACAATTATATGTAATTAAAATTCCTGATATAATAGTTGACAGCAGGGCGTTCCAGCACCAACCAAGAGTAACTGTGAGTGCTTACAGTGTTGTGCCAACACCAACAACTAAGGGGCCTATTTCTGCAGAGTATATACGGCAGGTCCCTACTTTCAAACATCCAACTTACAAACGACTCCTACTTGCAAACGCAAGAAGACAACAGGAAGTGAGAGGAAATCTACCACTAGGAAGGAAAATTCTCTCCTGTAAGAATAAATATGGGAGAAAGGTGTCTCCTCTGTACTGATGCTTTATCAGCAATCCTTGTTTCAAGAAAAACACCACATTTCAAAAACAGTTGTCATTGGGACGGAAAGTGAGGTGAAATGTTCTGAACAGGGGCACAGACAGCAAAACAAATGTTACAGGGGTGATAACCCTTACCTATGTTTTCCAAAAAGTTTAAAAATAGATTTTTGGTCTGGAGCTACACTTCAACAATGTACCTGTTCAAAATTACAAACAGATTCTACATAAGAACAAACCTACAGTCCCTGTCTTGTATGCACCGCCTGTATAGGGCTGTTCAGAGTATATAGGGCCTTTTTTATTTTATGTGCGGGGTTCCCCTTAATATCCATACAAGACCCAAAGGGGCTGGTAATGGGCTGGGGTAGGGGGGGGGGGTCATGGGGTAGCTATGCCATTTTTCTTAAAGAATTTCATCCATATTACCGGGACCAGACATTACATTAAAGCCGCAAGCAGTTTTAAATGGCTTTTTTTTCCTTTAGAAGTGTCATTTTGTGCAGGGACAGTTCTAAACACGGGAAACACGTGGCACTTCACAGGCATACTTTAGACACCCCCCAGGTACGATATTTAAAGGAATATTTGACTTTTTTTTTTTCACTTTATGCATCATTAAAATGACTGCTCCCGAAAAACGACCGTTTTTAAAACTTCTTTTTGCATTGATACATGTCCCCTGGTGCAGAACCCGGGTTCCCAAACCCTTTTTAGGACAATAACATGCATAATAGTTGTTATAATTAGCACTTTAGAATTCGAACGTTCGCATCCATTGTATTTAATAGGGTTCTAATGTTCGTTCGAACTTTCGGTCCGTTCGCGGGTTCTGGTGCGAACCGAACCCGGGGGTGTTCGGCTCATCACTATTCTTGATATGTGTTTGTTGTATCATGTACTTGTGTTACAAAGTATCCTGTTCTCTATATTTCATCCTTTGTGTGAAATACCTGTTGATCCTGCCAGGCCCCCTGCTTTCGTATTTCAAACTGGCCACACTAGGCATGAGAGCACATCCTTCCCAGCATGGTCAGTTTTCTGGCTGTGCTGGGAGCTCAGCCTGCCTGTCCTCCAATGGCCAAGACTTGTGCTGACAACCCACCGCACAGCTATTCCCTGGGCACATCAGTGTATTGCTCTTTCTCTGCCTCCTGCTGACAAGCTTTCCTGCAGTCTCCACCCCCACCTCTCTAAGCACATAAGCTGCTGAGAACAGAAGTTATGTGATCAATTATATATAAAAAAAAAAAGAGGTTTTTATATATATATATATATATATATATATATATATATATATATACAGTGGAACCTCGGATTGCGAGCATAATCCGTTCCAGGAGGATGCTCGTAATCCAAAGTACTCGTATATCAAAGCGAGTTTCCCCATTGGAGTCAATGGAAGCGAAAATTATTTGTTCCGCATTGACTTCAATGGCATGCAATACCGTATGTGGCGAGAGATGGGGGGGCGCCAGAGAGCCTCGGAAACACACAGAAAGGCCCGAGGACAGCTTGGCTGACCTCGGAAAACCTCGGAAAGGCTTGGGAACGGAGTATTTCCAAGCATTTCCGAATGGCTCCGGCGCCCCCCACCTCAGGCGAAACGCGGTACTGCATACCGGTGTGGCTTGAATCAGGATTTTTAAAAATACAGTGCTCGTATTGCGAAACGCTCGTAAACCGCGTTACTTGCAATCCGAGGCTCTACTGTATATGTTTTGCTTTTCATTTCTATTTAAAAAGTATGTAAACCCAACATTTCATACCCCTAATATATGTCTGCTCTACCCTGTACTTGTATGAAAAAGTGTCCTGTTCTCTTTCTTTCACTTTATATGTGTCAAACCACTGGTGTTCCTGCCAGTCCCTCTGCTTTCCAATTAAAAACTGAGCACACTAGGCAGGAAAGCACAGCAGGCCAGATTTCTAGCTGCTCTCCACCAATGTTCAGGCTTGTAACCCCCCCACAGGGCCATTCACTGGGAAGACCAGTGTACAGCTGTTTATCCCCCCTGGGGTCCCTATGCAGCTGAGAACAAAGGGTATGTGATCACTTATAAAAAGGTAAAATAAAGATTTATAATGTTTTTAATATTTGTTTTTTTATATATATATATATCTATATCTACAAATGTTTAGCTTTTCACTTCTATTTTAAGATGAATTAGTTGTTTTCCAAGTGATGGTTTCATGTATACTTTAAGCACCCCCTCTCCTCTTGCTTATACACAACTACCCTTTTCTTTCTCCATCTCCAATAACAGAACCCCTTTTAAAAATAAAATAATGAATGTTGGTGTCGTTTTTTTTTTATGCAGTGTCGTTGATATTAAGTGTTTGGCCATGGTGGGCACCTTTGTCTGGCGTCACATTCTTGCAATAGGTAACAATCCATTACTAGACACTTTTCTTTTTTTGTAGTGCCACCAAATAGGTCACTTCTCCAGGCTCCTCCAGTACCGGGATGCTGATATAAGATCCTTAGCTTAAGGCACACGAATTGAGTTTCTGCAGTGTAGCTGTTTAGAGATGAAATAAGGTTCTCCAAAGAAAATGATTATCGGTTATCTAATATGCTCGGAAAGTGCCTAGGTAAGGCTTTACAATGGTATCAGCGCTGCATAGATTTGCCTGTTTAAGAGTTATTGTATCATTATGAAATCAGATCTATTAAGCAACCTAACTTATACTCTACCTTGATATCAAGTAGGAATGTTTAACCCCATCATGGCTAGACCTTTGTGTAGTGTTTAAATAGGAACTGCCATGCATTTTTTTAAAGAGGGAGCTAAAAATTGTGACATTGAAAATATTATTGCTTCAGTCCCTGAGCATAAGGTTATGAATCAGTTTCTGGAGCTGGAAGAATTGTGTGGATAGGAAAGGTTCACTGTTGGATGGGACTACATTCTTTATAATGGATACCATACTGTTCATGTTGGGTGGAACGTGTATAGAGTCCATGTTAGGAAATTCCCTTTATGACATTTCTCTACCTCTCTCAGCCAGAGCACTGTTTACCTTATTTACATTTTTGTGGGGGGTGTTAATGGGTACATTAATCCACATTATGTCATGTGTTCATAGCATTAGGGAAGCCTATTGAAATAAATAGGCTTCTGATGCACCAAACATCCGAAAAAACAGACACGTGACAATATTTTTGCTGCAACACACTATAGTACATTGCCATACATCACAGTGTGTGGCAACACATGTGCAGGGGTATCAAACTCAATTTCATTGTGGGCCGTATCAGCATTATGGTTGCCCTCAAAGGGCCAATTGTATCTGTAGAACTAGATTTCCAGAGCACCTCACCTCCCCTTACATTAGATGTCAAGAGCCCCCCACCATCAGAAGTCAAGAGTCCCCCACCCTCCCTTACATTACCATAGCTCCCAACTGTCCCTGATTTCGAGGGACTGTCCCTGATTTGGTTCCTCTGTCCCTCTTTCCTCCTCATTTGTCCTTTATTTTGGTCTGATCTATATAATTGTATATAAAATCATGCACTACCTATCTATCAAAAAGTGTTTCACAGTGCCATTTCATTTCATTTCAATGGGATGCCTTAATTGAATACATGTTAAAGTGGTTGTAAACGGTTGCTTTTAAAAAAAAACAAAAAAAACAAACATGTCTATACTTACCTGCTCTGTGTAATGGTTTTGCACAGAGCTACCCCGATCCTCTTCTTTTGGGGCCCCCGCTGGCACTCCAGGCCCCTCCTCTTCATCGGGTGCCCCCCGTTGACACAAACTCGGCCCCGCCCTCCGCTCCCGTGTCAGCAATGGCTCCTGCTGCTATCAATCTGTCCAATGAGGAGAGCGACAGCAACTGGAGCCGCTGCGCTTGTCCACATCGCTGGATCGTATCAGGCTCAGGTAAGAAAAAGGGGGGGGGTGCAGCAGAGAAGGGGTTTCACCTTAATGCATAGAATGCTTTACAACCACTTTAATGTATGGCATAATGAGCATTAACATTAATGCTCATTAATGTGTGTTCACTTAGTACAAATCGGCCCTCAATAAGGTGTTGCAAAGCATTTTGATTGAGTGCTAACTACAGTAGCCCACATCAACTAGTCGCAAATTGTTTTTCAATAGTAATATCCCTGAGAGATGACTCCTGTTTGGTTGCTATAATCATTTCCCTTGTGTTTGAATCAAATCCTCTGTTTGATTTATGCCGCAGACATGAGTTTAGTAGTAAGTACCGTAATAAATAAATGATAAATAATAACAGCAGATAGATTATACAGCTGAAACAAAGGAAAACCAGAGTCCTTTGGAAGTGTCATTGCTGTAGCTGTTTTTGTATTATGTCAGCGCAGTCTGTCATAGTTTCAGTGCGGCAAGCACTCTTCCTGGCCGTGCCAGCTTTTGGCAACACGACTTCAGTAGTGAAGTGTACCTGAGCTAGCGGGAGCCTGCCAGCCTCTGCAAGCCCACTGAGAGCATCTGTCTTGCCAGCACCTTGCTCCCGCTGTCTCCTCTGCAGGCTCCCCCATTCTTCTGACTGAGAGCATAAATCATCCACCTGTCAGGGGCACAGGCTGGCTGGATTATGCAATGCCTGCCTTCATTTGGAGAACGGTGTGAACAGAAGATTGCTGCAAATGGCCTGCATTCATTTCAATGCTATTATAGCATTTCCACAGCTCTAATGAGGAATCAAGGTGATGACAATGAGAGGCGGCCTACACCTGGCTGTGATCTGGAGGCATATGTTACAGGCATCAGGATATAGATGGCATGAAAAGGAAGAAAAAGATAACTATCCAGGGGCAAATCGTCCAAAAAAATTATATATATATGCAACTAAACATTAAAAATATATACTGTACATGTAAATATCTTCCTAGCATAGTTGACAAGCATTTATTTAACCAAAGATTTTATTAAAAAGAAAACAATGTGTCACATACATGGATAGGTTTAGACACATATATTCAGTGGCGGCAGGTGGTAATTTATTTTTTGAGGGGGCGGCAAACAGTTCCACAAGCCCTCCTTGTCGGTCAACAGGCGGGTCTGATGCACTTACCCCATCTATGCAGCGCTCTACCAGCGGTTTCCCTTGCTCCTCGGTGGCGGCGACGGCACTCCCTTCCCCTGCTCTCCATGGGCATCGGCGGCTTTCGTTTCCTCCCTCCTCCTGGGTGGCCAATTGGGAGTCTTCTCTTTTCAGCCAATCGGAAAATGGGTCTCAGACCTGATTGGCTGGATTGAGGATCAGTGTTAAAACAACGAATGTTAATTCACTGTTGTAACACCTGGGTGGGCTCATGACGCAATGCTCTGCGCTCTGAGCACACCCAATTTTGAAGCCTATTTGAGCCTATTCATTTAGTTTTTTTTAGCAGTATATATATATATATATATAGCAATTGCAGGGTAGGAAGAAATGATTAACATCATACTGGGTATTCCTTCAGAGTCCTGTGCCATAAACGGTGGCTCCCGCGTGCGTGTGCAGGACTGGCGTCATCACGGCTCCGGCCAATCACAATGCTGGAGACCGCGAAGCCAGAAGGAAGATGGGAGAGCCTTCAGTGGGGAAAGCACGCCATTGGAAGGCTTTGTTTTCAAGGAAGTTTCACATTATGTGCTAGTATACATTGTATAGCACATTATGACATTGCCTTGCAGATTTAAAAAAATAAATAAAAATAACACCCAGCAGTTTGCTAACACTTTAAAGAAATATAAAACAAGGGTGGGACCTGAGAAACAGAGAAAGTGAGTTGGCCATGAGGTGCAGGGAAACCAACAACTATACCCAGTATGATGTTAAGCATTTCTTCCTACCCTGCAATTGCTATAGGCAGCACTGCTAAAAAAAAACTAAATGAATTAAAGAACAGGAAGGGTTATATTGGTATAATTAAAGCAAAACTCCTGAAAAAAAAAACAAATCTGCAATACTCATCTTCATTGTAGAGCTGCCACACCCCCCTTCCTTTCCAGTACTTTTTTGCCACTAGTCTTCCAGTTGAATGATGGCCAATATAATTTCTTACTTCCTCTAAGCACAGACTATTATGTAACCCCCATCCATCCTTGACTAGACAGTGAAAGGAGAAGCAGCACAGTGATAAGCTATTTTCCCAATCACCCTGCTTCCTCTTCCTATCAGCATGCTCCTTGTCAGCACGTAAACTGATTGGCTCTTTGTGCTGCTACTCCCTCCAGTTAACACTGCTGTACAGGGACTGTGACTGCAAGGGGTAGACAGGCAATAAACCAACATACACCACTAGCAATAGACAACATAACAAGCAATGAAGAATGTGGAGGTCCTCCTTGATGAACCCTGGGGTTTATTAGGAAATGATGTAAGAAAGCATTGGAATTTTTAGGGAAGTGCTATAAATACCTAATATATGTCAAACGTTGGTGAAAAGGCACTGGGTAATTTATTTCAATAAACCTCTATATATAATAGAAAAGATGAATTTCATGGAAAGGGTCCCAGTATTTAAAGTTCAATTGCGGGGATGCAACTGAACCCAAGGCAGTGTCCTTGTTGAGTTCCAAATATATATATTTTTTTAATCTGGTCTAATGCCAAAACTGTTGCCAAATATAAAAAACAGTGCAATAAATACAAAAGTGGTATAGTAATTCTAGTTATATTATTTAACATTTTTGGAGTCACAGAAAAGCAGATTGAACACATATTTGTACATTGTAGCGGATTATTGTAAATCTATCTACAGTGTATCTATCTATCTATCTATCTATCTATCTATCTATCTATCTATCTAACTATCTATCTATCTATCTATCTATCTATCTATCTATCTATCTATTTATCTATCTATTTATCTCTGTCTCTCTTTCTATCTATCTCTGTCTGTCTAGCTATCCATCTCTTTCTATATCTATCTATCTATCTATCTATCTATCTATCTATCTATCTATCTATCTATATTATTTAACATTTTTTGGAGTCACAGAAAAGCAGATTGACCACATATTTGTACATTGTAGTGGATTATTGTAAATCTATCTATCTATCTATCTATCTATCTATCTATCTATCTATCTATCTATCTATCTATCTATCTACCTATCTATCTACAGTATCTATCATTTTTACAGTGTTCCAAGCCAAAGAGCAGACCCATGAAAAATAAAAGTATACACTATTTTTTTATATTTACCGTAAGAATTGAAATCGGTTATAATATCTACTAAGAGAATATTGCCTTACCATTAAGTGCTTACAGCTGCAATTAAGTTTTCTTTGATTGGCTCGCTTGGCTGGAAAATTACTTGTTTCTCTGTGCAAGTCAATAAGGCTGTCAAAAGGAGCTGTTTGCTAGTAAGTTAACCAACAATGTACTGTAATTAAAAAAGAAAAACATAAAATAAAGAATAAAAACAGCAGTGACGTGATATTATACTAACAGGGATATTTTTTTAACAATTATGCAGTAATTATAATTTTTATTTTATTTTATTTATTTATTGTTAGTGGTACTGTATGAGCTCCCCAGACGGGAAACAGCAACGCAAGAGTAAATAATATCTGATGAATTAATCTCTGTCCTCCAGCTAGAGGGGAATGAGCTTTATCATCAGCGCTGTATTTGCCAGATGAAAAGAACAGTGACAGTTGACTGTGCTCAGCACGTCACGCTGGCAGAATATGCTGTCACTGGCCTATTTGAATACACTGACATGCTTATTATCATGTTTAAGACCACTGACAATGGTGTGTGCACACAATGGCATGTATTGCCAATCAGCTGTACAAGAAATGCATTTTTCTCTTGTTTGAACAGCAGTATTATAAGCTGACAGCGTTTAGTGTTTAGGCAGGTTTTTTTTTTTTTTTATCGTGTCTATTTTGCCTGCGTTTTGTAATCAAGATGAAAGATTCCTTTGTTGTGTTTTATAAACTGAAGACAGAGCTAACGTGTTTTGCTTTTGATTTTTATGCTGTTTGGACAACTGTTTTGCGTTCTGAAAAAAAAAATATATATATATTTTTAAATCTATTTTCTCTGCTTAGTCATTATGATTTATTCTGTAAATGTAAATATATGTGTTTGACTGTTATATTTTTTTAGAAGATTTGAAAGAAAAGAAACCTCTACTGCAGTTTCATTCAGGCCCCATTCACACCTAGTGTGTGGTGGTAACGCACGTGCAATATTTGTGCATTGCAATACGGGAGTCCATTCCATTTGTATGAGCTACTAATGCACTAAAGATCTGAAATGCGTAGATCTAGGTGTTGCAGTGCATTAAAATGCAAGTGTGTTGTGCTGCAGTGCCTTGGTGCCCTGTGTGATACACATTTTACTGTACTAGTGTGAATAGGCTCTTATTAAAAAAACTAGTCTCATTTAAACACTGGACATTTTGGTTCACTTTTTGTTTATGTTCACCTAGTTTAGTTAATTTAGTTGATGTTAGTTCACCTTTTCTGAAAAAATGAAAAGTTGAACTAACACTGTATACCCTTCCCACCCCTCAACTCCCAGCTGTACACCCATAGGTGCTGATCCATCAGTACCCACACATCCGGTGCATAGGTCCAAAGATTTGAAATTTCCATTCTTCTCCCGATGCTTTCTGCCACCGCTGACCAATCAGAATTACTTTGACCTGTACCATAAGTGCTGCAGAGAGAAAAGGGAGATGAGTGAGGATTTCCAATCCCCAGACCACTGCACTGGCTGCACAAGAACTAACAGCTCAGCGCCCACAGAGGTAAGTACAGCATGGACTGCGGGGTGGGGAAGGTGTACACTGTTAGTTCACATTTTTATTTTTCTCAAAAGGTGAACTAACATTTTAAGCCTTTTCTAGAAATGTAGAGAGATGTCAACACCCCAAGCCTGTATAAAAATCCCTCACCTCTGGCACTCCGATTACAGACCAACCACAAAGCAGAAAGTCACACCACTAACTTTCCTGCTCACCTTCCTGCTTCTTCTGTTGCAGTTGGAAAGCAGTTAAGGGAGCGTGGAACCCTAATACATTTTTTGTGCTTGCTTCATCGAAACTGTTGTTGGGTGACAGAACATACACCGATCAGATCTGAGGACGTGGTTTGTGCATCATGGATCCAAAACCATTTCCAATGATTATATTTGCTCAGCTAGGGCATGCCACCCATAGGAGAAAAACAGCTTTATTTAGGTTACATTTTTGGCCTGAACCCCTTTGTTTATTTAAAAAAATTTCATCTATGGCTTGAGTTAGGGATTAACTGCACAGGAGATTTTAGTTTTAATGCCCTGTACACACGATCGGATTTCTGATGGAATAAAATCCGATGGAATTTTTTGTCGGAATCCTGTTGAAGCTGACTTCCATCAGTCTTGCATACACATCATCAGACAAAATTCCGACTGTCCAAAACGGCCTGACGTACAACACGTACGATGGCACTATAAATGGGAAGTTCAAATACAATGGCGCCACCCTTTGGGCTGCTTTTGCTGATTTCGTGTTACCGCGTGTTAGTAAAAGTTTGGTGTTACCCGATTCGTGCTTTTCAGTCTTCGTGCTTTTCAGTCCATTACAGCAGTGGTCATCAACCCTGTCCTCAGGGCCCACTAATAGGCCAGGTTTGCAAGATAACTGAAATACATCACAGGTGATATAATTTGCTGCTCAGTGATTGCAGTATTCTAGTCTGCATCTCCCCAAGGTAATACATAAAACCTGGCCTGTTAGTGGACCCTGAGGACATGGTTGATGACCACTGCGTTACAGCATGACGAATGTGCTATCTCCATTATGAACGCTAGTTTTACCAGAACGAGCGCTCCCATCTTCTAATTTAGTCTGAGCATGCGTGGATTTTTCTCTGATGGAGTTTCACACAGACGATCGGAATTTCCTATCGGTTTTTTTTCCATCAGAAAATTTTAAAACATGTTCTATTTTTTTACACCGATGGAAAAAAGTCTGATGGGGCCCACACACAATCGTTTTTTCTGATGTTTTTTCCATGTGTACAGGGCATTAGAAGACAAAACAGTAGGGTAGTATAGTAATCACATATATCTGCAATTGCTGTCCAAAAGTAGAGCAATTAGGCTGTAAGGACTTGCTAAATGCATTCAGCCCAGTAACCAGTTACCAAACTTTTTTTTCTTTTTTTTTTTTATTGGACCCCCTACTCTTAATGTCAAGACAATTTGCCATAAACTGTGAGTAAGCCTGAAAACATGGTTTTTAATCCAGACAAAATTGGAAGGTCATGCTACTTTCTTCCTTCAGTGATCTGGGAACCCCATAGCAAACCTGGTTCCAAAATATACCCACTGCAGGCTTTTTGCTTTCTTTTACGTCATCCGTGTTAAAACAACCTTTTAGAATAGGGATGTTTCTCCAGGCCACCAACCAGAGTTCAACTTACCTTGCCTATAGGAATTAGAGGGAGGAAGTTACCCAGCAGAGATTTCAGGAAATACACTCTCAGTGACCCTGTTCACTGCAGTCTGGATTTTATCCATACCGCATTATAGAAAAACTGTGATTAAGGTAAACTGAACTTTGTGATATTAGTCCAGCTGCCATGTGTCCTGCATAGCATATAAAGCTTGCTGATTGGTTTCACTTGTTGCCCTGAAATGCTCTTTAAAATGCTTAGTTGTCATTCAATATAATACCCGCATGTTGCTTCCCAGTAAAAATAAGCAAAGGATTATCTTTTAAACCGTTAAGATGCCATGAGGCAACGTGTTTAAAAGCAATCATTATTTTAACGTACAGTGATAGCGGAACAGCATCTGGGAAACAGCATTAATAATATATCGATAGGCCATCGAGGGACGCTTCTGAACAAACATCCTGGCATGGAAGAAGCACAGACACTATTGTCTCTCCTGCTCCCTTCCCTCCTCGTCCCCAGGCTTGTGTAATGCCAGAACAGGCTCTGGTCCAAGCATTATCCCACGTCTAAACTGTTCCGGTGCATCCTCCGTGGGCACAGGCAGGAGGATAGAGCAAGGCATCGCCAATAATGACTTGCAGTACAGTCACTTAAACACCACAGTTAGTTTATGAAGTTTCTCCGCACGCTTTATTGAATTTTCAGTTTGGTTCAATTAAACATAAAGAAAACAAATGTTCAGGTTGTTATTTCAGCTGACTTAAAAAGTAAGGAAGCAATTTTATGGATCCCTGAGTAATGCAATGGGAGCAAAGATAAAGCCTTGTTTGTTTCTCAGTACATAAGACCTGACATAGACAAAGATGATGGTTAAAAGATCTAGGCATCAAAAAGATCTTTCCAAAAAATGAAAAACGATTGTCTCTGCTAAATATGTACACCTGACCATTGTCTTGCACATTGCCACGTTTACAATATATACCCAAAGGTTTGTGGATACCTGACCATCACATCTAAATGAGCGTGTTAAACATCCGATTTTAAAGTCATGTTACCCTCCCACCCTTTGTGGCTGACAGCCACCCACTCTTCTAGGAAGAATTTCTACAAGACCTTCGAGTGTGTCTGTGGGAGTTGGTTCCAATTCAACTAAAAGAGCATTTATGAGGTCAGGTACTGATGTTGGAAAAGAAGACCTGGCTTGCAATAAGCATTCCAATTCATCCCAAATATGTCCAATAGAGCTGAGGTCAGGGCTATGTGCAGGACACTTGAGTTCCACCTTACTAAACTTGCCAAATAATTATCTTATGGACCTGACCTTATGCACCTGAACACTGTAAATTGGAGGGGTCTATACTTTTGTTTGGCCATAAGATGTATTTTCTCACTTTTTTTCTATCATTGCAAATGTATTTTATTATTTTATTAGTAGGCTAGTAAAGGTGTAAGTACTTACAGGAAGAGGAGGAGGAGGAGGAGGAGGAGGATGAATGCCAATTAGATTCCTTCCTCCACTGGCTTAATTCTGCCTTTGGGGGAGCCTAACCTAGAAATTTAGGGTAAAGCTTTTGGCTGACCTAAGAGAAGAAAGACTTTGTGCTTTCAGCTAGGTGGGCCAAGAATCCCTTGCTTCCTCCAAGTAGGATCACACCCCAGGGGAGCTCAGGGATAGAGGCCTCTTACTCTGTGGGAGGAGAAATTCATTATACCCTGTGTACTTTCTGCTGGTACCAAGAACTTCTTTTTATTTAGCACTAGGTGTTGATTTTTGAGAACACACCATGGCGTAAACCAAACATTTGATTCATAAATCCAGGGCAAACAAACAGGTTGCCTTCAATACACCCATCCCTAGCAGCACATACGCACCTTTCTCTTTGCCCACCCACAATGAATTACATGATTTTGCAAAGCTTTGGGCAGGTAAAGAAATTCCTGAATATATTCCTTTCAACCATGTATTTATCTGTTTTAACTGAAGCTGCTTTTTAAAACTATAATGTTTAGCATGATTGTTTGTCTTGGTGGGTTACAGACTGTGCCCGCACCTTCTCCAAGTTCTAATGTTTTACATTGCTGCCCACATTCATTTCCTCAAACCCAATAAAAATATTTTTTGACATCCCTTTCGGAAAGACACATACAGAGCGAATTTCAAGCTACAGAAGACTGATAGAGTGCAGATAGATGATGTCATTGCATATCTCTGGAGGTTAGAAAAATGTTTCCTGTTTCTTCCTCCTAAACCCCCAGCTAGATCTAGTTTCATTGGGAACCGCAAGGCTGGTAATGCCTGTTTTAGGAACTCTTTAGGAGATCAATAGGAGAAAAAGCTATAGAAAGTTTAAATGGCCTCTGCAAATGTGAATAATAGAGAATATTGCTGAGAGGGAGGTGTCTGCGGAATTCTTTTACAAATGTCAGAGTCTTTGCTAAGTACCTCACAAAGCCTTTATCAAAAGTGCAATGACTTCATAATAACAGTCCACCTTTCTCGCCGAGATTAATTTATGGCTGCATTCAGGGCTTAAACACAGTATTGTATTTACCACTAATAAGAAAATTATTAAGGGGAAAAAATTTAATGTAGCAAATCGCTCGCATTGAAACAAGTCTCCGGTGTCACATTCGCTACTTGCCTTGAAGATGGATTTTGCAGAAAAATGAATTTTGCAACAAGAAAACACATTTTAAGCTACACGCTTGTCATTTCAAAGTTAAAAAATTTCTGTCTGCAGGTTCGGAGATGGTTTATACGGTAATGAATCTCAAAGCAGTCATAGATGACTAGGATTAACAAACAGCAAATTGTTATTGAAATAAAGATTTTTTTTTCTTTTACTAAAGTGTTCAACTAAAAGGATGAATTGCTATTTTTAAGGGCTGGCCAAAGCACTCATTGACTAGATGGTGCTAAATGGTGTACAAATTTGGGCCTTTTCCCTGGAAGTTGGTGGGCTGAAAAGATGTAACCAGTTCGATTTGGAGGTAGTTACTGGAGGTAAGCATAATGACCACGTCTAAGACAGGGTTTCTCACCTAGGATTCCTCCAGAGGTTGCTAGGGGTTCCTTGAGCAATGAGCTATTTCTGCGTCTCAGATAGGTTCCCTCTGACACCATTGGCCTTTTTAGCTATCTGTAAGGGGGTAATTCTACCCAATGACCACAAATATAAGGAGCATTCTTCCCTGTGACTGACACACTAATGTATCATGAGTTGTAGATATAGTCATTTTTAGCAGGGGTACCCTGAGATCGGAAAGGTATTTCAAGGATTCCTCTGTGTTGAAAAGCATAACAAATTCTGAGATCCTATTTTTTTTCCTCTCAATATGGAGAACCAGGTTTCTTGTGTGGTCTTTACAGGCCACCACAGTTTAGCATCTCTAATTTCTGACTTTATTAAAAGATGTTGAATTCCCTTTTTATACTGAGTTGGTCTTCTGAACTATGAGACACTGTGATGTTTTCCTTCAGTAGTAATATGCAATAAGCTGATGATTATTACTGCAGGCCATGGAGTGCATGTTATACCTTACCGTTAGTAGTTATAAGGCATTTTTGACTGCAGTTGGTAGACTATATTTTACCCTTGACCTGCTTTAGTAACATTGACTATACTATTTCCCTGTTAAGCTGGCCATGGACCTCTCAGAGAAAGGTTGGATATGCACTATTCGATCTTCCTATGCCTGTAGTAACATGGGCCCGTGACATCAGTTTCCCCAGACAGGAAATTAGGGAAAGTCTGCAACAAGAACACAAAGCACAATAGAAATATGACAGGGTTCTATATATCTATTACTGTACTAACTAAAGGTACTTTATATCTGTCTTGCTGTTTAAGATTTCCCATCACTTCCTGTCTGGTGAAGGGACATCTATCTAACAGGACCCCCCACCCCCCCCAAAAAAAAAAATATATACGCCTGTCTCCAGATAATGACTGCAGTGCACCAAACCTGTACAATGTGTGTTGACAGGGCTGCTTGTTGCCTCCACCTGGGGAGCATGTAGCAGTGTAATAATGCAGTGGCACTTCATGTGTTCAGGAAGTTCCTGAACCAGGACCTTTATGGCAGACTAATTAGGTCTCAATTCAAAATTGAAGTTTCAGATTTAAAAATATTAACAGCATTTGGAATTACATTTTAAAGCTCATATGACATTTCATGATAGGGTTTAGATCTACTTTAACACACACTGATAAAATAAAGATTATTGCCTTGTACACACGGTCGGATTTTCTGTCGGATTAAACTCCGACGGGTTTTTCCGACGGAATTCCGTTCAAGCTGTCTTGCATACACACTGTCACACCAAATTCCAACTGTCAAGAACGCGGTGACGTACAACAATACGATGAGCCGAGAAAAATGAAGTTCAATGCTTCCGAGCATGCGTCGACTTGATTCTGAGCATGCGTGTTTTTTTTCTCTGTCGGAGTTTCATACAGACGAACGGAATTTCCGTTGGGAAAAAAGAGAACATGTTCTCTTTCTAAGTCAGTCGGAATTTCCGATGGAAAAAGTCAGATGGGGCATATACACGGTCGGAATATCCGATGAAAAAAATTCCGTCTGACTTTTTTCCTCGGAAATTCCGACCGTGTGTACGTGGCATTAGATGATCACATTCATTTAGAAATGTAAAAACACTCTAGTTTCCCTATAGGGTTCAAGGAAAGAAGAGTTAAATGATATGCTGCACCCTGGTAAATCTGGCATTCCTAGGATATTTCAGTATACTGAATAAAAAGACCTTCTGCTAAGCAAACACTAAACGATACTACAATAAAATTTACACAGAGACTGTAAGGTTCTTTAAAGTCTAATTTTGGAAATACACGAGAGTTCCTTACACACTATGATAACATTAATCTTTCAATGGGAACAAGTGCTGAATGTGTCTAAGACCAGAAGCTTAGAATTCCAGCAATGAAAGCGCAGCTTCCTGGCACGAGTTCGATGTGATCGTATCTGTTATATATAACACGAGTACATTTCAGCTCTGCGGGAGCCTCTGTTTACTCCTTTCTCAATCCAAAAGTAGAAGGTGAAAGCTGCAGAAAGGAGATGAGAGATTAATGGATAGTAAGAACAATTACAAAAAATAATAAAAAAATCATTGTGTGCTTAGAATCTATTTAGTCATAAAAGTCTT
Organism: Rana muscosa; assembly: GCA_029206835.1. Taxonomy (NCBI): domain Eukaryota; kingdom Metazoa; phylum Chordata; class Amphibia; order Anura; family Ranidae; genus Rana; species Rana muscosa. The sequence continues at coordinate 219,883,811 of CM055121.1, forward strand.
CTGGTATTCTGCAAAATTTTACATTCGTACATATTTTTACATTCAAGCTCACATTTTACGTTTAAGAGCAATGTTTGTACCGAATGCAGACATATCTGCATTTATGGGAAAATAGTTTGGATGGGGTTCAAGGCAGGAATGGCCATTGGCCAGTACAAATATGGTGAGCTGGACTGGCGGTCCTTAGTGGGAGATACTTTAACATTCAGAAACCGATCAGATTGGGAATTGCAGTCTGTAACACAAGTTGGACATTATCTAGCTACCTGGTCCTCATTCTGACTTACAATCAAAGAGTCTGGCAGAGGGAAATGTGCTAGCACTAAATTCCTTTGTGGTTCTAAAATGTCATGTGACCAAAGGTCACCAAAGTTGACGCTAAAAGGCTGTAACATGGTGTGGCACAATAAACAATGTCCTTCTTTTCACCATGCCAAGCAATCAATGCAGCACCAAGGAAGACTTGGCATGGTACACTTTTTTAGTCCAAAGAAATCTGTCCCTACTATAAAAGGGCCCGTTGCTTGAGTTTGTCACCCCAGGTCAAAGGTTTTGAGTCCTTCCTGATAGACTCTTTACTCCTCACAGGGTATAGCAACAGGTTCTCTTGAGTGCCAACTTGATTAGCAGCCTATACATTTACCCTGCTGCTCTTTTACCCCATTAGAACATGGAGAAGAAGCCCTGTGTGTTGGGGGTTGGAGCATGCAAAGAGATGAGAATTCTCTATCCCTTCCCCTAAGTAGAAGGAAGGTGGAATGTGAGTCACATGTCCATATACCTCAATACTGGGTATTTTTATTTTCTCCAGGCAGCTACATTGAAGGGGAGTATAACGCTGGCCATAAATTATACAATTTCCTTGTACAATTTTCCTTTAGATTTACCAAAACTATATAATATGAGGTCAAACTTAAACACTTTTAATTTCTATGCAAGCCGGCAGGGCCTTGCACTACAAAGTTAAAGGTAAATCTAAAGGGAATTAAAATTGAATAATGTATGGCAAGCTCAAGCTGCTGCAGTGGCCAACACAAATGTTGGGTAAAGCACACTTTAGTTTTATAGTGGGCACATTAGTCAGCAGACTTATGTCTAAGGTCTTCCTGACATCTCTCAACCAAGCCGAAGCGCTGGGCTGGTATGGATTCTCCTGGATTGTAGCTATTTTTTCCCCCAAGATATTCGGACAATTCCACTTTCCTCCTCCTTAGGCTAAAGCATGCATGTTTGCCCAATGCAAGCATCCACCTTATTGCACTATATTTAGCAGGAAAGATCATTTGGCAATCACAGTATGCATGCATCCAGTGTCTTTAGGCACTGTTAATCTCTCACACAAAAGGACAGAGTGTTATTATCTTTATCATAATCAGGCCCTTATGTAAAGGCAATGAACATATAATAAGTGGCTTTTTAGTGCAGAAGAAGCTTACACACTTTAGATTATTCCACTCGGGTCAGAAAGAGATAAGGTTTCTAGCTTGTGGTCACCCAGGAATGTGTTTCTGTCCCCTGCAGCCACGCAGGTAATAAAAGATGACTATCTCAAACATATTGCATTAAATATTAGCTACAGGCTAAGTGGGCTCCTGTAAAAATAGCAATATACTGAAAAGTGTTACAAAAAAACGAGTCCCAGTGGCCAGCAGTGACTGATTTAAGATTCTCATAGCACTGCAGGTAGGGAGAAGGGCTGCAATGCTATAAACTGCATTCAGGTCCTTTGAGACAGGAATGGGAAACAGAAAGCATACCTTTTATAGGCAAGGTTAGAGGGTGGCGGGCAGGAGGTCGACCTTACCATCCCTGTTTTATAAATGGTACAAGGTGATGACAAGTGAAGGAATTCCAGCAGGATCCATGTGAATTGTCACAGGAGTGAGTTAGGTCAGGTTTCATAGCTGGAAGTGCTGTTTCCAAAGCAAATTGCTCTTGACTCACCTTTATTGGGCATAATTGCTGGCAGTTTATAATTTCCTGGAGCGTGAGAGTCCTGCAGGCTGAAACCTGGGTTTTGCTGGAAAGATCCATTTTTGCTAACTATTTAGCTTATAAAAAAGTAAAATGCATTACTGTGCTTTAGGAATAATATACTTTTTAAATGCTTATGAAAATGCTTGTTTGTACTCACTGTGCATGGGAAATTACCCTTTATCTGTAAAAACTTAAACATTTGGGATTTTCCATCATTGGCACAGAGACAGTAATAGAGACAAGTCTAATTAATTCCTTTCATTTACTGTTTCTGAGCAAAATTCTGACTGCTGGGGCCAAAGGAGCATACAATAAGCACACCACAACCTAAAAGTGTACATAATACTTCTCTGGGGGGTCCTAATCTGCTGGCTGAATCTCCTGGTGCACTCGACTTCTAGAACCAGGCAAAGCCATCATCTACATCACTCTAGTATTAGGTGTCAGCCCTTTATTAATCTAGGGTAGCCTTTTTCAACCAGGGTGCCTTGAGGTTCTTCAGGAGTGGCTTGCCAAAATGCCTAAAAATTGCCCACAAATTGTATACAAGCCAGTGGGTGGATGAAGCCTGCCTATTAGTTACACAAAGCCACAGGTTTTCATTGTGCACCATTACAACCTACTAGCTGCCAGCATCGCAATGAGCAATGGCATCATCATTTGATATGGAGGATGTCAGTTGCCTGCATAGCATCCTTGTTTGACCCTCCCCTGCCCCTCTCCATCAGTGTTGAGGTCAGATTAGCTGAGTGAGGGATAAGAGAAACATTGGAATATTAGTCAGTACCAGTTTGCAAAAGTGTATTTGCTTTGGAAGAATAAATCACTTCTAAAGCTGAGTGTCCTACTTGTGTGTATGATGCTGCATTATGTAAAACTATTTGTCTGACCAAACTCACATCAGGATTCCGATGGAATTCCATCGGAGAAAAATAGAACATGTTCTATATTTAAACTCTGATGGAATTCATCGGAATTTCTCCGATGGGGCACAAACACGGTAGGAATTTCCGATGGAAAAAGTCCATCTGACTTTTCCCATCGGAAATTCCTATCGTGTGTACAAGGCATTAGAATCATTTTTACATTTTAGAATGGAGTGCCTCGAGATTGTCCATAATTTTTAAAGGGTGCCTTGACTGAAAAAAGGTTGAGAGACACTGATTTAGGGGGTCAGTTCTTTAATATTGGAACCACACCACTGAAACAAATTTACCTATGATACAAACCCCTGGCTCTCTTTTTTTTCCATTACAACGGCGATATCACTTAACTTTTTCCAGTTCTTACTGGTCCTTTATCTAGTGACACTGCAAAGCAATATGAGTGGCTTGTTTTTAGATATAACAAAAAATTATAATTTCAAATATTACCACCTTTACGTTCAGACATGAACTAATTGAGAAGCTTGATTTTTAATGCTGTTGCAGGTTTGCTTAGATGAGATTTGTGGGCAGAGCCGAGGACATGTTGAGGGATAGTGTGTGAGTAAATTGGCAGTATGTAGATGTAATTAGTCCGCACTGGAGTCCTCAGCGGTCTACCGTTCAGTGTTGCTCTGTCATCGGAGGAGTTAAGTGAATCTCTTGTATTCTAATGTAAGCAAGACTAATAACACAGAATGTAAAGGAGCCTGTCACAAAGGGTCACAAGTGCTGGGTCTTGACAGATTGTAGCCTTGCCTTACAAGAGCAGTATCATCTCATTTGTCACTGCGTGCTGTGTAAAACGGGGAAATGGGAGGCCTTTCAGCTCTGCTTCTGTTTAATTGGTTACAGGATTGCAAAAGAGCCTGCTAGAACAGAAACAATTGTCTTGCTACACTGTATCATTGATAGAACTGCCGACATGAAATGCATATTCTAAAAGGCAAACTGTACCAGCCCCATATAGGGCATGAAATATTCACCATCAGTGTGATCAGTTATAGCATTGCTTGTAAGAATCTGTATAATCTTAAAGTGAACCTATGTAGTAAATGAAGATCTGAAAACCTTACTGTTATTCCACAATTCACAGTATCCTTCAACCCTCCGGTGTGAGTCATGTGATCCTAGCCATGGCATTGATCATGTGATCTCTGCTGAGGAGGTGGAAAACTAATGATAAGAAAAAAAGCAGGGTGTGCAAGGGACAGATTCACAAATGACATAGACATGAAGTGTTGCCAAGGTAGTACTTTATTCCCAAAAAAATGCCAGTAGCAAGCAGGTTTCGAGAGGGCATGCACTACAAATTTGCGTTAGCTGCTGTAATTATTTTTTAGAAAAATGCTGCCTAGACTGTACTTCGCATCTATGGCCTATATGAAGATCTAGTGACCACATTCCCTACCTTTAGACTTATCTATACCCATTGTTGTGTTTCATTTACCCCCACACCAAACAAGCAGCCTTCTTTTCTTGACCAGCATTGGCAACTATAACACTGTTTCCCCAAGAGACAGATTGCAGACTATGACCACAATGCAGCCCTGGCACCTCTAACCCCCACCTAAGCCAGGGGTCTCCAAAGTTTCCAAACAAAGGGCCAAATTTTTATCCTTCAGACTCTGGAGGGGCCCCATCATTGGTGTTAGAGGGAGGAATAGTGCCCTATCATTGGTGTCAGTGGGGGGTATAGTTCCCCATCATTGGTGTCAGAGGGAGGAATAGTGCCATGTCATTGGGAGAAGAGTGCCTCATCATTGCTGTCAGTTGGAAGAATAGTGCCCCATCATTGGTGCCAGTGAGAGGAAAAGTGTCATGTATTTTGGAGGATGGGTGCCTAATCATTGGTGGCAGTGAGAGGAATAGTGCTCCATCATTGGTGTCAGTGGGAGGAATAGTGCCCCATCATAGATGTCATTAGGAGGAATACTGCCCCATCGTTGGTGTCAGTGAGAGGAATAGTGCCCCATCATAGATGTCATTAGGAGGAATACTGCCCCATTGTTGGTGTCAGTGAGAGGAATAGTGCCCCATTATAGATGTCATTAGGAGGAATATTGCTCCATCGTTGGTGTCAGTGAGAGGAATAGTGCCCCATCATAGATGTCATTAGGAGGAAGACTGCCGCATCATTGGTGTCAGTGGGAGGAATAGTGCCTAAAGGGCTGGATAAAAGCAAGCAAAAGGCCGCATATGGCCCCCGGGCAGCAGTTCGGAGACCAATGACCTAAGCCATTCAGCATATTGCACCTAGACATAATGTACCTACATTTATAAGTCATGCATAACCTTAAAGACTCAGTAATGTACCTAGAATTATGAGTCTTTTGGTCCCAACACCGAGAGTCTTCATGTGAACAGCAGTCAGAAAATTAATCTGGTCCAAAAAAAAAACAAATTTTATCCAAAATTGATGGGGCAGGAACTTGTAAGAAAATATAATTAATAGGTCATGGTCATTCCAGGGAGCAGCCACCTCACTCCATTAGTCAGTAAAAATCCTCATTGTACCTCGCTCACTTGCTGCCCAAAGATCAAGCTCTTCTCTGTTCAATCAAGAATACATTTACTGGAATTTACTCATCGCTGGTTACCATACGGCAGGGGAAATGTTTAGCTATGCTCCTGTTAGTTAGGTCTTCCATTAGCCTTTGTGTTCAGCCCTTCCTACAAACAGTTAATTTTCCAAAGTTCAGCGCGGATTGTTTTCACCATAGGATTAGCACGGCAAGAGATAAATAAGTACACTGTTCCCCTATTACACTAAAAGCACAACAAGCCACATATAGAGCGTTAGTGGGGCACAATGGGGAGCCCGCGGGAGAATTAGGCAGCCACGATTCTCTCCAATGGTGAATTTTATCACATCATCCCAACCTGTGCCATGCTGTGACTTTGTAATATCCAGACTGGTCTGTGTTATCTCAAAAGGCCTCAAGGATTGCTTCCTTTAGGGAGGAAGATCAGAAAAGCAAATATCAAAATAGCATTTTCTGTATATAAATGTAAGGCGGACAATTGTTTTTTATGCGTTATCTGATTTGCAGGGCTACCAGCAGTCTGGGGAAATGACAGGTTAGGTGTGTGAAGACTGGGGGAATTCTGAAACTGATTGGCCGACACTCAGCATGAGAGTTCAGTGTGAAAGAAGAAAATAGAGAAGACCAAATCTTGGTGGTCAGGGCATAGTAATTTAACATGTTTGCCTCCCCAGTTGTCAGTATCCTCTTAAAGATATCATGCATGTAAGAGTGAGATCTGATTTCTATTTAATGTCTCCATAGTGTTACATTTCCAGTTAAATATAAAATAAGTCGTACATACAGAACAGTATCAAATACTGGAAAATATATCTAATGTTCTGTTACTTGAAATTAGTATTTTTAATGTTTTCGGTGGGAAAAAAATGTCAAGCAGATTAGCTGAGCTTAATCCTTTAATTGTGTGTTATTGGTTTAAAAACATTAATTTCAGTATTTAGTTTGCTCTTATGCATACAGACCCTGCTTCTTTTTATTACAGTGATTGTGCCTCTTCTCCTATCACTGTGAGCCTAACAGCATCTGTCTGATTGAAATAAATACACTCTCTGCAGTCTCTAATGATGTGGAACATACACAAGGTTCCTGGGGGCCAGAGACCATGTGACCTGTGCCTCGGCCTAAGGCAGTGATGGCGAACCTTGGCACCCCAGATGTGCATGAGCATCATGGGCAATGTAGTTCCAAAACATTTGGGGAGCCAAGGTTCACCATCACTGGCCTAAGGTCACTTGAGGGAGCCCAGCATTCATATGAAGTGTCAATTTTAGTGATAGCTTTACAGTGCATACTGTATCTACGCCTTAAGGGCCATTTCACACCAGACGCAGTTCTGTTCAGTGCCGTGTGCTTTTCTTCTGCACAAAATGCATGCACAGTGTTTTCCATGTATTCCAATGGCTCTAGTTGGCTCTAGTTCACACCATGCAGTCAGTTTCCGGTCAGTTTCTCCACTGGAAAGCCAACTAGAGCCATTGGAATACATGGAAAACACTGTGCATGCATTTTCAGTGCAGAAAAAATGTGCACAAAACTGTATGGAACTGCGTCTGGTGTGAACTGGCCCTTAATGCAATAAGAATATTATATTGATTGTTTTATTCTACGATTTTACTTAAAGCGGTAGAAAAGGCATTAAAAAAAACACAAACCCTGCAAGGTAAAGGTATAATGTGCTAGTATCCATCGCATACCAGCGCAATATAAAGGAACTTATCTTAGAACTAAGCCCTCCAGAGGTGCACTGTCACCGCTGAAGGGGCCTCTATCTTCCCCCAGTCTTCCTTTCCGGGTTTGAGGACTCCGGCCCTCTGATTGGATGAGCCGCGATGACGTCACTCCCGTGCATGCGTGCAGGAATCTCAGCCGCAGCACACAACCCTGAGGGAACGGCATGAGTATGGAGTTCCTCTAGAGCGCATGCGCTGTGACGTCACCAGCTGCTGTTCGCTAGAATATATCCTAAACGGTGCACGTTTAGGGGATATTCATTTTAAATTCAGGAAAGCTTTATTATAAGCTTACCTGTAGGTAAAAAAAGAAAAGAGTTTACTACCACTTTAAAGTGATTAACCTGAGCAATAATATTCCAATTTTAATTGTTCTATTTATATTTCTTTTATAAGCATACATTTCCTCTTTTTTGAAAACAGAACTGCACTTGCTGCAATTTTGGGTGTACGTTTGTTTCTTGAAAGAGTGTTTTTTTATTTTATTTTGACATGTACCTTAGTTACAAATCAGCTTTAGGCCCCCTCTGCAACAAAAATAAAAATTTTGGTCAGATACTTCCACAGGATTAATTAATTCTAAAGGGATGCAGACCCTGCAACCTTCCTCATTAGAACACTGAAAGTGCATCAATTGCCCTGCTGTTTACTAAACACAGTTGATCGCTTGCTTAGCACAGGCATCATTCAGAAAACATTGCATTTTCTCAGTGCATGCAAAGTGATCTCTGATTGGATGAGGTGGAGAGGCAGAGCAGTGACATCACAAAATTAGCCTCATTCAATCAGAGATCATTATGTATTTATTGAGAAAATGCAAAGTATTTTTTGAATGGCGCCCATGCCACACAGTCAACCTCCTGTGTTTAGTAAGCAGCAGGGCAGCTGCTCGGCGCAGAATCTGCAAGCTAGTGGAGATCACTGTAATACCGGCATCAACTATAGTGATTTCCAGCTTCCTCTGGGGATCCCACAGGTATGGTACATACATACTTACATTGGTCCGGGAGACCAGCGTAGATGTGTTGTGAGTCGTAGTCTGTGATGTGTGGTGTGTGGTGTCCCCTTAATTTGATTCAAGGTCTATCAGCACTTACCCAGTATGTCCTGAGGAAGCTACAACATTGTGAAACGTGTTGACAAGCAATGTGTGGAGGAGTGGTTGGATCATAATTTGTCACACAAATTATATATATATATATATTGAATTCTTCATTTACTTAAGATCATAACCTTCACAATTGTTGTATTGGGTATCTTTTGACCTTGTCTAACAATAGGGTGTTGTTTAAGCGTTTTATGTCATTTTAATTGATTTGTTAATAAAAAAACCTTCTTTAATTATTTTGCCTCGTGATATGCCCACAAAGTCCACCTTTTCTTTGGGATATACTCTCAATCCTTACATATACATACTTGCATTGGTCCAGCTAGGATCCGCAAGCTAGTGGAGATCACTGAAATACCTGGGTCAACTACAGTGATTTCCAGCTTCCTCAGGGATCCCACAGGTATGGCACATACATACTTACATTGGCCCAAGCTGGACCAATGTATTTATATAAAAATTACCATATTGTCATACCTGGAATTATTCTTTAAATTATAGCATAAGTTTCCCTTTGCTCTGTAAAAGTATAATAAAAGTATTTTACAAAGTACAGTGGAACCTCAGATTGCGAGAAACGCAGTTAACGAGTGTTTCGCAATATGAGCACTGTATTTGAAAAAATCGTGACTCGGTTTGCAAGTGCTGTCTTGCAAAACGAGCACGATTCAGGCCAAAGTGGTGTGCAGTACCACTCTTGGCCTGAGGTGGGGGGGGGGGGCGCCGGAGCCGAGCAGAGCCGAACGTCGCCGATCACAGCGATCGGCGCCGTTCGGAATTGCACGGAAAGGCCCGAGGACAGCACAGCTGACCTTGGCAAATCTCGGGTAGGAAGTCTTTCCGAGGTTTGCCGAGGTCAGCCCGAAGTGTCCTTGGGCCTTTTTGGCTGTTTCCGAGGCTCTCCGACACCCCCCGCCTCTGGCCGCATGCGGTATTGCATCCCATTGAAGTCAATGAGGAACAAATTATTTTCGTTTCCATTGACTTCAATGGGGAAACTCGCTTTGATGTGCGAGTACTTTGGATTACGAGCATTCTCCTGGAACGGATTATGCTTGTAATTCGAGGTTCCAACACTATATCCCAAACACACAATGAAAATAAATAAAAATAGATATTGGAGGGGATTTACTAAAGTAGGAGGAGCCAGAACATGTTGCAGTTGGGCATAGCAACCAATCAGCTTTTAACTGCATTTTGTTCAATCAAGGTTTGATAATAAAACCCCTTTCACACTGAGGCAGTTTTCAGGCATTTTAGCGCTAGCAATAGCGCCTGTAAAGCGCCTGAAAAATGCCTCCCATGCAGCTCAAGTGTGAATGTGCTTTCACACTGGGGTGGTGCGCTTGCGGGACGTTAGAAAAGGTCCTGCAAGCAGCATCTTTGGGGCGGTTTGGGAACGCTGTATTCAGTGCTCCCAAAACGCCCCTGCTAGGGTGACCACATTTCCAAACTGCCATTCAGGGACAATTTTGCCAAGAACCGGGTGGGGGGGGGGGGTTGTGTTGAATGTAATTTCGGGGTTTTGGGCTATAGACCCCTTCCCTCAGTATAGACCCCCTTCCCTCAGTATAGACCCCTCTCCCTCAGTATGGACCCCCCTCTACTAACTATAGACCCCCTTCCCTCAGTCCGGCCCCCTCTCCCCTAAGTATAGACCCCCTCCCTTAGTATGGACCCTCTCTCCACTAAGTATAGACCCCCTCCCTTAGTACGGATCCCCCCTCCACTAAGTATATACCCCCTCAGTAAAGGACCCCCCCCCACCAAGTATAGACTCCCCTCCCTCAGTACAGACTTCCCCCCTCAGTATAGACCCCCCCACAAAATACAGAACCCTTCTCCATCAGTATAGACCCCCCTAAGTATAGACCCCCTCCCTCAGTATAGACCCCCTTCAGTACTGACTCCCCTCCCTCATTATAGACCCCCACTAAGTACAGACCCCCCCACAGTACAGACCCCCCACAGTACAGTCCCAACACAGTACAGACCCCGCCACAGTACAGACCCCCCACAGTACAGACCCAACACAGTACAGACCCAACACAGTACAGACCCCCCCCACAGTACAGCTTAGAACAGACCTCAGATCAGCGCCTGGAATGCACAGCAGTGTCCTTCTTCCATGTCCTGTATACTTCCGAGGAGGGGGAGGCGGCTTCGGTCTGCTCTGCGGTATGAGGCAGGAAGACATCCAGGCAGAGCCACGGAGATTGTAACCCAGACTGGAGACAGCCTCGTCCGGCTGCTCCGGCATGGTGGACCATGGAGAGCGTTAGGCACAGAGGAGGATAAACTTAACAAACTCCTCCTCCGCTTTGCATGCTGGGCAGTCGCGGCTGTGAGGTCACTGGCGAGAGTCTCAGGTGGAGCTGGACTGGAGGCAGAGTGAGCGCCAGTGCTACCACAGGTATTGCTCGCTCTGTCAATTCCATTCCGGGACACTGTATTGTCCCGGAATGAAGTTGTCCGGGACCCAGGACAGATCTGCCAATTGCGGGAATATCCGGAGCAATCCGGGACACGTGGGCACCCTAGCCCCTGCCCATTGCAATGAATCCTAAGCGCCTGAAAAGTGCTTCCGAAGCGCCCCAACACGGGCGTTTTTAACCCCTTCTTTGGGGTTAAAAGCGCCCGCTAGTGGCTGAAAAGCGTCACTTAAACAGCAGTAAAGCGGCCCTAAAACGAGCGCTTTACCGCTAATGTTTCAAGCGGCCCAAGTGTGAAAGGGGTCTAAAACCTAGAAGCTGATTGGTTACTTTGCACAGCTGCTCTATATTCTGTGTGCTCCAGTTTTAGTAGCCCCCCCCCCTAATGTATAGATAGAAGGCCCAAAGCCATTTGACATAAATACAATGGCATGAAAGTCATTATAAAGTGGCTGTGATGTGATGTGACTTCTTTCATACTTATGTGCCTCTCATGGTATGCAACCTGGTAACAAATGAAACCAGTGTGTTGTGGTAATTCACAGTATCACTAAAAAAAGACGGACAGATCGTAAGCAAGCAAAACGGTCCAGGAAGATTTTGCACATTTTTACTTATAGTCCAGCCATTTCACGCCAAGCAAGAAAATCATTAACAATACAATTATCCGCTCCACACAACACGCACCATACAACAGTACTTAAAGAAATATCTGACAATAAGCAGTTCCCAGCAGAGTCACCGATTAATCTGCCTCTGCATTAATCTTTTAGTCAATTACTTTGCTTCCCATCCTGACAGCAGATACTTGTGGAGCAGGATGCCACCAGCACAGTGAAATTTACAACGCGCTGACCTCTGTTTTCATTAGTGCAGGCGCTACGCAACTGACAGTGAAAATCATTCCTGGGGTGACCTAGAAGCTCTTGCGCTGTGTTTTTTTTCCCCCCTCTTACTTACCAGGCACATTAAGATAGGCATTTAAATTTCAAATGAGCCACATACACCATTGCTACTAAATAAGTGACTGATTTGTTCCTCTCATGTTACATTAATATTCATTTTGCACCGTATTTGGTTTAAAGTTTTTTTTTTCCACGAGTTTAATAACCAGTTTAAAAGAATCTGTTGGGGGCTTGTTGGATTTAAAGAGGGACTCCACTGGAAACACCGTCTATGATATAAATTAGAGGCCTGCCAACACTCCACTAGTTTCCAGTAAACATCAATAGACATCAAAAAAGGAAAACAATGGTCCCCCTATCCTACTTCAAACTAATGTTAAGAAGTTTAAAGTGGATGTAAACCCCAATTTTTATTTTTATTTTTTTTTGCTGTCACAATGTAGAGTATAAGATTTCCTATCATTTGTGCCAGGTCTTGCCACAAAGAGTTAATCCAGCTCTGAACAATCCTCTTTTATTGTTCAATGAGATAAAACGGACAAACAGAGAAAAACCTTTGTCCGTTCCGCCCACTTGCTTTGAGTGACAGGTTATTTACATATCTCGTGCACTAGCTTTAGACAGGCATTATTTTTTAATTCCCACCCCCACTCCTTTTCTGAAGTCATGTGGTTACTTTTCTGGATTTTGACTGGATGTTGGTGATCATAGCAGAAGGAATACACAGGAGAAAATGCATGTTGACAAGGGGAGTGTAGAGGTGGGCGGGGAGTCTACTGACATCACGACTCCACCCACCGAGCTCCAGACAACAGATCCACACACATAATCTGCAGTTTTTCAATTCTTATAACAGACAGAGGGGAGACATTTGACAGATAAGGATACATGCAGGAGGCATCTATATCCTTATAGATCAGCACTATGGCAGTAGTTTAGAAAGGATGAGAGTGGGTTTACATCCATTTTAAGACAGCAAAAAAGTTTTTTTCATTATATTTTTTTTTATTCTAGAACTGTAGCTGGATTATGTCATGTGGTCAGTTTAACTGCAGACAATTATCTAACATCACAAAAGGTAAAACTGTACTGTTTCAAAACTACAATGGGCCCCTATACTCTTATCCTATTTTAAAAAATATATATAATCAGCTATATACACATATATATAAAGTGGTAAGTGGGGATGTGGAAAGGAAGGGAATAGACATTGAGTTTTCTTTATATATATATATATATATATATATATTGTGACAGCAGGAAGGTAAAGTCACCTGGTTGCATCCAGGGGGGTAGATATATTTCTCCCAGATTCAGGCTTTATGCCGACTTATACAACTAGGGAGTTGATGAGACCAGCTGAAGCCTGTCAGTTCGTTTAAGGCCTCTATAAAAACTCCCAGCTTCATCAGATGTTTGCTCATGCCTGGAACCAGACCTGTGTGGACTGTCTAGGGAGAGTGAACCCCTGTGCGGTGAGGCAAAGCCTGTGTGGCTATTTGTTTGGACTTTTACTAAACCAGGGACTTAGGGACTAGGACAGCACCAGGCTGATCCCAGTTGTTAGTTTAGGAAACCTGCATGTTTAGTCAGAGGTCAAACTGACCAGGATTTATTTTGTTTGTTTCTTTTTGGCTTTGCTGTGTTTTTGTCACTGTACATAGAGAAATAAACCGCACCTTTTGATTTTGAAAACCACAACCTCCGTCTGCTGGCCCTGTTTTTGTGTGGGGAGCCCAACCAGGGGGTCACACACACCTGCTACCGAGTTAACCCCCTCACAGTTGGTGGAGAACCAGTGGCAGTTTTTTTTAAGCCAGCATGGAGGAGATACTGAAACAGCTGGCTCTAGCAAATGCCAATCAACAGCAGACAAATGCAGGTTTGCAAAGGAGCCTTGCAGCCCAGCAGCAAGCTCATCAACAAGCCCAGCAGCAATCTGAGGCCCGCTTCATAGACCTGTTACAGAAGCAAGAGCAGAGACTACAACAAATGGAAGCAGTAATGCAGCAACGTCCGCAGACCAGTGAGGAAAGCCGTCCCACTAATACCGCGGCCTTTGGGGTGAGTCGTTTATTGACAAAAATGACTGGAGAGGATGATCCAGAGGTATTTTTGACCACATTTGAAAGGACTGCTGAAAGAGAAAAGTGGCCTGAGGAGCAGTGGGCTGGACTGGTGGCTCCTCTGTTAACTGGTGAATCGCAGAAGGCTTACTATGACCTAGAGCCTGACCAAGCAAAAGACTATGTGATGCTAAAAGCTGAAATATTGGCAAGGCTGGGTGTCACCCTGGCTGTCCGGGCTCAGCGTGTGCATAACTGGACTTTCCAGCTTGGAAAACCCCCCAGGTCTCAAATGTATGATCTCATTCACCTGAGCAGGAAGTGGCTACAGCCAGAGACTTTGTCCGCACCGGAGATTGTGGAACGTGTTGTGATGGATCGTTTCTTGAGAGCTCTTCCTACCGCCATTCAAAAGTGGGTAAGCCATGGAGACCCAGAAACGGCCGGTAAACTTGTGGATCGTGTAGAGAGATACTTGGCTACAGAGAACCTGACGGCCTCTTCCAGAGACTCTCGGACTTTCCACCCTAAGACCAGACCATCCCCAGGGGCGGATAAGAGGATTCCAAGGGGTGAGGGTGGAGAGAGTGAGAGGGTGGGAGCTCTACCCCAAGTTTGGCGAGAACAGCCTGGGAAATCAGCGGCTCAAGAGGCCGCAAGAAGGATCGTTTGCTACCGCTGCCGGCAAGCGGGACATATTGCAGCAAATTGCCCGGTTGTGGAGGAACCCATGCAATGTGACTTTCTGATGGACAGACGTCAGTCGCTGTGTGCGACAGTCGCATGCACTGCCATTCGGGGAACTGAGAAACATTTATGCAAAATGTGTATTAATGGTAGAAATGTTGTGGTATTACTGGATTCAGGTAGCCTTGTGACCCTGATAAAGGCTGAATTAGTTAAAACAGAGGTCTCTGGGAATAGCAAGGTAGCTGTTATTTGTGTGCATGGGGACACCCGAGAGTATCCAGTGACTACAGTGTGTTTCGAGACCCCCAAAGGTACCCTCTCTCATCCAGTGGGGTTAGTATCTCAATTACCGCATGATGCCATTGTGGGAAGGGATTTTCCGAAGTTCTGGGAACTGTGGGATGATCCTGAGCCCCCCACTGGTGCCCCTATGTACCAGGAATGTGATAGCCAGAACTCCTCTGAGAGTGGTGAGGACTCTCCAGAATTTCCCTTGTCAGTATTGGCAGGGGAGACTCAAGAAACTGGAGAGGAGCCCACCTCCTCAGACGAAAACCTACCGTCTGTGGAGTTTTCTGATCTGGAGGTTCACAGGGAAAATTTTGCCACAGAACAGTTAAAAGACCCCGCCCTAATAAAGGCACGGGAAAACGTAGTGGAAATAGATGGCGAGTTAGTGAACCCAGATAATACCTGCACTTACCCATACTTCAGCGTAGAGAAGGACCTACTGTATCGGGTGGCAAAAAGGGCAGAAGAAACCGTTGAGCAGCTGGTGGTGCCCAAACCTTACAGGAAGTTGGTGTTGGAGTTGGCCCATGGGCACATTCTTGGAGGTCATCTGGGGACAGAGAAAACCCGAGAGAGGGTATTACAGAGATTCTATTGGCCTGGGGTGATGAAGGACATAGAAAATTATTGTTCCTCCTGCCCTGTGTGTCAGAGGTCGGCCCCGATGCCACATTTCCGTAGCCCGCTGGTCCCTCTACCCATCATTGAGGTCCCGTTTGAGAGAATCGCAATGGATTTGGTAGGTCCTATAATCAAGTCCGCTAGGGGGCACCAGTACATATTGGTTATAATGGACTATGCCACCCGTTATCCAGAAGCGATCCCTCTCAGAAATACCTCGGCCAAAACCATAGCCAAAGAGCTATCTCTTGTTTTTAGCCGGGTGGGTATTTGTAAAGAACTGCTTACGGACCAAGGTACACCCTTTATGTCCCGGGTTATGAAAGAGCTGTGTAAATTGTTCAAAGTGACGCAATTGCGTACATCTGTGTATCACCCCCAAACCGATGGGCTGGTTGAAAGATTCAACAAAACCCTAAAACAAATGTTGAAGAAAGTGGTGGATAGAGATGGAAAGGATTGGGACTGTCTACTTCCTTATTTGATGTTTGCTATTAGGGAGGTGCCCCAATCCTCTACGGGATTCTCCCCCTTTGAGTTACTGTATGGGAGACACCCAAGAGGGCTGTTGGATATTGCCAAGGAAACTTGGGAAAGTGAGAGTTCTCCCCACAGGAGTGTGATTGAGCATGTCGCCCTGATGCAAGATCGAATTGCACAGGTAATGCCCATCGTGAAGGAACATTTGGCCCAAGCGCAGTTGGCACAGCAGAGAGTGTACAACCGTGGAGCAAAGACCCGTACCTTTTCCCCGGGGGATAGGATATTGGTACTTGTCCCTACGGTTGAAAGTAAATTCCTTGCCAAATGGCAAGGCCCCTACGAGATAATGGAAAAAGTGAGCGAAGTGAATTACAAGGTCAGACAACCAGGAAGGCGAAAGCCCGAACAGATATATCACGTTAATCTGCTGAAAGCCTGGAGGGATAGAGAGTCCCTAGTCGCAGAAACTTGGTCACCAGCTCAAACTGGTTGCGTGATTCCGGAGGTTGGAATAGCAGCCACCTTGTCACAACCCCAACAACAGGAGGTTAAGGAGTTTGTGCTTCGCAACAAGGAGGTGTTCTCTGAGCTGCCGGGACAAACATCTGGGGTAGAGCATGATATTATTACCCCGCCCGGTGAAAGGGTGAAGTTAAAACCCTATCGGATCCCAGAGGCCCGACGGGAGGCAATACGGGAGGAAGTACAGAAAATGCTGAACTTAGGGGTGATAGAGGAGTCCCAAAGTGATTGGTCTAGTCCCATTGTGTTGGTGCCTAAACCGGATGGGAGCTGGCGATTTTGTAACGATTTTCGTCAGTTGAACAAAGTTACAAAATTTGACACCTACCCCATGCCACGTATAGATGAGTTGATCGACCGGCTGGGAACAGCCCGATACATGACGACTCTTGACCTCACAAAAGGGTATTGGCAAATTCCCCTGGCCAAGTCGGCCAAAGAGAAAACCGCATTTGTAACCCCAGACGGGGCGTTCCAATATAAGAGAATGCCGTTCGGGTTACAGAATGCGCCGGCCACATTCCAGCGGAAAATGGACCAGATGCTGAGGCCCCATCGGAAGTATGCTGCGGCTTACCTGGATGACGTAATTGTCCATAGCACAGATTGGGCCTCACATCTGCCAAAAGTGCAAGCAGTCCTGGACTCTGTTCGGGAAGCGGGGTTTACGGCTAACCCCAAGAAGTGTACCATTGGGCAGGAGGAGGCCAAATATCTTGGGTACACCATTGGCAGGGGAGTAATAAAACCCCAACTCAACAAAGTCGAGGCCATCCAGAGTTGGCCACGTCCCAACAGCAAGAAGCAGGTACGAGCCTTTCTGGGAATCGCGGGTTATTATCGGCGCTTCATTCCCCACTTTGCTTCTAAGGCTGTGCCCCTAACCAACCTGACGAAAGGGAAAGGGTCGGTCATGATTAAATGGACCCCCGAGGCTGAGGCAGCATTCCAATTCTTGAAACAAGCCTTATGTAGCCAGCCAGTGTTGTACTCACCCGACTTCTCTAAAGACTTTGTCGTACAAAGTGATGCGTCAGATGTGGGGTTAGGAGCAGTATTGTCCCAGGTCTGGAACGGGGAAGAGCACCCAGTCATTTACCTCAGCAGGAAGTTGAAGTCCCATGAGGTAAATTACGCCACGGTTGAAAAGGAGTGTTTAGCGGTGAAGTGGGCTCTAGATTCCCTTCGGTACTATCTGCTAGGTAGGCACTTTGACATGGTTACGGATCACGCTCCGTTAAAGTGGATGGCTCAAAACAAGGAGACAAATAGAAGAGTGAATAGGTGGTTCCTGGCCCTACAGGAATTCAACTTCACAGTAAAGCATCGCCCTGGCGTTCAAATGGGGAATGTGGATGCTTTGTCTCGAGTACATGAATGCCTGATTGCTGGTGTTCCAACCCCAAGGTTAAAACAAGAGGGGGGGGTATGTGACAGCAGGAAGGTAAAGTCACCTGGTTGCATCCAGGGGGGTAGATATATTTCTCCCAGATTCAGGCTTTATGCCGACTTATACAACTAGGGAGTTGATGAGACCAGCTGAAGCCTGTCAGTTCGTTTAAGGCCTCTATAAAAACTCCCAGCTTCATCAGATGTTTGCTCATGCCTGGAACCAGACCTGTGTGGACTGTCTAGGGAGAGTGAACCCCTGTGCGGTGAGGCAAAGCCTGTGTGGCTATTTGTTTGGACTTTTACTAAACCAGGGACTTAGGGACTAGGACAGCACCAGGCTGATCCCAGTTGTTAGTTTAGGAAACCTGCATGTTTAGTCAGAGGTCAAACTGACCAGGATTTATTTTGTTTGTTTCTTTTTGGCTTTGCTGTGTTTTTGTCACTGTACATAGAGAAATAAACCGCACCTTTTGATTTTGAAAACCACAACCTCCGTCTGCTGGCCCTGTTTTTGTGTGGGGAGCCCAACCAGGGGGTCACACACACCTGCTACCGAGTTAACCCCCTCACAATATATATATATATCTGTAAATGTAAAACTTGATATACACTATATTACCAAAAGTATTGGGACACTTGCCTTTACATGCACATGAACATGTGATATACACTATATTACCAAAAGTATTGGGACGCTTGCCTTTACATGCACATGAACTTTAATGGCATCCCAGTCTTAGTCCACCCTTTTCAGCTATAACAGCTTCATCTCTTCTGGGAAGGTGTCCACAAGGTTTAGGAGTGTGCGAATATTTGACCATTCTTCCAGAACCGCTCTAATTCATCCCAAAAGTGTTCTATCGGGTTGAGGTCGGGTGTCAGCATACCAAGACATTTTGGACAATTTCATGCTCCCAACTTTGTGGCAACAGTTTGGGGTTGACCCCTTCCTGTTCCAAAATTGCGTTTTTTGTATTCCAACACCAGTGCACCAAGCAAGGTCTATAAAGACATGGATGAGCGAGTTTGGGGTGCAGGAACTTGACTGGCCTGCACAGAGTCCTGACCTCAACCCAATAGAACACATTAGGGATGAATTAGAGTGGAGACTGCGAGCCAGTTCGTCTCATCCAACATCAGTGCCTGACCTCACAAATGCGCTTCTGGAAGAATGGTTAAACATTCCCATAGACACACTCCTAAACCTTGTGGACAGCCTTCCCAGAAGAGTTGAAGCTGTTATAGCTGCAAAAGGTGGGTCAACGTAATATTGAACCCTAAGGACTAAGACTGGGATGCCATTAAAGTTCATGTGAGTGTAAAGGCAGGCGTCCCAATACTTTTGATAATATAGTGTATATATACAGGTATATTGCTTATTATATTCATACAGCATTGTTTTTCTTTTTTGTGGTATAAAATATTTTCTGCAATTTAACTGACTATATGACATTATCACACTACAGTTTTAGAAAAAAAAATGTCTTGCTGTCCCAAATTCCTCAACATTCCTACATGTTGAAGAATTTAAAACATTTAGGACACGCCTCCTCTTCAGTATGTCACAGTATGTAGATATTACATGCTTTCACTATTTCATTTTTTTTTATAATATATTATTATCACTTTTGTCTTTTCTTTATTTTCAATTTGAATAATTTCCTAAACCTTAAATTTTCTAAAAATGTTAATGGCTGTATTTTTTGTAACTTTAGAGATTTGTGTGAATAGATTCCTGAAGCTTCATAATATACAACACCAGTATTGTCTTTCAGAGGAGCTCTACCTTTTTTTATTAAAACGTGTCTGAGCTGGCATCCCAGTCCAGGAAGTAGATAGTGACACTGGATGATGCCTGAAAAAACATGGCTCCTTACGGAGGGAAAAACTGATGGTATCGCCAGGGGGAGTGCTGTGATCTCTGCGAGAGGTAACAGATACCTGAAAGTGTTATGCTTATGCCTTGTACACACGATCAGATTTTCCGTCGGGATAAACTCCGACTGATTTTTCCGACGGAATTCCGTTCAAGCTGTCTTGCATACACACTGTCACGCCAAATTCTGACCGTCAAGAACGCGGTGACGTACAACACTACGACGAGCCGAGAAAAAATAAGTTCAATGCTTCCGAGCATGCGTCGACTTGATTCTGAGCATGCATGTTTTTTTCTCCATCGGGGTCCCATACAGACGGACGAAATTTCCGATAGAAATTTTTTTCGGCGGAAAAAAAGAGAACATGTTCTCTTTCTAACTCTTTCGGAATTTCCAAAGGAAAAAGTCCGATGGGGCACACACACACGGTCGGAATATCCGATGAAAAAACTCTGTCTGACTTTTTTCATCGGAAATTCCGACGTGTGTACGCGGCATTACACTTTATTTAGCAAACACGCCCTTAATAGGAAAAATGATATCTAATGAAATTCAACTTTAAAAACTATTTTGAAAAAACTATTGGTATAGTGGCTCTTTTATTGGCAGCTAATAATAAATCGCTCGGCACAGTCATTGAGAAATCACATGACTAATGTGGCAGTCAATTAAAAATGACATGACCCACTCAACTGCTTTTCTACATATACAAGTTGGCATTTATAGGCAGGTTGACGTCGATGTTGCAGCAAAATGCATTGAAGGTGTTTTAATATTCCCCAAATAAAGTTGCATTAGATGAAAAAGACATTGCGTCACCTCGCGCTTTCCAAACACACACAGGGATTTTTTTTTTGCTGATAACCATTGTTTACTGGCATCACAAAGCTGCAGTTTGCCTGCAATGGTGCGTGCCCATTGTATTACACTTTAATCTTTGACCAATTTTAAACACATCCCACCCACAGAGAAGAAAACAAAAAAAATCTATGAAAAAAATTAGCTAAACACATTACAGCATGTGAGAAGAAATGGAGTCAGTGTTTTGTACATCTTTAATTCCCTGTTAGTCCTCAGCATTTAATACTGCACTCGGCATCCTGGCTTCTGTAAATTCAGTTAAATATGGTGAATTGTCTAAACGTATCAGCAGACCAATCAGTCACCCGGGCTGCTGATAAGAAGTCTCTTGCATTATTGAATCTACAAAAGGGAGGCTCTGCAAGCATACAGATAACAAGGAGTTATTTCACTTTAAGTATGAAAAGAAAATACTCTGTCCCCTTCTACAGAGACTCCACTGACATTCATTATGAAGCTCTCATGTCATTTATTTGACTGGCTCAACTGTCCTAAATAGGCCAGACAAGCCACTGACAAACTTATTAAAGTAAAAATTGACTAGGCTTGAAATGAGTTACTGACATACTGCTAAATGGATGTACTCTACAAGCAAAACTGTACTAAGGCTATGGACATTCAAGAATTTACATATTTTTCACAACTTATCTCTGTAGCACAGAGGAGCAGTTCATTCATAAAGTTCACAGTAGATTTAATGAAGCTGTTCAAGTTGCCACCCTGCTGCACCCCCCCCCCCCCGTGTTAACACTACAGATTAGAAGACTGCTGAGTAACATCTGGAAAGGATAGGAGCAAGGTGAGCTGAGCTGCAGAGTAACATCTGAGAGGGAGGAGCTGAGCTGCTGAGTAACATCTGGGAGGGAGGAGCTGAGCTGCTAAATCACTGCTGAGTAGTTTCTGGGCGTGGGAGCTGAGCTGCTGAGTAACATTTGGGAGGAAGGAGCTGAGCTGCTAAATCACTGCTGGGAGGGAGGGGCAAGAGGAGCTGAGCTGCTGAGTAGTTGCCGGGAGTGGAAGCTGTGCTGCTGAGTCAGTGCTGGGAGGTGAGACAGGAGGAGCTGAGCTGCTGAGTAGTTTGCTGGGAATGGGAGCTAAACTGCTGAGTCAGTGCTGGGAGGAGGGACAAGAGGAGCTGAGTGCTGAGTAGTTGCTGGGAGTGGAAGCTAAGCTGCTGAGTCAGTGCTGGGAGGATGGACAGGAGGAGCTGAGCCGCTAAGTAGTTGATGGGAATGGAAGCCAAGGTGCTGAGTTGTTGAGTCACTGCTGAAAGGAAGGACGGAGCAGGGGAGGTGGGGCTAAGAGAAAGCATGGTGAGTAGAGCTGCTGAGTCACTGGTTAGAAGGGTTGCAGGGTGAGCTGAGATGGTGACGGTGAGTCCCTATTGGAAGGGATTGCAGGGTGAGCTGAGATGGTTAGTCATTATTGGAAGGGATTTCTGAGCTGCTGAGGTACTGTTATATCCATTTCGATATAATGATTCCTAGCCAGTCCAAAGCCTAACACATTTATGTATTCTCAGTTCCACCTTTTTAATTGCGATGTAAGATATGCAAAGCAGCCACTAGTTAGCAGTCATCCTGCTTTTTGTTAAAATCTGGCCCATGTGCAATGGCATTTATGTCTGCACTGCCTCAGATTGTGCCCTGCCTATGTTACATAATGGAAAGGACTGGGCAATAGGGGGAACAGTTTGTCATAAGAATGCACTGAAAAGATTTTAAGGTTCTGGGCAGTGTAAACATGAGCACAAATGCTGCATTTCTGAACTTATTGGGGAACTGAGATGCAGGTGATTTCCTTAGTACATGTATTGGAACATTTACAGTTCATGGAATTGCCAAGTGCACTTTAATCACCACTGCTGGTGTGGTATACAGTGTAGCTTCACTCACCTCCCCAACCTTGCTCATAATGTAACTACATGGAAAATACATCCAAATTAGGGGCTTGCCACTCATCCATACCCTACTGTGGTTTTAATAGCTATTTCAAAAAGGAATCTTTTTTAAGATCCCCTTTTTTTGTTTTTTTCCCCGCCTTCCAAGATGTGCTGAAATCAGATCCCTCAGTACTCCAGTGTGAGCAGACCCTTACAAATTAGTGTCTATGTTTTCATGCATTCTACGGGACAGAGACAGGTTCTAACCAAGGTACTCAGGAGATGTACAGCCAACTTGCCAAGCAAACTTCCAGTTCCAACACAGATGCATTGAAGCACCAACACTTGTACTCATTAGCAATGACAGCTGTACAGTACAGACAAGGCAGTATTACGAAGGTCAACAGCAGCTTCAGGTTTGATATTTGGGCCCCACGTCTAGAAAAACATAGGCGGTCCAATAAAATGTTCTTGGATTACTCCATATGATGTCATACATATGTATTTTGGTATTTCTTGTCACAAAGGTTATGTCTGATTAGTTGATCCCCAAGGGATAGAGCAAGTGTGCATGTCAGTCACTGTTTTATAGTTGCCCATATTCTTTTACAGTCTGGGTTTTGTTAAGAGAAGCAGTTAATGTATGCTTTCCTAATCCCTCGTCAGCAGTCGCGGCCCCCAGCCTTACCAGTTTAATTAACGCTGAAATTCTTGTATTATTTTGGAGCGCTGATTACAGGCAGAGTATAAGTGGAAGCCAGTTTTGGTTCCCAGGAGAATACCCATTCCACAATGGAGTGTATTCTTTTTTTCTTTTTCTTTTTTTTTTTAACTCTCCATCCTCAAGATAAGAAGCAGGTCCTGGCTAGATTTCATTGCTATCAACATGCAATTCTTGGTCATCTTATTTTTTTGTTCTTTTTTGAACATTTGAAAGGATCATTTGTTAGCTGGAAATGGTCAATTTTTTTCCCTCAATCTTTTGAAATATAATTTTCAATTTTTAATTTGATTCATTTAGATGAAATCATTAATCAGGGTTGAAACTGAGTTAATTTTCTGGAAAATAAATGAGGTTGTTAGAGGGGACATTATTAAGTGGGTCCTTTTGTAAAAGAAGGATAATAGCTGAAAGTAGAAAAAAAAAACCCACAGCAGTTAGGTTCTAACATTGAGGAAAGAGGGAAAAAAAATGATGGCTTTAATAAACCGTAGTCATTTATTTAAAAAGGAAATAGATACGGACGTTTTAAGAATTAATGATGGTTAAATCAGTTGACCAAACAATTTATTAAGAGAGATGCGGAATATGTCAAGATGACTAGTCCTTGAGTGGTGAGAGAGCTTCAAGTGCTTGTGAGAACTACAGACTAATGCAGTAAGTTTGGATTTCCTAGTAATCATGCTAAATAGCTTAAACAAATTCCATGGGGACCTGTCAAGAGAGCTATTACCCCAAATTCTTATCTTACCTTGCAGAATACCATTGAAAACAGTGCTAATCTATAGGTGAAATTGCAATCTGTAGCTTAAACAATAAACAATGTGGTAGCCTATTAACAGATAGAAACAGTTTTTGCTGTAGTAATCACCTTCAATCCAGAGCTGTCCCCCACAGTACATCTTTTCTGCCACAAGATGTCCTCAGTCTTATAGGCTCAATGATGGACAGCATCAATCAAAACCCTTGCTCTCAAAGCCAAAGATCCTTAATACTGGAAGTCTTCAGGTCTGAACAGGGAGCAGATAGGCAGAGAATGCCCAGAAGCTATGGTTCCTTCTCTGACTGAGATGTCATTGGTAAAATATCTCCACTCATATGCATGGTCAGCAGCCTAACATATATTTTTTGTAGTGGCCTGGGAGGACAAATGCCCCGTAGCCCTTTAGTCTAGTCCCCCATTGCCTACCATAGACACTGCTAGCATTAATTTTAATGTTCTGCCCAGGGCTTTTTTTTTATTGGGGGGGGGGATAGGTGCAAGTACTCCTCCCTTCCAAATCAACCCTTGTCACTGCCTCCTATCCACCTTTGAGCACCGTCCCTTGGTTCCACCCCCTACCCACCTCCCAGTACCACCCATATTACGGAATGCAGAACAAAGTAATTTGTATAGAATTTAACAATGATAACTAGAAAAGCAATAAAATAGATCCCCTGCGGGCTAAAACAATAGACGCCCCACATAAACAATAAACCCCCCCCCCCCCCAGCAGAAAAAGATTGTGGTGGAGATTTTTCAAATCCATGTTTATAACAAGAAGCTTCAAGGGAACTCTCTAATTAAAAGGATTCTACGTGTATATATGGTTGTATATGTTTTTACAATACTTTATTATTAAGGTGACTTAAATTTATCTTACAATGACTCTATAGTGGTAGAACATGTTTAGAATACTTAGCATACACAGCTGTGGAATTTCATCTGACAAAAGGCTTATCTGACCATTTGTTGGCATGCTGAGGTGAATTCAAAGGAGGTGGGAGGTGACAAAGGAACAGGTTGGGTCCTGGCTTAACTGAGTCCCTCACCCAATCTAGCAACCCCCTACCCCTCAAGGGAATGCAAGGTCTTAGCATATGGAAAGGGGGGGTGAGGAGGGGAGGGGTTTTACCAGAGTGTATTTATCTGAATGCAGACCCAATGGTCAGTCTATTTGGCCCTTGATCTGAGCAGCATGGTGACGTAGTAAGCTCTCTCTCTCTCTCTCTCTCTCTCTCTCCCTCTTTCTCCCTCTCTCTCTCCCTCTGCCTCTCTCTCTCTCTGTCTCTCTCTCTCCCCCTCTCTCTCTCTCTCTCCCGGTCTCTCTCTCTCCCATTTTTAAGAAGAATCTTACTTCTCTTTTGCTCTCTTGTTCCTATTGGTATTATCATGTAACATCGGTATCATCTTCATAATAGGTATTATCATGTTTGTCATAGCAATATTCCTATTATGTATCGTGTAACATTGGTATCACCTTGCTATTAGGTGGTATCGTTTCTGTATAAATAAATGTCATTGTTTTCTCTTTTCCCACCGCTATCGTTTGATTTCATTTTATATAGACAAAAGGTTTTTAATCACTTATTTTAAGCATTTAAGCGAGGTTAGGAATAGTTCCGTAACAAGATCCACTCAGCAACAATAGAGCTGCTACAAACAACTATCCCCACCCCAGCAACAATAGACCTCCACTAGCAAAAATACATCTCCCAGCAGCCAGCATGAATAGACCCCTCCCTCAACAGTAGATCTCTCCCAGCAATAATTGACCCCCGCCTCCAGCAGCAGTATATTCTTTTCTAGCAACAATAAACCTCCCTAGAAACACTAGACCCCCCCAAAAAAAATAGATCCCCCAGTGACCATAGATCCCCCAGCAGCGATCATCAATAGACCCTCCAGCACACTCTAGTACCCCTTGCCATTGCATACAATCTGTGCCGGAGGTGCTGGAACTGCGTTCCCCCCCAAAAAAAATCCCTGGTATGTCTGTGTGGGTTATTGTCACGTTAAGAAGTCACCAAACTGACCATAGTGTTATAACTGTGTTGGGGGCATAAGGCTGTAAGATCTGAAAGCATCCCCAGCTGCTATTAATGGCCCATTGCTCTATGCAAGGCACTGCAGAATATGTAGGAGCTCTATGAAAGGGTAAATACAACTGAAATACACAGATGGAATGCTTATATGAGAGCTGTGTTCCTTTCCAAAGGATTTTTATTTCCACCCATCCATTTCAGAGAGCCCCAGAGCAGAGCCATGTCTAGGGGAGGGGGGTCAATCTTTCTCTGCTGCAGTTTCACATTTACATCTCCCTCACCTAGTAAACAGTAAAAGAAGTAAACGAATGTCCTAATCTCTTTGTCTAAAGCAAGAGCAGGATGGAAAATTATTGGCTGAATAGAGACTACAGCCAATCAAATGCTGACTCTGTTCAGGTATTCAGGCAGCCACAAGTGTGTGGATGTCTAATTGTAATAGCCAGCAGAGGCTAACAGCGGGCATGGGGGGAATCAAAATCTAAAAGCTTTACCCTGATTCAATTTAGAAAACAAATACAAAGTAAATACAATTAATTCATTCAGTTAGTAGAAAGCTGCACCAATTTGTGTATTTTATATCCACCCGGAGTTCTGTTGTATCAGTTCATACAAGCATAGAAAAACACTTTACCTTTCACCTGAAAACAAATTCCACATGGGTTTTGTTGAACACCAACAAATGCACAATTGGACATTTCGAGTGTAAACATGTGATAAGGAAATTGTTGTGAAAACACGCAAACTTGCTTTGTGTGTGGTGTTTATGCATAAAGAATTCACTTGAACACATGATGCCTTTAGTGTAATTTCAGAAAAAAAATACTTTTCTCTGGAAAAAAAAAATCCTATTTAAGAGGTCTCCATTGACTTTAGCAGTTGGAAGAACCTGATATTCAATGGGAGAAAAAAATGGTGTGACGTCCATCCTTGCCTTGCCAAATGTAATGATTGATATAGAGAGAAGATGACTAAGGGGGTCCAAGAGTGGGCAGCTGCTGAATCCATACTGCCTGCCAATGATTTTAGACCCCAACTCCAGCCAAAAACAGTTTCCTTCTCGATTAGACCACTTGTAAACCAGGTAGTTCATGAATTTGGTACCTGATTTGTTCATCGCTTCATAGGATCTCTTCCCAGGCTTGTAAAATGGACCTTCGCTTTTCCAGCAGCTTAGAATAAAACCTACTATGAGCTAATTCACAGATATTGAGCCTGGCAGGCTTATCTAGGGAAGAAGAAGGAATCTCGGAAGATGAAAAGCTATCCGAGTGACAGTGACTTTATTAAGTTGGTCGGTAGCGGAATGCGGTATACACAGGATAAAGCGTCAGCTACACTGAGCATTTAGTGAAACGGAGAGGAGAAGTCATGCTTCACTCTGTGTTTTTTCTGCTTTGCTTGGTTAATCGGCAGAATTTATGGCAAGGCTGTGAAAGGCTAAGCACCTATCCAATGCCATGGTTTAACTGCGGCATAATTTCACTAAGAACTTAGGCCAGGTAGTTTTATCACTGGGCACTGAAATTATCGACCAGTAGAAGACCAGGTTGCATGCCAGGGGGAAGAGGTATGTGGTAAAGTATATCTAAAGCCAATACTTTTTTTTTTTTTCATTATGGATAGAGAAGAGAAAGGTTAAAGCTGACCTCCAGGCGCAAACATTTTAATGTACATTCCATTCCCAAGAGCCACAAAATATATAAATCCACTTGTGCGGAATCCACCAAATTCTTTTGCACACCTAGTTATTACCTGGTAAACATGTTGGTGACATTATGCTGTACATTGTGCTGTACATTGCCTGTGCAGAGATCAAAGCACTGGGAGGGACACAGCAGGCTCCACCCACTACAAAAATCTACTTGAGGGGGTGGAGAAAAGACCAGTCACCCTGCACAAGGAGAGAGAGCAGCAGTGACCAGTCTCTATTACAGGAAGATCCTGTACAAAGCCAAAATTATAAACTGGATTGTTGTACAGATCTGGAGGCAATTCACAAAGCACTGAGACTAAAGTAAAAATACACGTTTTATATTTTGATAATTTTTGTTTAGAATTCAGCCTTAAAATTTTGTGATAAGATAGAAACACATATATGAATAATATTTACACAGAATAGTAAGAATTATGTTTTTAATATTCTTGCAAGTGACTAGTCTTCACTATCTTCTGCATTAAGCCTATTATGTTAATCACTCTAATTACAGTATAATACGCCTTGAGGTGGATCACGCCATGTGTGGTAGTATAAAAATACTTTCAAATCAATAATCAAGGGGTTTAGTTCATTATTGCCACCAATTTCTATTCATTTTAGTGTAATGCCTTGTACACACGATTGGACGGAATTCCGTTCAAGCTGTCTTGCATACACCAAATTTCGACCGTCAAGAACGCGGTGACGTACAACACTACGACGAGCCGAGAAAAATTAAGTTCAATGCTTCGAGCATGCGTCGACTTGTTTCTGAACATGCATAGTTTTTTCTCCGTCGGAGTTCCATACAGACGGACGGACTTTCTGTCTGAAAAAAAGAGAACATGTTCTCTTTCTAACCCCGTCGGAATTTCCAAAGGAAAAATTCAGATGGGGCACACACACGGTCGGAATATCCGATGAAAAAATTCCGTCTGACTTTTTTCATTGGAAATTCCTACCGTGTGTACAAGGCATGAGACTTTCCCAGACAGTATTGGATAGATAGATAGATAGATAGATAGATAGATAGATAGATAGACAGATAGATAGATAGAGAGATAGATAGATAGATAGATAGATAGATAGATAGATAGATAGATAGATAGATAGATAGATATTCAAAGTATCAATTTTTTTAAAATAAATATTCAGATCGAAGTTGCAAGGTTCCCGTGTACACTAATGGGTGGTAGTTCAATCAGAGTGCCTTTGCCCTATAATGCATGTGTGGCCCAAATAAATTAATGGAAGGACCAAACTACCTGCTTTCAATAGTCGTCCCCTGCTCATTGTGAACAAATAATACTGGAGGCTGACTGGTGACCAATGTGTTTCAATTAACTGCAGTAAAGAATGAGGTCCCCCTTCTGCCTATGCTGTCTGGCAGGGATCACTTGACTGGCATAATAGAATTACAAATAATTTGGCAGATAAACAGGTTCCTGTTTGAGTTGCATCTTTACAGTGCATAGACTGCTCATAAGAGTATGATCTAACAGGGTCTCATAGTTTTGCGGAATGTAAACAACTATGGGGCCCTGGTATTTGTAACAAGATACAGGAGACATTAGTCCCAACTCAGTGGGCCTCATGTCTCTAGCGTTATCCTCAGATGGGTAAAGCTAAATAAGGGGGCACATAAAAAAAAACATTTACATGTAAGCTAAGTGTCTTAGCCCCGTTTCCTGCCGTGACTTGTCATATGACATGAGAGTTCAAAGTCCCATGACAAGTCATGCCCCATTAACTGCAATGAACAAAAGAAAAAACCTCCAAAAAGTGGGACATTAACAGGCAAAACCTGTTAAAATGCTTGTTAAAGTCCCACTTTTTGGAGGGTTTTTCTTTTGCCCTATATACCGGGATGATGGCATTCTCACAGCTCCCCACCCTATATCCTTTTCATTAACTGCAATGGAAACCTTCTAATCGGTGAAACTTAAGACGCTCTGGCTTAGATAAAGGTTCCTGCACTACACTTGGTGCGACTTCAATGCAACTTGCATTGACTTTTGTTAAAGAAGTCGTATGCAATCCACGATGAAGTCCTGCAGGGATATCGGTTTCAAAGTCGCACGACTTTGAAGTCGCCGCCGTGTGAACCCAGACTTAAAGTGTATGTCTAGCCAAAACTTCAGTTTTTTTTTACATTTTGGATAGAGTAGGGAAGGATTAAAACCCTTATCATTTTGTTCTTCTCTGTGTAATGCTGGGGAGATTTCCCTTCTCTTTTTGTCTTGTCAGGAAATTGGAAAAAAAATTCCCAAAGCAAGGGCAACTTCCCTCTTAGACAGTTGTCACTGGGGCAGGTGCCCCCATTGGAAGATTCACCCTCACCGATTTTTTTCTTGTTCTTGGCAATTTTGGATGTGCCATCACTTTCTGTCTTGGTGACAAGGATCACCAGGACAAAAGAAGAGGGTGACTCCACCCAGGAGGAACACATACAGCAATGAAAACATATCAGGGATTCTAATCCTTCCCAACTCTATCCAAAACTAAAAAGAAAATGGTTTGACTGTACTTACATTTTAAGACTTATATTCAGATTCTTGAGTAAGCCCCATTGTGACTGGTTTCCTTTAATTCTTTGTCTTTCCGGCTCTCCAGAAACCATTCTCCCTATAATAGGAGATCCTGGACATATAGAAGCCAAATCCTGCATTAGTGTTCTCTCTGACAGCCTGAATGTATTCATCGAGTTCCAGTGCCGAGTCTCTGACAGGAGTGACACCAACTTCTGAACTGTGTTTGGGTAGAACAATAGGCCCATTTCTCTGTTAAATTGAAACAGTAAAAAACTGTGTCTTGGAGATATGTGCAAGAGCCATCGAGAGCAGTAATTGATTTGCCTCATTTAATTTTTAATGCAATTAACAATAAAGCGGCGCATCTCGCCTTAAAGAGCTGCAAAATAACAATGAAAATGCAGACAAAGCGCACAATGGCGGCGACATAAATTAGCATGGCACCTTAAACGTCGTCCGCATTAAACGCATTGTTTAAAATTAACTTATTACGTGGCAAACAAAGGGCTGGTTGCCATGATCTATCCCCTTTTAAAGCGTACGCTCGTTTTCCTATAAAAGAACCTCATCTGCTCCAGTCAGTCTAAAACTACACACTACAGTGAATGATAGTTGACATAAATCGTCCTAATCTTTCCAGGAAATGGAAATTCATATCTAACTTGCTGCAGTACTTCTCCTAATGAAATGTCTCTGAGTCGGCCACCCCGCTGCCTCTCCCTGCAAAGAAAACTTGGTTTAAACGCATTAAACAACCGAAAAATCAATACTAATGTAAATACTAAAATAATAAAACACTCTTGTGTGCCTAGAGAGTATAAGACAAATAAAGTACAAAATCTAAAGTGTCAGGGAGTATTTCACATTACGGTTGGGCAAAAGATACGCCCCACAGTCCAGCGTATCTAAACCCAAGAACAAAATTGCAATAAATTGCATTGAAGCCCTAAGATATGATGGCAGCATTAGTTTTCTTTTTTCTGGCTTTTTTCCAGAGACAATGCAGACTAATAACAGTCAGAAGAAGCAGAGAGCCCAGGAGGTTATCAGCTCACGGATTTCTAACAAGGTCATGATTAGATAGAACAAAACGCTAAACGCTCAGAGTTTTTTTATTTTTTATTCAAGGCTAGTTTTAGTACACCAGACCAGACCCTAGCCCTTTGTTGGTAACCAAGTGATCAGAGGACCCTTCCTGCTTCATGCAGGAAAGTTATTCCCAAACACGCCCAATGCAGACTCCTTCTGGTTTCTCACAAACAGGAAGCCAAATGTTTCCTGACTATGCTCGCCCTTTCTGCCCCCCTCCTCCATTCATAGAAGATATACTATCGCTTCCATGAATGAAATTAAACCTATGAATGGAGAAGCCGGATCTTTCATTCATCTGCCCATCCTCCATTCATAGATTGCTTTTCATTGGTGGAAGCTAAAGCACAGCGTCTATGAATGAAAGCGGGCAGAAAGGGCGGCATAGTTGGCACTCTTGATATGAGTGCATTTGACAGGTCCCTCGGCTCTATTAACCCCCACAGCACTAGAAGATTCCTGCTGTGGGGTAAAGGGGATCAGAGGACTGAAGATTTCAACAAAATTCCCAGCTAGCAGCAGAAAGGACACATCGCATTGATTGTAAAGCCAGCCATAGATGGTTCCAATTTGGCCAGTTCAGCAGGGTCCATGTATGGGCAGGCTGATTGTACCCAAGTCAATCCATCGACTGACTTGGGTACAACCATCATGTCTAATTTCAAGGATACAATATTTGCCACCGGCTTTGCCACTAGCAATAACCACTGTGGGGTTGATTTACTAAAACTTGGCGAGTGCAAAATCTGGTGCAGCTGTGCATTGTAACCATCAGCTTCTAACTTCAGCTTGTTCAATTAAGCTTTGACTAAAAACCCTGGAAGCTGATTGGTTTCTATACAGAACTACACCAGATTTTGCACTCTCCAGATCTAGGAAATCAACCCCTGAGTTCTCTGGGGAGAACACAGTGGGTTGATTTAATAAAGGCAGATAGACTGCATTTTGCAAAGTGCAGTTGTACTCTGCAAGTGGAGTTGCTCCAGAGGTTAGTAAGTGAGGTAAATCTTCACTTTGCAAAGAAAACCCAATCACGTGCAAGGAAAATAAAAAGAACAGCATTTTACATTATGGGATAATGGAAGTCTGCTCATTTACTAAGCTCTGGAGCAACTGCACTTTGGAAAGTGCACAGTCTATTTGCCTTTAGTAAATCAACCTCAATAGCTCCACAAGCTCCACCGACTGTGATGGGGGAATTCATATCATCTATGGCCTGCCTAAGTACTGTCCCTTGTGCTGATTGTTTTTACATAATGTTTTGACTAAACTTGGGCAATAAATAAATTACATTTGAAAACATGCTAGCGCACCGAGGACACAAAGGTGACAATATTCCAATCCAAGTAAACCTTGCACAAATGTGGGCATTTAAAACCAAGCATGTAATGAAAAAAAAGGCATAAAAGGGGTCACCTTTATTGACAACCGCACATGAAAATGAACAGACAGCTGAAGTTACACTATATGCAAATCTTGACTTTTATCTGCAAACCTTGATACTCCTCCCTTCCCACCCAACTCCTTTAGATGCCCAAGTAGTAATTGAACTAACCAATAACATTAAAAAAACAATAAGGAAACTTGGTGGGGGCCAAGACCTCCTTTTTTTATTACAATTTGCATATACCGGTAACTTTGAATCTTCTAATTTTTTTCACATGCTGTTTTTACTAAAAGCAACCAAGTTTAAGTAAAAATCTTCATAAAAAAGTGTTCTCTGGGCCAGCAAAAGTAGTACAGTTCTTGACAAGCTCAAACATATCAGCTGTGGAAATTATTTAAGATGTCTTCAGCTATGTTTGTCTTGCGAGACATGGTCAATCTCTTCACATAGGAACAGTCTTGCTCTTTTGTGGAAGATCTAAAGCAGACTCAGCACTCTTTTTATAAAAAGCACCAGCCCATCATGCTCTAACCCAAATCAAGATTCCTGCGCTTGATTCTTTTGCCATCTCCTGACACGGGCGTAAAATATTTACAATCCAAATGCGTACTGTGGCTCTTCTCCTCTCCCCCCCCCACTTCTTATGTTTTTATGTAAGGCTCATCGCATCCGCTGCTCTTCTCCAACACATACTCTGACATGTCATGGATCTCAGTGGATAAATTATGCCTTGCACTTCTTCAGGAATTTTCAAAGTCTTCACCCAATGTTAAGTGCAACACTTATCCCTCAGAATCCAAATACATTCAGTTCAGAGTTAAACTTGCTAATGGCTTGGCCGGCTGCCAAACGCGACGTGTGAGAAACAATGCATTTCCCTTTTCTATAGTCCGGAGGCTGATTTCCGCAAGACGTTTCAATACTGCCGCTCGCAAGGCTTGCTGTGAGCATTACTAATATCTCATTATTGTGATTCATTCTGTAATTTTGTTTAGATAAATACTGTAATGGGAGGCATAAAGGATTACTCTCCTTAGTAAAGGTACAACGAGATACAGCAGGACTCTTTGTAAGGATGTAGCTTCTATAGGTTCCAGAATAAAGGGTTTATATATAAAAAAATTGGATTTAGAGAGTTGACGGAATTGGGGTAGATGTATAAGGTCATCTGTATTCCTTTGGTAAATAGTTTGCAGTAAAGATACTTCTTGCAGAAGTACACACTTAGAAGAGCAAAACAGACAACGTTTTTGGCCCATCCAGGTTTCATTAGGTCATTGTGACCTAAGGAAACCAAGCCAGTTGTGTAGTCTATATTAAAGGAGATAAAGATAGTACGAACTGGATAAATCTCTGGCCTGTATTGAGAGCCCAAAGACATCTTCACATGAGAAATTTTTATTTTTGTATAGGATGAGCCAATGAAGCACAGGTAGGAAAAACATGGTGCGCATTGGACAAGTTAGGAAGCCTCTGTAGGTAAAACATAGTGTGTGTGTTGGATAAACCAAGATAAATACGAAGGCAGATCATAGTCGGCACTGGATGAACTGAGGAAGATCAGGTGGGTATAA
This sequence comes from Rana muscosa, assembly GCA_029206835.1. Taxonomy (NCBI): domain Eukaryota; kingdom Metazoa; phylum Chordata; class Amphibia; order Anura; family Ranidae; genus Rana; species Rana muscosa. The sequence continues at coordinate 219,917,923 of CM055121.1, forward strand.
TATAGACTGCACTGGATGAGCTCATGAAGCCCTAGTGGGCAAAAATGAATTTGCATTGGATAAGCTGAGGGAACCTGGGTGGATAAACATAGTTTTGCATTAGGTGAGCTAAGGAATCCCAAGTAGGCAAAACATATACTGCGTTGAATGAGCTGAGGAATCCCAGGTGGTCAAAATGAAGTCTGCATTTGATTATCTGAGAATGCCCAAGTATTTGAAATGTAGTCTAATTTGGGTGACCCGATATAGATTAGGTGGGCTAAATGTAGTGTGCATTCAGTGAGCTGAGGAAGCCAAGGTGGGCAAAACGTGCAGTCTGCAATTTCGCAAGCCCAGGAAGCCCAGCTAGGCAAAACATGCAATCTTCATTGGATGAGTTGAGGAAATGCAGACAAACAGGGAGATGCGTTCCGATACGCATGTTCGGACTGCGGCGCGATGGGATGTATGTGCGGCTTTGCTATATACTTTTTTGAGTATGTATTATGGCTTAATAAAAATGTAGATTTTTATTCTTTGGTATTGTGTGGTCTACTTTCTTTTTTGATTGGGGTTTGATACCACTGCTTGGAGTCATCGTAAAGACTATTTTTTTTTGTACCTTATGGTCCATCTTTCAATGAGCGGCAAGCGAATTGGAACTTCCTTTAATTAAGGGGTCTCAGCGTCAGGTAAGCAGCATAGTGAGCCTGGTTAGTGGCAGATCACTTTTCTCATGTGGTGTTAGAGGGTTATATAGAACAGGCACTTTGGATTTGAATTTGCACTATTTGCACAACATTTTTGTGAGTATTTTAATGTTCATGATAGGAATTTAATTTTATTGCGGTAGTACACTACATGAGATTTATCCTTTTTTGGGTATGAATTCGACCATTTCAGCCAAAGGAGAAGTAGAGGACCCTGCTGAAACACTTAAGCCCTGTACACACGATCGGTTTTACCGATGAAAACAGTCTGGACTGTTTTCACCGGACAAACCGATCGTGTGTGGGCCCCATCGGACTTATTTCCATCGGTGAAAAAAAAAAAGAACATGTTTTAAATTTTTACGATGGAAAAAAAACCGATAGGAAATTCCGATCGTCTGTGTGGAACTCCATTGGAGAAAAAACCCACGCATGCTCAGACTGAATTAGGAGACGGGAGCGCTCGTTCTGGTAAAACTAGCGTTCGTAATGGAGATAGCACATTCGTCATGCTGTAACGGACTGAAAAGCACGGAGACTGAAAAGCGCGAATCGGCTCTCACCAAACTTTTACTAACACGCGGCAACACAAAATCAGCAAAAGCAGCCCAAAGGGTGGCGCCATTGGATTTGAACTTCCCATTTATAGTGCCGTCGTACGTGTTGTACGTCACGGCGTTTGGGACTGTCGGAATTTTGTCTGATGGTGTGTAGGCAAGACTGATGGAAGTCAGCTTCATCGGAATTCCGATGGAAAAATCCATCGGATTTGATTCCATCGGAAATCCAATCATGTGCACAGGGCTTTACTGTACACCATACTATTTCCCTTTGATGAAGGGCAAGCTTATATGAGCACATGATATGAACAGGTCTTCCCCTCGGATAATCAGGTGATAGGGTTTGGTGGTGGATACGATTGTTATTTCACAGGAAGTGATTGGACACAATTTCTGGATTTTGTTGGACTTTATTTGATGAAGATTGGTTATTTTATCATATAGTGACAGCGCTATATAATTTGTTACATAGTATAAATGTAGTGTGCATTCGGGGAGCTGAGGAAGCCAAAGTGGGCAAAACATGCGGTCTGCATTTGGCAAGCTTAGAAAGCCCAGTTAGATAAAACGTACAGTCTTCATTGGGTGAGCTGAGGAAATTCAGACAAGCATAACATGTCATCTCAGCTGGATAAACCAGTGAAACATGTGAAATATTATTATTTATTTGGCTAAAGCATTTTGCTCGAATACACAACTGTGTGTATTCACCAATATATTTCCTCTCCTTACTTATTATAGAATGTGCTAAATAACCACTTAAAAAAAACGACAGCATGCTATGTATGAGTGGATATGGAAAGAATTAAGGCAATGGATATTTATAATTAAGCCATATAAGTACCTATGTGCTGCATTACACTATTCACGCTCCGTCTGAGATTACTTAAACTCCACCCTATTACTCTTCATAAGAAATGTCGTATGTGATGTAATGATGGAGGCAGAAAAGGCCTGAATTATAGACCTTAATTATGGTTCACTGGAGCAGTTAATTACAGTTCAATATATCCCAGGTCTATGTGTGTGTTAGTGCCTTGGATTATAGACTGGTCTCTTACAGTGGAAAACAAGAGGATGTTAATCATTGAGCCATCGACAGTTAGTCTCTCAATTTGACTTCTGTAGTCAGTCAGACACCATGTTACCTTAGCTGAATCACCAGTTAGAGATGTGCAAAATCCATCCACTTCCTTCCCCCTTACATCATTATTTTATTTATTCTATTCATTCATATTAAGCTCTTTTCAGAGATCATAGATCGTTCCCACCAGACCCTGAAGGAACTTACAGTCTAATATCGCTATGGATGGAGCCTCATTAAACCTATCAGTATTTGCATTGTGGTAGGATACTGACTCACACCTCTGTTTTATAGTTTATAAAAACATAATTTTTTTACATTTTACCAATGATATGGAAAAAAGGTGAAGCCTGGGTGTCATTCATGAAAATTTCATCAGGTTCTGTTAAAAAAAAAAATGTTTGAGACCTGTTGTGTTATGTGTTTCACAGAACTGAAAAATGCTCTGTTGCTTTCTTCAAGGTAGTAGAATAGGTCATGTGATCTTATAAATGCCATCAGTAACTGTCAACAGAAATGTTAGGCGTAATCCTTAGAGTAGGTCAGTTATACAGTTATGATCTATGCTTTCTCGCACCATGTACTGCACACAGTACTACACTGCTACAAAAACACAACTTCTAAGCACATGCTCTCCAGGAACTCCAAAAACTGGGCATAAAGAAATAAACAGCAAGGAATAAAAGGTTTGCAGGAAATCTTTACTGGAGAGGTTCCACAAAGGCCACACACTGATAACGCCACTCCACTCCACATCCAAACATTTTATTCAGCCACATGCTCAAAGTCCCCGCTCATCTCAGTTGGGCTTAATTGTAGAGACTACGCTCCATCATGGTGAAATGCACTGGAGAGGCATGGCTATGGGCAGGGATTTTAGGCAGGTAAATTTTGGCTGAATTAAACTTTTTTATGTGGCATGATATTTTCATTGTGCAATCTTTGTGGATCATTTACAGTGGCATTTGGAGCAGAGATGGGCTTTTCAGGCTGGCACCTGTCACACTTTTAGCCTTGGAGAGTGGTGGCGTTTGGACCAGTGCTCTGGAGTCTACTTAAGATACACAATAGAACAGAGTTGAAACTGTATGCATATTAACACAAGACGGAGAACAGAAGACTTTAATGACACGACAATGCTACATTTTCAAGAAATATTACATTAAAGTGAATAGCTTTAGATAGGCCCTTTATACTGCATAGCTATTGGTAAAGAAACGTGTATAAAAAGATTGTACCTTTTGTGGCCAGGTTTGGTTTACCTTCAGAGTGCCTCAATATTAAAATCCAGGTTGTTGTATCAGGAAACAAATAGCAAGACCCCCACCCCCCCGTAATGGGGGTTGTCCACTACTTTATACTGTCTTCCTTGTTGGACAATGAGGGCACCCATCACACATTGTATCCAACAGACAGATGGGGATAACCAAAAAGGTTTGGACTGCTCAGCAAACCTGAGGGATCCGATTGCTTTTTCCGTAAGCCAACAACTCTGATTTTGAGGATAGATGGGTGTTTTTGCCAGAAGACTAAAGCTAGCCACACATGTTGGACATGTGTAGATCTCTTGCAGTGGGTGTGATCTACTCCTTTATGCTCTTCTTAACGTCTTGTTGGCCAGTAAAGATACCCATCACACTTTGCAGCCAACAGGCAAGTGGGAAGAACAAAAAGGGTTTTTGAATACAAACCACAGAGATGTAATCACTTTTTTTCAGTAACTAAGGAGATTGTAGTTTGAGGATAGTTGGGCTCTTTTCATGGAAGCTGGCCACACATGTTGGAAACATGGTTGTATCTACTTCTAATGCCCCTTACACACGACTGGTTTTCCTGACATGCCAAAACCCAATGTTTTTCCCGACGTGATTCCTCTCAAGCCTGCCTTGCATACACACGTTCATTAAAAAAATGGCGCCACTCTTTGGTCTTGCTTTTGCTGATCTCGTGTTAGTAAAAGTTTGGTGAGAAACGATTTGCACTTTTTAGCCTTGTGATTTTCAGTCCGTTACAGCGTGAAGAATGTGCTATCTCCATTACAAACGCTAGTATTACCAGAACGAGCGCCCCCGTCTCATACTTGATTCTGAGCATGCACTTTTTTTCCCCTCGGAAACGCATACACACGACCGGTTTTCGCAATGAGAAAAAGACTGACGGGAAACACGACGGGAAAAAATAGAGCAGGTTCTAAATTTTTTGCGGGCAGTTTTCTCGTCGGGAAAACTGCTATGGAGCATACACACGACCGTTTTTCCCGACCAATCTAAAAAATTCCACTTTTCTCGTCGGGAAAACCGGTCGTGTGTACGGGGCATAATACACCAAAAAATATGCAGTACAAGAACCTGCTTGAGTTTATAGATATTGAAGGCTGCAGTTGTACTATTCCTTTGCATCCCTTTAATTGGCCAAGTCTCTATATTTATGAATGATCTCAACTGCCAGAAATATTTCTACTGCAATAAATTTTCAAACTGCAAGACAAAAGATCTTGCTGTTTCGCAATGGCCACCTCTACACACTACTCAATTATTGCAAAGGACACGCTTTGAGGCTGTGAAAAATTGCAAGGTATGGCTATTCTTATTGCAACTGTTGAAACCAAACCATCTTACAAGAAAATGTAGGTTAGTGTAGGAGCTTATTGAATGCTAGTCTCATGAAGACATGCTCTTTCATAATATCACACGGCTGCGCATCTTTCACGTGGGGATTCAGAGTGTATATATTGAACACTGAATTGGAAAACAACTACAACTGAATTACATTACAATGTAGTGATATATGAGTGGCTGAGCAGAGAATTCTTCCCCACAGGTTCAGAGGCTTGTAAAAAGAGAAGGCTCTAAGAAAGCAGCAAGTCAATTTACACAGCTGAAGAGGTCAATGAAGCACATATAGCAAGTTGCTATTATTTACTCTATATATGGAACATGGGATAAAAAAGACAGATTTCCATTTTTTTTTATCTTTTAAAGAGGACCTGTACTGTGAGCTGAGCCAAAAAAATAAGCAGAGGCCAAAGGACTAGTCTCCAGAATTGCCTGTGGTTTCCCTGCAGCTGATATTTTTCCTGACTACTGACTTACTGATTGATTGACTTTGTACCTCTGTATGTTGGTGGCCATCTTGGAGCTGTGTGGTGGCCATCTAAGTAGCAGCAGAAGATTGCTTTCTAAAATCAGAGCTATTCCCCTGATAACCGGTGATCTAAACACTGTGCGGGTAATGATGAAGAAGAAGCATCAGGAGAAGTGCAGAATGCACAACTCCATTGAACAAATTAATCAGAAACATGGAGATCCTTTCATTGCAGGTCCTCAGTACAATTTTCTCTCCAGCATGGAAAACATTGATCAGCAAAGTAGTAACAGCATCAAATTGCACTCCAAATCTCATAAGACTAGCAGTCATGGGCACAGCACCCTAGATGATCTCACAATGCATTGTACTGGTGACTTGTCCTATTCTTTAACCGGTAAACCTAACTTCTCAATAAACATAACCCCTATAACCTTAAATCAGATATAAAGTCCTCATTACATACCTTTGTTTCAGAGGTCTGACGCTAATGAGGTCTATTGCCTGCATCTACTCCTCAGTAGTGATGAGCCGAACACCCCCGGGTTCGGTTCGCACCAGAACCCGCAAACGGACCGAAAGTTCGTACGAACATTAGAACCCTATTAAATACAATGGATGCGAACGTTCGAATTCTAAAGTGCTAATTATAACAACTATTATGCATGTTATTGTCCTAAAAAGGGTTTGGGAACCCGGGTTCTGCACCAGGGGACATGTATCAATGCAAAAATAAGTTTTAAAAACGGTCGTTTTTCGGGAGCAGTCATTTTAATGATGCATAAAGTGAAAAAAAAAAAGTCAAATATTCCTTTAAATATCGTACCTGGGGGGTGTCTAAAGTATGCCTGTGAAGTGCCACGTGTTTCCCGTGTTTAGAACTGTCCCTGCACAAAATGACACTTCTAAAGGAAAAAAAAGCCATTTAAAACTGCTTGCGGCTTTAATGTAATGTCTGGTCCCGGTAATATGGATGAAAATCTTTAAGAAGAATGGCATAGCTACCCCATGACCCCCCCCCTACCCCAGCCCATTACCAGCCCCTTTGGGTCTTGTATGGATATTAAGGGGAACCCCGCACATAAAATAAAAAAGGCCCTATATACTCTGAACAGCCGTATACAGGCGGTGCATACAAGACAGGGACTGTAGGTTTGTTTTTATGTAGAATCTGTTTGTAATTTTGAACAGGTACATTGTTGAAGTGTAGCTCCAGCCCAAAAATCTATTTTTAAACTTTTTGGAAAACATAGGTAAGGGTTATCACCCCTGTAACATTTGTTTTGCTGTCTGTGCCCCTGTTCAGAACATTTCACCTCACTTTCCGTCCCAATGACAACTGTTTTTGAAATGTGGTGTTTTTCTTGAAACAAGGATTGCTGATAAAGCATCAGTACAGAGGAGACACCTTTCTCCCATATTTATTCTTACAGGAGAGAATTTTCCTTCCTAGGGGTAGATTTCCTCTCACTTCCTGTTGTCTTCTTGCGTTTGCAAGTAGGAGTCGTTTGTAAGTTGGATGTTTGAAAGTAGGGACCTGCCGTATATACTCTGCAGAAATAGGCCCCTTAGTTGTTGGTGTTGGCACAACACTGTAAGCACTCACAGTTACTCTTGGTTGGTGCTGGAACGCCCTGCTGTCAACTATTATATCAGGAATTTTAATTACATATAATTGTTGAACAGTGGTAGTAAAAATTGGGGCTTTGATGGTGGTGCTGGTGCCACAACACTGTAAGCCCTGACAGTTACTCTTGGTGGGTGCAGCAATGGGCCCTGCTGTGAATTATTAGATCAAGAATTGTAATTGCATGCCCCTGTTGAACAGGGGCTGAAAAATTGGGCCTTTCGTGGTGGTGGTGGTGGTGGTGGTGGTGGTGTTGCCACAACACTGTAAGCCCTCAGAGTTACTCTTGGTGGGTGCAGCAATGGGCCCTGCTGTGAATTATTAGATCAAGAATTGTAATTGCATGCCCCTGTTGAACAGGGGCTGAAAAATTGGGCCTTTCGTGGTGGTGGTGGTGGTGGTGGTGTTGCCACAACACTGTAAGCCCTCAGAGTTACTCTTGGTGGGTGCAGGAATGGGCCCTGCTGTGAATTATTAGATCAAGAATTGTAATTACATGCCCCTTTTGAACAGGGGCTGAAAAATTGGGCCTTTCGTGGTGGTGGTGGTGGTGGCGTTGCCACAACACTGTAAGCCCTCAGAGTTACTCTTGGTGGGTGCAGCAATGGGCCCTGCTGTGAATTATTAGATCAAGAATTGTAATTACATGCCCCTTTTGAACAGGGGCTGAAAAATTGGGCCTTTCGTGGTGGTGGTGGTGGTGGCGTTGCCACAACACTGTAAGCCCTCAGACTTACTCTTGGTGGGTGCAGGAATGGGCCCTGCTGTGAATTATTACATCAAGAATTGTAATTACATGCCCCTTTTGAACAGGGGCTGAAAAATTGGGCCTTTCGTGGTGGTGGTGGTGGCGTTGCCACAACACTGTAAGCCCTCAGACTTACTCTTGGTGGGTGCAGGAATGGGCCCTGCTGTGAATTATTAGATCAAGAATTGTAATTACATGCCCCTTTTGAACAGGGGCTGAAAAATTGGGCCTTTCGTGGTGGTGGTGGTGGTGGCGTTGCCACAACACTGTAAGCCCTCAGAGTTACTCTTGGTGGGTGCAGCAATGGGCCCTGCTGTGAATTATTACATCAAGAATTGTAATTGCATGCCCCTGTTGAACAGGGGCTGAAAAATTGGGCCTTAGGCACTGGTGGCACAACACTACAACCCCTCACAGATACTGTACTTGGAGCACAGCAATGAGCCCTGTTGCAAAGTATTGCTTCAAAAATTGTAATGACACGCCCCTGTTAAACAGGGGCTGAAAAATTGGGCCTTAGGCACTGGTGGCACAACACTACAACCCCTCACAGATACTGTACTTGGAGCACAGCAATGAGCCCTGTTGCAAAGTATTGCTTCAAAAATTGTAATGACACGCCCCTGTTAAACAGGGGCTGAAAAATTGGGCCTTAGGCACTGGTGCCACAACACTCCAACCCCTCACAGATACTGTACTTGGAGCACAGCAATGAGCCCTATGGAAAATTATTGCTAAAAAAATTGTAATTACACGCCCCTGTAAAACAGGGGCTGAAAAATTGGGCCTTAGCCACTGGTGGCGGCACCCATAAACAAAAATGATCTTCCAAGCTATCATCATCAATCGTATCATTGAGGACTCGGAGGAGGAGGATAGCCAGTCAACATAACAGCACAGGCACTCAGCATCAGCATCAGTCTTGAAGGGATGTGACATGTTAAAATCAATTAGTCTGTTATATCAGCATCAGGTGTGTGGTAGCTGGTGGTGATCCAAGACTGGTTCATCTTGATGAAAGTCAGTCGATCAACCGAGTCGGTGGACAGGCGCACCCTGTGATCCGTGACAAATCCTCCAGCAGCACTGAATGTGCGTTCCGAAAGAACGCTGGATGCAGGACAGGCCAGTAGCTCAATTGCATACTGTGCAAGCTCTGGCCAGTGATCCATCCTCAAGACCCAGTAAGCCAGAGGATTTTCGGTGGGGAAGGTGTCCAAGTCTGACCTTGCCCCTAGATATTTCTGCACCATGTTTATCAGACGCTGGCGATGGTTGCTGGAACCGATCATACTTTGGGGCTGCGGACTAAAGAATTGTCTGAACGCATCGGTCAGACGGCCACCTTCCCCACCGCTCCTTCTTTGACTGGCCGAAGCCTCAGCAACTCGTTGTCCAGGACCAGGAGTTTGTAACCTCCCAGTCTCTGGGAACGCGTTGCACAGACCTTTCTGCAAGGCCTCCCGGAGTTGTCTCATCCTCTGCTCCCTCTGCGATGGTAACATAAGGTCCGCAACCTTACCCTTGTACCGTGGATCAAGGAGAGTGGCCAGCCAGTAATGGTCCCTCTCCTTGATCCGAAGAATACGAGGATCCTTCCGCAGACTTTGCAGGATCAGGGAGGCCATGCAGCGTAGGTTTGCTGAGGCATTCGCTCCGGAGTCCTCTGGGTCACTAAGGATGACATGATCCGCAGTCACCTCCTCCCAGCCACGTACAAGTCCACTGGTTTCTTGGGACTGTAAATCATCCCTAAAAGACTGCTGCTGATGATGCTGAGTGCCAGCCTCCACCTCCATGCTGACACAATCCTCTTCCTCCTCCTCCTCCTCCTCCTCCTCTTCCTGTGCGATGGGTGGGACAGAAGGAACACTGTCTGGGTAAAGGGGGCCTTGAGAGGCAAGGAAGTCCTCCTCTTCCTGCCTCTGTTCTGCCTCAAGTGCCCTGTCCATTATTCCACGCAGCGTGTGCTCCAACAGGTGGACAAGAGGTACAGTGTCACTGATGCATGCACTGTCACTGCTCACCATCCTCGTGGCCTCCTCAAATGGTGCCAGGACAGTGCATGCATCCCTGATCATGCCCCACTGGCGTGGAGAAAAAAAAACAAGCTCCCCTGACCCTGTCCTGGTGCCGTAGTCGCACAGGTACTCATTGATGGCCCTCTGCTGCGTGTGCAGCCGCTGCAGCATGGCCAACGTTGAGTTCCACCTGGTGGGCATGTCACATATAAGGCGGTTCTTGGGCAGGTTCAACTCCTTTTGCAGCTCAGCCAGGCGAGCACTGGCATTATAAGATCTGCGGAAATGCACACAGACTTTCCTGGCCTGCCTCAGGACATCCTGTAAGCCCGGGTACCTGCCCAAGAACCGCTGCACCACCAGGTTAAGGACGTGAGCCACACAGGGCACATGGGTCAGTTGTCCCTGTCGAAGGGCGGAGAGGAGGTTGGTGCCATTGTCGCAAACCACCATTCCTGGCTTAAGCTGGCGTGGCGTCAACCACCTCTCGGCCTGGCCCTGCAGAGCAGACAGGACCTCTGCCCCAGTGTGGCTTCTGTCCCCCAAACACACCAGCGCAAGCACGGCATGGCATCTTTTTGCCTGCGTACTTGCGTAGCCCCGTGAACGGCTACGGAGCACCGCTGGTTCATAGGACAAACCACAGGAAGAGGCCATGGAGGAAGAAGAAGAGGAGGGGGTGGAGGAGAGAGGTGTGTCACAACCAGTAGTAGCATTTTGGAGGCGTGGCGGTGGGACAACCTCCAACACTACTGCACCTTGTCCTGCATCCTTCCCAGCTGCCAAAAGAGTGACCCAATGGGCCGTGAAAGAAAGGTAACGTCCCTGTCCATGCCTGCTGGACCATGAGTCAGCGGTAATATGCACCTTACCGCTGACCGCCCTGTCCAGCGAGGCCAAGACATTGCCTTCCACATGCCGGTAGAGAGCCGGAATAGCCTTCCGTGAGAAAAAGTGGCGTTTGGGAACCTGCCACTGAGGAACCGCACATTGCACAAACTCACGGAAGGGGGCCGAGTCTACCAACTGAAAAGGCAGCAGTTGAAGCGCTAGCAATTTAGCCAAGCTAGCATTCAACCGCTGGGCATGTGGATGGCTGGGAGTGAACTTCTTTCGACGGTCCAGCAGCTGGGGCAGGGAAATTTGCCTGCTAGAATCGGACGTCGGTGTACTGCTAGCAGAGTGGGCGCAAGTACTTGGCTGTGACACACCTAATTCTACACCTTCATTCCTCTCAGTGCATGTTTCAGAGAGGACTGAAGTTATAGTGGGGTTGGAGATCCCAGCTGATGCGGTGCAAGGAGAGGTCCGCTTTGTTCTTTGGTGTGGGTCTTTGAGGTAGGCTTGCCAACGAGCTGCATGGCAGGTCAACATATGTCTGGTCAGGCATGTGGTACCCAAGCGGCTGATGTTTTGGCCACGCGATATACGCTTGAGACATATGTTGCAAACAGCAGCTGTGCGATCTGATGCACTAGCCTCAAAAAAGGCCCACACCAAGGAACTTTTTGAATGACGGGCAGAGGCAGCGCCCTGCACAGGCGGAGCTCTGCGGTGTGATTCCGTCGGTGTACTGCCCTTACGCTGGCCACCAAAGGGCATCCTGCCTCGTTGGAGATGTGCCTCCTCCTCATCCTCCTCCTCCTCCTCTCTCCTATTAGGCACCCACGTGGAGTCAGTGACCTCATCATCCCCTCCCTCCTCATCACTGGAGCCAATCTGGCAGTATGCTGCAGCTGCTGGAACATGACTGCCAGATTGGTGTCCTTCTTGAGCATCCCCTCTGTCTGCTCTCACCCTACTGCCTTCCTGTAGCTGGGTTTCATCATCAGACCTTTCGAAACGCTGGGCATCCTCCTGGAGCATGTACCCAACACTGTGCTCAAACAGTTCGGGGGACTCCTCAGGAGGAGGACATGGTGAGTCTAGGAAAGGAGTGACTGATGATGAGTCTGACATTGATACCAGGGAAGAGGACGCTTTGGCAGCTGCTTTGCCAGTACCCTGAGCCTGGGTGAGAGAGGATGAGGAGGAGGAGGAGGGCTTGGTCATCCACTCTACCAAGTCTTCGGCATGATGTGGCTCAACATGTCCAGCTGCCGAAAAGAAGGACAAGCGTGTCCCATGGCCATGTGCTGATGACATTGCACCGCGTCCACGACCAGCACTGTTGCCCCCAGACACAGAGCCTGCTTGCCCTCTTTTATTGCCTCCTGACTGTCTGCCTCTCCTTGTTTGCCTTCCAGACATTCTAATAGATGGCCTGCAGGGAGATGGGAAAAAAGCAATAAGGGCTACCTTCAGGTGTCCTTCTCTGTCCCTTTACTTAAGGATTTCTAAATATGGTTGAGGATGATTGCTTTTGCACAGAATAGCACAACGACAATTTCCCTGACTGTCCAAAAAACAAGGATTTCAAAGATGGTTGATGAGGAATGCTTTAGCACACTATAGCACAAGGAGAATTCCCCTCACTTTCCTTCTTTGTCCCTAGAAACAAGGACTCGCACAGTGAAAGAAACTGACACTCTCCCTACCTAGAGTTTTCTGTCCCTAGAAAAAATGTTTTTTTAAAGCACACTATAGCACAAGGAGAATTCACTCACTGTCCTTCCCTGTCCCTAGAAACAAGGACTTGCACAGTGAAAGAAACTGACACTCTCCCTACCTAGAGTTTTCTGTCCCTAGAAAAAATGTTTTTTTAAAGCACACTATAGCACAAGGAGAATTCACTCACTGTCCTTCCCTGTCCCTAGAAACAAGGACTTGCACAGTGAAAGAAACTGACACTCTCCCTACCTAGAGTTTTCTGTCCCTAGAAAAAATGTTTTTTTAAAGCACACTATAGCACAAGGAGAATTCACTCACTGTCCTTCCCTGTCCCTAGAAACAAGGACTTGCACAGTGAAAGAAACTGACACTCTCCCTACCTAGAGTTTTCTGTCCCTAGAAAAAATGTTTTTTTAAAGCACACTATAGCACAAGGAGAATTCACTCACTGTCCTTCCCTGTCCCTAGAAACAAGGACTTGCACAGTGAAAGAAACTGACACTCTCCCTACCTAGAGTTTTCTGTCCCTAGAAAAAATGTTTTTTTAAAGCACACTATAGCACAAGGAGAATTCACTCACTGTCCTTCCCTGTCCCTAGAAACAAGGACTTGCACAGTGAAAGAAACTGACACTCTCCCTACCTAGAGTTTTCTGTCCCTAGAAAAAATGTTTTTTAAAGCACACTATAGCACAAGGAGAATTCACTCACTGTCCTTCCCTGTCCCTAGAAACAAGGACTTGCACAGTGAAAGAAACTGACACTCTCCCTACCTAGAGTTTTCTGTCCCTAGAAAAAATGTTTTTTTAAAGCACACTATAGCACAAGGAGAATTCACTCACTGTCCTTCCCTGTCCCTAGAAACAAGGACTTGCACAGTGAAAGAAACTGACACTCTCCCTACCTAGAGTTTTCTGTCCCTAGAAAAAATGTTTTTTTAAAGCACACTATAGCACAAGGAGAATTCACTCACTGTCCTTCCCTGTCCCTAGAAACAAGGACTTGCACAGTGAAAGTAAACTGACACTCTCCCTACCTAGAGTTTTCTGTCCCTAGAAAAAATGTTTTTTTAAAGCACACTATAGCACAAGGAGAATTCACTCACTGTCCTTCCCTGTCCCTAGAAACAAGGACTTGCACAGTGAAAGAAACTGACACTCTCCCTACCTAGAGTTTTCTGTCCCTAGAAAAAATGTTTTTTTAAAGCACACTATAGCACAAGGAGAATTCACTCACTGTCCTTCCCTGTCCCTAGAAACAAGGACTTGCACAGTGAAAGAAACTGACACTCTCCCTACCTAGAGTTTTCTGTCCCTAGAAAAAATGTTTTTTTAAAGCACACTATAGCACAAGGAGAATTCACTCACTGTCCTTCCCTGTCCCTAGAAACAAGGACTTGCACAGTGAAAGAAACTGACACTCTCCCTACCTAGAGTTTTCTGTCCCTAGAAAAAATGTTTTTTTAAAGCACACTATAGCACAAGGAGAATTCACTCACTGTCCTTCCCTGTCCCTAGAAACAAGGACTTGCACAGTGAAAGAAACTGACACTCTCCCTACCTAGAGTTTTCTGTCCCTAGAAAAAATGTTTTTTTAAAGCACACTATAGCACAAGGAGAATTCACTCACTGTCCTTCCCTGTCCCTAGAAACAAGGACTTGCACAGTGAAAGAAACTGACACTCTCCCTACCTAGAGTTTTCTGTCCCTAGAAAAAATGTTTTTTTAAAGCACACTATAGCACAAGGAGAATTCACTCACTGTCCTTCCCTGTCCCTAGAAACAAGGACTTGCACAGTGAAAGAAACTGACACTCTCCCTACCTAGAGTTTTCTGTCCCTAGAAAAAATGTTTTTTTAAAGCACACTATAGCACAAGGAGAATTCACTCACTGTCCTTCCCTGTCCCTAGAAACAAGGACTTGCACAGTGAAAGAAACTGACACTCTCCCTACCTAGAGTTTTCTGTCCCTAGAAAAAATGTTTTTTTAAAGCACACTATAGCACAAGGAGAATTCACTCACTGTCCTTCCCTGTCCCTAGAAACAAGGACTTGCACAGTGAAAGAAACTGACACTCTCCCTACCTAGAGTTTTCTGTCCCTAGAAAAAATGTTTTTTTAAAGCACACTATAGCACAAGGAGAATTCACTCACTGTCCTTCCCTGTCCCTAGAAACAAGGACTTGCACAGTGAAAGAAACTGACACTCTCCCTACCTAGAGTTTTCTGTCCCTAGAAAAAATGTTTTTTTAAAGCACACTATAGCACAAGGAGAATTCACTCACTGTCCTTCCCTGTCCCTAGAAACAAGGACTTGCACAGTGAAAGAAACTGACACTCTCCCTACCTAGAGTTTTCTGTCCCTAGAAAAAATGTTTTTTAAAGCACACTATAGCACAAGGAGAATTCACTCACTGTCCTTCCCTGTCCCTAGAAACAAGGACTTGCACAGTGAAAGAAACTGACACTCTCCCTACCTAGAGTTTTCTGTCCCTAGAAAAAATGTTTTTTTAAAGCACACTATAGCACAAGGAGAATTCACTCACTGTCCTTCCCTGTCCCTAGAAACAAGGACTTGCACAGTGAAAGAAACTGACACTCTCCCTACCTAGAGTTTTCTGTCCCTAGAAAAAATGTTTTTTTAAAGCACACTATAGCACAAGGAGAATTAACTCACTGTCCTTCCCTGTCCCTAGAAACAAGGACTTGCACAGTGAAAGAAACTGACACTCTCCCTACCTAGAGTTTTCTGTCCCTAGAAAAAATGTTTTTTTAAAGCACACTATAGCACAAGGAGAATTCACTCACTGTCCTTCCCTGTCCCTAGAAACAAGGACTTGCACAGTGAAAGAAACTGACACTCTCCCTACCTAGAGTTTTCTGTCCCTAGAAAAAATGTTTTTTTAAAGCACACTATAGCACAAGGAGAATTCACTCACTGTCCTTCCCTGTCCCTAGAAACAAGGACTTGCACAGTGAAAGAAACTGACACTCTCCCTACCTAGAGTTTTCTGTCCCTAGAAAAAATGTTTTTTTAAAGCACACTATAGCACAAGGAGAATTCACTCACTGTCCTTCCCTGTCCCTAGAAACAAGGACTTGCACAGTGAAAGAAACTGACACTCTCCCTACCTAGAGTTTTCTGTCCCTAGAAAAAATGTTTTTTTAAAGCACACTATAGCACAAGGAGAATTCACTCACTGTCCTTCCCTGTCCCTAGAAACAAGGACTTGCACAGTGAAAGAAACTGACACTCTCCCTACCTAGAGTTTTCTGTCCCTAGAAAAAATGTTTTTTTAAAGCACACTATAGCACAAGGAGAATTCACTCACTGTCCTTCCCTGTCCCTAGAAACAAGGACTTGCACAGTGAAAGAAACTGACACTCTCCCTACCTAGAGTTTTCTGTCCCTAGAAAAAATGTTTTTTTAAAGCACACTATAGCACAAGGAGAATTCACTCACTGTCCTTCCCTGTCCCTAGAAACAAGGACTTGCACAGTGAAAGAAACTGACACTCTCCCTACCTAGAGTTTTCTGTCCCTAGAAAAAATGTTTTTTTAAAGCACACTATAGCACAAGGAGAATTCACTCACTGTCCTTCCCTGTCCCTAGAAACAAGGACTTGCACAGTGAAAGAAACTGACACTCTCCCTACCTAGAGTTTTCTGTCCCTAGAAAAAATGTTTTTTTAAAGCACACTATAGCACGAGGAGAATTCACTCACTGTCCTTCCCTGTCCCTAGAAACAAGGACTTGCACAGTGAAAGAAACTGACACTCTCCCTACCTAGAGTTTTCTGTCCCTAGAAAAAATGTTTTTTTAAAGCACACTATAGCACAAGGAGAATTCACTCACTGTCCTTCCCTGTCCCTAGAAACAAGGACTTGCACAGTGAAAGAAACTGACACTCTCCCTACCTAGAGTTTTCTGTCCCTAGAAAAAATGTTTTTTTAAAGCACACTATAGCACAAGGAGAATTCACTCACTGTCCTTCCCTGTCCCTAGAAACAAGGACTTGCACAGTGAAAGAAACTGACACTCTCCCTACCTAGAGTTTTCTGTCCCTAGAAAAAATGTTTTTTTAAAGCACACTATAGCACGAGGAGAATTCACTCACTGTCCTTCCCTGTCCCTAGAAACAAGGACTTGCACAGTGAAAGAAACTGACACTCTCCCTACCTAGAGTTTTCTGTCCCTAGAAAAAATGTTTTTTTAAAGCACACTATAGCACAAGGAGAATTCACTCACTGTCCTTCCCTGTCCCTAGAAACAAGGACTTGCACAGTGAAAGAAACTGACACTCTCCCTACCTAGAGTTTTCTGTCCCTAGAAAAAATGTTTTTTTAAAGCACACTATAGCACAAGGAGAATTCACTCACTGTCCTTCCCTGTCCCTAGAAACAAGGACTTGCACCGTGAAAGAAACTGACACTCTCCCTACCTAGAGTTTTCTGTCCCTAGAAAAAATGTTTTTTTAAAGCACACTATAGCACAAGGAGAATTCACTCACTGTCCTTCCCTGTCCCTAGAAACAAGGACTTGCACAGTGAAAGAAACTGACACTCTCCCTACCTAGAGTTTTCTGTCCCTAGAAAAAATGTTTTTTTAAAGCACACTATAGCACGAGGAGAATTCACTCACTGTCCTTCCCTGTCCCTAGAAACAAGGACTTGCACAGTGAAAGAAACTGACACTCTCCCTACCTAGAGTTTTCTGTCCCTAGAAAAAATGTTTTTTTAAAGCACACTATAGCACAAGGAGAATTCACTCACTGTCCTTCCCTGTCCCTAGAAACAAGGACTTGCACAGTGAAAGAAACTGACACTCTCCCTACCTAGAGTTTTCTGTCCCTAGAAAAAATGTTTTTTTAAAGCACACTATAGCACGAGGAGAATTCACTCACTGTCCTTCCCTGTCCCTAGAAACAAGGACTTGCACAGTGAAAGAAACTGACACTCTCCCTACCTAGAGTTTTCTGTCCCTAGAAAAAATGTTTTTTTAAAGCACACTATAGCACAAGGAGAATTCACTCACTGTCCTTCCCTGTCCCTAGAAACAAGGACTTGCACAGTGAAAGAAACTGACACTCTCCCTACCTAGAGTTTTCTGTCCCTAGAAAAAATGTTTTTTTAAAGCACACTATAGCACAAGGAGAATTCACTCACTGTCCTTCCCTGTCCCTAGAAACAAGGACTTGCACAGTGAAAGAAACTGACACTCTCCCTACCTAGAGTTTTCTGTCCCTAGAAAAAATGTTTTTTTAAAGCACACTATAGCACAAGGAGAATTCACTCACTGTCCTTCCCTGTCCCTAGAAACAAGGACTCGAACAGTAAAACACACTGACACTCTCCCTACCTATCCTTCTCTTTCCCTAAACTAAAGGAATCCAGGTTAAGCAAGAAAGAAATAAATGTCACTGTCCCTGCCTATGCTGCTCTTTCCCTGCTCCGGAACACACTACACTAGGCCACCGTGCTGGCGGCCTTTTATAGTGTGGGGCGTGTACTAAACACCCTCAGCAATAATTGGCCACAGGCATCCTGCCTGTGGCCAATCATTGCTCTCCTCGCTGCCGGCGCTGTGATTGGCCAAGCATGCGGGGTCACAGTGCATGCTTGGCCAATCACAGCGCCTGGATGACACTGCGATGGCGTAGTGCATTGTGGGCCGTTCGCGTCACTCGAATTTGGCGCGAACGGCCAAAATCGTTCGATCTTCGTCGAACGATCGAACAGCCGATGTTCGAGTCGAACGTATGTTCGACTCGAACACGAAGCTCATCCCTACTCCTCAGCTTCTTCCAGGATCCAGTCTTTGGTTATCTTGATTTGATTAAATAAATCTCACACAACCATGGTAGTTCATACATACACTCAGTTACCTTGCTGGAAATTTAAACTGAGCTGTGAATGCAGCTCAATATACATCCTAGAAGACTGAAAGCAGGCAAGCAAGTTTATTTTATCTCTAAACAGGTGACAGGGAGGGAGCTCCAGCACACAGCCTGTGGTTGACAGCCTCAGCTCTTTTCATGTGTGCTATGTGAAGGGGGGTGTGTCCCTTCCCCCCAATCAGCTCTCAGCGCTCTCCTTTACTGAGCTCTACAATGTGTAATTTCAGCTTTATGCCCCCTGTTTACTGGAATCCCAGAGAAACTGTATAATGTCTGAACTTTGAATACATGTAGAGAAGAGAGAACACAGATAAACAGGTACAACATATGTAGGAGGATTTGTTTCATCTCTGTGCATCACCTGAGGCTAGTCACTTCACTGGGTATATGTAAGGGTTAAGAATCACTTTAATACATCATTAACCTCCATGGCGGTATGATTCTGCCTGGAATTATGTACCAAAAGCGGTACCATTATTTTGCATGGAAATTTGGTGTTATGTATTGTAGGCCTGCAATTCTTAGTAATTACTTACTTAAACCTGACCAAACAAGAGTCTAGTAGACATCCCGGGTATGATAAAGTTTGAAACACAAAATCATAAATTATAATATAATAAATAACTATAAATAATTATAACAAATAATTATGTAATTATAATAAAAAATATTCAATAATGTAATCAAATCAAAAACACTGAAATTTGGTCAGTTGCAGAATTGTCGCTGTCATTAGATTTAGTGTTTGATGACGAATTTTTCCACAAATCATTATCGCTCAATTCTGCGAGTGATTCTAATTTATTATCGCTGTTTTCTAGCCGGTCTAAAACCACTTTTGACATAAAGGGACACTTTTTGGTTGCTATGGACAATCTCCAGTTTCCAGGCAGAAAGAACAGTATATATAATATAACACTGCATGCAGGACACTGGACAGACCACTAGGGACAAAGGGGATGTGTAATTATTACATACAGTACTGTAATCAGTAAGATTACAGTATACTGTATGCATATTGTGTTTTTCACTTTTTGAATTTGGCGCCGAACTCCGCCCCCGTGCGCCGCAACGTCGCAGGGAACGGAGCTCGGCACTCGGCAGTGGGAATCGAGCGAGACACGGCTCGCTGACACTGCGGGGAGACATCGCAGGATCCAGGGAACAAGGTAAGTAACTCTCCCTGAATACTGCGATGCAGCCTGAGTCTGGTTTGGGGTTACCGCTTTTGGTATGAAAAACTCACCCCGAGCCTGACTCGGGATTACCGCTAAGGGGGTTAAATGTATTTTTTAATGCAAGCAATGTAAGTTTCTGAACTTGATATGATATCAACCCTTTTTAATTCCCTTTACAGCAGAGATCAGATTAGGAGGGGGAGATGCAGCACAAGGAGCCAGCCAGCTGTGCTGCAGTGCTCATGTGCTAGCAAGGGACATGCTGATTGTGGGAGAGAGCAAAAAGATAAGCTCATCTGCCTTCTGTTTTTGCTTTCACTGGCCAGTAACAAGAGAGGGGAGAGTCAAGACATATTAGAGTAACTTAAAGTGTTACTAAACCCAGGACCCTGCATTCACTATATCTGGTCTCCCACAGTACACGGAACATGGAAATGTGATTATTTTAGTAAATATAAACTGCTAAATACCTTTTCTCATCTCGTCGTATACAGCAGTCTTGTGACTTCTATCAGTGTCTGACCGAGCACTGGTTAAAGCTTGTAGGAGGAGTTTTTATTCTACTCTGACTGTCCTATGAGGCTGCATGACCCTGACCCTCTGTCTGGACAGTACTGACTGGCCCTGTGCTGATCACACCCCCCCCCCCCCCCCAGAAAAAAAAAAACTCTGCAGCAATACACACCAAACTGAGCATGTGCAGAAATGACTCCAAGGCTTTTTACCATCAGGAGATGGACTGGGGTCAGTAAAAGAAGGGGATGATCAAAGAAGACAGCTTTTTACACAATGCTAATTAACCCCTTAGAGTCCGCAGTGAGTAGAATTACCAAGCATGCTTTACTGCATATACAGACGGATTTTAGGTTTAGTAACACTTTAACGACAGCAGAGAAAAAGCAGTTCATTGTTACTACTCACTTATCCATGTAAATAAAAAAATCAGTATCAGCTTTGCTACCTTTGCTTTACATGTTAAATTTACCAACCCATCAAATTACAAATGTCCACAGACAAAAATATCACATACCAAAAACACGCAGTAAAAGTAATCACAAACAATGGAACAGGATTAAAAAAACAAAAAAACATTAACAAACAATACCGCCACATAAATAAAACGAACACAAAAACACAAAGGTTGAGATTAGATCATGGTAAGGAAAAAAAAAAGAAAAGAAAAACCCTTCAGGATGTATTCCATAATAGCTGCTTTCCCCCATAGTATTGTCCTGAATCTGATTAAAATACAATTTGATGGCATTTCATGGCAGGTATTGATATTGAAACAATCACGCAATTTCAGAAAGTAATTATAATGCAGAGTATTGCATTGACCTGAAACGCGCCTGCGACGTATTAGCCTCTTTAGAACAATAAGGACGGGATAGCACGGGATGAATACGTGATCGATGCTTTATCTCTGGGGCTGATGGGAGATACGTGTGTCGCGTTGGCTGACCACTCTCAGCTGCATGCACGGGGCACAGATAACTTGATTTAAGCAGTGCTATCAGTAATGTAATATCGCTAATAAACCTTCCATTAATCATAAAAACTATTAGCTTGGGAACAGATGCGCAAGGTGTAAGACGGATAGAATGTCACTTGGTTGGACTGTGATGGCATTACAAAAGAAAATGAGGGTGGAATCATGGGGGGTTTCCCAGTAGCCGGGCCTCTCTCGGCGGCCTGAAAATGCATTGTTGCGCGGATTTAGTTACAGCGAAGCCGGTGTCGATTATCAGTGCGTTATATATTACACCATCATCACTTTTACAACATATGAGATGTCCTGCAGCCCGGGGATCTGGCTACACCCTGAGGAATTCAAATAGATTATGGCTTAACAATAAATAAGGCAACAACACTGGCATTTAATAAAATGAAGAAAGAAGCCGAAATGATAGGAGCAGGGAGATGGAAGAACGGACATATTTTTTATTTACTGGTTAAGAGATGGTGTAGCAGGAAACCTGTTTTTTTCCTGAATTTCTGCTGTTAAAAAAAAGGAGGATATTTTATCCAGAAAAAAAAAAAAGTTGGAAACTATATCCCGTGCCCTCCACCTATTTTGAAATACAATTAGAGATACTCATATGCAGGGAGTGGGGTCTTCACTGAAAAAGCTGACCAAGCCTGGTGCAGTGTGTATATCAGGGGTCTTCAAGCTTTCTGAATAAGGGGCCAGTCAACTGTCATTCAGACTTTAGGGGGACCAGATTGTGGCCAGTTGGGGTAGAAAATGTCTTGGCATCAGTGGGAGTAAACAATGTCCCAGGCTTGGTGGTCAGTGAGCATGAAAACTACATAGTGTCTGTGGCCAGTAGGACGAGGAATAGTGCTCCATCATTGGTATCAGTGGAAGGACTAGTGCCACATCATTGGTGTCAGTTGGAGAAATAGTGCCCCATCATTAGTGTCAGTGGGAGGAAACATGCCCCATCATTGGTGTCAGTGGGAGTAAAAGTGCCCCATCATTAGTGTCAGTGGGAAGAATAGTGCCCCAGCATTAGTGTCAGTGGGAAGAATAGTGCCCCATCATTAGTGTCAGTGGGAGGAAATATGCCCCATCATTAGTGTCAGTGGGAGGAATAGTACCCCATCATTGGTATTAGTGGAAGGAATAATGCCCCATCATTGGTATTAAAGGGAGGAATAGTGCCCCATCACTGGTGTCAGTGGGAGGAATAGTGCCCCATAATTAGTGTCAGTAGGAGGAATAGTGCCCTATAATTAGTGTCAGTGGGAGGAATAGTGTCCCACCATTGTGTTAGTGGAAGGAATAATGCCCATCATTGGTATCAGCGGAAGGACTAGTGCCACTTCATTGGTGTCAGTTGGAGAAATAGTGCCCCATCATTGGTGTTAGTGGAAGGAATAGTGCCCCATCAATGCTTTCAGTAGGAGGAATAGTGCCCCATCAATGGTGTCATTGGAAAAAATAGTGCCCCATCATTGGTGTCAGTAGGAGGAATAGTGCCCCATCATTGGTGTCAGTAGGAGGAATAGTGCCCCGTTATTTGTATCAGTGGGAGGAATAGTGCCCCATTATTGGTATCAATGGAAGGAATAATGCCCCACCATTGGTATCAGAGCAGGAATTATGCCCCACTGTTGGTGCCTGTGGCAGGAACTGTGCCTAGTATCAGTGGGAGGAATAATTCTCCATGGACCAGATAAAGGCTAGCAAAGGCCTGCAGTTTGGAGACCACTGGTTTATATCCTCCACGTCTGCCTTTCAGCTGCTAAAGTAGAAGTCCAGGCAATAATATATATATATAAATAGTAATAGCCCAATAAAAGATAAAATAAAAAGCAGGATCTGCAATTCATGTCACATCTGGTGCTGTCCCCTGCAGTAATTCTTTCTGCCACTAGATGTCCTCAGTCTTCTCCATTGAATGATGGTCACTATCATTAAACTCACTTCCTCTGAGCCCAAGTTGGCATGGACTCATCCCCAGCCTGTGATGAACAGCGAAGAAGTGGCACAGTGATGAGTTCATATCTCTGACACTGCTTTTTTTTCCTTCAGTCTGGTAATAGCTAACCAGAGGCCAATATTATGCCTTTTGTGTTTGGTAAGGCAAAGGCTGTGAGCAGGACTGTTTGCAGACATAGAAGATCTTGCAAGTTTGAATGTGCTTGTGATACACGGGGCACAGGACAGAAGAAGTACCTCTGACTTTAGCACAGCTGTGTTGTTTGCTGGCACGCATTAGCAGATCACAGATTGGTTTCACTGGTGGCCTGGAATTGCTCTTTAATCCATGTAAGTGAGGGGGGGGGGGAGGGGTGAGGACATCTCGGGATTACTCGCCCACCAGTTGTCAGCTAGACAGAACCCCTACTGTGATCTCACAGGTGTGATGATGTTTTGGGGAATAGATAGCTGTGTCCCAGCTCTTCAAAAGAAATCCCCATTCACATAACTATGCTGTACATGTTATTCAATATAAGGGAGACTACCAGTCATTTTTTCTTTTTTTAAATCACTGTGTGTAATATGGCCCGTCTGACCTATCTTAGGACTTATAATATGTTTTTAAAAGGTTGATGGTGCCCAAACAGAGCACTGTAAAGCCTCGTACACACCACCGAGTTTCTCGGCAAGAACCAGCAAGAAACTTGCTGGCAGAGCTTTCTTGCCGAGTACATCGGTCGTGTGTACGCGGCTTTCAGTTTTCTCATCAAGAAAACTGGCAAGAATCTCAACGAGAAAAATAGAGAACCTGCTCTCTATTTTCTTGTCGAGATTCTCGTCAGCATGTTTCTCGACGAGAAAAGTGTGTGTGTGTACACTTACCTGTCGCCGTGGAAACCCACGCATGCTCGAAATGACTTTGACGCATGCGCGGTAGCTTTCTAGGCATAGGTAGGGTGTAGCAAGATGGCGGTGACGGCATCGAATGTGACGAGCGCATGCTCGTCGTAGTCGATGACATCACCGCGTTCGCTCCATTCAAAGAAACGCGGGTTCTTTGAATCGAGCGTGTTTACACTCGGCCGGGACAAGTTTCTTGTCTAAGAATCTCGTCAAGAAAAACTATGTGTTTTTTCGTGACGAGATTCTCGGCCGTGTGTACGAGGCCTAACTTTTTGTAGGCAACGTGATCTCTCAGCAGACAGCTAAACATGCAGCTGAAATTTATATAGGTGATCTATCTTAAAAATTTATTTAGGCATGGTATATTTTACTTGGTGAATTGGTCCAATTTGGACCAATGTGGCTATGTATACCATACCTGGCTAATGCCCCCGGAAGCTGGAAATCATTGAAGTAGACACCACTACTAAAGTGATCCCAACTTGCTTCTGGCTACAATGCCGAGCAACTGGCCTAATGCATTCTGAACACAGGAGGTCAGCAGTTCAACAAGGGCACCATTCAAAGAAAGTTTTGCATTTTCTAAATCAGTGGTCTCCACTGATACAAATAATGGGGCGAAATTCCCCCCCACTGACAACAATGAAAGGGCACAAATCTCTCCACTGACACCAATGAACGGTCACAATTCCTCCTAAAGACACCAATGATGGGGTAAAAGTTCTCCCAATAATGGGGCACAATTTTTCCCAACGATACCAACAATGGGACGCAATTCCTCCCAACAACACCAGTGATGGGGCATCATTTCTCCCACTGAAGGGGCACTATTTCTCCCAACAACACCAATAATAGGGCCCGATGATACCATTGATGGGACACAATTCCTTCCAATGGCATTTAAAGTGGAGTTCCACTCTGAACTTTTTTTTTTTACCAAAAATTGAAAAAAACAATTGAAAAAAAAAAAAAATTACTTACCAGAAATAGCGGTTGCTATGCGGAAGCCCCTAATCTGCCTCTTCATCCTCCGCGGCTGGTCTTCTTCCTCGTCCTATTCGCAGTGTCTTCTGGTGAATGGGGCGCGCTGCCTTCTGGGAACTGTGTGTATCCCAGAGAGCAGCCGGCCCATTCACAAAGCTGCCTGTTTCCCTTAGTGAGGATGGCGGCACGGGGACCTGCCGCGATCGAGCGATCGGCCTCAAGGGGGGCGACTTCGCGGGCGAGTAGGACAGGTAAGTGTCCTTATTAAAAGTCAGCAGCTACAATGTTTTTAGCTGCTGACTTTAAAAAAAAAAATTGCGGGTAGAATCCTTTTTTAAGAAGAAGCACAATCCCTTCCACTAACACCAATGATGGGGGACAACTCCACCACTGACACCAAAGATGGGGCCTTGTTTTTTGCCACAGACGCCGGGACCTTTTCTACTTCCAATGGCCACTGTCTGGTCCTCCTAAAGTCGGAAGGACAGTAAACTGGCCCTTTGTTTAGAAAGTTTGGAGACCCCTGTTCTAAATAATGCAAGGAGTACAAGATTGGACGAGGTGGTGTGGTGACATCACACTCTCCACCTAATCCAATAAGAGAACACTCTGCATCCATTTAAAAAATGCAAAGCATTCTCTAAATTGCACACATGCCATGTGGCCCAGCTCCAGCATTCAGAATGCAGGAGGTCGGCCGCTCAGCACAGTACCCAGAAGCTAGTGGAGATCACTGGAGTAATGTTGTCTACTTCAATGATTTTCACCTTCCAGGTGCTTCAGCCAGGCATGGTATGCAGGGCTGCTGATAGAAATCACAGGGCCCTGTACAGCCTACCTGACAGGTCCCCCCTCCTGCGAAAATATCAAATTATATTTTTGCTAAAATGCAACGCCCATGATGCTATGCTTTGCAGTCATGGCAGAAATTATACCCTGTTGAACAAGGCCCATTCAAGTGAATAACGTCACACAGAGGCAATATCTGCACCCCACAATGTGCAATTGGTACCGATCACTCACTGTGTTCATTCAGGAGGGTGAGCCCCTCCCCAAACCCCCCCCCCCCCTCCGGTCACCAGAGAAGGTGAAGGAAAACAGCAGCGCTACAGGGAAAAGGGGCACACATGGGTCAAAAAACAGTAGGGAGAAGGGGGCGCAGATACTGGATCTGATCCCCTGCAGTGCAGCTGGAGGAAGAAAAGAAAAGTAGAAGCTGGTAGCACTTCACAAGAGTCACAAGTATCAGCAATGAGACAGTATTGCTGGCCCTCCTGCTAGGCAAGTGCCTGGGGCCCCCTTTTGAACTGATGAGGCCTGGGCCCTGTACAGGAGGGCAGGCTGTAGTGCCTTATCAGTGGCTCTGATGGTATGTACATTGCTGGACCAATGTAGCTGTATAAAAATATTCCATGCCTAGAATTCATCTTTAGATTTCTAAATCTTTTGAGCCGGCTTTGTGATTTAGGCACCTCTACAATACAATAAAGCCAGACGGGAGATCACTTTTCTTCACTTAAAGGGGACCTTCAGTCATTTTTTCATCTTTCCATCTATTAAATCTTCTGCCCTTGTTGTTTTAACTTTGGATAGTAAAACATTTTTTTTCTGCCAGTAAATACCTTAAGCCTAGGCTTATGACATCATGCACGGCTCTCTCTCTCTCACTCCCGTGAGAGTTTGCCAGGAAGGGAGGGGGTGAGTCATAAGAGGACCAATAAGAGCTGCAGAGTTGGAGGTGTGCCTCTGTATAAATCCAGGAAGTGAACAGGCAGCAGCTTCAGCTGCCCACAGTTAAAATGGATGCAGTCAGACTCAGTGGAGGGAGATTTCTGCAGCATATTTGGCAAGTACAGAATCACAGTATATATATAACAATATGTACATTTATTGGAGGGAAGCTTCAGAATGGCAAAGATGTTTTTATTACAAATTATGTAAGCAGGCTGCAGTTCCTCTTTAAGTGTCCAGATAAATCTGTTTTTGGGGGGATAAAGAGAAAAGGGTTAGAACCCTGGTCAGGTTTTCTCTCCAATGGAGCCAGGGTAGCAGTAACAACCAGACATAAAGTAGGTTTTAATTCTTAGCATTAAAAAAAGGTTGGGCTAGACATTTACTTGAAACATTTTAACTTGATCACTGACCGGCGCAGAGCTGGCTGATTGGTCATTGGAGAAGCATCCTCACACTGATTAATTTGCTTATTCTTGTCTTGGTGTCTAAAGCAGCCCGTAGATAATTCAATGTTCTTTCCTTCCACCACGGATGGAAGGAAAAAAATGTCACTTGGGGCCCCCATCAACACAGTCAGTGGGGGAAATGCCTTCTGCAACACTCTTGTGTTCTGCTGGTGGGGGGCACGGGGAGCCTTTCCTGCTGGCAGGCAGAACACAGTGATTACTGCTGGCCGCTATAGCCACTGGCAGTAATCACATGTAAAATATCCGACAAGCTGATTGTACCCAAGTCGATCGATGGATTGCCCATACAATCAGCCTGCCCATACATGGATCAAATCTCGGCCGGTCTCTGCTGTAACAAATTTCGATCCATGTATGGCTGACTTTAATATTAGCCCTAATGGGATGGGGATTTCAGGCAAAGACAGACTTGGATACTTATATTTTCTGTCTTTAAAAACACATGCAAGGTTTTGTTTGTAATAAATATATACTTGGAGTAAATGGTGTATATATACGCTGTATCTATATTGGCTCGGAATTCACCATGTAGGAAGAGCCCCTGTCCATCACATACTGGACAACAGATCCCATACCTCTGTTGACAGCAGGGAGACAGGCAGATCCTCCATCGATATGTTTAATATTTAAGTATTTGTTGAAGGCCTGGAAAATAAATGAGAAAAAGGCAATTTTCTTGCTGACATGTAAAATATCTTATCTATACTAGTGCTTTAAAAATTCATTCCCAGCATGCTTTCCCCCCCCCCCCATCCTCTCGTTGACATATAGAGGCCACATAGAATTACTATTTAGGAGAGCAGAACAAGGAGTAACATGCTTCCTAGAGCTGTCTTACATCTAGAAAAGGGGCTAGCATCTCGGAAGAGATTAACTGTATCAGAAAGATGTTCCCTGCTGACATATTTGGCTTCCTTCTGCATTTGTAGGATGAGTGTCCTTTTTATTAAACCGTCTTATGTTACCGAGCATCTCAGGCTGCAGCAAGGCCCACTACTGATATCAATTTCCTGATGCCTCCTTGTTTAGGGCAAAGTCATGAGATTCATCGGTCTTCACTACAGCGGTGTAATAGGCGCACTACACAATGAGAATATGGATTCCTGCTTCCCCCTGCAATCGAAATCCCTTTGATCTTTAAAAAAAAAAAAAAGATTACTTTTGCAATAATGTGTTCAGTGGACAGCATAATGAACAAACACATTTATTCATGTGATATTGCTGTTAAAATACACAGAGTCGGGTTGTGGTGATACTGAGTGTTTTAGGTTAGATAGATTTATCCGAGTTGCATTCTGATGGTTTGTGCAACTATTGTAGGCGCCATTTGTCTGTCCACCCCTTGTAGGCTGGGGAGCTGGTAGATTGTACTGTTGATCAGTCTGTTTTTAAGTGGACATGAAGTAAAATAAAAGCAAATTCGGTATATTATAGAGAACATCTAAAAATGTTTATTGTGCCTAAGGAATACCGTGAAAAATTTACCTTTTGATTTCAATTCTTCTTAAAAAAAATAGCAGTGCACTTTCGGGTGCCTAGGTCCTCCTTTGCTCATAGCTGAATATCTGCAGTGTGAAATCTAAGGGCAGCCATACATGGATCAAAATACAGCTGGGGACCAGTTTGCCCCCTCAAATACAGCCAGTTTGTTTCCATATACAGCCAGTTTGTCCCCATATACAGCCAGTGTGCCCCCATATATATATATAACCAGTGTGCTCCCATATATACAGCCAGTGTGCCCCCCATATACAGCCAGTGTGCCCCCATATATATATAACCAGTGTGCCCCCATATATACAGCCAGTGTGCCCCCCATATACAGCCAGTGTGCTCCCATATACAACCAGTTTGTCCCCATATATAGCCAGTGTGCCCCCATATATATAGCCAGTGTGCCCCCATATACAGCCAGTGTGCCCCCATATACAGCCAGTGTGCCCCCATATATATAACCAGTGTGCCCCCATATATACAGCCAGTGTGCCCCCCATATACAGCCAGTGTGCTCCCATATACAACCAGTTTGTCCCCATATATAGCCAGTTTGTCCCCATATATAGCCAGTGTGCCCCCATATATATAGCCAGTGTGCCCCCATATACAGCCAGTGTGCCCCCATATACAGCCAGTTTGTCCCCATATATATAGCCAGTGTGCCCCCATATACAGCCAATTTGTCCCCATATATATAGCCAGTGTGCCCCCATATACAGCCAGTTTGTCCCCATATATATAGCCAGTGTGCCCCCATATACAGCCAGTGTGCCCCCATATTCAGCCAGTTTGTCCCCCATATACAGCCAGTTCCCCCCAAATGCAGCCAGTTTGTCCCCCATATACAGCCAGTTCCCCCCAAATGCAGCCAGTTTGTCCCCCATATACAGCCAGTTCCCCCCAAATGCAGCCAGTTTGTCCCCCATATACAGCCAGTTCCCCCCATATTCAGCCAGTTTGTCCCCCATATACAGCCAGTTCCCCCCAAATGCAGCCAGTTTGTCCCCATATACAGCCAGTTCCCCCCATATTCAGCCAGTGTGTCTCCCATATACAGCCAGTTCCCCCCAAATGCAGCCAGTTTGTCCCCCATATACAGCCAGTTCCCCCCATATTCAGCCAGTTTGTCCCCCATATACAGCCAGTTCCCCCCAAATGCAGCCTGTTCCCCCCCCCAGCCCTGCACTTACCTTCCTCGGTCCGCGCCGTCCTCGATGTGTTCTCCCGCCCTCGATGTCGCTTCAGCCAATCAGGTTACCGGTAACCAGATCCAGTGAACCTGATTGGCTGAAACCTCCACAGTCTTCTCCAAGGAACGCACTCCTGTGCGTACCTGGGAGGAGTTTTTGGAAGCCGAATACAGCGTGAGAGCTGTATTCGGAAAGCCTATCAGAGCCGCTGGCTCTGATAGACACTTCCAGAACACACCCACCGCCGGCCACCGCTCTAATTCATATGGCCGGCGCTCACCAGGAGGCCAGCCATATGTATAGTGGGCAGCACGGCAGCGGTGACAATACACAGATTCATGCAATGCATGAATCTGTGTATTGTCTTTCAGTGGACGCACCGCCACTGGTATCACGTGACTTCTTCCTCCCTGTGAGAGTACAATACCACAGCAGGAAGGATTCCCACATCCATCCATCTTGAATATATGTGTAGCACCCTGAAGTTTAGGCAGGGTTGCTAACAAATTTACCTGTATAGCCTTCACCTGTATAGCTGTCTGCCTATAGAAGTCTCAGAATCTGCCAATTAACATTGCATCTACCTAAGGGTGTCCTGGCCTTAACCCTCTCTCCCACAGTTCTGTTTAAGAAATAATAAAAAAGAAAATTGCGTTCTAAAAGTGTCTGGCACCCACCTTTTAATCTTGCATTACACCCACCATGCCTTGCAACCCACTCTACAAAGAAAGATGTCAGCTGTCCCTACATATGAATGGGGGAATCAGGTCTTTGTTTTGTACATACAGACTGCTGAAGGTCACTATTTTTACAGGCAATTTACAAATCAATGCTCTCCCATTTGGGTTTCCTACATCCTCCTTTTAAATAAATTTTGCCACATTTGATATTTCTCTCAATAAGATCAATAATTAAGATCTAAGGAAAAAGTTTCCATAAAAAGAGGAAAGGGTTGGACAACACAGTTAGCCATTTAAAGAAGCATTAGGGCCAAACCTCTTTTGGCTGTACTTCTTCTATGAATCACAGGAGCGCAGTTCATTCTGCACTTATGTGACCTATTTTCAGCCAACAGTGGGCTAAAGGCCTCTGTCGGCTGACATCACTCAGCTGGTCCAGGCTCTGGATTGTACCCCATCTTACAGTCGGAATCTACCCAGATGCTTGGATCGGCAGCTGGCTCAGCCACTGGGGAGACTGAGCTAGCCGCTCCCTCCACATCCTGGTGCTCCAGTGAGCGCTGAAGCGGTGGAGCTGATAGTCGGTGACTGGCAATCACCACTCTCTGCTCACTGAAGACTGAGAGCTGAGGAATCAGTGATCTTTGATCACTCCATTCTCAGTCTAGAGGCAGCGAGGGACAGCTGCACCTGGGATCGGTGCTGCAACCATCTAGGTGAGTATGTATGTTTGTTTTTTTAGATACCTGAACTTCTTTTTTAACTACTAAAGAAGACCTAAAGAATACTGGCCTGAGTAAAAACCTAGGTAGGAAAAACACATACTACTGCCTGCAGGGACCCCTAGGCCGCAGGTTGAGCACCGGGCACCAGAGGTTAATCAAGTGTGCAAATTTGAAATTCTGGAAACTAAAATTAGTTGGCCACTTTTGGCTGTAATTAACCATTTACTGTATTTTTCCTGTGAAAGCTATGGTCATCTTTGCTGTACTTCTAAAATGTCTCTAGCTCAGAAATAATCAACAAAGCTCGTTCAATAAACTATTTTGTAGGCATTTAATTTGAAGTCTCCTCAGTGTTAAAAACCCAAAAGCTGTCCTTTATGGCAGCTGCCAATAAATTTATACCAGAGACATGCATGCAGCTCATATATCAAAAGGTTTTGTCAATGACGGTGACATATGTCAATAAAGTTATTTAACCTTTCATGTACCTCCTATCCCCTGACTAGGACCTCTGATAGGTGTGCAAGCCTGTCACTTGAGCCGGTCTGGTTATCTAAAAGGAGGCTTGACACCAGTCTGAAAAGATACTCATGTATCATCAGGATCATTCAATTTGATCTATTTGAAGAAAAAAAAAAAAAAAAAACACAAATCAGTGACATTTTGTTTATTTAGGGATCTTGATTTCGACCCTGCAGTTGACCATAGCAGAATTGTGTCAATTGCTTCAATAAATATCTGTGTGTGCGTGCTGGAGGACTGGTCATCATGTAGATTGTTGACATTTATGACTGATTAAAAGTATTTCCGGCCTATATCGCTCAGTCGATCACAAAGCACGGAAATATAATGTGTGATGAAATTATGGTATGTGATTGTTGATATCTAAATCAATCACAAATTGCAAAGGGTTTGTCTGGGTGAAAAAAAAAAAAAAACCTGTGCAAATCTGTAATGCATTCACTTTTCCACACATCTGTCTCTTTAACCACTTAAGCCCCGGACCATTTGGTAGCTAGAGGACCAGAGGTGAATTCAGAATTTTGCACTGCGCTGCTTTAACTGTAAATTGTGCGGACATGCAATGTTGTACCCAAACGAAATTTGCGTCCTTTTCTTCCCACAAATAGAGCTTTCTTTTAATGGTATTTGATTGCCTCTGCGATTTTTATTTTTTGCGATATAAACGGAAAAAGACCGAAAATTTTGAAAAAAAATGATATTTTCTACTTTTTGTTATAAGAAAAATCGAATAAACTCAATTTTAGTCATACATTTAGGCCAAAATGTATTCAGCCACATGTCTTTAGTAAAAAAAATGTCAATAAGCGTATATTTATCGGTTTGCGCAAAAGTTATAGCGTTTACAAACTAGGGTACATTTTCTGGAATTTACACAGCTTTTAATTTATGACTGCCTATCTCATTTCCTGAGGTGCTAAAATGACAGGGCAGTACAAAACCCCCCCAAATGACCCCATTTTAGAAAGTAGACACCCCAAGGAAATTGCTGAGAGGCATGTTGAGCCCATTGAATATTTTTTTTTTTTGTCCCAAGTGATTGAATAATGACAAAAAATAAAAATAAAAATAAAAATTACAAAAAGTTGTCACTAAATGATATATTGCTCACACATGCCATGGTTATATGTGGAATTGCACCCCAAAATACATTCTGCTGCTTCTCCTGAGTACGGGGATACCACATGTGTGGGACTTTTTAGGAGCCTAGCCACGTACGGGACCCCGGAAACCAAGCACCGCCTTCAGGATTTCTAAGGGCGCAAATTTTTGATTTCACTCCTCACTACCTATCACAGTTTTGAAGGCCATAAAATGCCAAAATAGCACAAAACCCCCCCAAATGACCCCATTTTATAAAGTAGACACCCCAAGGAAATTGCTGAGAGGCCTGTTGAGCCCATTGAATATTTTTTTTTTGTCCCAAGTGATTGAATAATGACAAAAAAAAAATAAAAAAAAAAATACAAAAAGTTGTCACTAAATGATATATTGCTCACACATGCCATGGTTATATGTGGAATTGCACCCCAAAATACATTCTGCTGCTTCTCCTGAGTACGGGGATACCACATGTGTGGGACTTTTTAGGAGCCTAGCCACGTACGGGACCCCGGAAACCAAGCACCGCCTCCAGGATTTCTAAGGGCGCAAATTTTTGATTTCACTCCTCACTACCTATCACAGTTTTGAAGGCCATAAAATGCCAAAATAGCACAAAACCCCCCCAAATGACCCCATTTTGGAAAGTAGACACCCCAAGCTGTTTGCTGAGAGGCATGGTGAGTATTTTACAGCTCTCATTTGTTTTTGAAAATGAAGAAAGAACATTTTTTTTTTTCTTTTTTTTTTCAATTTTCAAAACTTTGTGACAAAAAGCGAGATCTGCAAAATACTCACAATACCTCTCAGCAAATAGCTTGGGGTGTCTACTTTCCAAAATGGGGTCATTTGGGGGGGTTTTGTGCCATCTGGGCATTCCATGGCCTCCGAAACTGTGATAGGCAGTGAGAAGTGAAATCAAAAATTGACACCCTTAGAAAGCCTGAAGGCGGTGCTTGGTTTTTGGGGTCCCGTACGCGGCTAGGCTCCCAAAAAGTCTCACACATGTGGTATCCCCGTACTCAGGAGAAGCAACAGAATGTATTTTGGGGTGTAATTCCACATATGCCCATGGCATGTTTGAGCAATATATCATTTAGTGACAACTTTGTGCAAAAAAAAAAAAAAAAAAAAAATTTTTTCCGCAACTTGTGTCAACATATAAAATATTCCATGGACTCGACATGCCTCTCAGTATATAGCTTGGGGTGTCTACTTTCCAAAATGGGGTCATTTGGGGGGGTTTTGAACTGTTCTGGCATTTTATACACAACATTAGGAAGCTTACATCCACTCTTCTAACCACTTGAAGACAAAGCCCTTTTTGACACTTTTTGTTTACATGAAAACATATTTTTTTTGCAAGAAAATTATGTTGAACCCCCAAACATTATATATATTTTTAAAGCAAAGGCCCTACAGAATAAAATGGTGGGTGTTGCATTTTTTTTTCTACACAGTATTTGCGCAGCGATTTTTCAAACGCATTTTTTGGGGAAAAAATACACTTTTTTTCATTTTAATGCACTAAAACACACTATATTGCCCAAATGTTTGATGAAATAAAAAAGATGATCTTAGGCCGAGTACATAGATACCAAACACGACATGCTTTAAAATTTCGCACAAACGCGCATTGGCGACAAACTACATACATTTTTAAAAGCCTTTAAAAGCATTTACAGGTTACCCCGTTAGATTTACAGAGGAGGTCTACTACTAAAATTACTGCCCTTGATCTGACCTTCGTGGTGATACCTCACATGCATGGTGCAATTGCTGTTTACATATGACGCCAGACCGACGCTTGCGTTCGCCATTGGGCAAGACCAGGGCAGGACAGGGGTGCTTTTTTTTTTTTTTTTTTTTTTTTTATTATTAATTTTGCTTTTTTATTTTATTTTTAAACTGTTGCTTCCATATTTATTTATTTTTATCACTTTTATTGTTATCTCAGGGAATGTAAATATCCCCTATGATAGCAATAGGTAATGACAGGTACTCTTTTTTGAAAAAACTGGGGTCTATTGCACCCTAGATCTTTCCTCTGCCCTCAAAGCATCTGACCACACCAAGATCGGTGTGATAAAATGCTTTCCCAATTTCCCAATGGCGCTTTTTATATCCGGGGGGGGACATTCCCTCCCACTGCTTGTAAAAGCAGTCCAGAGGCTAATTAGCCACTAGGATTGCTTTTACATGAAAGCCGGCCGCTGGCTGAAAAGAATGATACCAAGATGATACCTAAACCCGCAGGCATCATTCTGGTATAAACATTCAAAGTCCAGCAACATACCAGTACGTTGCTGGTCCTTGTTGGACATGTATTGTAATCTTTTTTTTCATGCAGCCTGTTGGCTGAACGAAAAAAAAAGATTGATCGGTGGGTATGCCCACCATTAGAATACCGCCCTTCATCCACCCACTTCTAATGATGGGCATACATGCACCATTTATATATGCCGAAGCATGGGGGCATCTTCTCGCAAAAGTTATGCCGCGTACACATGGTCAGACTTTTCCACGGGCAAGCCTCCGTCGGAATTTCGACCGTATGTACGCGGCATTAGGAGCAAAATCGCTCCTCCGCTCCTGCTGCCCCAATGCTTCGGCATATATGCTTTTTTTTTTTAACTGTGGTGGTGAAATTACCTCCTACAGCACTGGAGTCGCAGGGATCAGGCCTGTCTCTGCGAACGCTGCAGTTATGTGTGTTGTGTTTTGCAAGTGACAGTGATCGATCGATACTGCACTTCGGTGGCCTGGGCTGGACGGAGGGGCAAAACGCAGGTGCTAGCAGGTATCTGGGCTGATCCCGCTAACACTGCGTTTTTGGGAACCCTAAACTGCTGGGGACGCTAGTATAGATCTGATCAGATCAGATATTGAGCTGATCAGATACTATACCACTAAGGGGGGTGTATGCTTCACGCGTGGGTGTTAGCGCTACTGGCACTAACCTGACGCTGCCTGGGGTGTGACGCAGACCCTCTCTGATGCTAAAACCTAATTGATATCACCCGCCGGGCGATCAGGGGGTTAAACCTTTATTGGGTTATATACACGGCGGGTGCCCTGACACTATAAAAAGCAAACTAACTAACCAGCGTCACCCGTAACACTTATATGATGATCACTGGTGAAAGGGTTAACTAGGGGCAATTAGGGGGTTAAAACCTTTATTAGGGTAATATATGGGGGTACCTGACGCTATATAAAAACCTGACGGCGAACCTAAAAAAAAATTACTGGCTACCTATCGGCATCACCGACACTAAGACAACGATCATAAAAACGATTGCTTAGCGACAGTGGTGATAGGGGGTGAAAGGGTTACCTGGGGGGCGATCAGGGGGTTAAACCTTTATTAGATAATATATGGGGGTACCTGACGCTATAAAAACCTGCGGCGAACCTAAAAAAAATTACTGGCTACCGATCAACATCACCGACGCTAAGACATCGATCAGAAAAATGATCGCATAGTGACGGCGGTGCTAGGGGGTGAAAGGGTTACCTGGGGGGTGATCAAGGGGGTTACACCTTTATTAGGTAATATATTGGGGTACCTGACGCTATAAAAACCTGCGGCGAACCTAAAAAAAATTACTGGCTACCGATCAGCATCGCCGACGCTAAGACATCGATCAGAAAAATTATCGCTTAGTGACAGTGGTGATAGGGGGTGAAAGGGTTACCTGGGGGGGCGATCAAGGGGGTTAAACCTTTATTAGGTAATATATGGGGGTACCCGACGCTATAAAAACCTGCGGCGAACCTAAAAAAAATTACTGGCTACCGATCAGCATCACCGACGCTAAGACATCGATCAGAAAAATGATCGCATAGCCACGGCGGTGCTAGGGGGTGAAAGGGTTACCTGGGGGGTGATCAAGGGGGTTAAACCTTTATTAGGTAATATATGGGGGTACCCGACGCTATAAAAACCTGCGGCGAACCTAAAAAAAATTACTGGCTACCGATCAGCATCGCTGACGCTAAGACATCGATCAGAAAAATTATAACTTAGTGACAGTGGTGATAGGGGGTGAAAGGGTTACCTGGGGGGCGATCAAGGGGGTTAAACCTTTATTAGGTAATATATGGGGGTACCCGACGAAATAAAAACCTGCGGCGAACCTAAAAAAAATTACTGGCTACCGATCAGCATCACCGACGCTAAGACATCGATCAGAAAAATGATTGCTTAGTGACAGTGGTGATAGGGGGTGAAAGGGTTATCTGGGGGGTGATCAGGGGGTTAAACCTTTATTAGGGGGGGTTAGGGGGGCTACACTGGACCTAAGACTAAACTTTGGTGACACTTTTACAGTCACAAATGTCACTAATTGCAGTGATCACTAAATAAATGGTCACTGCAATCAGTGACACTGTGACTGGGGGCTGGGGGGGGCTGGGGGGTGTCTGGGGGGGCCTGGGGGGGCGATTTATGTGCCTATGTGTCCTGGTGTCAGTGTAGTGTTGTGTGTACTAACCTGGCATCTTCTCCTGTACGGCGCTCGGTATATGTGAGCGCCCCAGGAGAGATGACATCACTTCCTCCTTCCTGGCAGGCAGGGGAAGCTCTCTCATTCGCCGGGAGCGATCGAGAGGGGGTGGCCGGAATCGAACGGCCGTCCCCTCATGCCGGATCGCTCCCGAAGGTAAAACGACCGCTCACTGTAAAGAAGGGGGGTCCGATCGGACCCCCCAACTATACAAAGGCAATCACGTATATATACGTGATTGTGCCTGTCGGTGCCATTCTGCCGACGTATATTTACAGTGGGCGGTCGTTAAGTGGTTAAAAATGCTGAAAGTATAGGCTAATACTTGTTCCTTTCAGAAGTTATTATTATACAGGATTTATATGACGCCAACAGTTTACAGTTTGTGCAGCGCTTTACAACATGATGGCAGACAGTACAGTTACAATACAATTCAATACAGGAGGAATCAGAGGGACCTGCTCATTAGAGCTTACATTCTAGAAGGGAGGGTCAAGTGATACAAAAGGTAATAACTGTGGGGGATGAGCTGATGGAGAAAATCAAAGTACAGTTGTTAGGTGTAGGCAGGATAGGCTTTTCTTAAGAGGAGGTTTTTCAGGGATCGTCTAAAAGCAGAGTAGGAGATAATTGGACAGATTGGGGTAGGGAATTCCATAGGATGGGAAAGGCTCTGGAAAAGTCCTGAAGACAAGCATGGGAGGGGGTGACGAGGGAGCTAGAGAGCAGGAGGTCTTGGGAGGAACGAAGAGAACGATTAGGTTGGTATTTTGAGACCAAATTCCTTTTGAGCTCCTATATTTTTGTAACAAGCTGACAACTTTTCCTCTGTTGCACTGAAATCCCAAGCAGTGTTCTCTCCTGTTGGACTACAAAACTCTTCCCTGTTGTGCTATGGCAGTGAGAAGAGGGGATATAGTCTGTAGTCCTAACACATGTCTTGTCCTGTCCTCTTCCTGTCCCGTGCTGCTTCTCTATGGATACATTTCAGTGAGTGAGCCTAGGGCAGAAAGTGTGGTACTGGCAGGATCGCCAGGTGAAAATAATGGTTAAGCCATTAACTAATGCAGCCACCACATCCAAGTCAAGGTTGCCACGGTTGCAGGTGGTGTGGCTCGCCTTCGCGCAGGCACAGTAGCCTATTCAATTTGAATGGGCTGCTGTACCTGCAGAAAATGCATTGAAAAAGTCCCTGACAAAAACATGGTCCTATGGAACGGCATGGTACTTTGACACCATGTGGTTCCACACACCTGAATTAACATAAAACATTAATGGCGCTCCCTACAGAGCAGAACGGTTTACCTGTAGGTCGAGGAATGCGTTCAATTTACACGTGTTCCTGGACCCACATTAGTATGTACCTAGCCTAAGGACCAGTAAGATGCAATAAATGACATTTTTGTTCTTAGGTTTAGATACACCTTGAGAGACCTGATCAAAAAGGAAACAGTATGGAAATGTTGGTTGTGGTTCTAGTGTTTAGAGCGTGGCAATTTTTTTTTTTAAATTGATGACATTTTTGATTGCAACAATTATAGTTTCTAAAGTAATTTGGGTCAAAAAGAGTGAGGGCTTCTAAAAACATCAGATCTAACAGCATCAATGAAAAATTGATGACCATCTTTTCTAGACACAACATGCTGCCTTATGATTGCTTAACAATTACTAACTTTGGCAACAAATCCTATATTTATTGGCCAGATCCTAGTGTTAGGTTGGTTAAGAAATAGGAAGTCCAGTATGTTTATTTCTTTTCAGGAATGTAATCATTTTAGTCTTAGATATCCAAAAAAGAGGAACTGCCTATGCCACCCGTAGCAACCAATTCTCATCATACTCCATAGATATGAATGAGAGAGTATGGATGCAATGGGCAACCTAAGCCTCCTCTTCTCACACAAGGCCTTAAATCAGAGGCTCGTTCTCTGCTCTCTCCCCGAAAACTGTCAATAAAGTTGCTTCGGGGATCACACAGCCCTCTTCACAGGGGATGCTAAGATTTCCCAGCAGCCATGTCTGGTGTTTTCCCTAACATCTGCATTTGAAGGAGTAATAAAATGCTCACTCCCTGTCAGTATCACTTTATAGATAGCTCTTTAAAAATAATGAGCTATTGGATATTGTAACGCTCTGGGCTGTCTTGCTAGACTCATTTATTCTGATTCTGCCTTTGTCAGAATCATTGAGAGAAGACATTGAATTATAAGATGTCACTCGGAGAAAATGGCAGCCGGTGTGTGTGAATGTGATGTACATTTCTCACGTAAAAACCCTGCCGCTGCTTCCTTCATTGTGCCTCGCGTGTTATTAATAATGCCGCCTATCAAGATATGATATTGGTGTATTATATTACAATGCATTGCTATATTTTAGATCCCCGTGGACACAGTGGGGATGGGTAGGTTGAAAGGACATTACGGTGAAATATTACTAATTTTGAGAAAAGAAAGAGAAAAATTAAGGTTTTGTTGATTAAAGTGAACCTGTGAGGACAAAATGATGGCAGCTGCCATTACTGATTTGTTTTTAAAGGTACGGGGTGTTATCCTGGCCTTGCCTTAACTACACTATGTGTTTCTGACCTGCAGCAAGCCTAGCATGTATGGAGGCATGTAGCAGGCCTGTGGAAGAGTAATGCCTGTCAGTGACCCATCAAAGTGACCATCAGTGCCACTCACTAATGCCTGTCAGTAGCTCCTCATCAGTGCTGCCTATCTAGTGCCACCTATCAGTGCCCATCAGTGCCGCTTATCAGTGCCCATCAGTGCTACCTATCAGTGCCGCCTACCAGTGCCGCCAGTGCTGCCTATCAGTGCCCATCTTTTTTTTTTTTTTTTTTTTTTGTCGGTCTTTTTTCATTTATAGCGCAAAAATTAAAACCCACAGAGGTGGTCAAATACCACCAAAAGAAAGCTCTGTTTGTGGGAAGAAATTTATAAAAATTTAGTTTGGGTAGTGTTGCATGACCGATCAATTGTCATTCAAAATGCGACAACGCTGAAAACGAAAAATTGTCCTGGGCAGGAAGGGGGGAAAGTGCCTGGTATTGAAGTGGTTAAGGCCCAGTTCACACTGGTACGTCATATGCTTCAATTTTGAGAGCACATGACGCATGACATGTATAAATCAATGATTCCCTATGAGAGCCATCTTAACTAGTCCAACTTGTATCAGTCCGACTTTGGAAATGATTCCTGCACTACTTTGGTCCATCTTTGGTCTGATTTCAGCATATGAGGATCATTGAAGTCGTATCCAAGTCGGATCACTATCTTAACTATCTGACTTGTGACCTTCGACATGAATTACAGCATCAGAAAAAGAAATTTATGTCACACCGGGATTGTTTTCATTGGTCAAAGGACAAGTTAGACTTTCTCAAAGTCGGATCAAAATCGTATCCTGTTCATTAAAGTCGGATCATCAGTCGTACAACTGTTGTGTTGCACCAGTGTGAACCGGACCTCAGCTGGATACGGCATTAAACAGTGGCTGGCTATTTAGACAGTTGCAGCAACCGTGGCTGCTTGAATACTGGAACGGTGAATGTATCTGATTGGATGCAGTCACTGTTTGGCCAACAATTTTTCCTTTTTTCAATCAAGTTTTATTGAGTTGGTGGTGTCGACAGGACCACTCACAGCTCTAATTGCAGTGTGTGGCCAGCTTTAGGAGACAGAGGCCACTTGAAATCTGTTAAATTGTCAATTGTGATTTTGCACTGGTTCAAAGCTAGTAGTCAATGGGGTTGATTTACTAAAGCTCCCTTAGCTGTAAATATTATAAGTTGTAAAATATTCACAACCAGGGCAAAGCTCTACTCACTTTAACTGCCCAATCACATGGAAAGGAAATAAAACAAAAAAAAAAAATGCTGGCACATGATTATTTGATGGAAGGGGACACACCTGTACACTATTTATTAGGTTCAATGAACATTCACTTAAATAAGTGAACACTCTTTACTCCTTTAGTAAAACAACCCAAGTGTATGAGGTCCTGCGGTTAGTAGGGCATATTGTAGATGTCAACTGTGTCAGATTTGCGGGGACAATCCTGTATCTTTGATCCCAGTCTCAATGATTTTGTGTCCTGGAAAATGTCCGGGGATCACAGCGTAACCCTTATTTGAGTTACTCAATAAGTCATTCATTATGGTGATCGGAGTCTATGAATTTGGGTTTGCCACTGCGGTAATTGGGCAGAATGGCTGGTCACTAGACGGGTCTGAGTTGGGCTGTGGGTGGAGCTAATTGTGTCACAGGGACCAGGACTGAAATGTTGGTAAGCATAGCAGGGAAGCAATTATTGCACCTCAGGGGGCCCAGATCCAGAAATGTAAAAAAATACTAATACTACAGCTACATCAGTAATATTGTACTTTTTATTGTGACCATAAAAGATAGGAATATGAAGTAGAGGATGCATTAAATAGAGGAGACTCTAGTTTTATGAAACCAGCCTGTAGGTTTCCATTGATTTATGTTATAATAACGGTCATTCTTGTTGCAGTGACAGCTGCAAAAAAAAAAACAGTGAACGCAATAAGCAAGCAACAGTATTTTGTCAACCGAGCCCATGTAAACACTAGTATCACAGAAGATGACTATGGAGTGCTATTCATTGGTTAATGTCATTTCTAGCTGCATCTTAAAAATAACATTTGGCTTGAGATGCTGGCCCCATAGCACGTCCTCAGGAAACCTCAGCCAGGTTTTTGTGCAGGGAAGCTCTGGAAATAGATCCAATACTAGATAGCAATTATTAGAGTTATCATGATGAACAAACACTTTTAATTAAAAGCACAGATTACAATCTTAAAGTGCATGTAACCCCTAATGGTGAACATCTCCTATGTGCTTTCTTTTAGTCTGTTAAATATAATATTGGAAGGGTTTTAGTATACTGTATCTGTTTTCTAAGTACAAAAATTACTTTTGAACCTTTACATGTGGGGCAAGATGGTGGTACCCTATGGGCAAATACATGGGGCCTTTAGTATTGGGAAGGTACCATGGAAGGGGGCAGGCAGCAAAAAAAAATGGGTCTTTGGTGACAGACTGGATCATTTTTTTATCACTGATTATACATCGAGGAGTCGTTTATAAGCTGGGTAACTCATATTTGGAGGCAGTTTTTGTAAACATTGGCAAAGGAAAGGGTGCTGGTAATAGTATATAAAATGCCATAGTAAATGGAATTCTATTTCTTCTACTGAAAAAAATAGAAAAAATAATACACACAGCATTATATTGAGTTAGAAGTTATCAGTGAGCAATACTAAGCCATTGTTCCCCACTGTGTGATGACAATGCATGTTTGCAGGAGTCTGTAGGATCTTAATGGACTGTCGCACCCATAGGATACACGCTCTCAATGTTCTTATTTTTCCTGAGCTTGGCACTTCTGCCCCTGATCCGCTGTAAATTGATTCAAATAGCTGCCAGACAAGTTACTTTATCTGATGTCAATGGGAGAGACTATAAAAAGATGCTACTTCGGTTCAACAAAATGAATTTGCATGGCAGGATTAAAAATAGAAATTCAATGCGCAATTACAAGTAGCCTCAAATTAACTGGCATCTTAATTTAGCAGCCGGGGCACTTCACAGCCATAGCGTCATCTGTTTGAAGGTCCGGGGAATATACACAGCAGATTCTTGGCTTGGTCTTGAGTTGGAGCCTAGAACTGACACGGGGCTGTCACGGGTGCTCATTACAAGCAGCGATTATGTTACTGAATGTGCATGCCTTTATATGATAACAGAGCAAAATTAGTGATGTGCAGTAACCCATAGTGATCTATGACTTACCAGCTTTAGACTAATGAAAAAGGATATTAAGTTGTTATTTGGTTTCTATCAATTAACCCCTTTGCACACTTTCACTCAATTTAAATTAAAACACCTAACAAGGTTTTTAACCCTTGGGAAAGCCATTGGTACCATCTATTTACTTCTCCAACAAGTCTGTACACCCACTGTGGCAACATCGAATTTGGGCCAGTGTACATGTTGGACTTTTATTTGTTTATTTATTATGAATGTAGAAGAAAAATTGGGCAAGCCCAAAGTGGTTAGGAACATGCAGCACCCCATGTTGATTGGAAACACAACTAGGGTCTATGGTGATGAGCTCTCTCTGCCAGAAGCTATGGTGTCTCTCAGACCAGCAGACTCCACATATCATCGAAATATCTGTTTTGGTTGGATTGGCCCTTTAATGGATCATTAAAGCTAAAGTAGAAATTTACGTGGAGAAGCTACTTATAATTAGCGAGAGGCAAATGCAATTTGTCTTGAGAAGTTTCTGCAATTCTTGCCAAGTGAATGTTCACTGTGGATCATCAGTTTGATGGGGGAATTGGAAAAGGGCCCCTTGGAAATAGTGTAGTATCATATGTTATAAGTAGAGCACATGGGTCAGGATTACCACCATTGGAAAAAAAGAAAGAGTTGCTGATTTTTTTTTTTATTGGCACAATATCTTTTCAAAGCAAATTATTTTAATTCTACATGTGGGGCCACCTTAATAAAAGTCTCTAAAAGTCTTGGATTTTCCCTTTAAATTGGTGATCCCCTTTAAATCTAAATCTAAAATGCAAACAATACTCCCCAAGGCCGTTACAGTATATACATCAAACTGATATTATCTACCATCATTACATATTCTTACCTGCTTCTATCATGTAGATACTGAGACAAGCCATTGCAGTAACTTTAGTTTTACTTATAATTGGAAGAGTCTGCCTTATTAATCACATCACTCCAGTATTGATAAAAAAAGGAGAAAATTGCATACTGATTACTGTATAGATGTGTAACTAGACTATCAACAAAGATGAAAGTCTAATAAACCTAGGGACAGTGCTGGGGATGCTTGTAATTTTACCACCAGTTCTGTGCAGACTTCTTAAAGAGACTTTGCCAGTTTCAAAGCAAAGTAACAGTATTTTGCTATTCCCCAACCCCCCCCCCCGACCCACTTCTATTCATCGTCAGCACTCCCCAACTGCTCCTTCTCCTTGCCCTGCCTGTCGCGTGTTCCAGTATGGGGAAGCACGTGACCTGCTCCCAAGATTCAGTTTTTGGGGTATAGCAGCCAATCATATGGGCAAAGTGACAGAGTCTCTTTGAGACTGAACCAATCACATGAGCAGCAAATTTGTTTTCATGGGACCTATACAAACCATGTACAGAACACCCACCTAGAACCTGTTGCTTTGATGGCAAAGAAATAACCTTTGAATTTCCCTGGCACTTCTAGAAAAGGCTGGCTGAAGATTGAAATGGAAAAATAATTTTTAA
Organism: Rana muscosa; assembly: GCA_029206835.1. Lineage (NCBI taxonomy): Eukaryota > Metazoa > Chordata > Amphibia > Anura > Ranidae > Rana > Rana muscosa. Next base: position 219,962,407 of record CM055121.1, read on the forward strand.
AAACTTTCAATGACAAAGTGGTTTGCGCAGCCGTGATATACGTTATATAATTTGTTTAGCGAAATAGGAGTTTTCCTTTAGGTGGCACAGGGTATAAGTCTTTCCTCTGATGTCTGAAACACTTTCAGTTGCTCAGCATAAAACTGAGACTCGGAAGTCTCATCCAGGGATATTCATCACTGGCTCCTTTGCGCTCTTTATTCCAGGGACTCGATTTATGCACAGAACCCTAAGAGAAGCAAGATGCAAATAAAATGATTGATTAGAACAGATTTATATTATTTAAATTTGGGCCACAGTCCCATTACTATTTGATTAAACACACTGCTTTTGCACGCTATCCATCTTTTCTTTTTTTTTTGCCTCTATGAAATCAGCCACAGAATAGGCGGGATGATGGCACCTGAATTATGCAGACTTCATTTTCTCCTCATTGCTATTAAAATGCTGGGCTGCTTTTTTCCCAGTTCTACTTTTCATCTAGTGATTTGCTACAAATAATCCCCTTTGGATCTTTCCCTGCAAAGCATCATTTTATGCCTCCTTGTATATTTGTATGTATTTTTTGGCGCTCCTGGATCAGTAATTGATTTCTCTTGATTGTTGCACTGCATAACCTAAATTGGGCTTTGCTCGCCTTTTCAACCTGCAACATGTGTGCTTGACACCTTTATTTTCTCCCTTATATTTAATGACCTTTCTGTCATCATTCATCGCTCTGCAGTGTGATTTTTCAGCTCTTGTCAGTTGCCATGGGTGATTTTTCTAGGTGTATTGAATAAAAGGCCTCCTGGAATCAATCTAACATGATAGGATTGATAGGTGTACACAATGCAGCTCATAGCAGTAACAGTCTTTGGACGTGTTCAAGATTTTGTGTATTTGTGTGTGTTTGTGTATCTAAAGCCCATGTTTTCATTTTGAATAGAATAGGGAAGGGTTAGAACCTCAAGTTTTTATTTTTGTCTGTATCCCCACTAGGATAGCAAAAAGGACACTTAAGATAAAAGTTAGGCCCGGAGTAAAGAAAAGAAAAAACATTGACTGGGGGCAGGCATGACAGGGATTAAAAGGGGCTTGGGTCTAGGAGGTGTTTTTCTAAGTTTAAAAGAAAATATGATTACAAACAATTAACTGATTGGTGGGCTAAGTAGGAATGGGTGGATCTGCGAGGGGTGGTCAGCCAGGGGGTCCAGGATAGACTCAGTCAGAAGGGAGCTGAGTTAGGGAAAACTTGCCGCCCTCCCTCCCTTTGTTCCTGATACCTCATTGTTCTTTTGGTGGGTTATTTTGGGTTGGTGTAGTAGAGTCATGGTGGGTACAAGGTCCTTGTAGGTCAGTATGAGGCACAAAGGTACAGTTTAGGGACCCGTTTGAGGTACGGCTCCCAATAGTTGATATGATTGTATCTGCATTTGTTGTCTCTGAGTTGAGAGTTGCTGCGGCTGGAGGCCTATTTATGTTGGATGCAGGTACTCTCTTCTATGATGACTACCAGGACTTTTTGACTCCATTTTATTACACTGTTTTCTAGTAAATTTTACAGTTTGTTAATAAAGACTGCTATGGCCATTTAACTTTAACTTGTTTTGTGGTTACTTAGGTGTGGTTATGGGGGGAGTGATGGTCTGAGCAGAAAGGAGACAAGCACTCTTTATTACCCTAGAAATGAATAAGAGGTGCTAGATCTCCTATTTTTATATCCAGTGTTGTAATTGGCCATTTTATTGACTAAGCTGACTCGTTTCTCCCATATGCCAGAGTAGAGTACTCTCAACAACAGGGGGGTCCTGGGAGAAGTCCAAATTTGTAGAAAGCAGTAAGGGTCCAGACTAAAGTTCATAGAGTCCATGATTATTTTTTTTACTTAGATCATTGGTGGAAAAAGAGAGCCAACGCATTTTAGGGTTCAGACGCCCCCCCCATTTCATCAGGGCTTATAGCATATGTAACCTCAAATTTGACTGGAATCAATAGGATATTGATGCTATTGGTGATATTTATATGTACAGAATCAGATTTGAGGTAATATTACTAGAACTTTGTGTATCTCAAAGAACAACTTGTGGAGCTCTGGAAGAACAGCTTGCATCAGAATAGAAATTCTATGTCTTGGATCTATGTGTAAACTAAACATGATTACTGTATCTTTTTCAGGTGTACGTCTTGACAGAGTGCGTGGAGGCCGACAGAAGTACAAGCGCAGGATAGACGCAGAGAACAGCCCGTATCTAAATCCTCAACTTGTCCAGCCAGCCAAAAAGCCATGTAAGTTCTTTGTCTCTGTGCATGCAATACTTCATGGAAAAACAGATTGGGTGGAGCTGAATGATGTCCCTCTAGACCATCTGGATCAGAGGTGGACATAATTGGGCAGCAGTCAGATTTTGTTAGGTGAAGCTGGAAATCTCTGTTCTGCAGGAATAAATGTTCCTAGTATACTCACTTGTCACCAACCTGGTAGTTTTAGACATACTGTAACTGTGATAAGGTTTATTCTAGCAGAAGATCGACAGGTACCTGTTTATATTTTCATACTTAATGCATTATATCCTGTCTGTAGTTAAGGCTAACCTAAAGTATAGTAAAAAATATATATAAACCTTTATTAAACAGTCAAAAACATATAATTGGAATGCTGCTTTGGTGTAGACTCAGGTCACATTGCTTTACTTATGCTGAGGCGTTGGTTACAAAGTCTGTTTCAGTGGGGAAGATCTTGGGGGGGGAGACATCAGAACACTAGCTGATTAGCTCTCTCCAAAGAGTTTCTTGACATCTGTCCCCCAAGATCCTCTAGCTGAAAACTCCTTGGTATAGGTCATACCACCAACACAGGGTTTCCATTCTTACAAAAATGGTTTTAAATGATCCAGAAAATGCATACTTGTAAAAGAAGAGTGTAGACACTAACATCTCCTGTGACCACATTGCCAAACACTGCTCTACTCATGAGAAATCATCCCCCCAAATTGATACTTTTGATAGCATTGATTTCCTGGGTCTCCCACAACTCTTATGCCGCGCACACATGGTCGGAATTTCCAACAAGAAAAGTTCGATGTGAGCTTTTCGTCGGAAATTCCGACCGTGTGTAGGCTCCAGCGGACTTTTCCTGTTGGAATTTCCGAGAAGAAAAATTGCAAACGTCTGTAGCAATTCCAACGCGCAAAATTCCTATGCACGCTCGGAAACAATTTGACGCATGCTCGGAAGCATTGAACTTAATTTTCTCGGCTCGTCGTAGTGTTGTACTTCACCCCGTTCTGGACGGTCGAAAGTTCCGAGAACTTTTGTGTGACCGTGTGTATGCAAGCCAAGCTTGAGCGGAATTCCGTCGGAAAAACCATCCAAGGTTTTTCAGACGGAAATTTCGATCGTGTGTATGCGGCATTACTGTTTCCTACTGGTGACCTCCATGGAGTTTTTTTTTAAGCAAATTTCACCTTAGCAGCTCAACGAGATACCTAGTGGTGTCATTGATTTGGTAAATGGTCTCTGAATCAGAGAAAAGGAGCTTCAATCAAAGGCTTCTGAGACAGGTCTTTATCTTCTAGCAGTATTCCTATTACGAAGAAGACATACAGTATATTACAACTGAAAGTTCTATTTTATTGAAATTCCTGTTTAAACATTACACCAGCAATGGTTCACATGTCTGCACTTTGTCATTTTATTAGCCAGTACCAGAATCCCACAAAATCTATTCCCCTCTGTACCAAAAAGGGGTGATTTCCAAATTCTGTGGGGCTGGAAGCACACACAAAACTCGTAAGCCCCAGCTATTATGAACATAACAGATTTTAAACTGTATGCAAAAGGACATTTTAGCTTTATCAAAGAAAAAACAACCAGTTTTACATAACATTAAGGCTTAAGTGAACATATGGCATGGATTCCCTTTGCCTTTCCAAAAAACATTATGCTGATTATACCTTCAATTGTCCAATCTGGCATCCGGCGCTGCATTTGACTAAGCTGTTCCACCATTCTGTAAATACATTTTAGGGTTGCATTAAGCAGATTTGATGCATTATAATGAAAACTTTCCGATAATACTATAAAATTTAATAAACCGTAATGCTTAATTTCATTAGGGGCATTTAATTTCGTTGGATTTCGTGATGCAGAGATTACCCTCTTTTTTTTTTTTTTCCTGTCGAGTTTTGTCATTGTTGTCAGTGTCACATATGAAAAAGTGATTAAAAGCGAGGCGGGCAGTCGTCTCTGATGTCCGTGTTTTGGAAGTTGAGATTACTGTGGAGCAGTGTGTTACAATAGCATTTAAGGAGATAACTACTCCAATTTCACTAAACTGTACTTGATGAAGATAAACCAGGCATTTGTCAAACCATTATTCAAGCAAACCTAACTAATTATCTATCTATATATTGTAATCACAGCCTGATATACAGGTATATCTTAGTTAAATCATGCAACTGGTGCACTATAGTAACCAGGCTCTCAGTACTCCTGCTGAACACTTTTAGCTATATTTTATGTCACATGAGTCAAGAGGCAACTCACAGACTATTACTGAAGCAAACCTATCAAATTTTCTGGGTTTTTGCCCAGTTTTAAACATCTTGTAAACATGATCTGATATAATTTTTAATTTAAACATACAACTGGTGCAATATTGTAACCAGGCTCTCAGTGTTCATGCAGAGCACTTCTGGCTGTGTTTTATGTCAAATGAGCTAGACAGGCAATTCGCAAACCATTATGACACAAACGCAAACCTATACAATTATAAGGTTTTTTTTTGCCAGGCTCTAAACATATTGGAAAAATGATCCAATAAATATATATCTTACGTTGAAACACACAACTTGTGCACTATGGTAACCAGGCTCTCAGTACTCCTGCTGAACACTTCTAGCCATATTTTATGTCTAATGAGTCAGGCATCCAACTCACAAACCATTACATCACAAACCCATCTAATTATCTGAGATTTTTCCTAGTTTTTAACATCTTGTAAACATGATCTAATATAAATCTTATGTAGCACTGACCCCCGAAGGAGCTGCTGATTAATTTTGGGTCATGCAAACTACCTCCATGGCTTCCGTATTCAGGGTAAAGAGTTTCAGAAAAGTCAATGTCCATACAGATGTAAAACCTCAACAATAAGGCTTTATTTTCTTTTGCTTTAGAACTTGAGAGAAAGTGTGAAACGAGAGAAGTAGGGGAAGGTTCAGGCACACGGTACAAAAGATGCAAACAGTCAGTATATCCACCACTCAAGCCTGAGTGGGTATTGCTCACCCGGATAGTCCCCTCTCACGGTCCTAGCAACCGGAATGATGCAGTGATCAGATTTTAGACAGTTTCTGCCACAACTTGCTGTATGTGAATGAAGGTCTCTGCCACAGACCTGATAAACTTGGGTCTCTGCCACAGACCTGATGAACTTTAGGATGCGTCAGGGAATCCTCTGCCACAGGATTTTAAATGTTCCGAACCTCCAGCCAAGTAATAATAGAGGTTTTGAATGTATCCCTCTTTGAATGAGTTACCAGGCCTCTCCCGAGACATCAGTGCCTTGCCAGTCTCCTCCGGGGCAGGTCCTCCCCTGGCTCCCCTCCTCAAGAGCTTCCTTCCCACGGATGGACAGCTTGGGATACTTTCAAAGATGTAGGCCCGAACCAGCAGAGCTGGGCCTAGCGAGCAGAGATGTAGCCCTGGGCTGAAGTTGCCCGGGGCTAGAACACACACACGCACCCCGTGCCATGAGGGCCACGAGGCGCACCAGGAATCCCAAACACAATGGCGTCTGCCCCTTATGTACCCCTCCCCAGCATCCACAGTGGGTTAACCACCCCCACTGCATGGCTGCCGAGAAGGGACACCCAATACTGCTGTGATACATCTGTATTCCAACATGGGCCAGCGGTGGCAGTGCCACCTAGGGGCGGACAGGGAAATAACTGCCAGGCAGTATCACAACCAGAGCAGAAGCACAATTTAAAGAAATTAGTAAGTTGGAGCCCAACTATTGGCTAAGACTATCCCCTAAATTTAAACATAGCGTGGACCATTTTTGGCCGGTGCTACACTTATATGGAAACATGCAACTAGTGCACTATAGTAGCTAGGCTCTCAGTATTTCTGAAGAGCTCTTCTAGCTGTGGTTTATGTCAAATGAGTCAGACAGGCAACTCACAAACACACATATTAAATTATCTTTTTTTTTTTTTTTTTGCCAGGCTCTAAACATATTGCAAACGCAATCTAATATATATCTTATATGGAAACATGCAACTGGTGTGCTATAGTAACCAGGCCCTCAGTATTCCTGCAGAACACTTCTAGCTACATTTTATGTCAAATAAGTCAGACATCCAACTAACAAACCATTACTGAAGCAAACCCATTACATAATCTGGGGTTTCCCCTAGTTCTAAACATCTTGAAAATAGGACCTAATATGAGTCTTATATGGAAACATGCAACTGGTGCACTATAGTAACCAGGCTCTCAGTTTTCCTGCAGAACACTTCTAGTTGTGTTTTATGTCAAATGAGACAGACAAGCAACTCACAAACCGTTATTAAACAAAGCTATCAAATTATCTGTTTTTTTTTTCTTTTTCTGACAGGCTTTAAAGAGGAAGTAAACCCTCCACACATTTTTTAGCTAAACATACCCCTGCAAGAAAAAGGCATAATGAGCTAGTATGCATAGCATGCTAGCTCATTATGTGGCACTTACCTGAAATCAAAGCCCCCGAAGTCCTCCTCGTTCCCCTCCACCGCCGCCGCCATCTTGTCTCGATGTCCTGTCACTGATGTCAATGTATCGCCGCTCCGGCACTGTGATTGGCCGGAGCGGCGATGATGTCACACGCATGCGTGCTCGGGCCGGCAAGATCCTATTCAGAAAACAGGCAATGATGCTGGCCCGCTAGTGCGCATGCGTGTGACGTCATCGGCGCTGTTTTTAATAGTAAATATCTCCTTAACCGTGTAGGTTAAGGAGATATTTCATGCACCTACAGGTAAGCCTTAATATAGGCTTACCTGTAGGCTCATGTTGTCAAAGTGGGTTTACAACCACTTTAAACATATACTATATTACAAAAGTATTGGGACACCTACCTTTACACTCACATGAACTTTAATGGCATCCCAGTCTCAGTCTGTTGGGTTCAATATTGAGTTGGCCCACCCTTTGCAGCTATAACAGCTTCAACTCTTCTGGGAAAGCTGTCCACAAGGTTTAGGAGTGTGTCTATGGGAATGTTTGACCATTCATCCAGAAGAGCATTTTTGAGGTCAGACACTGATGTGGATGAGAAGGCCTGGCTCGCAGTCTCCACTCTAATGCATTCCAAAGGTGTTCTATCGGGTTGAGGACTCTGTTCAGGCCTTCTCTCCAACATCAGTGCCTGACCTCACAAAGGCGCTTCTGGAAGAATGGTCAAACATTCCCATAGACACACTCCTAAACCTTGTGGACAGCCTTCCCAGAAGAGTTGAAGCTGTTATAGCTGCAAAGGGTGGGCCAACTCAATATTGAACCCTTCTGACTAAGACTGTGATGTCATTAAAGTTCATGTGCGTGTAAAGACAGGCGTCCCAATACTTTTAGTAATATAGTATTATAAACACGATCTAATATAGATCTTATGTTGAAACAAGCAACTGGCGCACTATAGTAACCAAGCTCCCAGTATCCTGAAGAGCACTTCTAGCTACTGTGAGGGGGTTAGCTCGGCAGCGGGTGTGTGTGACCCCCGGGATGGGCTCCCCACACAAAAACAGGCCCAGCAAACGGAGGTTGTGGTTTTCAAAATCAAAAATGTGCGGTTTATTTTCTATTTACAGTGACAAAACACAGCAAAGCAAAAGAAACATAAATAAAATAAATCCTGGTCAACTTGACCTCTGAGTAAACATACAGGTTTCCTAACTAACAACTGGGATCAGCCTAGTGCTGTCCTAGTCCCTAAGTCCCTGGTTTTAAATGTCCAAGCAAATAGCCACACAGGCTTTGTCTCACCGCACAGGGGTTCACTCTCCCTAGACAGTCCACACAGGTCTGGTTCCAGGCATGAGCAAACACCTAATGAATCTGGGAGTTCTTATAGAGGCCTAAATGAGCTGACAAGCTTCAGCTGGTCTCATCAACTCCCTGTCTGCACGACGCCCCACACTCTCCCTAGAGGTATGAGTCATCCATGAGCCCACTAGCCTCAGCTGGGCTTATACAACTCTCCACCTAGTTGTATAAGTCGGCGTAAAGCCTGAATCTGGGCGAAATATATCTACCCCCCTGGATGCAACCAGGTGACTTTACCTTCCTGCTGTCACATACCCCCCCCTCTGGTTTTAACCTCGGGGTTGGAACACCAGCAATCAGGCATTCATGTACTCGAGACAAAGCATCCACATTCCCCATTTGAACGCCAGGGCGATGCTTTACTGTGAAGTTGAATTCCTGGAGGGCCAGGAACCACCTATTCACTCTTCTATTTGTTTCCTTGTTTTGAGCCATCCACTTTAACGGAGCGTGATCCATAACCATGTCAAAGTGCCTACCTAGCAGGTAGTACCGAAGGGAATCTAGAGCCCACTTCACCGCTAAACACTCCTTTTCAACGGTGGCGTAATTTACCTCATGGGACTTCAACTTCCTGCTGAGGTAAATGACTGGGTGCTCTTCCCCGTTCCAGACCTGGGACAATACTGCTCCTAACCCCACATCTGACGCATCACTTTGTACGACAAAGTCTTTAGAGAAGTCGGGTGAGTACAACACTGGCTGGCTACATAAGGCTTGTTTCAAGAATTGGAATGCTGCCTCAGCCTCGGGGGTCCATTTAATCATGACCGACCCTTTCCCCTTCGTCAGGTTGGTTAGGGGCACAGCCTTAGAAGCAAAGTGGGGAATGAATCGCCGATAATACCCAGCGATTCCCAGAAAGGCTCGTACCTGCTTCTTGCTGTTGGGACGTGGCCAACTCTGGATGGCCTCGACTTTGTTGAGTTGGGGTTTTATTACTCCCCTCCCAATGGTGTACCCAAGATATTTGGCCTCCTCCTGCCCAATGGTACACTTCTTGGGGTTAGCCGTAAACCCCGCTTCCCGAACAGAGTCCAGGACTGCTTGCACTTTTGGCAGATGTGAGGCCCAATCTGTGCTATGGACAATTACGTCATCCAGGTAAGCCACAGCATACTTCCGATGGGGCCTCAGCATCTGGTCCATTTTCCGCTGGAATGTGGCCGGCGCATTCTGTAACCCGAACGGCATTCTTTTATATTGGAACGCCCCGTCTGGGGTTACAAATGCGGTTTTCTCTTTGGCCGACTTGGCCAGGGGGATTTGCCAATACCCTTTTGTGAGGTCAAGAGTCGTCATGTATCGGGCTGTTCCCAGCCGGTCGATCAACTCATCTATACGTGGCATGGGGTAGGTGTCAAATTTTGTAACTTTGTTCAACTGACGAAAATCGTTACAAAATCGCCAGCTCCCATCCGGTTTAGGCACCAACACAATGGGACTAGACCAATCACTTTGGGACTCCTCTATCACCCCTAAGTTCAGCATTTTCTGTACTTCCTCCCGTATTGCCTCCCGTCGGGCCTCTGGGATCCGATAGGGTTTTAACTTCACCCTTTCACCGGGCGGGGTAATGATGTCATGCTCTACCCCAGATGTTTGTCCCGGCAGCTCAGAGAATACCTCCTTGTTGCGAAGCACAAACTCCTTAACCTCCTGTTGTTGGGGTTGTGACAAGGTGGCTGCTATTCCAACCTCAGGAATCACGCAACCAGTTTGAGCTGGTGACCAAGTGTCTGCGACTAGGGACTCTCTATCCCTCCAGGCTTTCAACAGATTAACGTGATAGATCTGTTCGGGCTTTCGCCTTCCTGGTTGTCTGACCTTGTAATTCACTTCGCTCACTTTTTCCATTATCTCATAGGGGCCTTGCCATTTGGCAAGGAATTTACTTTCAACCGTAGGGACAAGTACCAGTATCCTATCCCCCGGGGAAAAGGTACGGGTCTTGGCTCCACGGTTGTACACTCTCTGCTGTGCTAACTGCGCTTGGGCCAAATGTTCCTTCACGATGGGCATTACCTGTGCAATTCGGTCTTGCATCAGGGCGACATGCTCAATCACACTCCTGTGGGGAGAACTCTCACTTTCCCAAGTTTCCTTGGCAATACCCAACAGCCCTCTTGGGTGTCTCCTATACAGTAACTCAAAGGGGGAGAATCCCGTAGAGGATTGGGGCACCTCCCTAATAGCAAACATCAAATAAGGAAGTAGACAGTCCCAATCCTTTCCATCTCTATCCACCACTTTCTTCAACATTTGTTTTAGGGTTTTGTTGAATCTTTCAACCAGCCCATCGGTTTGGGGGTGATACACAGATGTACGCAATTGCGTCACTTTGAACAATTTACACAGCTCTTTCATAACCCGGGACATAAAGGGTGTACCTTGGTCCGTAAGCAGTTCTTTACAAATACCCACCCGGCTAAAAACAAGAGATAGCTCTTTGGCTATGGTTTTGGCCGAGGTATTTCTGAGAGGGATCGCTTCTGGATAACGGGTGGCATAGTCCATTATAACCAATATGTACTGGTGCCCCCTAGCGGACTTGAATATAGGACCTACCAAATCCATTGCGATTCTCTCAAACGGGACCTCAATGATGGGTAGAGGGACCAGCGGGCTACGGAAATGTGGTATCGGGGCCGACCTCTGACACACAGGGCAGGAGGAACAATAATTTTCTATGTCCTTCATCACCCCAGGCCAATAGAATCTCTGTAATACCCTCTCTCGGGTTTTCTCTGTCCCCAGATGACCTCCAAGAATGTGTCCATGGGCCAACTCCAACACCAACTTCCTGTAAGGTTTGGGCACCACAAGCTGCTCAACGGTTTCTTCTGCCCTTTTTGCCACCCGATACAGTAGGTCCTTCTCTACGCTGAAGTATGGGTAAGTGCAGGTATTATCTGGGTTCACTAACTCGCCATCTATTTCCACTACGTTTTCCCGTGCCTTTATTAGGGCGGGGTCTTTTAACTGTTCTGTGGCAAAATTTTCCCTGTGAACCTCCAGATCAGAAAACTCCACAGACGGTAGGTTTTCGTCTGAGGAGGTGGGCTCCTCTCCAGTTTCTTGAGTCTCCCCTGCCAATACTGACAAGGGAAATTCTGGAGAGTCCTCACCACTCTCAGAGGAGTTCTGGCTATCACATTCCTGGTACATAGGGGCACCAGTGGGGGGCTCAGGATCATCCCACAGTTCCCAGAACTTCGGAAAATCCCTTCCCACAATGGCATCATGCGGTAATTGAGATACTAACCCCACTGGATGAGAGAGGGTACCTTTGGGGGTCTCGAAACACACTGTAGTCACTGGATACTCTCGGGTGTCCCCATGCACACAAATAACAGCTACCTTGCTATTCCCAGAGACCTCTGTTTTAACTAATTCAGCCTTTATCAGGGTCACAAGGCTACCTGAATCCAGCAATACCACAACATTTCTACCATTAACACACATTTTGCATAAATGTTTCTCAGTTCCTCGAATGGCAGTGCATGCGACTGTCGCACACAGCGACTGACGTCTGCCCGTCAGAAAGTCACACTGCATGGGTTCCTCCACAACCGGGCAATTGGCTGCAATATGTCCCGCTTGCCGGCAGCGGTAGCAAACGATCCTTCTTGCCGCCTCTTGAGCCGCTGATTTCCCAGGCTGTTCTCGCCAAACTTGGGGTAGAGCTCCCACCCTCTCACTCTCTCCACCCTCACCCCTTGGAATCCTCTTATCCGCCCCTGGGGATGGTCTGGTCTTAGGGTGGAAAGTCTGAGTGTCTCTGGAAGAGGCCGTCAGGTTCTCTGTAGCCAAGTATTTCTCCACACGATCCACAAGACCATCGGCCGTCTCTGGGTCTCCATGGCTTACCCACTTTTGGATGGCAGTAGGAAGAGCTCTCAAAAACCGATCCATTACAACACGTTCCACAATCTTTGGTGCGGACAAAGTCTCTGGCTGTAGCCACTTTCTGCTCAGGTGAATGAGATCATACATTTGAGACCTGGGGGGTTTTCCAAGCTGGAAAGTCCAGTTATGCACACGCTGAGCCCGGACAGCCTGGGTGACACCCAGCCTTGCCAAAATTTCAGCTTTTAGCATCACATAGTCTTTTGCTTGGTTAGGCTCTAGGTCATAGTAAGCTTTCTGCGATTCACCAGTTAACAGAGGAGCCACCAGTCCAGCCCACTGCTCCTCAGGCCACTTTTCTCTTTCAGCGGTCCTTTCAAATGTGGTCAAAAATACCTCTGGATCATCCTCTCCAGTCATTTTTGTCAATAAACGACTCACCCCAAAGGACGCGGTATTAGTGGGACGGCTTTCCTCACTGGTCTGCGGACGTTGCTGCATTACTGCTTCCATTTGTTGTAGTCTCTGCTCTTGCTTCTGTAACAGGTCTATGAAGCGGGCCTCAGATTGCTGCTGGGCTTGTTGCTGAGCTTCCAGACTCTGTTGGTGAGCTTGCTGCTGGGCTGCAAGGCTCTGTTGATGAGCTTGCTGCTGGGCTGCAAGGCTCCTTTGCAAACCTGCATTTGTCTGCTGTTGATTGGCATTTGCTAGAGCCAGCTGTTTCAGTATCTCCTCCATGCTGGCTTAAAAAAAACTGCCTGCATTCTCCACCAACTGTGAGGGGGTTAGCTCGGCAGCGGGTGTGTGTGACCCCCGGGATGGGCTCCCCACACAAAAACAGGCCCAGCAAACGGAGGTTGTGGTTTTCAAAATCAAAAAGGTGCGGTTTATTTTCTATTTACAGTGACAAAACACAGCAAAGCAAAAGAAACATAAATAAAATAAATCCTGGTCAACTTGACCTCTGAGTAAACATACAGGTTTCCTAACTAACAACTGGGATCAGCCTAGTGCTGTCCTAGTCCCTAAGTCCCTGGTTTTAAATGTCCAAGCAAATAGCCACACAGGCTTTGTCTCACCGCACAGGGGTTCACTCTCCCTAGACAGTCCACACAGGTCTGGTTCCAGGCATGAGCAAACACCTAATGAATCTGGGAGTTCTTATAGAGGCCTAAATGAGCTGACAAGCTTCAGCTGGTCTCATCAACTCCCTGTCTGCACGACGCCCCACACTCTCCCTAGAGGTATGAGTCATCCATGAGCCCACTAGCCTCAGCTGGGCTTATACAACTCTCCACCTAGTTGTATAAGTCGGCGTAAAGCCTGAATCTGGGCGAAATATATCTACCCCCCTGGATGCAACCAGGTGACTTTACCTTCCTGCTGTCACACTACGTGCTATCTATATCCTATGAGTAAGACAGGCAACTCACAAACCATTATTGAAGATAACTTACAGTAGCAAGTTATCTGAGTTTTTTTGCCCGGTTCTAAACATATTGCAATCATGATCTGATATACAGGTCCTTCTCAAAAAATTAGCATATTGTGATAAAGTTCATTATTTTCTGTAATGTACTGATAAACATTAGACTTTCATATATTTTAGATTCATTACACACAACTGAAGTAGTTCAAGCCTTTTCTTGTTTTAATATTGATGATTTTGGCATACAGCTCATGAAAACCCCAAAATCCTATCTCAAAAAATTAGCATATTTCATCCGACCAATAAAAGAAAAGTGTTTTTAATACAAAAAAAGTCAACCTTCAAATAATTATGTTCAGTTATGCACTCAATACTTGGTCGGGAATCCTTTTGCAGAAATGACTGCTTCAATGCGGCGTGGCATGGAGGCAACCAGCCTGTGGCACTGCTGAGGTGTTATGGAGGCCCAGGATGCTTCGATAGCGGCCTTAAGCTCATCCAGAGTGTTGGGTCTTGCGTCTCTCAACTTTCTCTTCCCAATATCCCACAGATTCTCTATGGGGTTCAGGTCAGGAGAGTTGGCAGGCCAATTGAGCACAGTAATACCATGGTCAGTAAACCATTTACCAGTGGTTTTGGCACTGTGAGCAGGTGCCAGGTCATGCTGAAAAATGAAATCTTCATCTCCATAAAGCTTTTCAGCAGATGGAAGCATGAAGTGCTCCAAAATCTCCTGATAGCTAGCTGCATTGACCCTGCCCTTGATAAAACACAGTGGACCAACACCAGCAGCTGACATGGCACCCCAGACCATCACTGACTGTGGGTACTTGACACTGGACTTCAGGCATTTTGGCATTTCCCTCTCCCCAGTCTTCCTCCAGACTCTGGCACCTTGATTTCCGAATGTACTTTGGACCACTGAGCAACAGTCCAGTGCTGCTTCTCTGTAGCCCAGGTCAGGCGCTTCTGCCGCTGTTTCTGGTTCAAAAGTGGCTTGACCTGGGGAATGCGGCACCTGTAGCCCATTTCCTGCACACGCCTGTTCACGGTGGCTCTGGATGTTTCTACTCCAGACTCAGTCCACTGCTTCCGCAGGTCCTCCAAGGTCTGGAATCGGTCCTTCTCCACAATCTTCTTCAGGGTCCGGTCACCTCTTCTCGTTGTGCAGCGTTTTCTGCCACACTTTTTCCTTCCCACAGACTTCCCACTGAGGTGCCTTGATACAGCACTCTGGGAACAGCCTATTCGTTCAGAAATTTCTTTCTGTGTCTTACCCTCTTGCTTGAGGGTGTCAATGATGGCCTTCTAGACAGAAGTCAGGTCGGCAGTCTTACCCATGATTGCGGTTTTGAGTAATGAACCAGGCTGGGAGTTTTTAAAAGCCTCAGGAATCTTTTGCAGGTGTTTAGAGTTAATTAGTTGATTCAGATGATTAGGTTAATAGCTCGTTTAGAGAACCTTTTCATGATATGCTAATTTTTTGAGATAGGATTTTTGGGTTTTCATGAGCTGTATGCCAAAATCATCAATATTAAAACAAGAAAAGGCTTGAACTACTTCAGTTGTGTGTAATGAATCTAAAATATATGAAAGTCTAATGTTTATCAGTACATTACAGAAAATAATGAACTTTATCACAATATGCTAATTTTTTGAGAAGGACCTGTATAGCTTATGTTGAAACATGCAGATGGTGTACTATAGTAACCAGGCTCTCAGTATTCCTGTGGAGCACTTTTAGCTAAGTTTTATAGCGCATAAATCAGATAGGCGCTTCACACAAAAGTATACATGCTACCGTGATCCATGTCATGTCATTTGAGTCAGACAGGCAACTCACATACATGTTCTGTAGTATGCATGCTGTCAGTTAACCTGACACAGAACTACAATCAGAATCAGAACAGAAGTGTTGAGACGGATGGATCTCAAATTTGCATATTATGTTATAATTTTTAAAGAATTTGGATGATTATAACTGATCAAAATATAGGTAAACCCAATTGCTAAAATCTCATATAAACTTTAACATGAACATGTAATTTTTATTATTTTAAATATTAAAATCTACAGGTAAATGAATATTTAAATATATTGCTAGCTTATTACTTAATATAAAAGACTATCCCCTTATCTTTTAGTTAAAAAAAAAATCTTAGAATTACAGGTATTAAACAATCTTCACATTACCTCTGCAAGCTGCGGTACCCTAGGCATGTGCCTCTTTTGCCTGTATGGCTGATATATTATGTAAACTTGACTTATCTGTGCCATTATTAATATATTTTTTCTCTCTAATGTGCTGGGACTCAAAGATTTTCCTGCATTTTCTCAGTGATTGTTTGTGCACAGAATAGGCACAGCGGAAAAGTGGAATTTATTGATTCCAATTAGGAAAACATTAAATAAGCCTCTCTTCCCTAGTAACAATGCTTATGGCTATTCAGTGCCCTTAATTCCAGCGGTCTGATGGCTCCATCAGCCTAAGGAGAGGTTGTGGCTTCAATCTGATGGCATATTAATAGGAAATAGGGCCTGCTGTAATGTAATGGACATCCCTGTATCCTAAAATAAATTTCACGTTGCAAATTTACTTGCTAAGACATTTTCCAACATCACCGAACGTTCACCCTGCTTTAGTGCATTACCCTGAGACCGAAAGGGAGCAAATTTTGCTTGCAGCTCTACCTGCAGGTGAAACGTGGTCCTGCAGCTCTAGTTTTAAAAATAATGAAGTTCTAAAAGAGGCGTGTCAGCACATCTCTGTGTTGTACACTTATACATGGGTTACGGGAACATCCTTGACTGCACAGTTACCCCAGACGATCGTCTATTCCACCCTGTGTGTATCTCATTTCAGTAAAAGTCAATCATTCACATTACAACAACGATCATATATTTTTATTCCTGAAAAAAAAAAAAGCTTCCTTTGTGAAAGACTTTGATTGTTTTAAGCTCAGCTTAACAATAAATGTTCTGAATCATTTTGTGAGCTGCCTAATTATGTCATTCTCTTTTGTCTGGAAAATGAGGATTTATTGCACATTGCAGGTTCTGCTTCATTATCTGTCTGCTGTTTTCTTCACTAAGTGGGATAGCCAATTCTTCTAAAAAGAACTCATCTACGAACCAACTTGTGTAATATGTTAGAGTTATTGATATAGTTCATTAAGATATATGCAACTGTTAAATGTATAGACATATGGGAAAAGATCATGAAGGTAGGGGAAGGGTTTTTATGTACACAGCTAAAGACATTCCAGACAATACTCTGCTAAAGTACTAGATAGGATGCTCTAAAATATGTGCGTAGTTCTGGGTGATACTGGTGGCTACGTTGATACGCACTAGTTTGCAACGAAAGGGCCTGTATGGTTGCCAACAGCTTAAAAAAAATATTTAAAAAACACTTTGCTGCCAAAGTGGTAGTTCCAAGACATGCACTCTTTATGTTGTCACATCAAAATCACTTTTTTTTTACAGTATGTAAATTATCAATGTTTATCATTTGTATCCTCAAGCACAACCTTTTTTTTTAACAAGGAGGAATTATTAGAAAAACTTTCAGGCCTCTTGGAAACTTTTCAGAAATAATAATGAAAAATATGAATGACATAGTTATGATAATAATAATGGCCAGAAAAAGAATTGCAGACAGTGAAAAGTATAGAGTTCCTTCACATTGGTGATTAGTCAAGTGTCCCCTCATTTATTTGTAGACATGTGCATTCGTTTTCATCCGAATGCATTTTCGCCCGATTTTCGTGTTCGTTTTAACAAACGATAATGAACGCACAGAATACGAAATCCGAAAGATCCAACGTAAAAAATTATCTATTTTCGTTTTTGTGCAACAACAGTACAATATAGATAGAAGATTTGACATGACGGTGACAATAGCAATCTGTGTCTATCGAACCTGCGGTTGAATGTGCCTAACCTAATGCTATTAGTCCAAGATTATTCGACATGGAAAAGATTTGACATAAAGATTAGACGAAGCAGTTGCCGCGAGCGGACATTTATGATCAAATGCTCCGCCCATAGGCTATAGTAGAATTCTAATGTTGGTTGACTAGTAATAATTATTAATAAATATAATTATTACTAGTCATACAACATTAGAATTCTACTATAGCATTCGACTGGAAATGTACGATTGCGGCGTCGTACAGTTTAGCTGCTTCGTTGAATCTTCTTAGAACTTTCAACAGACACCATAAGCCTTCAATTGACAGATTCAACCTTAATTCATTCGGATTTTCGGACGAATGCATTTTTTAATGAAACAAAATAAATAAAAACGAATTTTGGGAGTAACTAAATAAATTTATTTTTCGGACGAAAACTAAATTCCAAAACAAAATCTTTCAGTGTGCACATGTCTATTTATTTGTGATCAGTAGAGAAGGATCCCCTTATGTTGGTAGTCATCGGGAGAGGGGAGGCTTCATAGTGGTAATCATTGGGAGAAGGGCCCCTTTATGTTGGTAATCATTGGGAGAAAGGAGACCTCATAGTGGTATTGATTGGGAGAAGAGCCTCCTTATGTTGATAGTCATTGGAAGAAGGGCCCCCTTATCTTGGTAGTCATTGGAAGAAGGGCACTCTTATCTTGGTAGTCATTGGAAGAAGGGCTCTCTTATCTTGGTAGTCACACTAGTTATTTCATGAAGAATTCCTCTTACAGTCAGCAAAAAAAAAGATTATGGTGTCAGTGGATACTTATCTGAGCAGTATAAAAAGCTAATAGAACCTATAGAAACCTCTGACGGAAAACTAGGGTTCCATAGATCGTGGATGAGAAAGACTGATTCATTCTGAATGGCACCCCAATGCACAGTATAAAACAATGGACCTGCCCTTTGGGCTTACAGTATATGTAAATGTTCTGTGTTACCCAAGAAATGTGTTTTACCATATGCATATAACCTAAAGGTTCAGTCCATGCCTAATTATTTTAACTAACAATGGAGCCTGGTGAGCTGAGTCAGCTCCTGACTTCTTATATGTCATGAATACAGTGAGACCTCCCCGCCATAATCCTTGACTGTTTCTGTCTGCCTGTGAGATCTTGGAGTCCCTGCCCGTCTTTGTGCATCCCAGCTACTCCTGTTATATTCTCCATAATATAAAACATCCAGCAAGGAGAGCAGAGACCCCTCATAATGGGCCCATCAGATGTGCAGAATCAAGATCTCAGTGCAGGAATCTCACTAATACAATCCCCAATAAATAAGAGAATTTGTTACGTAATTTCACTTTCTATCATCTACAAAAAACTGAAATAGAAATTTTGGGTGGCCAACCCAAAAGGGAGTTTGGCTGTATATTGCCTGCCCTCAAGTCATACATAAACCATGATCTCCACCAGTGCAGTGCAGTCTTCTGACGTGGATGTATACCTTTCATAGCTAGTACAACACTAGATATGACACGTAAAGGCCTTCTCTTTATATCTTGTGTATTCTATAAATGTATGTATGTAATGACATCTGATACAGAGCTGTCCTAGGGCCATTCCACGAATGCACTTACGTCTGTTTTTCCATGATTTTTGCAAATGTTTTAGATATAATCAATAAAAGGATGTTGCCCTGAATGACTAGCATCCATTCCAGTTGTCTTTGTAATGTTAAACAGAATGCTACCTTGTTTTGTAATGAGATATACTGTATAAGCATGTCTTGTTGTGGTGGGAAAATTGCTATTTTTGTGGTCTGCAGAGAGAAATAAATAGTTTTCAGCCTAAATACCCAGATACACACATATTTAGGTAGATTTAGATGGAGTTGTGGCAGATTAAGCACAGCTGAGCCACCTTGATTTTTATTTAAATATTTTAGGAGGTATAATTCTTTTTAAAAATCTTCCCAATGGATTAAAGGAAACCAGTCAATAAAAGGAAGTTCAGCAAATATGTATTGGAGAGGTGCATGGAAAAACAATATTCAGTGGCCCAGTATAGTAGAATGTCAAACCAATGGGAATGGAGATTGATGGCACTGATGGTGCTGCTCTTGGTACCTAAGACTCAAAATCCAGAAAGTCTGAACACACCCCACATCAAGGCTTAGATATTGTATATATCGTTGAAAGAGCTCAGGTAACACAATAAACAAATTCAATTGATAAATAGATTTCATGAGAGTTAAAGTATTCTGACAGCTAGCGGCTGTCTGATTACAATAGCCTAGCCGGAGAATTTGTCCATCCATGCTATAAAGAGTGGATGGAGGAATCTGTTAGATTTTGTTTTTGCAAAATCTAATAGTGTATTGCCAATTTTAGACTGTAGTCACTGGAACAGGTGTCCCCAATGGAAGATTTGATTTCTATTTTTTTTTCTGCTGACAACTCAAAGTTTTGGATTTATCATTACTTTAAATCCCAATGACAGTGTGTTTACTAGGACAAATAGAGTGAGTAAATCAAAGAAAAGCAATATAAACCTCAACTGTACCAGTATGGCCTGAATGCATACCCCAACCTCAAACATCCAGGTGGATGGCCTATGGTGGTACCATTATAAATTTGAAAAAACACAGATTAACCAGAACATTGATCCAAATAATAAGATGAGTTTGCTTTCACCAGTGTTTCAGGGACAAAAGTCTGTCACTTTGAGAAAGGGGACTATATATATATATATATATATATATATATATATATATATATATATATACAGTATATATATATATATATATATATATATATATATATATATATATATATATATATTTCAAATTACAGGTATTTGTAATAAAGTGCACACACATAAAACAATGTTTCTAACACAGTCTTAAAGGACAAAACTACATTTCTGTCCCAGGCTGTCTAGCAATGTTTTTACCTAGCCTGTGCTCTCTTCTCCACATTTCTATAAAGCAATTAGGATAGTTGCAGCTGCATGACTGATCTTCCCAACAACCACCAAAAACTGATCAATCAATTCTAAATAGGCTTGCCCTTTCAACATATTATCATTTACTTTGAAAAGTAGAATTTTCTATGTAATTTCTTTTAGGTTTTGTATTGCATCGCTCCTAGATAATAAAAGCAGATGATTTCCTAATAACTCAGATGCTTGTAGAAAAAAACAACCTAAGATGTATGGCAGTACGTGGTGTTATTTGGAATGTTTAATAAACTGCGGCTTTCACGGTGATATTTTTAAACTCTGTCTTTCAGGAAGCGCGGTTCTCTGATATCGCTTTATGATGTATGGGAGGTTCTCAGGCTCAATGATACACAGATGATTGCTGTATTTTTGGAAACAGAGAGATCTTGCTATTGATTGTGCCATGCTGTGGTCTATTTCTTACAGATAACAAGATTGTTTCACATTTGCTGGTGGCTGAGCCGGAGAAGATCTATGCTATGCCTGACCCAACCATTCCCGACAGTGACATCAAAGCCCTCACTACCCTGTGTGACCTGGCCGACCGCGAGCTGGTGGTGATCATTGGGTGGGCCAAGCATATTCCAGGTATGTCAATAGCACTATAAATAATGGGTTAAAGAGTCATTGCACCCAAAAGAGGTTTTGGTAGATGCTGGAGTGGGTAGGTTTTTCTGTCTCTTCAGGAATTTATTGGTGACATATCCCGGGTTTGCACACTTGCTAAAGCCAATATGAGTGACTTCTCTGTTTATTTTTATTGAGTAGAAAGTAACAGGAGGAGCGGAAACACACAAAGATGGGTGGGAACATCCATAACTCCCAGGTGGACAGGAAGTGTTGAGGATTATAGCCGGGAGATTTTTTTGTTGGAATATCCAAGACATATAAGAGGCAAGGGATTGGCATGGCCCACCAGACTTTACCCAATACTTTGAGATCCTGTCGCCTTATGCTGTCCTACACAATGTTTCTTGCTGCTCCCTCTTCCATTGCAAAATACCTGGTGCTTTTAGCTTTGGGGGAGCGTGTGACCTATTCCTCTGATGTATTTCTCACATGACAGGGAAAGGACGTCACCTTTCCCTCTAAGCTCCAACATTGGGTGTTTTGTAGCAGCTAAAGGGAGCAGAGGGGGAGCATTATATGGTGAGAATAAGGTGGTGGTGGTGGGGGGAGAGCTTTAAACAGACCCTTTCATTTCGCCCTAGATGAGTAAGGTGTTAGGGTCTCATTAAATATGACTTCTGGGTGGACAGACCCTTAAATGATGCTGAAAAATAATTCTTTACAGTGGTGCAATGTAAAAAATGCAAGCTTCAAACAGTCATCATTGGAAGCCATATAAGGGTATATCTTTTGGTGTTTACAAAAATGACAGCAGTTTAAACCATCAGATATTTGTATTTTTTTTTAAGAATTCTAATCTGTAGCAGATGTCAAGGTATGACTTCTGTATCTTTGCGTTTTTAATCACTACTGTTAGATTGTTATATTAGCTGTTACATTAGCTGTCAGGAACATCTTGATTTATTTAATTAATAATATTTACTTTCCTTATTAGAACATTTTGGAGAAGTCACAATCATTGTTGAGGCTCACCCCCAGGCAAACAACTAAATACACAGATTAAATACAGATACATGAATTTCATTAAGTGTCAAAGAATTAATATTTTTGTCCATCCAATTCTGGAAGTTACACAGTTCTGCAGTCCTCAGTACTGTATCGAAAAGGGAACCATGGTATTGAGGAGAGCAAACTGATTGGAATTCTCTGCATGGACAGCTCAGTCATTGATGATGATGACTGATGATGAAGGCAAATGAAGGGAGCAAGTACTTTTAAGACAAGGTTTCAGTGGGCAACTAGTAAAGTCAATCAGTGGCTTGGATGAAAAACATTGACACCTGTTTTAAAATCAGAAATGCTCCTCTAAATATCTGAATAGTCATTTTCTAAAATCAAGCAAAGCCAGTATTTCTTGTGAAGCCTGGAAGGCACGGCACCTTCTTGTCACAGGATACCCTACTGATTCTTCCTCACCTTTTCTAATATGTGTATTTGAGGCACTAGCAGGCTCATAGAAAGGCCAGCAGTGGAACCAATAAAAGACTTGGTTTCAGGTTCAGGGCCCTATTTAGAGCTTAAGCAACATACATACGATCAGAATATCGTACAAAAAACACCGGGTTTAAAGCGATCATACCATAATCTGATCGTTAGTACACAGTTTTCGTTCTGAAATTTTCCGAAGAGACAAACACCACATTTTTTCTTGTTACAATACCAGATCGTAAGGTTATCGTTTAATCAGTACAGTATTTGTCCAAAAATACAACACAAATACATTACTTCACTTATGAGTTTTTATTCTGTGGTACGAGAATTTTTGCACTTTAATAAACTATTTGTTTTCAATATGGAGGCTAGCATGCAAAAAAAAAAAAAAAAAGTGGACAATCATTCATCTAAAAATATCATTGTGTGTACTAGGCTTGAAGAATACCAACAAGCATCCGAATTTAGCAAGCATGATAGCCAGAATGTATACAAAGGCTTCTGCTCCCGGTAGTCTTTTGGCTCTTGGCTCGCTCACTGACCCTGGGTGGTAACTGAGTGGGGTCCGTTCTTCCTCGATTTAAAATTGAGAAAGCCACACCTCTGTAACATTTGTTTTTCAAAACTTCAAAAAGCTTTATTGCTACTTGAGTACATAAACAGCAAACCTAAGCAGATAGCTCTTCACCAGACCTTGCTCTTACTCCTCTAATGTGTTTCACCTCGAATGGGGTGTAGTCAGGGCTTTTTTTCTTAGAGAATAGGGGTACAGGAATTCCCCCTTCTAGGTCACTTTGTGTCTCTGTCCCCTACCCACCTCTGAGAACAGACCCTTGGTTTCACCACCACCCAGTTTCCAGTATGGCCAATTTTAGAGAATATAGAACCAAGAATCATTTTGTAGGGCTAAGTAATTTGTATGGAATTTGGTAATGATAACAAAAAAAGCAATGAAATAGATCCCCCCCCAGCAACAATAGACCACCAGCAGCAACAACATATCTCCCAGCAGCAAGCATCCATAGACCTGGCAGCAACAGTAAACCCTTCCCTAAACAGAAGATCCCTTCCAGCAATAAATGTAACCCCAGTAACAAAAGATCCTCCACCAGCAACAATATATTATCAGGCAATAATAGATCCTCTCAAGCAACAATAGATACCCCAGCAGCCAGCATCAGTAGACCCTCCATCACACCCCAGCACCCCTTGCCATTGCTTACATTCAGTGCTGGAGGTGCCCGAACTGGGTTACCCCGCGTTCTCACTGAAAAAAAGCCCTGGGCGTAGTCATAGAGGTCCATGACTATTGACTAAGCCCCATTTGGGGTGAAACGTATCAAAGGAGTAGGAGCATGGCTTGGAAGGGAGCTATGTGCTTTGGCTTGCTGGGTAGGTACTCAAGTGAAAATATAGCTTTTGAAGTTCTGAAAAAAAACTGTGATGAAGGTTTAGCTTTCTATGCATGATAGCTAGCTGTACAAAATGAATGATGGGAGAGAAATTAAAGATGTCTGTATTTGATTGATGTATGCCTTTAACCAGTTACACCAACTAACGTTTCACTGGGTTATAAATTCTTGGTTAAAACCGTTCTACAAATCCTGCTACGTTTTTTTTTTTAAAGAAGTTCAGTGGAATGGGCTGGGAATATATGTCCGTGACTACAGCAGAACCCTTCGAGCAGCAGCTGGCAGCTCCCAATTCTCTATTAAACAACTTTGCTCTTTTATTGTACAATAATATTTCACAAGCAGCACCAAAACTTAAGGAATTTCCTTCCATCCTGCAAATCTGTCACCTCGGCTGCCTCACTCCTCTAAAGCAATCACGAGGGAGTGAAAGAAATAAAAGCTTTATTGGGATTTGTGGGCAGGAACATGCTTCGTACAATAGCCCCATCACTCTACCTGAGCAGTCACTCAATAAATACTTACTCAATACTCGCGCTCGGGGAAATGAAGTAGCGAGCCGGATATATTGTAATATAAACATGACATAATATTTTCAGAAAATAATACGGGGAATTGTTTGTTTGGTGTGGATTGCCGGAGCGCACTTTCCAAAGACTGAAGAGGTGTTTATTAGTTTGAAGCTAAGAGTTTACAATCCTGTGAAATCATTTTTCATTCTAAGCCTTGGGAGTGTTGTGAGTGTATGGAATTGAAGAACCTGCCAATGACTGATTATTTTAAAGGGTGGCTAAGCTTTAATTAGGTTATTTATTAAAAGGAAGTGTGAGCGAATAATTTCATTTTGGTGCTGAGACATTGGTGCTGCTATGTTAGCTGCAAAATATTTTTTTGTCCTAGTAAGGTAAGTATTGAGTTTTAGGGGGTTTTAGGGGTTAAAGTGACACTGATTAAAAAAAACTTGCCAAAGCTGCATTCACAGAGGAGCTTATGAGCATGATAGCAGAATGCATTGATGCTCAACGCCATACGTGCATAATCACACTTGCATGTTCTGGCAAAAAAAATCCTGCATAGATGGAGCATAAATTCATGAGGCCTAAGGCTCCGTTCACACCCGTGATGCAGCGACAGCTGCTGCACCGCATTTTTTTTTTACTCTTTATTTTTTTGTGGATAGTCATTGGAGCTGCACCATTCATTTGAATAGGCCTCCCTCTGCTCCAAAAACCCTCCAAAAAAGCTCATGTAGCAAATCTTGGCACAGAGCCAGGAGTGTTTGGTGTTGTGATTTTTGATGCAATTTTAGTACGTTTTGACGCTCAACAATCGCGGCAAAGTCGCACTGCATTTGGGTGCCATTAAGAAATAATGGCATCGCAAGCGCGTCCCATGTTTTTCCATGATTCTGGAATCACAGGCAGAATCCTGCAATTCCGCCCAGGATCCAAGTATGCTCAGGTGTGAACTGAGCCTTAGTGTCAAGAACTCATAGCGGGGTTTATTTACTAAAGGCAAATCCACTTTGCACTACAAGTGCACTGCAGTCCCTGTAGATCTGAGGGGGACTTGCAAGGAAAATAAAAAACAGCATTTTTGTTTGTACATGATTAGATAATAAAATCAGCAGAGCTTCCCCTCATTTCAGATCTTCCCCTCAGATCTACAGCGACTGCACTTCCAAGTGCACTTTCAAATGCACTTGCAGTGCACTTGTAGTGCAGAGTGGATTTGCCTTTGGTAATTCAACCCCATAGTGTACAAGTGGAACTAACAAAAGCATCTACAATTAAAAGCTCTTTCCAGTGCCTTTACCAAAGGGCCCTTGTGCAGGAACAATTTTTGGACCCCCTCATTCAACTATTGGCAAAATACACACGTTTCATTGTTTATAAACTTGATTGCTGCTTTAAAGAGACCCTGTCACCAACTTAGAAATTTGCAGGTAAAAGCACAGCTAAATCAAGTATTGTAAGTGCTTACATGCAGTTTTTTTTTCCTTTCCCTAAACAATGTGCCTATAAACCTTTTAGGGCATTTACACTCCAGTAAGTGTTGATTCCCTAGCACAGTCCTCTCCCCTTTGGCATGTCAAATCCCTCTCCTCTTATGGGAGTATTTATTTACTGTCTGCTGTGGCCCAGCTCCTCCATCCCTCCCCTCTCTTCTCTATATAGCCTTTAATGTAGCAGTAAGGAGAGGAGTAAAGGGGGATTCTGTAGAGTGTCACTTGAGTGACAGCTCTAAATCTGCTGGGAATGCTGGCAATGGGGTTGATTTACTAAAGGCAAATAGACTGTGTATTTTGCAAAACACAGTTGCTCCAGAGCTTAGTAAATGAAGTAAATCTTCACTTTGCAAAGAATACCCAATCATATGCAAGGAAAATGAAAAAAACTGAATTTTTGCTTGCACATGATTGGATGATGCAAGTCAGCAGAGCTTCTGCTCATTTACTGAGCTCTGGAGCAACTGCACTTGAAGAGTGCAACTGCACTTTGCAAAGTGCACAGTCTATTTGCCTTTAGTAAATCAACCCAATATTATCAAAGATGAATGAATACGAAGAAATGCCGGCACTCCAGTGTGTCAGCATAAACTGACTTCCTTTAATGCAAAACTGTAAAATACAGTCAAATAAGCATCCAACGTGTTTCAGCCGTCAGGTCTTAATTAAATAGCTGAAACGCATTGGCTTTATTTTACCGTTTTGCATTAAAGAAAGTCTGTTTATTCTGACATACTGAAGTGCCGGCCTTTCTTCATGTTCATTCAATATTTGAGGTTGACGGAAGCCTTTCTGCCTGTGCTCCGGCCCGGATTTCTGGATTTCAGTGAGGGTTGTATCGTTGAAATACCTGTTGCTGTCAATATAAAATATGGCGGCATCCAGCAGCAGTCTCAGGGCTTTTAGATGTCTACACAAGGGAGCTTTATACAGGTAAATAACATGCCTAAATATGTTAAATGTTTATCATATGGGACGATTGCTGCTAAAATGAATAATCTGGGTACAGAATATCATTAAATCTCATTAAATTAATTTCACTGTATTCCAAAGTAGCAGAAAATCTCAACATCAGTTTGGATCTGTGCCAATAGTTTCAAACATTCCAGATTTCAGCTAAAACTAAATTCAGATGTTCTCCTAAGTGGTGAGCACGTTCAATAGTTTGAGCAATGTGTTTCTGCTGCGTTTAACTTCTGTATGCCTCCCTAAACTAGTTTGTCTTTATGCTTTGGATGCTACAGTAATTTCTTTAATGAAATTGATGGAAGTCCCTTTCCCAGCCCCAACTGAAACCAATTTATTGGTCATGATACGCCAGCTATGTTGCTAACAGTCGTAACGAACTGTCAGGCAATATAGCAGTGGAGCTAATTTGAAGTCATTAGGTGTGCAGCGTTTGGGCAACAATTTGTTACAGCGGTTAGGAGCGCAGCTGACATCTCAGGAATGGCTTTGTTCGGACTTACCACTAGATGAAGCCAGGCAAATTGTAAACTAATTTAAACATCAGTCTGTATTATAGCTCGCCGGCTACTTTGCCCGTACACTGTTTTTCTAATAAAGCGCCCAAATTAAGCTGCGGCTGGTTAAAGAGGTGAGTTTGGGCTTTATCTTGCTACCTGCAACCTGGAAATGTAAATGGAATAATCACGCTCAAAGTCACACACAAAGCAGGAGCTCCGAGCCGGCGTTCAGTTTGATTAGTGTGTGCAGCTCTGATAGAACAAGACACAGACAGACCAGGTAGAGCGCCCAGTTGAAATCAGCTTCCCCGGCTTGAGTGCACAGAAAGCCATTAGATTGCTTTGGCTAGTCACATTGCCTTTGTTTAAAGGCGGATGCGGTGGCTGGAGCACGTAACGGTGCAGGAGAGATGTATATTTTCCGACACGACGTCCAACTCGATAAATATTTATCTCTATGGATCTCTCGCTGTTTAAATTGCAGTCCAGTTACAGTATTTAGCCCTATTTTCCCATCCGAAATCAATGCAGGTGTATGCCGCATGGATTTAACTCTTCAATCCTGCAAGGAAAGTTCTTTTAAATCAGGAGACTTGGACTTAAAGGTGAACTCCAGGCAAACAGCTGAATACACAGTTAAATTGATTACATTTTAACTATTCCAATTGCCAAAGGATTTTTAACATCGTTCAGGCAGTCTTGTGATCCAGGTACCACTGTGAGAGAGCAGAGTGGGGTCTTGGACCTCCTTGAAGACTACGGTGCAGTTGAGCAGTACAGCCTGGTCTGGGACTTGCTCCATCTTGTGATTGGACATTGAAGGAGTAGGAGCACCGTTGAATTTATTCCTGTGCTCTCTCCTCCCGTAAGCATGTCACAGTGTTAGACTGACAGCACTTTGCACAGCAGCAGAACCCTAATTGCTGCTGTGTGGTGGAATCACAGAAGGCTGATATCAAGATATATTTAGGTTCTTTTGTTATCTCCACGCCTAGGACCACTAAACACTATTAAAATTTTAAATTAAATATGTAAAATTTAGAAGTTTAAATTTGTAATTCTTCCCCTTGTTGTACTACCCAGCATTATTTACTAGTTAGATCTTAACTGAAAATTTGCTGTACTATCATTCATTTTTTTTTTTTTTAAAGCAATACTATGCCAGAACACCAGCCCTGAGGGCATGTATCCCCATAGTGGGACGGTTGCTGAGTGGTTGCTTTCCCACTATACTGATACATGGTTTTCAGGTGCCAGATTTTTAGGCATAGGGCACTCAAAAATGCCAAAAAAGAATTGTGACACACAGATTGACTTTATGAGAACCTTACCTGCTTTTTTAACAGCCAGCTGGCATTACAACTAAGGCCTCATGCCCACGGGCGTTTTTTCAGCCGCGTTTTTGAGCGTTTTTTACAGCTTAAAAACGCCTGTCCATGTTAGTCTATAGCTTCATGCCCACCTAGGCGTTTTTGAGCTGTAAAGAGCATAGGCGTTTGTAAGCTGTAAAAAAAAAACAGGACCAGTGCGTTCCTCAGCGTCAGAATTAGGCAGAAAAAAACGCGAGCGTCAAAAAACGCGCACTAACGCGCACTAACGCGCACTAACGCGCAAAAAACGCGCACTAACGCGCGGTCGCGTTTTTAGCTCCGACGTTTTTTTGGTTTTTTTCAAAAAAAAAAAAAATATTTACAATAACATGGACAGGCGTTTTTAAGCTGCAAAAAACGCAGCTGTAAAAACGCCAGTGGGCATGAGGCCTAATAATACAATTATAATCCACATAGTAATAAAAAATAATATAAAAAAAAAAAAACCTTCAATGAAATTCTAAATTTTTTCCCCACCTTACCCTTTACTCTTTCCCATTTTGGAGAAGAATAAAAAAACCCGCCTATGTATGTATCTTTTATGAGAAATCCAATATACGATTATGCCCCTCTTTTTGTCTTCTTTACAAATATGCGACACACAGATCAGTTTACTACACTGAGCTTCACATGGCCATTCAGAGCCAATCTGTGTCTGTGGTGTATTCTGGGAAAATGACTGTCATTCCCAAGAAAGGCTTTTAGATGTACATGGAGCATGCTGTTTGCCAATACTTGCTATACTCACACTTTTAGGAATTTCTCATCAATAGTATATCCTTAGGTATCAGGAAATTTATAAAAACCAAAAACAAACAAAAAAAATGGTAAACTATGTTTAGTGATAGTCAGTGCATGTGCATTTATAACTTCAGTGTGTTGGGTTGTGTCAGTGACAGGTACACTTCAGTAGCCTTACATCATCCTGGAAAATCTGTGTGCCAGTATTCTGAAGCAGAACAATATGAAACACTATGGTCTATAGATTATGTTTCAGCAAGGCATTTTTTCAGTTAATCCTTTCTCCAGATTATCTGATAAGAAGTCCCTTAATCTTCTTTTTCAGACACCTTTGACCCCACCAGTTTCCTCTAGAATTATATACCTATTAGGAATAGGGATGAGCTTTGAGTTCGAGTCGAACTCATGTTCGACTCGAACATTGCCTGTTCGCCCGTTCGCCGAACAGCGAACAAATTGGGGTGTTCGCGGCAAATTCGAAAAATCTATGGGAGAAATCTAAAGTGCTAATTATAAAGGCTAATATGCAAGTTATTGTCCTAAAAAGTGTTTGGGGACCCGGGTCCTGCCCCAGGGGACATGTATCAATGCAAAAAGAAGTTTTAAAAACGGCCGTTTTTTCGGGAGCAGTGATTTTAATAATGCTTAAAATGAAAAAATAAAAGTGAAATATTCCTTTAAATTTCGTACCTGGGGTGTGTGTATGATATGCATGTAAAGTGGCGCATGTTTCCCGTGCTTAGAACTGTCCCTGCACAAAGTGTCATTTTTGAAAGAAAAAAATGCATTTAAAACTGACTCGCGGCTATTAATGAATTGTCGGCTCCCGGCAATACATACAAAAGTCATTGATAAAAAAAAAAAAAAAAAGCGTGGGGGTTCCCCAGAATTCAATTACCAGGCCCTTCAGGTCTGGAATGGATATTAAGGGGAACCCCGCCGCAAATAAAAAAAAATTGACGTGGGGTTCCCCCAAATATCCATTCCAGGCCCTTCAGATCTGGCATGGATTTTAAGGGGAACTCCACCCCAAATTAAAAAAAAAATGGCGTGGAGTCCCCCTAAAAATCCATACCAGACCCCTTATCCGAGCATGCAACCTGGCCGGCCGCAGGGGAAAAGGGGGGGACGAGAAAGCGGCCCCCCCTCCCTCCTGAACTGTACCAAGCCACATGCCCTCAACATGGGGAGGATGTCCCCATGTTGATGGGGACAAGGGCCTCATCCCCACAACCCTTGCCCGGTGGTTGTGGGGGTCTGCGGGCGGGGGGCTTATCGGAATCTGGAAGACCCCTTTAACAAAGAGGACCCCCAGATCCCGGCCCCCCCCTATGTGAATTGGTAAGGGGTACATTGTACCCCTACCATTTCACGAAGAAAGCGTAAAAAAATGTTTAAAAAAACACACAAACACGTTGAAAAAGTCCTTTATTAAAAAAAAAAAAAAAAAAACCCATTCCAGCGGTGAAATCCAGTGTCCCGCGGCGATCCCGATGTCCAGCGCTGTCCGTCATTGGTTGTGCCTGAGCGGACCTGATGGGGAACTCCCTCTCAGTATTTTAAATGTATAGACCCGCCCCTTCTAAAGTTCCCCATCAGGTCCGCTCAGCGGACCAGATGCGGAACATGAGAAGGGGCGGGTCTATACATGTATTACCAAAGTGAGAGCAGTTCCCCATCAGGTCCGCCTCCTCGGTATGTCGGACCCGCCTACGTCATTGGCTTGAGCGGGGAACTTCCTTCACTGTGTAATTTAAATTTACATAGTGAAGGAAGTTCCCCGCTCAAGCCAATGACGTAGGCGGGTCCGACATACCGAGGGGGCGGACCTGATGGGGAACTGCTCTCACTTTGGTAATACATGTATAGACCCGCCCCTTCTCATGTTCTGCATCTCGCCCGCTGAGCGGACCTGATGGGGAACATTAGAAGGGGCGGGTCTATACATTTAAAATACTGAGAGGGAGTTCCCCATCAGGTCCGCTCAGGCACAACCAATGAAGGACAGCGCTGGACATCGGGATCGCTGCGGGACACTGGATTTCACTGCTGGAATGTTTATTTATTTATTTTTTTAAATAAAGGACTTTTTCAAGGAGTTTGTGTGTTTTTTTTAAACATTTTTTTACGCTTTCTTCGTGAAATGGTAGGGGTACAATGTACCCGTTACCAATTCACATAGGGGGGGCGGGATCTGGGGGTCCCCTTTGTTAAAGGGGTCTTCCAGATTCCGATAAGCCCCCCGCCCGCAGACCCCCACAACCACCGGGCAAGGGTTGTGGGGATGAGGCCCTTGTCCCCATCAACATGGGGACATCCTCCCCATGTTGAGGGCATGTGGCTTGGTACGGTTCAGGAGGGAGGGGGGGCCGCTCTCTCGTCCCCCCCTTTTCCCCTGCGGCCGGCCAGGTTGCGTGCTCGGATAAGGGGTCTGGTATGGATTTTTAGGGGGACTCCACGCCATTTTTTTTTTAAACTTGGGGTGGAGTTCCCCTTAAAATCCATGCCAGATCTGAAGGGCCTGGTAATTGAATTCTGGGGAACCCCCACGCTTTTTTTTTTTTTTTTTATCAATGACTTTTGTATGTATTGCCGGGAGCCGACAATTCATTAATAGCCGCGAGTCAGTTTTAAATGCATTTTTTTTCTTTCAAAAATGACATTTTTTGCAGGGACAGTTCTAAGCACGGGAAACATGCGCCACTTTACATGCATATCATACACACCCCCCAGGTACGAAATTTAAAGGAATATTTCACTTTTATTTTTTCATTTTAAGCATTATTAAAATCACTGCTCCCGAAAAAACGGCCGTTTTTAAAACTTCTTTTTGCATTGATACATGTCCCCTGGGGCAGGACCCAGGTCCCCAAACACTTTTTAGGACAATAACTTGCATATTAGCCTTTATAATTAACACTTTAGATTTCGAACGTTCGAGTCCATTGTATTTAATAGGGTTCTAAAGTTTACACGAACATTTTGTCTGTTCGCAGGTTCTGGTGCGAACCGAACAGGGGGGTGTTCGGCTCATCCCTGATTAGGAATATACATGACTCTAATCTAGGTTTGGTCCTACCATTGTTCATTATCCATATTACGAAGATACACACAGACAACATAGGTTAGATTGTTGGGGGTTTTCGAAGATTTCTATTGATGATTGGGCATCAGACTCAAACGTTTCTATAAAACATATGGCACAGTTGTCCTGTTAATGAGGATCTTATATTTATCAACGAGTGTGAAATAAGAACTGCAACTGGTCTGCCCATCAAGTTCTTTCAATCAAGTTCTCTGATTATACAAAGGTGCTAAGTATAAATTGATTTATGTACAGCAAGGTTGTAGCACAACATGTCAGCTGGTGGACTGGATTGAACCTTGCTACCTTTAAGCCTTCATCAGTCTGACCCACAATCATCCCCCTCCTTGGCTTAATGTGCAAAGAGTAACTCGGCAAGCCCATGCATCCTATTCTGATGAGTGAGTGGAGCCAAATGCTGCGTGCTCTGGCTGTCCTACCCAATAAACCCCATGGCAATTTATTGACATCGTGTCTAGGCAGAAACATGGACAATATTGTTATAGCCCCAAATTCTGCTGAGAAGAGGAAGACTATATACATTCACATGGTTAGCTCATTGCAAGGGTTACTAAACCACATAGTCCAGGTAATGCCTACGTATAGGTCTACTTATAGTACACTCCCTCTGATTAGCAGTTTTTGCATTTTTGGAGTTGCTGCACTGCGTCATGTGACACAAACTTTAACTAAGCCGCCAAGTTATGGTTTGATTTATTTACTTGTGCATATTTTTCTAATACTACCTAATGGCTGTAAGCTGAACTCCTAAACCAAACATCCAGAATGATTTTATGTTTGTGCCAAACCTGCTTTTTAGATGATGGATCATCATGAAAAACCAAGCTCTGTCTATACCTCCCATCACCATTGTCAGCTATGACAACTATTTGGTCATGCCCCTTTGACAGAAGCCGGAGGTTGGACTGGCTGCCGTACACACGGGCCAAATGTTAGCCAGTTTCTATTGAACTTGCCAATACTTCCAGATATTCGGCCCATGTGTACGGCCCTTTAAGCTTGGTCAAAATGCTAAGAATTATGTTAGATGCATCTGAAGCTGAATTTTTTGGAATTCCATAAGAGTCAAATGTCCTGCTCTAGCCTTACCACCAATATATGTATAAAATATTTTTCAGTCAGAAGTTGATGCATGAAGAGACCACTTCCCAACAAAAGAATAGAAACTGGGAGAAATATGGACATTTGCTTACTCAATCAGACATCGCAGATAATCACTTTCTAAGAAAATCCTGTAAAAATAGCAATAGATTTCTATGTTGGTTTCATAGGAAATAAAGGAATCTTCCTATCCGGCAGAGTAGCCTTGGAAACGGCTGTTGCCCATTTGACCCCATTTATGTTAAGAGACTAAGTAGAGAAAGAGGACAATTCTTTTGTGCGTTTTTCGATAAGGGAAGGTCAGTGATATAATCTGTGCTTTGAACTATTTAGCCACAGATGACAAAAATCAAATTGCAGAGGGGTCTCGACATGCTAAAGGGCAAATGTGATGGGCATAGAGAGAGATTCCAGACTACTCACGAGTGACGAGGGAGCAGGGTGGAACCAGTCTGACATATCTCATGATTGACACCACAAGATATGTGACTGGTAGTTTCTGCTTGTATACCTTCCATTAAAGAATAAAACACTGACAGCCAACATCAATAGACAGTACATAAGGCTTAAAAGGACAAATGTTAATTAAAATAATAATAATAGAATCACTATAGGGCAATCTTTGGAATTCCGACAGCATGCATAGTAGTCAAAATTGAACTCCAGGTAGACTTTCCAAATGAAGACATCACCCAATATGGTTTTACAAGTAAAAATTTTATGAAACCATAAAAAATATAAAAAACAGCTACCGTATTTATCGGCGTATAACACGCACAGGCGTATAGCACGCACCCTAACTTTAAGAGGGAAGTTTCAGGAAAAAAACTTTCCACAGCCTCCTGTGTATAACACGCAGGCACAGTTTACCCTCTATTTTCAGGGTAAAAAAGTGAGTGTTATACCCCAATAAATATAGTATATTTATTTTAAAGCAGCTTCCACTTTATGAAGCTAATATGTCTCTTCCATCCAGCAGGAATGCATGGTAGATAATATGATACTTTGGATGTCACCTGTCCCCAGTTTAAAATGATTGTAGATACATCATATTGTTGTTGGCTTTGGGTAGATCCATCAATGGTTTGGATCCACCCATTGTATGCTTGTGCCACCTGACTGGCAGTTTAAAACACCCAGGACATCCAGTTTCAAGTTACTGTAATGCATATGACATTGTATAGCTGTAGTGTTTATAGCCCCCTGCCGACTATATGGTCCTAACTGGGAGTTTTTTGCCATAATTCGTACCCTACTACCAACAGTTATACTTTATCAACTGACTTTAGTTTAAAACAACCTATATTTTCAGTGTTTACAGAAATGACAGCCAAATGTGCGGCTTATAAACAATTTACCTGTTCATTCTCTTTGAACAAAAACTGTGTTTAAGGGCCAAGTTATTCCCATGTTGGGTGGCACCATCTTGCCTCTCACACAGCATTAAAAGTGAAGCCAATCTGTCAATCACAGCCTGTACATCAAATATACCTCTGCTCATCCTTTGACAGTTGTGTGCCACTCTTCTATAAATATGACAGCACGCAGGGGGAATAGTTAGAGATGGAGAAGAGGGCTCGCTACTAACTATTGACCAAAAGTCAACCTTTGCATATCAGTAACAGTACTGTTCTGGTTGTGCATTTTCTATTTCAATGTTTTTACTAAGGTTGTATGAAAGAGAGAGAGTATACAAACAATAATATCAAGATAGAGATAAGATACCCAGAACGCATGTGAGTAATATCAGTATAAGAATGACAGGCATTAAAAGCAAAATAAGGTATCTTCATATCAACTACAATCAATAGTTAGACACAAAAACTTGTCTGTCCGACAGAGATGAACCACCCTATCAGGGTGCTTGGAAAGCCCATGCTGGGGACTTAAAAAAATAAAATAGCTCATCATCTCCATAACCCACCGGCCAGCAAACATGAATCACTAATGCTTCCAAAAACTCCATACCAAATAGCAAATATGCAAACCGTATAAGTCTAAATTAGAAAAGAGAAAGAGGAGAAAGAAAACAGGGGGAGGGAAAATATTCCAAGATGTCCTTCAAAGAGCCCACTGCCCTGATCTGCACTCTTCAAGCATCCGAGGGTTGGAGGTATTTAAGCCAAGGGTCCCAAACACGATCAAAACTAGTGGATCTGTCTTTAAGTATACTGACCCGGTTGTGCATTTTGGGGGAAGAAGGAATGCATTTGAATCAGATGATGGAGCAGATTATGAAGTTACTACTTAATTTACAATCTTAGGCTATAAAAATGTTCATAAGGAAGGCCCCTTTGCATCTTATGTTGCTGCATGCGCAAGCCATGGCACATTAAAGTAACCGATTCGTGGTATGTGCTTTGCAACGTGTTGCAGTACACATCCATCAGTATCTACTGTGTGGGGTGCGTTATTCACTTTACCTTAACACACATAAAAAAAAAAACACATTTTATTGCACATCAGCACAACCTGTAAGTGTAAAAGGGGCTTCATTCCAGTTCCATTCAATGATTTAAATCCCAACAGAAAATAAATTCCAAATCTCACATATCATGATGCTAGTAGTTAAATTCAAGCAGACACTGTGGAGGCTGCTTTTACTTATGTTATCATTTTATATCCAGATCACAAACTGAAAGAAAGACAGAGAAGGTAAATGCAAAGAGGAAAAAAATACATATCCGACCGCCTTTTATCAGCAAATAGAATTAGCCTTGCTGCATTGATAAATCAAATAAATGGTATGTATTTTGTTGTGAAGCACGAGCGGCCCTTATCTTGGGGATGGAGCACCTTACAATAGCATTAGTGAAATGTTTGACTTTACTTAGAGAAGCATAAGGACACAAGAACGGATGACGGCGCACTAATAGCCCTTTTTAAGAATGACAGTACCCCCGCCATCAGCATCCTTTTATATCCTCGGGAACTGCTCATGCCTCGTCGTTCTGTTTTCTATCTACCCAAGCCCTTTTTTTATATTTCTCTTTCAATTTTGTCCCTGCTTGGATAAGCGCATGCTAACACAATATGATTGAGTTGTAAAATGGAATGCTGTCTCCTCTAATCTCCTTTATGTAGATATGGAGGTCTGTGAAAACTCCATTCTTTCTCTCCCCCTCTCTCTCCCCTGTTTCCGCAGTCGTCTCTTTTTAGCCAGAAAGGTCTGGCGGCCCATGGGAGGCTGAGTCAAAGGTTGGAGCTGGGTTTCACACGGCGGTGTGTTGAGGGGATTAGCCGCGTGTCACAATGATACATCGCTGTGATTCATGTCAGATTAAAATATTTAGATGTAACTTCGTTAGCAGAAATGCGGAAGGTGCTTAGTCAGATATGGAAGCCACTTCCTGATTTGTTAATCCAGTGACCTATATATACCGTGCGCTCACCTGGGATAATATCATGGACACTGTGAAAGTGCAACATTGCCAAGTTATATGGTCTTTCCACAGTTATAAGCTTTGTGTGTGTGTTTAATAATGGAAGTGATTATACAGCCATTTAAAAGCAACTTAAAGTGTGTCTAAACCTAAAAACATCAATCTAATGTGTTACAGCATACCAGTCCATAGGTGCGGTGACTGCATCAGTTTTCTTTATTATTATTATTGAGGATTTATATAGCGCCAACAGTTTACGCAGCGCTATACAATATAAAAAGAAAACAATACAGTTTTAATACAATAAAATACAAGAGGGTTAAGTAGGCCCTGCTCAGAAGAGCTTACAATCTAATAGATTATTCTAAGCTTCTCTCCTTTATTTTATCTGGTGATTCTGCCCATAACATGCTTCCTTTCCTAGGGTGACTCACTCAGCGTACTGTACAGGGCTGCGGTTAGAAATTGCGGGGGCCCCATACAGCCTACCTGACAGCTTTCCCCCCCCAGCCAAAAGTGACTGAGGACTTAGATTTATCAGTGTTTTCTCTGCCGCCTTGGTTGCACAGATTAATTAACCACTTCAGCCCCGGAAGATTTTCCCTCTTAAAGACCGGGTCATTTTTTTGCGGTACGGCACGGACAATTGCGCGGTCGCGCAACGCTGTACCCAAACAAAATTGATGTCCTTTTTTCCCTCGAATAGAGCTTTATTTTGGTGGTATTTGATCACCTCTGCGATTTTTATTTTTTTGCGCTATAAACAAAAAAAGAGCGATCATTTTGAAAAAAAATACTATATTTTTTACTTTTTGCTATAATACATATCCCCAAAAATGTTTTTAAAAAACAAATTTCTTCCTCAGTTTTGGCTAATATGTATTCTTCTACAGATTTTTGGTAAAAAAAATCGCAATAAGCGTATGTTGATTCGTTTGCACAAAAGTTATAATGTCTACAAAAGAGGGGATAGATTTATGGCATTTTTTTATTTTTATTTTTTACTAGTAATTCTGGTGATTTGCGATTTTTAGTGGTACTGAGACATTGCAGCGGACAGATCGGCCACTTTTGACACATTTTTGGGACCATTGACTCTTATACAGCGGTCAGTGCTATAAAAATGCACTGATTACAGTGTAAATGTCACTGGCAGGGAAGGGGTTAACTCTAGGGGCCAATCAAGGGGTTAAATGGGTTCCCTCGTGTGTGTTTCTTACTGTGGGGGGATAGGACTAACTGGGAGAGGAGACATATCGCTGTTTGTAATTACTATGAACAGCAGATCTGTCTCTTCTCTCCTATCAGGACAAGGATTTGTGTGTTGGGTGCAGGTTGAGGACTTAAAGCAGAGCTATACTTTCTCAGTCAACAGTAACTACTTTTAATCCTTATGCTACTAACATTAGTAAATAAGTAGGCAGGTATATAATATTTACTTGTTTTAAACTTTTTTTTTTACTTTCTGCAGTTGCTTCCTGGTTTCTGGCCAAGGCCAATATAATGTCATACATCCCAGGAGTCTTCATGGCCATTTTTTCTTTCATCTGGAGGAGGAGAGGAGGAGGTTTCTCAGCTAAGGCCCCCCCCCCCCAAAAAAAAAGCTCCCAGTATAGTGCAGTACAACCACGACCATACTAAAATGACATCATGGAAAATATATAGTGGGGAAATCTTCAAAATAAAACATATGAACAATCCTCTCTCAAAATCATTGTGAATAATTCCAGCAGAGTCTTGTGTGAAGAAAGTGCTTCAAAACCACACTCTTGCACCCCCCCCCCCACGCCTACATGCCTGAGCTAAGGGCAGATGGATTCCAGGAAGTAAATGTTACATGAATCATCTGCCCATACTCAAGATGGCCATGGCTAGAAATGCTAGGGGGTCCCTGACCTTTTTTTTCCCTCTCTCCTAGCTCTTTTTTTCCTCTAGTTTGCCTTCCCCCATACCCAATGTGGTGTGTCTCTATTGATTTGTTTCTTCCCCTGTTTTGTCTTTTGCCCTAGTAGTGTAATACTTGTTTTCTTTATATATTTTCTCAAACATCTATGGTCCTTCCATGCAGTCCAACTTCAGGATGCCCCAGTGACATGCCATTTTCTTTTCTCACTCTAATGCCTTGTACACATGATTGGAATTTCCGA
This sequence comes from Rana muscosa, assembly GCA_029206835.1. Lineage (NCBI taxonomy): Eukaryota > Metazoa > Chordata > Amphibia > Anura > Ranidae > Rana > Rana muscosa. The sequence continues at coordinate 220,001,451 of CM055121.1, forward strand.
TGGAAAAAGTCTGACGGAATTTTTTCATCAGATATTCCGACCGTGTGTGGGCCCCATCTGACTTTTTTCCATCGGAGTTTAGAAATAGAACATGTTTTATTTTTTTCCGATGGAAAAAAATCCTATCAGAAATTCCGATCGTCTGTGTGGAACTCCGATGGAGAAAAAAACGCGCATGCTCAGAATCAAGTCGACACATGCTCGCAAGCATAGAACTACATTTTTCTCGGTTCGTCGTAGTGTTGTACGTCACCGCTTTCTTGAAGATCGGAATTTGGTCTGACAGTGTGTATGCAAGACAGCTTAAACGGAATTCCGACAGAAAATTCCATCAGATTTTATCCCATCGGAAATTCCGATCGTGTGTACAGGGCATTAGGTGATTTTTTTGGAATATTTTTGCCTCAACTGTCTCATTCTTATGCATTTATGCTGTGGTTTCTCTTTGTTTGTCTCTGGGCTGGCATGAGCTCTGTAAAGTAATACTGTCTTGTATGTACTGTATGACTCGGTAGGAGATTTATCAAAAGCTTAGAATATAAGAAATGCTAGGGGGGTGTTTTCCAAAGTGATTACTCAACAAAATAAATAATGGAGAAATGGAAGGATAGGTGAGTTTGCTTTAAATTTTAAAAATTAATTAAACTGTATTTTTGGTTTGTGATACTCAGATACAGTTTAGTTCCACTTAAACACTAATGTTTTTTACTGGCTGGAATGCAGCTTTTACAAGAAAAGTATAGAGTACCTAAAGCAAAACCTGACCTGTCTTTCTCTTCCGAATTGCTCACTTGTTCTGCTCTATGAGTGAACGAAAATGAGCCTAAATCGACTGCTAGTGACATCACTACATGTAAAAGGAGCACAAATCTGACCCTTCCAAATTTGCCCTAATTTCCATACACTATATTGCCAAAAGTATTGGGGCGGCTGGTGGTATTTTTTTGGGGGGGCTACCTGTGACATGGTCGGTCGGGTCACAGCTAGCCCCCCCGGTTGGTCACCAGCCCCGCACTTACCCCATCTAGGTGGCTTCCCCTGCGTATCCTCTCTTCTCCTCCTTGGGCGGCCAATAGGATCACTTCGCTTGTCGGCCAATCAGGAGAATCAGGAATACGACAGCTAATATTACAATTCACTGCTGTCACACAACTGGGTGGGCTCAGAGCCCACCCTTTTTTGAAGCCAATTAGAACCTCAGGCTCTAATCATGTGCTTCTAAAAAAAAAAAATCCATGTGTCAAGCACCCTGCATGTAGATTAGGGGCTTGGCAAATTGCTTAGGGGGGTAGCCACTAGATTCCTGCCTTTACACACTCATGAACTTTAATTGTATCTCAGTCTTAGTCCGTAGGGTTTAATATTAAGTTGGCCCACCCTTTGAACTCTAACAGCTTCAACTCTTCTGGGAAGGCTGTCCACTAGACCAGTGTCATCCACCCTGTCCTCAGGGCCCACTAACAGACCAGATTTTATGTATTACCTTGGGGAGATGCAGACTAGAATACTGCAATCACTGAGCAGCAAATGATATCACCTGTATTTCAGTTATCTTGCAAACCTGGTTTGTTAGTGGGCCCTGAGGACAGGGTTGATGACCACTGCACTGGACCATTCTTCCAGAATTGCATTTGTGAGGTCAGGCTCTGATGTTGGATGAGAAGGCCTGCTCGCAGTCTCCACTCTAAGTCATCTCAAAGTTGTTCTATCGGGTTGAGGTCAGGACTCTGTCCAGGCCTGTCAAGTTCTTCCACCCCAAACTCGCTCATCCATGTCTTTATGGATCTTGCTTTGTGCACTGGTCCAAATCATTCAGTGGGGGGGTAATGGTGTGGGGTTGTTTTTTTAGGGGTTGAGCTTAGTCCCTTAGTTCCAGTGAAGGAAACTCTTAAGGCTTCAGCATACCAAGACATTTTGGACAGTTTCATGCTCAACTTTGTGGGAACAGTTTGGGGATGGCCCCTTTCTATTCCAACATGACTGCGTGCCAGTCCACAAAGCAAGGTCCATAAAGACATGGAAGAATGGTTAAACATTCCCATAGACTCCTAAACCTTGTGGACAGCCTTCCCAGAAGAGTTGAAGCTGTTATAGCTGCAAAGGGTGGGCCAACTCAATATTAAACACTACGGACTAAGACTGGGATGCCATTAAAGTTCATGTGCATGTAAAGGCAGGTGTCACAATACTTTTGAAAATATAGTGTATATTACAGTCACTATTGGGTAAAGGGGAGCAAGACGACAGAGTGAGCTGTGTCACAAAACACAACAAATTGGGTTACTGAGAATCTGAATGGTTTTCTATAGTCCAACGAGGTTGGAAAATTTCCTACTGACCATTAATTTGTAAAAGAGTTAAATTAGTGAACTTCCATGAGAGATTAATATGTCAGAGGATGAGAAAAATTTGATGGAAACCAGTTCACGATTTTGGAATGTCTCCTTGCGCCACTCTCACATTGTAAGTGTCTAATTGACATTCAGAGAGATGTGCAATGTCCCTTGGTCCTAAATGAAGGCAGGAAACATTAAGCTCTTTATAACACGAAGATAACGCAACAGAATGTTCTTTCAAACAATTCCATGCTTGAAAAAATTCTAAGTAGGCAGCTGAAATCAACTTTCCTCGCATCAGGTGAGGGGGAGGAAAAAAAAACCTTCCATGTAAAACATTAATTGAAATAAATCCAGCCCAAAAATGGCCAGTTTCTCAATTTGTTACAACAATTACACTTCAGTAGATTTAACAGTCTCTGCAATATTTCCGACACAATCCGAACAACCCCATTGTTTTTATGACTTCAGGAAAACCACATTACTTTAGAATATATTTTTTTATTATGAAACCAACTGAAGAGGGTTTTGAATATTTTAGCGCATATTTAATGCTTTATGAAACATTACTGCTGTAGTGCAATCTTTATCGAAGGACAATGTTCTTGATTTTACTCAACAGAAGGTTTTCTAAACGCATGTTTTGATTGGTTGAGCACAAGTCCTTTTTGTTGGAATGTTATTGCTGATGCAGTCATTGGAACAAGGATTCCTCCCAACAATTTAAGGTTTTGTGGGCACAAGTAATGTAGGTAAGGGATATGGTAGCTGCTTTATTACAATAGCAGAGACTCTGCTTCTTCCTCCAGTTGTCCAGTTGCAGGCCACCTCCCCCTGCTTTTGTATTGTTAACAACATGGCAGATGCTTTAAAATGATATAAGCCCAAAAAGCAATCGTTGCCATCCTGCGAAAAGCAAACTTCTTGCCCCTTCATGGCTACACTAATTTTCCACTGTATACATGGAGGGAGCCATGGTTATTACAGAGGCTGGACTTCAGACATTTTACATGCAATCCTGAAGTCACTGGACCTAATGTGATTCAGAGGGGTGCTTGTAGTGACTGCTACAGATGTCATCATGCCGAATCAATAACAAGGAGCCCCTGTTTATTTTGGCAGGATTGTGAGTTCATTATGAGGTCACATAGGGTGGGGAATGCTATATTTACCTAGTATGTCAGTATTTTGAATGTCACTGACTTGCTCTGGGGAAGGGGACCCTGTGAGGCCCTGAAAAGTTTGATCTATGTGATATTATCTGTAAATACTTTTTGAAAGCATATTTTTGGATTGCTGGTGACTATCTTCCTTGTCACCAGACTTCCAAATTTGTTCCTCTCCATTACATAGTGGATTGGTGGGATCATTAGTTTACACAAGAAAGATATAGATATGCTGACAGGAAGTGACAAGGACACAGCATTTGTGGCAAGGTCAACAGATATTTACCATATAGAATTGGTAGAGACAGGATTTTAAAGGTGCTAACACATGTAAGTATATAAAAATATAAATTTTATTATCAACATTAAAATTGTAAAAATATCATATAAACCCAACAAGGATTATCCATACTACTTTTACAGTGATGGTGCAGTAACTTCATCTCTACATGTTTCACCAGGCTATGGCTTCTTCAGGAGTCTTTGCATAAACTGCTTACACAACCACTAAATATTTAAACAACAGTATATTAATTACCCTCCATAAAAAAGGATAAATAACAATGAATAGTTCTAGGTACATTGTGTGTTATTTATCCTTTTTGATGAAGGGTAAGTAATATACTGTTTTTGAAATCTTTAGTGATTATGTATGCAGTTTATTTAAAGTCTCCTGAAGAAGCCATAGCCTGGCGAAACATGTAGAGATGAAGCTACTGCACAATCAATGTAAAAGCTGTATGGATAATCCTTGTTGGTATTAATAAGATATGTTTACAATTTTAATGTTGATGATAAAATTTATATTTTTTATATACGGTACTTACGTATGTTGGCACCTTTAAAGTCCTGCCTCTACCAATCTATACAATTTGATTTCAGGGATGTGGTGTCGGGGACTCTCCCTTATTATCAGGTATTTACTGTACTTGCTGAAAATGTTCTTAGCTTGAAAAAAATTTAAAGTAATGCAGCTACAATATCTAAGTAGTGGGAAACTGCAATATATTACATTTTGTTTTTGGGTTTAGATATTATTTCACTTTTCATTGATGCCATGATGTGGACCAAAAAATTGCATTATACACATTTTTCAAATTGTTGAGCGCAAAAACGTCTATGTAGCTGTGTTGTAAGATTCTTCCATTTTCTAGCCTTCATTTTCTAGCCTGAGGTAGAATAATGACTTCTGCTATTTGATTGGCTAGTATGAGCAGTGTTGTTGTTGTTTTTTTTTTTCTTTTGTACACAAAGCAGCACAAAAATGAAGTTGTAAACCTAATGTAAATTGTTTATTATCACTATACTTGATGAGGATGCTCCAGTCATATAGTTATAATATAAAATATATTGTTCTTTCCTCTTTTTATATTTTATTGAATGCAAAACATGTGGATAATGTCTGCTGCATATTCGACATCTGATTTGTTCTGTTATTATGCTAACGTATTTCTTTAGCCTTATTTTGATCAACTGAGTCTCTGAGTAAATGGGACTCCATTGATCTTCGCCCAGAATCCCATATGATTAACGAATGTCAGCTAATGTGACAGGACATGAGTGGGTTACTTCAATGTAAAGACCCTACTTGAACTATCTGATCAACGGATGCCTAATTCTATCACAATACACCCCCCCCCCCACCACCACCACCAAAATCCAGCTGTTTCCCTCCCCCATCTCTCCAGATGAATGTTGTGTGCCTATCACAGCTTTGTCACTCTAGAGATATTGATTAATAGTTGCCTGGAGCTCCTTTTAGCAAATCAAATTTTCACTTTTAGCACAGAATTCACCTCCGATTTATTCAGCAAAGTGTAATGCACTAAACCGACTTTGACATTCCGGGGAAAATGGCTGCAAACCCACAGAGGGGCGGAAATGGATATAAATTGTTTGGGAGCTGCAGCTGGCTCAGTATGAAACTTTAGAGTGCGATTGAAACCCTTGACTTGAAAGACAATACAAACTGCTCTTTATAATCTGCTTTTACATTTTCTGGTTTTGTCATTGATGTTGTGTCTGTTGGGTGCTGTTGAGGAATTAAAATGAAACGCTATAAATGTAGACCATGTATAGGTTAACAACGGCCAACAGTTTACATTTAATAGGAAGGTAGAGTAATGGTGGATGGATGGATTTATGAATGGATAGATAGATAGGAAGATGGAGTATTGGGAGATGGATGGATGGATACTTAGATATACTATAGATAGATAGATAAAAATAGACAGATGTATAATAGATAGATAGATAGATAAAGACAGAGATAGATACAAAATATATAGATAGATAGAGACAGAGATAAATAGAAAGATATGTAGATAGATAATTTATTATTTGTTTATTATTGAACTGACCAAATAATGTAGGGTAACAATTTGACTTCAATGCTAACCTGTATGGAAGAGTTGGAAAAGATGACTTGTGTTTCCACCAAGTTTACATTTAATAGGAAGATAGAGTAATGGTGGATGGATGGATTTATGAATGGATGGATAGGAAGATGGAGTATTGGCAGATGGATGGATAGTTAGATAGAGATAGATAGATAGATAGATAGATAGATAGATAGATAGATAGATAGATAGATAGATAGATAGATAGAATTTGACAGATGTATGATAGTGATAGATAGATAGATAGATAGATAGATAGATAGATAGATAGATAGATAGATAGATACAGAGATACAGAGATAGATAGATAGAGAGATACAGAGATAAAGAGATAGATAGATATATAGATAGATAGATAGATAGATAGATAGATAGATAGATAGATAGATAGATACAGAGATACAGAGATAGATAAATAGAGAGATACAGAGATAAAGAGATAGAGAGAGAGAGAGAGAGAGAGAGATAGATAGATAGATAGATAGATAGATAGATAGATAGATAGATAGATAGAAGATAAATAGATAGATAGATAGATAGATAGATAGATAGATAGATAGAGATATAATATATATAGATAGATATATAGAGACAGAGATAGATACAAGATAAATAGATAGATAGAGACAGAGATAAATAGAGAGATATATAGATAGATAATTTATTATTTGTTTATTATTGAACTGACCAAATAATGTAGGGTAACAATTTGACTTCAATGCTAACCTGTATGGAAGAGTTGGAAAAGATGACTTGTGTTTCCACCAAGTTTACATTTAATAGGAAGATAGAGTAATGGTGGATGGATGGATTTATGAATGGAAGGATAGGAAGATGGAGTATTGGCAGATGGATGGATAGTTAGATAGAGATAGATAGATAGAATTTGACAGATGTATGATAGTGATAGATAGATAGATAGATAGATAGATAGATAGATAGATAGATAGATACAGAGATACAGAGATAGATAGATAGAGCGATACAGAGATAAAGACATAGATAGATAGATAGATAGATAGATAGATAGATAGATAGATAGATAGATAGATACAGAGATAGATAGATAGAGAGATAAAGACATAGATAGATAGATAGATAGATAGATAGATAGATAGATAGATAGAAAGATAGAGAGAGAGAGAGAGATAGATAGATATAGAGAGATAGATAGATAGATAGATAGATAGATAGATAGATAGATAGATAGATTTTTTTTTATTGAACTGACCAAATAATGTAGGTTAGGGTAACAATTTGGTTTCAATGGTAACCACCTGTATGGAAGAGATGGAAAAGATGACTTGTGTTTCCGCCAAGTCTACATTAACATCTGTGCGTGTCATAAAGGTAGATTGTAAGTTTGAGTGAGGAATACGATCAATGTATCGGGAGCTGGAAAACCAGCACTTAATGTGAAACATGTGTAAAGAGACATGTCCATTTATAGAACATTGCTACAGAACAACCTAGGTAATAATGCAAAACCTGGGCAAGAGCTAGCATAGGCTTCTAGTTTAACAAATGCTTGTTGACAGGGCTGGTCTAACCGCTGGAGGAAAGCAGTTGGTTGCTTTGGTGACAGATTTTACATGAGTGGAAGTCTAAAATTTGCTTTAATAGCATCTGTCATCTTTCACTAGGCCTCGTCTTTTTTTTACTGTTTTCCTTTAAGCCAGAAGCACATCACAGCCTAAGTGAGATGGTGTTTTTTCCGCTAAAATCACCCTGTTTAGACCAGTATTATTGTGAGGTGGCAACCAGAGGCTTTGTGCCTGGAGGACAGAAAGGGGATAAAAATCTACAGCACAATTGACTGCTTTGACCTAGATGATAAGGCACTGTTTATTTCAAAGCAGCCTTATTGCATAGAAACAAGATGGTGTCTCTAAGGTCAACCTCCTGACAGAAAGTAGTAGATGACATCACTGGATTTTTATTAAAGTATTGCAGGATGTCATTTCTACAAATCTCCTTTTTTTAATATGTAAGGTTAAAAGTACATACAGATAGTTACATAGTTGATAAGGTTGAAAAAAGGAACAAGACCATCCAATTCAACCTATGGGGTCGATTGACTGAAGGCAAATAGGCTGTTCATTTTGCAAGGATTTTATTTTCACCAAAGCGTAGTGAATTAGGTGAAATTTCACTTTGTAAAGAATACCCAATCACATGTAAGGAAAAAATAAACATTTTTGCTTGCACATGATATTTCACAGGTTTAATTCTCTAGGCCAGGGGTCTCCAAACTTTCTAAACAACGGGGCAGTTTAATTTTCTTTGTTCCAGACTGTGGCCAGTGGGAGCAAAAAATGCCCCGAAGTCAGTGGCAATAAACAATGCCCCAACACTGATTTTAGTTGAAGAAATAGTGCTCCATCTTTAAAAGGGAAGTATGGGATTTTTTTTTTCCAGAATCATACCTACCTAGGTGGATGCAGCATTGGCCTGATGCTGTATCCAGTGGCGGAACTACCGCCATAGCGACACACGCGGCCGCTATGGGGCCCGCAACCGAGAGGGGCCCGTGGGGAGGAGGAGGAATGCATACTGCCGGCGGTGCACTGTCCCCCAGCCAGGGGAAGTGAGGAGAGGAAGAGCCAGCGGGTGCCCTGTAATTGGCTGAACGGGCCATGTGCGGGGCGGGCCGAGCGGCAGACATGGGGGTCTGTGAATAGCCCTGCGGAGCTGGTGCTGGTCACGTGTGGAGGCGGGGGCGGGGCTGGACTGTGGATTTGATAATCGCGCCTGCTTGCTCCCGGAGACGGAGTCCTGCTTCACAATGTGTTTATCCTGAGGTCTCATCTGCTCTGTCAGCTTACCCCCATCCTCTGTGTCACCCCCCTCCTCCTCTGTGTCACCCCCTCCTCCTCTGTGTCCCCCCCTCCTCCTCTGTGTCCCCCCATCCTCTGTGTCACCCCCCCCTCCTCCTCTGTGTCACCCCCCTCCTCCTCTGTGTCACCCCCCTCCTCCTCTGTGTCCCCCCTCCTCCTCTGTGTCCCCCCATCCTCTGTGTCACCCCCATCCTCTGTCACCCCCCCTCCTCCTCTGTGTCACCCCCCCATCCTCTGTCACCCCCCTCCTCCTCTGTGTCCCCCCCTCCTCCTCTGTGTCCCCCCATCCTCTGTCACCCCCCCTCCTCCTCTGTGTCCCCCCATCCTCTGTGTCACCCCCCTCCTCCTCTGTGTCACCCCCCTCCTCCTCTGTGTCACCCCCCTCCTCCTCTGTGTCCCCCCTCCTCCTCTGTGTCACCCCATCCTCTGTCACCCCCCCTCCTCCTCTGTGTCACCCCCCCATCCTCTGTCACCCCCCCTCCTCCTCTGTGTCACCCCCCATCCTCTGTCACCCCCCCTCCTCCTCTGTGTCCCCCCATCGTGCCTGCTTGCTCCCGGAGACGGAGTCCTGCTTCACAATGTGTTTATCCTGAGGTCTCATCTGCTCTGTCAGCTTACCCCCATCCTCTGTGTCACCCCCCTCCTCCTCTGTGTCACCCCCTCCTCCTCTGTGTCCCCCCCTCCTCCTCTGTGTCCCCCCATCCTCTGTGTCACCCCCCCCTCCTCCTCTGTGTCACCCCCCTCCTCCTCTGTGTCACCCCCCTCCTCCTCTGTGTCCCCCCTCCTCCTCTGTGTCCCCCCATCCTCTGTGTCACCCCCCTCCTCCTCTGTGTCACCCCCCCATCCTCTGTCACCCCCCCTCCTCCTCTGTGTCACCCCCCCCCCATCCTCTGTCACCCCCCTCCTCCTCTGTGTCCCCCCATCCTCTGTCACCCCCCCTCCTCCTCTGTGTCCCCCCATCCTCTGTGTCACCCCCCCTCCTCCTCTGTGTCACCCCCCTCCTCCTCTGTGTCACCCCCCCATCCTCTGTCACCCCCCCCCTCCTCCTCTGTGTCACCCCCCATCCTCTGTCACCCCTCCTCCTCTGTGTCACCCCCCATCCTCTGTCACCCCCCTCCTCCTCTGTGTCACCCCCCCTCCTCCTCTGTGTCACCCCCCCATCCTTTGTCACCCCCCCTCCTCCTCTGTGTCACCCCCCATCCTCTGTCACCCCCCCCTCCTCCTCTGTGTCACCCCCCCATCCTCTGTGTCACCCCCCCCATCCTCTGTGTCACTCCCCCTCCTCCTCTGTGTCACCCCCATCCTCTGTGCCACCCCCCATCCTCTGTGTTACCCCCCATCCTCTGTCACCCTCCCCCATCCTCTGTGTCACCCCCCCTCCTCCTCTGTGTCACCCCCCTCCTCCTCTGTGTCACCCCCCTCCTCCTCTGTGTCCCCTCCATCCTCTGTGTCACCCCCCTCCTCCTCTGTGTCCCCCCCATCCTCTGTGTCACCCCCCATCCTCTGTGTCACCCCCCATCCTCTGTCACCCCCCCTCCTCCTCTGTCACCCCCCATCCTCTGTGTCACCCCCCATCCTCTGTGTCACCCCCCTCCTCCTCTGTGTCACCCCCCATCCTCTGTCACCCCCCTCCTCCACTGTGTCCCCCCCATCCTCTGTGTCCCCCCCATCCTCTGTGTCCCCCCCATCCTCTGTGTCCCCCCATCCTCTGTGTCACCCCCCATCCTCTGTGTCACCCCCCATCCTCTGTCACCCCCCCTCCTCCTCTGTGTCACCCCCCTCCTCCTCTGTGTCACCCCCCCTCCTCCTCTGTGTCACCCCCTCCTCCTCTGTGTCACCCCCCTCCTCCTCTGTGTCACCCCCTCCTCCTCTGTCACCCCCCCATCCTCTGTGTCACCCCCCTCCTCCTCTTTGTCACCCCCCCATCCTCTGTGTCACCCCCCATCCTCTGTCACCCCCCTCCTCCTCTGTGTCACCCCCCCATCCTCTGTGTCACCCCCCATCCTCCTCTGTGTCACCCCCCATCCTCTGTGTCACCCCCCATCCTCTGTGTTACCCCCCATCCTCTGTCACCCTCCCCCATCCTCTGTGTCACCCCCCTCCTCCTCTGTGCCACCCCCCTCCTCCTCTGTGTCACCCCCCTCCTCCTCTGTGTCACCCCCCTCCTCCTCTGTGTCCCCCCCTCCTCCTCTGTGTCCCCCCATCCTCTGTGTCACCCCCCTCCTCCTCTGTGTCACCCCCCTCCTCCTCTGTGTCCCCCCCATCCTCTGTGTCACCCCCCTCCTCCTCTGTGTCCCCCCATCCTCTGTGTCACCCCCCCATCCTCTGTGTCACCCCCATCCTCTGTCACCCCCCCTCCTCCTCTGTCACCCCCCATCCTCTGTGTCACCCCCCATCCTCTGTGTCACCCCCCTCCTCCTCTGTGTCACCCCCCATCCTCTGTCACCCCCCTCCTCCACTGTGTCCCCCCCATCCTCTGTGTCCCCCCATCCTCTGTGTCCCCCCCATCCTCTGTGTCACCCCCCATCCTCTGTGTCACCCCCATCCTCTGTCACCCCCCCTCCTCCTCTGTGTCACCCCCCTCCTCCTCTGTGTCACCCCCCCTCCTCCTCTGTGTCACCCCCTCCTCCTCTGTGTCACCCCCCTCCTCCTCTGTGTCACCCCCCTCCTCCTCTGTCACCCCCCCATCCTCTGTGTCACCCCCCTCCTCCTCTTTGTCACCCCCCCATCCTCTGTGTCACCCCCCATCCTCTGTCACCCCCCTCCTCCTCTGTGTCACCCCCCCATCCTCTGTGTCACCCCCCATCCTCCTCTGTGTCACCCCCCATCCTCTGTGTCACCCCCCATCCTCTGTGTTACCCCCCATCCTCTGTCACCCTCCCCCATCCTCTGTGTCACCCCCCTCCTCCTCTGTGTCACCCCCCCCCCTCCTCCTCTGTGTCACCCCCTCCTCCTCTGTGTCACCCCCCTCCTCCTCTGTGTCACCCCCCCCCCATCCTCTGTGTCACCCCCCTCCTCCTCTGTGTCAGTTCCCCCTGCTCTGTGTAAGCCCCCCTTTCCCTCTGTCTCTCTCTCTCACTCTCTTTCTCTCAGCCTCTCGCTCACCCCCTCTCTCGCACCCACCACTCTTTCTCTAATCCCCCCTCTCTCACCCCCACTCTCTCATCCCCACCTCGCTCACCCCACCCCCACTCTCTCTCATCCCCACCCCTCTCACCCCCACCATCTCACCCACCCTCTCTCTCTCTCACCCCCTCACCGCCGCCTCTCTCTCCTGCCTCCTTCCCCCTTTCTTTCACCCCCTCACCTCCTCCTCTCTCACCCCCCTCACCGCCGCCTCTCTCTCACCTCCTCCTCTTACCTTCCCCTTTTTCACCTCCCTCCCCCCACCTCTTTTCCTCCTCAGGGGGTGGGGGCCCAATGAGGATGGCTGTATGGGGCCCCAATAATTGCAAACAGCAGCCCTTTGAGTGAGCGCATGTCCCGGATCCTGTGTCTTGCCGACACTTCTCCCCAAGGCTCCCCACCAATAGAAGGAAGGAAAACAGCACTACAGTAGAGGAGCTCCACCCCCAAACTCCAGCTCCCACACTTCCTGGCTTGAAGCGGCTCTCGGTAAGGCAGTCTAATGGGGGTCTTTCGGGGCAGGGGACACTGATGGGGGGGTTCCCTGATCTAATCGAGGGGGGACCGATATAAGGGAGGGGAGTCTGTGGGGAGGGAGGTGGACAGTGTCAGTAGGGCAGTGGATGGTACCAGTAGTTACCATCCACGCTTACCGTGACACATTATTGCTCTCCTCCAGGTCTTTAAAATCCTTTAGTGTATACCACAAAAAATTTGCCATGCGCCGCTTAAGTGTTCGGGTTTGGCTTGAGGAAAAGGTGGCAACCCTACCTGCGTTCCCGGGGCTCACCGTCACATAGCCCTACCTCTTGGCCCGGCGCCTTTGATAGACAGAACGCCGGTCCAATGCGGGACATGTGACGTCATCAAAGGTGTCGGGCCAAGAGGTGGGGCTATGTGACGGTGAGCCCCGAGAACGCAGGACATTCAAATGAAAGCTATTACAGCTCTCTGCTTGTACGCACAGTGCGCCTCTTCCTCTCCTCACTTCCCCTGGCTGGGGGACCGTGCGGGCGGTGCTCGCCCCCCCACTCTGAGGCAGCCCCATGCTCGCCAATAGCCATTTGAGGGCTGCAGTATGCATTCCTCATCCTCCCCGGTAGTTCCGCCACTGGCTCGCCTCTTCCACTGCACAGGTGAGGCTACATTGTGCACGGGTCATGCTGCATTGTGCACAGGTGAGGCTGTATTGGGCACGGGTGAGGCTGCATTGGGCACGGGTGAGGCTGCATTGGGCACAGGTGAGGCTGCATTGGGCACGGGTCATGCTGCATTGGGCACGGGTCATGCTGCATTGGGCACGGGTGTGGCTGTATTGGGCACGGGTCATGCTACATTGGGCACAGGTGAGGCTGTATTGGGCACGGGTCATGCTGCATTGGGCACGGGTCACGCTGCATTGGGCACAGGTGAGGCTGCATTGGGCATGGGTCACGCTATATTGGGCACGGGTGAGGCTGCATTGGGCACGGGTGAGGCTGCATTGGGCACGGGTGAGGCTGCATTGGGCACAGGTGAGGCTGTATTGGGCATGGGCAGGCCATGCTGCGTTGGGCACAGGCCACGCTGCGTTGGGCACAGGCCACACTGCATTGGGCACAGGTGAGGCTGCATTGGGCACTGGACACGCTGCATTGGGCACAGGCCACACTGCATTGGGCACAGGTGACGCTGCATTGGGCACTGGACACGCTGCATTGGGCACAGGCCACACTGCATTGGGCACAGGTGAGGCAGTATTGGGCACGGGCAGACCACGCTGCATTGGGCACAGGTGAGGATTATTGAAGCGCTAACACCAGGTGTTTGGAGTATCTTTATCTGTTGATTAAACTTTCTGGAATACATATATTGCTATTGTGGTGTAGGATCTGGGTTCTTTCTTTCTTTCTTTCACGCCCTTTAAACCACGACCACTATTTAATTTAAGTCCGACATTTTTTTGTGGGGGGGGGGCCCATACAACATTTTGCTATGGGGCCCTGTGATTTCTAGTTACGCCCCTGGCTGTATCTGTCCCCCACTGGGTCTAAGACTGAGAACCGAGTGATCAGAGTGATCAAACACTGCTAATCACTCAGTTCTTACAGTTATATGAGTAGAAAGCTGGTGACTGTCAGTCACCACTGCCTGCTCTGCCCCCCCCCCCATCACTTACTGTATCACTGGGCTGTGGAGGGGGCAGGATCGGGGATGGCTCAGGCTCTCAGAGGCTGAGTCAGGTGCCGTTCCAGAGTTCTGGGTGGAGCACCAACAATATTGTCACAATCTTTCCCCAGGCAGGATCAGCTCTGTGACGTCAGCTGACAGCAGGCTTCAGCCCGCTGTATTCTGAAACGGGTCACAGGAGTGCAAAACAAACTACACTGCTGTGATCCACGGGAGAAGTACAACCAAACAAGCTTTGGCTCTACTTCTCCTTTAATTTTAGTGGGAGCAACACTGCCTCATTGTTGGTTTCATTGGGAGAAATAGTGCCACATTGATCATGTCAGTGGGAGGAATGGTGCCCCATCATTGGTGTCAGTGGGAGGGAATAGTGCCCAAGGGCCACATAAAGGCAAGCAAAGGTCTGCATCCAGCCCCCAGGCCATGTTTAGAGACCACTGCTCTAGGCCTTAGTAGAATTTTTGTTCCATAAGCCGATCTAGACATTTTCCACAAACTTAAATTAATCCTGATTTCTCATTGTTTGTTTCTTGTGTTGTTTGTGAAAAGTTAGAAAAGGAAAGCATGGGCATATTTTACTTTAATTTTCAATCCTTGTTTAAAGCAGAAATCCATCCAAAAGAAAAACATAAAAAATATATATCCCATTAAAAGATAAAATAATAAAACTGCCCTGGTTGCAATATTCACTATCACTCTGGAGCTGTCCCTTGCAGTACTTTCACCACTAGATGCCTTCAGTCTTCTGGGTTGAATGGCAATCAGCATCATTCAACCCACTTCCTCTGAGGCCAGGCTAATTTGGACCTACCCCACCATGTAATGTAGGTGTTATCCCGATTCGGCTGCAAAAGTGGCGATACACTTTAACACATAATTGTCGTTTAGGGCTTTGTTTATATGTGCTGCATAATCTTGGCTGGCCCCCACTGCGTGTCGGCATGGGGGGGGGGGGGCAGTGCCAAGCATTCTTACAATGCAATGCAATGTTTACTTTTTATTTTACTTAAATGAAATGTCAAAGTGACACTTCATTCATTCCTATGCACTGCAGCAAAGCCATGGTGCGCAAACAGATGGTGACTTCAGGTGAACTCCAGAAAAATGCAGCGTGTCAGCATTTTTACACAACAAACTGCAACTGACCTCAAAGCAGGATTGTAGTGTGAACAGGGCTCATAGAAAACAATTGTTTTCCATGTCCCCTTGCCATAAATGGTGGTGTTTAGATGCAGAAAAATGCCTGTCATTGCATATAGCGTGAACAAGTCCTTAAAATAACCATAATATTGTTTTCTTATTTAAAAAAAAAAGTATGGTACTTCACCTATTTATTCCATCTGGTTTGATATTTTTTAACATTGTAGACATTTGGAAATCTACTGCTAGGCTCATATTTAACATAATTTCATAAAATCTGTAGCTTGTTTCTCAGATTTTTAGTTCCACCACAGCTAAATAGCCATAAGTCCCCAAGATCGGTGAAATTTTCAGCAAACCGTAACAAAGCAGTGTGTGCGGAAAGTGTTAAAAAAAATAGTAATTAAAATTAAAATGGACTTTGAGCTATTTATTTAGCAAAGAGCCCTGATTTAGGTATTACAAATGTGTGGACAGCTTGAAATTAATTTTCTTTATTGCCGGCTTCACATCTGCTTAAGCCACATTGGAAAAAGGATTAATTACCTGAATAAAAAAAGAGAACCTCTGGCCAGTCAGCACGTTTCTGTCAGGATGGCTCACTGACCCTGGACACTTACAGCATGTGTCAGGGAAAGGAAGAGCGTCCAGGTCAAGATGGCAGCCCACAGAGGACAGTCAGCATTTCTTAAAAAGTCAAATTTCTGGTTGTAATTTTTCAGCAGCCATCGGGTGCATAATAGGTCTCTGACTGCAATATTTACATTTAAACATGAAAACTTAATAAAATAAATGTTATATAAATATTAAACTGTGTGAGTTGAGGCACACGTAGTGCATAAAATCTCAGTGACCCCATTCTTCCAATTAGGCAAATGAAAAAATCCCATTATGTGTGATTATGGGATCCAGCACTCTGCACCTTGTTTCTGTCCACTTGTTTTATATGTCTAAGGTGTAGCCCCCTCTATAAATAAAATGTACTATTTTACCAAAAGCATGATATGCTGCACTAAACTTTTACCACATTTTTTATTTTAAAAGGCCAATATGGAAGAAAAATATATACCGTATTTATCAGCATATAACACGCACTTTTTTCCCCTTAAAATCAGGGGGAAATCGTGGGTGCATGTTATACGCCGATCCCCACCGATCCCCGCTGATTGTGAGCGGAGCGGAGCGATCGCCGCCGAGATACACATAGCCGAGTGTACTCGGCTCTTCTCGGCTTCGCTCACAGTCACGCCCAGTCCCGCCATTGGACCTGTGTTATGTCCATCATAGGGCGGGACTGGGAGTGACTGTGAGCGGAGCCGAGAAGAGCTGAGTACACTCGGCTATGTGTATCTCGGCTCCGCCCAGTCCCTGCGATCTCAGGTGCGTTTGTTTCGCTCCGCCCAGTCTCGGCGGCAATCTCGGCTGCGTCAATTTTAAATTCATCCAAGGCTGCAATGGACACTGGGGGCAAGGCTGCACTGGGGCAAGGCTGCAATGGACACTGGGGGCAAGGCTGCACTGGGGCAAGGCTGCAATGGACACTGGGGCAAGGCTGCACTGACAAGGCTGCAAATGACACTGATAAGGCTGCATTGATGGGCATTTAAATGTAAGTTTTTTTTTTCCTTAATTTTACCTCCTAAAATTTTTTTCCTTAAAATTCCCTCCTAAGCTTAGGGTGCGTGTTATACGCTGGCACGTGTTATACGCCGATAAATACGGTATATATAAAAAAGTAAATAGGTTAAGTATAAAAATTAGTAAAAAAATTAATAAAATAAGAGGTCAAAAAAGTAAAAAAAAAATGTAAAAATAGAAAAAATAAGAGGTCAAAAAGGTTCTTGTGAGGTTTAGCCAATAATTTTTTGCATAATAGATCTTTGCGGTCCTTGTAACCAGGGCCAAGGCAGGTAAGTGTCCTTTGCCTGCATACTATGTGTCTAAAAGGTGTCCCTCTTTATAATTTCATAAAGTTTGGAGGTATGTTAAAGATACCTACTGTACAGAGTTTAGATGGTGGCAGAGCTGGACCATCCACAAGGCAACCTTTGGCAGAAGTCTAGAAGAGTGAAAGGGTTCAGGGTCAGACTTTGGTTACAAAAGCGGGAGTAGGAGAAGAGGCGGGGCGTTTCTGAGCCCTGGACAAAGATGGTTATATTAAGGCTGTAAATTGTGACATTGCACAAAATTCTCCTGAACCTCAACCTGAACTTAAGTCAATTACAGGATACTGGACTCCTAAATACTTTTTATTTCTTTCTTACTAATTAAAGCGGAGCTAAAGTCAATAAACTTACCTCCTATCTAAGGGTCTGGCTGGTTGCTGTTGCCCGTATATACTCCCCAGGTGCCAGTCTCTGGCCAACTCAATTGGCCAACTCAGGGTGGCGTAACTTCTGCACATGCGCAGGAATCAGTCATCTCTGCACACAAGAAAGAGGCCGGAGCTGTAAGCTGAGCTGTGCATGCACATCTCAGTTTACATTCCGTAGAAGACTGCAAACAGACACGTAGGTGTTTTTTATCGCGCCTGCTCACAGTCTATTATAAAAAGACTTTAGTTCCACTTTAGGCTGGAGTGAGTCATGTGATGTAGCTAGGCTGAATCCCAACATTAAAAAGTCCTGCAGCACACCAATTATAGTATATGACAATTCAGGGCGACTAAGGACCCCTTCATCTGGCAGCATTGACCAAGGACCGTTGCCTGAAAAAGGGGCCCTTAGACTTTTTGATATTCCGATGATGCTTATGATGGCACCATCCTTCAATTCAGTTCATCACCCAATTTCATTGATAGTCTATGGCTAAAAGGAGTACACTGGGTTACATTGATTCTTTCACAGCTAAGTTTAATACACAGTCACCGACTGGCAGTGCATGTTGGAATTTGCAATTTTCCAATGGGCGGGTAGGATAAATGGCCCTTGTATTGAATAAAATGTAAGTAAAATAAAATGGAATTAAATCACTTTATCAGTACATTAAGGTAAAAAGCAATTACCCAAAACAGTGCGTGAAAACACCTATTTTTAGAGAATTGGTGCTTTTTTTGAGGCTAAGAAACTTTTTTTTTTTTTTAATACATGGTTCTTTTAGGTTTACTATGCCATGACCTCATTTTACAGGATTTACCTACAAAGTCTCGCCTTCTTATATATACTACAGGATTTACTTCTGTAAGCTGCTGTGGAATTAACCCCAATTACAAAACCTAAGTGTGATACTGTGTGTCTGTCTAGATGCAGAGAGCTTTCTGGGAGTAAATGAGTTTGGCTTTTATTTATTTTATTTTATTTTTACCTAATATTATTTTTAGGAACAGGTTAGAATTGCAATTTTCATGCTAAGAACATGACGTTAAAAATAGAAAAAAGTAATATATGGCACAGTTTTTAAGAAAAGAACTACAGTATTTTAAAGGTTTTAGATATATATTACATGTTTAGGTGGAGAGATTAATTAATGTACCGTAATAGTTTTATCAGTGGGCATAGGCGTGCCCACAGGGTGTGCCCAGGCACACCCTAATCATCCCTGCTGTGCTCTTGTTCTGTACTGACTGCCTGCACTCTGCAACATGTACATGTCTCTGTGTGTAACTCAGTCAGCCAACACTGCGTGGGGTAATGTCCGCCAGCAAATACAGCTGTTTGCTGCGAGTGGAAGGAATAAGCAGGGAGGGAACTAGCCGCGGAGTAACCCAGCCGGAAGCCGCATAAGCCGATGCAGCTTCTATAGTTCCGGCTGCAGGTCCCGCAGGCGCTGGCGGAGTGATCTACATCTGCACTCCGCCTCCCCCCCTCCGTCCTCTCTCTTCCTTTGAAGCAGCGAACTAGCGGAGCCTGGATAGTGGCTGCAGCCTGCTGTATCAAGGTAAGCACTGCAGTGAGAGCCGGTGCCCTATCTCTGCTCTGCCTTGCTGTAATAACCAAGGGCAAATAACGGGACTCTGCCTGACTTGGAGAGCCATCTCGCTCGGGAGTGGAGTTGCAAGTGCTCAGTGTCTGGTTGGTCCTGTTCGTTCTCCCAGCCCCTCCCTCACTCCACTAACTGTCCAATGCCACACTCCGCCTTCCATTTGTGTCCGCCCAACCCCGCCCACAGTCCAACCCCCTGTATGCAATGCCTGCAATGAGCTGTGATTGCGGTTTTGTGAGAAGCTGGGCGGGAGATATGAAACAATGGCTGCTATAGCTGCACAAGCCACCTAAAGGGGAACCAGCCTGAGAGGGGGAGGCATAATTGGTAAGTGAAACTTTTGCACACAGAACAAAACCCCTGTCTCCCCCTGCCACCTTTTGGACTGCCCCCCCCTCCTGCCTCCATATCTCCATTCTCTCTCCCCTTCTCACTTCCTCCTCTACCCCCCACTCTCTCTCCATTTTTGCTCCACCCTCTCTCTCATCTCTTTCTCCACCTCCTCTCTCTCTCTTTCTCCCCCCTCTCTCTCTTTCTCCCCCTCTCTCTCTTTCTCCCCCCTCTCTCTCTCTCTTTCTCCCCCCTCTCTCTCTCTTTTTCCCCCCTCTTTCTCCCCCCTCTTTCTCTTTCTCCCCCCTCTCTCTTCCTCCCTCCCTCCCTCTCACTCACTCTCTCTCTCCACCTCTCTCTCCCCCTCTCTTTCTCCTCCCTCTCTCTTTCTCCCCCTCTCTATCTCCCCTCTCCCTTTCTCCCCCTCTCTCTCTCTCCCCTCTCTCTCTCCCCCCCTCTCTCTCTCTCTTTCTCCCCCCTCTCTCTCTCTCTCCCCCTCTCTCTCTCTTTCTCCCCCCTCTCTCTTTCTCCCCCTCTCTCTTTCTCCCCTCTCTCATCTCTTTCTCCCCCTCTCTCATCTCTTTCTCCCCCTCTCTCATCTCTTTCTCCCCCTCTCTCATCTCTTTCTCCCCCTCTCTCATCTCTTCCCCTCCCTCTCTTTCTCCCCCCTCTCTCTCTCCCCTCTCTCTTTCTCCCCCCTCTCTCTCTCTCTCTCCCCTCTCTCTCTCTCTCCCCTCTCTCTCTCTTTCTCCCCCCTCTCTCTCTCTTTCTCCCCCTCTCTCTCTTTCTCCCCCTCTCTCTCTCTTTCTCCCCCTCTCTCTCTCTCTTTCTCCCCCTCTCTATCTTCCTCCCTCCGTCCCACTCACTCTCTCTCTCTCTTTCTCCCCCTTCTCTCTCTCTTTCTCCCCCTTCTCTCTCTTTCTCCCCCTTCTCTCTCTTTCTCCCCCTCTCTCTTTCTCCCTCTCTCTTTCTCCCTCTCTCTTTTTCCCCCTCCCTCCCTCCCCCACTCTCTCTTTCTCCCCCTACTCTCTCTTTACCCCCCTCTCTCTCTCTCGTTCTCTCTCGTTCTCTCTCGTTCTCTCTTGTTCTCTCTCTTTTTCTCCCCCCATTTTTTTCTCACCCCACTTTCTCTATCTTTGCCTCCCTCTCTCTCCGCTAACTCTTTTTTCCCCGTTCTCTCTCTCCCGTATCTCTCTTCTTGTTATATACACAGACCAGTGTATATAATGTACCGTATGGTGTACATATAATGTACAGACTGTACCCTGGCACCATATGGTACATTATATACAGACCAGTGTATATATAGCATACAGCGTGGTGTCGGGGGGTGATACCATGTTTTGCCGCACCAGGTGATACCAACCCTAGTGATGCCACTGAGTGAGACAGCACTAAGCAGGGCAGGCAGTGGGCAAATGATGGACCAAAAACAAAAGGCAACCAATCGATATGATATGCACCCTACCCTGGCTTGTCACTGTCAGCAAAAAAGTGTGTGTGTGCGTATATATATATATATATTTAAAAATACGCACTTTTTTGCTGACAAGCCAGGGTTCATAATAGTTTGGAATTGTATATGTAATACATATATATTTAGTTTTACACAATATATATATATATATATATATATATATATATATATATATGCACAATTCAAATCGATATGAACCCTGGCTTGTTAGCCAAAAAAGTGCACATATATATATAATACACACAAACGCACGCGTGTTTGACCTTTGGTTTGAGGTGCACACCCTAATGCAATAGGCTGCGCACGCCTATGTCAGTGGGTGTTAATGTTAAAAAAAAAAACTTGTTTCTGTGTGTTGTTTGTATATCTGCACACTGTTTCTATGCTCCCTGTACTGCTGTTGATCTCCCTGCAGGTCCTCCAGGCAGGGTCTGTTTAATTGGAAACAGTGGACTCTATGCAGTTTCTAATGAGGTGAAACATCCACACTGCTCCTATTAGCCAACGACCACACAATATAGCCTTCCTATTCACACAAGGAAGCTCAGGCGCAGAAGTCTATATTCATGACAAGAAAGCTACTTATTTTTATTTAAAATATTATTGTAAAATGGATAAGGCCTCTCATTTGGAGATAAATTAGAATATCAAAAAGAATGTTAAGTAGTTTTGTACATATTTTTATTTTTCTAATATGACTAGGAAATATAAAAAAAATCCTTAACTACTTAAGGACCGGACCTATTTTTCAAACTTGTTGTTTACAAAGTAAAATAATTTTTTATTTTTTTTGCTAGAAAATTACTTAGAACCCCCAAACATTATATATAAAAAAAATTCAGACACCCTAGAGAATAAGATGGCAGCTGTTGCAATACTTTATGTCACACCGTATTTGCGCAGCGGTCTTACAAGCGCAATTTGTTTTGAAAAAATACACTTTTTTAAATAAAAAAATAAGACACCAGTAAAGTTAGCCCAATTTTTTTCTATATTGTGAAAGATAATGTTACGCCGAGTAAATTGATACCCAACATGTCACGCTTCAAAAATGCGCCCGCTCGTGGAATGGTGACAAACTTTGACCCTTAAAAATCTCCATAGGCGACGTTTAAAAATGTCTACAGGTTATTAGTTTTGAGTTACAGAGAAGGTCTTTTGCTAGAATTGTTGCTCTCCCTCTAACAATCGCGGCGATATCTCACATGTGTGGTTTGAACACTGTTTTCATATTTGGGCGCGACTTATATATGCGTTCGCTTCTGCGCATGAGCTTGGCGGGACGGGGTGCTTTAAAAAAAAAAAAAAAAATCATATTTATTTTACTTTTCATTTTTTTATTTTACACTGTCTTTTAAAAAACAAAATTGGGTCACTTTTATTCCTATTACAAGGAATGTGAACATCCTTTATTCCATGAATGTAAAAAGCATGACAGGACCTCTTTAATGGGAGATCTGGGGTCAAAAAGACCTCAGATCTCACATTTACACTTAAAAGCAATAAGAAAAATAAATAAATTAATGTATGTATTTTTTTCAATAAAATATTTTTTTCCCTTTAAGACCATTGGGCGCAAGTGACGTTTGACGTCGCTTCTGTCATTCAATGGTAGCCAAGTGGGGGCAATCTTACCCTCACTCGACTCCGTGTCTTGCAGGGGAAAGGACCCGATTATCTCCGCTGCTACCGACGGCTCGGGTAAGTGGTGGAGACCACCGGGGAGCAATGGGAAAGGGGGTACCACTCCCGCCACCGATAAAAGTGATCTTGCAGTGAATACACCGCAGAGACCACTTTTATCTGAAAGCGGACCACCCGCTGTCGTTATACGCAGCTGTTTAAAAAGATACCGGGCTTATGGCAGCTATCTGTTCAATGTCAAACAGCCACGGCAGTCCATAAGTGGTTAAATCAAGTAAAAATTAAATTTTGCATATTAATATTATGCAGTCTTCTATTCAGCCAGCAGATGGCACACTGGCCTTTTTCAGATACAAAAAGGAGCCACCAGGGGGCTCAGCCTGCAGTTTCATTTAAAGAGAGCTGCAAAAGTAAGATTTACAGTACATGTTGTGCAGTCATTTAGGTAACCCGTGGTGCTTTAGGAATCCTCATATATTAAATGTTTGCAAAAGAAAGATTGTATGTATGTTCTATACCATGAATAAGCTCCAGTGGGCGGAGTAAACGGTGTTCGGGGTGTGGCCTTGACAGGCTTTGACTTGATGTGCGGCTCCCGGGACACCTATCACGTTTAACCGCTTCAGCCCCGAACCATTTTGGTGGTCAAGGACCAGGCCACTTTTTGCGATTTGGCACTGCGTCGCTTTAACTGACAATTACGCAGTCGTGCGACGTGGCTCCCAAACAAAATTGACATCCTTTTTTTTCCCACAAATAGAGCTTTCTTTTGGTGGTATTTGATCACCTCTGCGGTTTTTATTTTTTGCGCTATAAACAAAAATAGAGCGACAATTTTGAAAAAAATTCAATATTTTTTACTTTTTGCTTTAATAAATATCCCCCAAAAATATAAAAAAAAAATCCACAGTTTTGGCGATACGTATTCTTCTACATATTTTTGGGTAAAAAAAAATCGCAATAAGCGGTTATTGATTGGTTTGCGCAAAAGTTATAGCTTCTACAAAATAGGGGACTGTTTTATGTCATTTTTCACAGCGGACACTTTTGGCACCATTTTGGGACCATTGTCATTTTTACAGCGATCAGTTAAGGGGTTAACCACTAGGTGGCGCTGCAGGGGTTAAGTGTTTCCTAAGGAGTGATTCTTACTGTGAGGGGGCGTGGCTACATGTGACACGTCACTGATGACCGTTCCCGATCACGGGGAACGGTCATAAGTGACAGTGTCACTAGGCAGAATAGGGGAATGCCTTGGTTGCCAAAGCATTCCCATGTTCTGCTCTTGCCGACCGCAATCACGGGACTCCCGGGAACATCAAGTTCCCGGGACCCACCTGTACGCCAATCTGCCTGCCCGTGCCATTCTGCCGACGTACATCGGCGTGCGGCGGTCGGCAAGTGGTTAAAAAGACCTAAAAATAATTTTCCCCAAACCACTATTACCAATATAGTTTTTTTCATGGCAGATCATTATACCTTAGTGTATTTCAGTTTGTTTTTTTCAGCTGTGCACTGTCAATTTTTCATGCTTGCACCTAACCAATTTCCAAACTCAGCTTGTAATTGTAAAAACTCCTCAAAACATTTTCTCAAAATCATGAATAATTTCTTAGAACTACACTTTTTAATTCCATCTCTTTTAAAGTAAGTTATTTGAAATGTCTTTGTCTTTAGATCTTAGGCTAAATACAGTTTATGGTTATTTTATCTTATTTTTTATTTTTATTATTAGAGGCTTGGATGTTCAGAAATACACTAAATCTTAGTCTTGTTTCATTCGTCACCTCTCAGAAGCACTTACTCATGTAAAGGCTTACAATCTATTCAGAGGCTCTCCCAGCCTATCATGGCGTTAATTTAAAACCGCGGCAAGGGAGACATATATATTATTGGCGCGCAAGGGTTGAAGGAACATGTCAGCAGCGGCAGCAGCCGTGGAGAGGTCGGTAATCTTCGTGTGCATCCGTAGTCGGCTTGTTATCCTCTTATCAAAGCTCTCGCCATCCTTTTGTTTATTGAAGAAGACAGGGAGATGGTGTAAAGGCTGCTTAGTCAGGAATATCATCCTTGTTGGCAGGGGAGTGATTGCCAGTTGAAAAACAAGGCATTATTGCTCATTTTTTCCTTCTTATTAGTTTGATTACATTTGCAAATCAAATCAATCCATCAGACATGATCAGGGCCCCTCGTCCGTATTTCAAGGAATGGTAATCTCCGCCTAATAAGATGCAAATGTGTCACATTGGTGAGTAACCAATAAATCACGGCCTTGTCTTTGGCAATCATTAAATATCAGAACCAACAGTCAATTTTTAGTATTTTCAATTTGCGATATGCCGCCGGAATATAAAGATAGATGGACGTAATTACACAAACCAAACACTATTTCAGTTCATTCCAGACAGCAAATTTAGTGGAAGGTATAACCGGCTTGTCATCACACTACATTATTTCTAGCGGTTCATGCAAAGTTCACAGACAAGCTCCAAAATGGACATAGCCTTCTTCTTTTTTTTTTTTTTATATTCCCCTAACTATGGCCCCACTGCGACCCAAACTTTAATAAATGACCTAATTGGGGCCTCTACTCATCAGTGCCAGGAAGACATAAAGCTAGGAATATTAACAGCTTTCCAAGGCCAGATTGCTGTATCCCCTCAAGTGCTAAGTATTTCTCCTTTGTTTAATTTTTTTTTTTAATTTCTATAATATGGTGAAAGGTTCAGATTTTTTTTTTGCAGGATAGAACAACTGTAATCTTCCGATGTTTGTGTTCTCTCGTACAACTGCAGATCAGCAGCAGTTAGAAAAAGTAGGAAAGTGAGGTATGCAACAGGTCATGTGATTTCTTATAAACAAATACATACAAGAACTTCCATTTGCTTCTGTAAATGCAAACATATCTTAGAGCGGAGTTCCAGGCAAAAATAGAACTCAGTTTAAAAAACAAAAGAACACCCCCCACCTCGTTTTTAGATTTTTTTTTTCTTTTTCATACCTTTTTGGTATGTTTTCTTCAGGAGACAACAGGACCATTCAGAAAGCTCCGCGCGACTCACGCATGGACAGTAGGAAACATGATGTGAAGCCACAAGGCTTCACTTCCTGTTTCCCTTAGTAAGGATGCCGGCGCTTGCCCCCCGGAGCCGATGGACAGGTTGGCTTCAGGTGCCGACATTGCTTGCTCCCTGGACAGGTGTGTGTCCTTATATTAATTCAGCAGCTACAGTATTTGTAGCTGCTGACTTATTTTTTTCACCCAGGCTGGAACTCCGCTTTAAACTGATGAAAAATTCATCTAAATTTTCATTTTGCCATACTGCACTGGTCTTACCAAACTAAAATCAGAGGCCTAGTGGAAAGTTACATTTTATATTTGGGGGGAGGAGATTATATTCCATTATGGGTGTAACTAGATCAATAGTTTTTTTTTAAAGCAGAAAAGGCCTTTGGAATCCCTCACCAAAATGTCCAGACAAAACTGTTTTTCTTAGTTTTGAATAGAGTTGGGAAGAATTAGAACCTTTGTGGGATTTTTACTGTTATCCAGGGCTCGAGATTTAATCTAACTTCCTGTCTGGCTGACGGCTGTTTAATGGACAGGAAGTAAGAGGAAGAGAAGGGTAAGGCTGGGCTGTCTGTGTCCTTGTTTACAGATTTGTCCTAACTTCCTGTCTAGTGAAGCTGCTGTCACCATAACAGGAGGTGATATGGTTAGAGGTTTCTTGTTATGTTGGCCACATCCCTATAGTGCAATCTTTACCAAGAATTATGATTCCCCCTGCCTTTCTGTAGACATGCTGTATAGATCTGATCCAGCCATGAATTTACACTGAGCCTTTAGATACCTTTTTTGATGTATGTATAACACCTACCTACAAAAGCCACTACCCTGTTTCCAAAAACCTACTTGGGAGCTTTATGTTTAAATTTAAGATGGTCTCAGTGCACACCTGACTGGCTCGCTCTGGCTAAGGAATTGCATCCCCTTTTTCTCCATCCCCCTATATGTCCATACTGGCTTGGGAAGTGGAAGTTGGTCTATGAGGATGGTGGCAAATGTGTGGTTTCACATGTTTTTATATTATTGCTTTTCGTTTCCACTTTTTTTAAAACACTTTATCATAATATTTGCAGAATTGTCCCTGAAGAAGAAGCTAGTTGACTTTGAAATGTGTTGGACACAATATGCGATCTCTGCATAAAGACTAGTCTATATATATATATATTATATTATATGATTCTGCGTTCACTTTACTATATGGAATTTTGAATATTGTATGCAATTTTACTGTATCTTTAGAAAAACGTATACATTTTTATTAGAAAAACATAATTCTTAGTAATAATTCTATAACAGGAAGTGAGGGTACATTTCTCTAAAGGAGCATTGGATAGCAGTAAAAAGCCAACAGAGTTCTATTCCTTACCCATTCAAGCTAAAACAAGAATACATTTTTTTTACTTGACATACAGTTTAATACACTGCTGTCAATAGCATTGATTGAAAGATGTAACCAACTGTACTTTCTATAATACGTCCATTATTTCCTGTTCAAGGAATAATTTTAAATATATATAAATGGTTATCAGTGTATTATATAAAAAAAAAACCTTGGGAGAGGTTCAATTTTTGGCAGTGTTGTCTTACATATTTGGGGTCCTACTTTTTTATTCCTACCAGAGCATTATGTATATAGAGTTTTTGTATTATGTTTACTCCTACAACCCAAAGACATAGTGACAGCTTAACAGGCCTTTGTCTAAGATGACTACAAAACAACAAACAGAGGGCGCACTGGCCTAGTGCATTATCGATACACAATTTTATTCATAAATGAGACAAGTAATAGACACATAAACGCATGACAATGACAAGTATATCATAAACAAAACTGCATCCATATCCACACCCTTCAATTGGCAGCATGGGAAGATCCTTCAGCATCCAATGCGGCTTACGTGTTTCGAAGGATGCACCGTCTTCCTCAGAGGGTTCCTCCTCCTTTGTCTAAGATGACCCTGGAGCAGTGTTTCTCAACTCCAGTCCTCAAGGCGCCCCAACAGGTCATGTTTTCAGGCTTCCCATTATTTTGCACAGGTGATTTGATCAGTTTCACCATCTTAGTAATTACCACAGCTGTTTCAACTGAGGGAAATCCTGAAAACATGACCTGTTGGGGCGCCTTGAGGACTGGAGTTGAGAAACACTGCCCTGGAGTATGAGTGTGTCTTCATGAGACTATGGCAGGGGCATTACACATTGTGGTTGAATATTGTTAATTTAGAAATAAAGAAAATGTTTTTCTCTGGGCACTCGTGTAGACAGTCTCCAGCCTACAATTTTACAAAATTTCTGGATCAGTTTTAGGCTAATCATACACTATATTCACAAACTGGGTAATCAATTTGAGCAGTGCTTGCACATCCTCAATGAAGGTGGTACACGGAAGGTTAATCACAAGCCTACGAGTGGTGGGTACATATACATACTGGACAATTTCTGAGGACAGAGTGGCAAATAAAAGGGATGCATGTAAGGGGATCTCATTTTTATGTTACTTGCATAATCACAATCTTTATTTTTCTACAATTTTCATAACATGTGCTTGGAGTTTTATTATCTTTGATTATCTTTGATGTTTGTACTGAAACAAAAGTCCAGTCTCTAAACTTGTTCTTCAACCCAAAAAAAAAAAAATATATATATATATATATATATATATATATATATATATATATATATATATACAGTCATGCTCGAAATTGTTGGCACTCCAGAAATTTTTCCAGAAAATCCAGTATTTCTCACAGAAAAGTATTGCAGTAACACATGTTTTGCTATACACATGTTGATTCCCTTTGTGTGTATTGGAACAAATCAAAAAAAGGGAGGAAAAAAAGCAAATTGGACATAATGTCACACAAAACTTCAAAAATGGGCTGCTCAAAATTCTTGGCACCCTTAACTTAATATTTGGTTGCACACCTTTTAGAAGAAAAAAAATGAAATCAGTCGCTTCCTATAACCATCAATAAGCTTCTTACACCTCTCACCCGGAATTTTGGACCACTCTTCCTTTGCAAACTGCTCCAGGTATCTCTTATTGGAAGGGTGCCTTTTCCCAACAGCAATTTTAAGATCTCTCCACAGGTGTTCAATGGGATTTAGATCTGGACTCATTGCTGGCCACTTTAGAGCTCTCCATCGCTTTGTTGCCATCCATTTCTGGGTGCTTTTTGACATATGTTTGGGATCATTTTCCTAGTGGAAGACCCAAGATCTCGGACGCTGGGCTCTACAGTGCGACCCAAAATCCTTTATTAATCCTCAGATTTCATGATGCCTTGCACACATTCAAGGCACCCAGTGCCAGAGGCAGCAAAACAACCCCAAAACATCATTGAACCTCCACCATATTTCTCAGTAGGTACTGTGTTCTTTTCTTTGTAGGCCTCATTCCGTTTTTGGTAAACAGTAGAATGATGTGCTTTACCAAAAAGCTCTATCTTGGTCTCATCTGTCCACAAGACGTTTTCCCAGAAGGATTTTGGCATACTCAAGTACATTTTGGCAAACTGTAGTCTTGCTTTTTTATTTCTCTGTGTCATCAGTGGGGTCCTCCAGGGTCTCTTGCCATAGCCTTTCATTTCATTTAAATGTCGACGGATAGTTGGCGCTGACACTGATGCTCCCTGAGCCTGCAGGACAGCTTGAATTTCTTTGGAACTTGTTTGGGGCGGCTTATCCACCATTCGGACTATCCTGCGTTGCAACCTTTCATCAATTTTTTCTCTTCCGTCCACGCCCAGAGAGATTAGCTACAGTGCCATGGGTTGCAAACTTCTTGATAATGTTGCGCACTGTGGACAAAGGCAAATCTAGATCTCTGGAGATGGACTTGTAACCTTGAGATTGTTGATATTTTTTCACAATTTTGGTTCTCAAGTCCTCAGACAGTTCTCTTCTCCTCTTTCTGTTGTCCATGCTTAGTGTGGCACACACAGACACACAATGCAAAGACTAAGTGAACTTCTCTCCTTTTTATCTGCTTTCAGGTGTGATTTTCATATTGCCCACACCTGTTACTTGCCCCAGGTGAGTTTAAAGGAGCACCACATGCTTGAAACAATCTTATTTATCCACAATTTTTAAAGGGTGCCAAGAATTTTGAGCAGCCCATTTTTTAAGTTTTATGTGACATTATGTCCAATTTGCTTTTTTTCCTTCCTTTTTTTGATTTGTTCCAATACACATAAAGGGAATAAACATGTGTATAGCAAAACATGTGTTACTGCAATACTTTTCTGTGAGAAATACTTGATTTTCTGGAAAAATTTCTGGGGTGCCAACAATTTCGAGCATGACTGTATATATATATATATATATATATATATATATATATATATCTTCACTGTAGTGGAAAAATGGTGACTTATTACAATAAGCACTTCTAGCACACTTTGATGATAACCAGTATCATCTTTTGTGTTTGCCAGCACCGAATGAAGATTCTACAGTTCAGTTTAATTTAACAGATTAAGAACTACAATTAAATCATCAATGAATATAAGATGATAATCAGTCTTTTACTTCTTTTTTTTTCATCCTCTTGTCTTCACTAGCCAACTTGATAACAAGCACTTGGTTTAAAACAGTTCTAGTAAGAGGGGTCCTGTGGCCTCCATAGGTAACAATTACCTCTGCATCTGTAAATCTGTTCGGTTTGTGAGTGGCAATGTTAATAGATACTCTCCAACATTCCATTGGGAAACGTTTTGCTTAATTAATTAAACTTGGAAGAATACCCAGGCAGTAAACCATATCTTTCTTATTAACAGTCTACAAAGGAGAATCCCAGCATTATTAAATGTCATGGTGTTGGTTAGCGCATCCAGACCTTTTCGAGAAAAATAAAAAAAGCTGGGAAAAAATTGTCATGGGATTATAAAAGAATGCTGTGTGTTAATGGTATAAAGCAGTAAAATGTTGTACTTTCTACTGACAGTAGTAACTCCTTTCCGTCTTAACCTTCTAACAGATTTTTTTTAGTGCTGACATATTCTTCAGCACTTTACAGAGAACGTTGACAATTGGTCTTTGTCCCAGTAGATCTTAAATTAGAACGGTCTAAAGGCTATGGACTTTCAACTACTGTATGTTGATATTCTTATCATATACATTTTAAAACAAAACAAGCCCTCAATGATCTTTCGAGTTGCAGGCACTGTGGAGCAATTCCTTCTCAAAATTTACAGCAGAACATACTGTAATAAACAGCAGAGCACTGAGACCAGACATAAATGATTTTAACACATCTCTATGAAGATACATTTCTCTACAGTGTTTGTAGTTACAGAGCTTGTTTTAAAGCCTAACTTTTTAAAGCTTCTTAAACCTTTTAACCTTTTTTTCAGGCAAGCCATACTTGCATTGTGATAAATGTGTTTCATAGAACTATGTGAGCATGCTCTCTTGTAGTCAGGTTAAATTTTCTTCCAATGTTCTTCAGTGTACATACTGACAACCATTGGTATGCACAGCCTATTGTATTAGGATGTGCACCCCAGAGCACAAACACACATGCGTGTATATCAGCAGAGCAGTGGACAGTGTCAGTAGGGCATTGGACGGTGTCAGTTGTTTTTTTATTTTTATTATTATTAAATAATTTTTTACAATATTTTTTATTAATTTTATACAATTTTTTTTTTAGGAGCCCCGTTATGGGGCTTTGCTGAAATATTAAGGGTCTAAAACAGACCTCTGATGTCTCACTTTTGAGACAGAGAAAAAAACTGAGGACAGACAATCCCCAGTCCCTTTTTCTGCAGCCTGCAGTAAACATAGATAAGAATGAAGACAGGAGCGATCGGTACAGATGTGTTCATTCAGAAAAGGAGTTCCGGTTAATTAAAAATTTACCAGCCCCTGCCCCACTCCTGAGAGGAGAGGAGGGAAGCTGGAAGAACTGCAGAGGGGAGACAGAAAGCAGGGGGAATCGGCACTGCAAGGGGGGATTAGGGTGTGCCCAGACACACCCAGCACACCCTGTGCTCACGCCTCTGCTGACAACCACCACTCATTACAAACACCACCGTTTACTACACAGTGTATATAGGCATAGAAGAAGAATTTGTACACATGTTGAACAATGGGCACACCTAAGTAGGTAATGGATAATTCCTTTAACATTTTGACAAATCATAGGCATAAGCATTATGAGACACATAATTATACTTCAGCTGTAGCCAACCAAAGACAAACAGTGCTTTTCAAATGTTGACACTTCAATGCATATTAGATTTAGTTTAAAATGGTCATGTTTATAATGTGAATGACCTATTATGTAAATTATCTTAAGCCATCCATTTCTGAGTCATAGTCTATGAAAATATCTACAAAAATGATGGTATCCCAAGTGAGTCCAAATGGATTCTTTCCATCTCATAATTAAGAGTTGACATGAACCTCATTCCGTCCAAGCTAAGAGGGCTGTTGACTTAGCCTTCCCTAAACCCTCCAAGACGACTGCTGATTATCGACCTGCAGATAGTTAACAAGATACCTGGTTAGTCAGATTGAGAGGTTTGGGCCTGAGGAGATAACTGAAGAGGCCCCTGGGAGAGGGGAGAAATATCTAGTGGAGAAAATTGCTGAAAACTAATAATGCAATTTTTGTTAGTGTCAACAAGAATTGATTTTTCTTTTCTTCGGTGTATCTAGGCTAAGTTGAGGAAGAAAAAGTATATATTGCTGTATTGTGTGTGTGAACCCTATGATTCTATCTATCTATCTATCTATCTATCTATCTATCTATCTATCTATCTATCTATCTATCTATCTATCTATCTCTCTCTCTCTCTATCTATCTATCTATCTATCTATCTATCTATCTATCTATCTATCTATCTATCTATCTATCTATCTATCTATCTATCTATCTATCTATCTATCTGTCTGTCTGTCTGTCTATCTCTCTATCTATCTATCTATCTATCTATCTATCTATCTATCTATCTATCTATCTATCTCTATCTATCTATCTATCTATCTCTCTCTCTCTCTCTCTCTCTCTATCTATCTATCTATCTATCTATCTCTCTATCTATCTGTCTATCTATCTCTCTATCTCTCTATCTATCTATCTATCTATCTATCTATCTATCTATCTATCTATCTATCTATCTATCTCTCTCTATCTATCTATCTATCTATCTATCTATCTAACTATCTATCTATCTATCAAAGGACCTAATGTTCACTTAAACCCTGACAATGAACTTCTCATATTTTTTTCTTATTTTCTACCCTTTGGCCACTCAAATATACCTTTGATTTTTTTTTTTTTTAATATATATATCAATTTAATTGGAGCAAGAAATTCCTGTTGATCTTATCAGAAATGCAGTCAACTTGTATCTCTCTGCACACTCTGGCTGTGCTGCATATCAGCCCTTACACGTCCATCTCTGTGTGGACTAATAGTACCCCCTATGTTATAAAGAGGGAGGTATTCTCTGGTCAAAAGTCAGGAGAGAGCAGCTTAGGGTGACAACACTGCTTTTTCATAGATACAGCACAGAGAATAAGCATTATCACCCTAGGACAAGGTCTGTATTACTGGCAGGATCATCAGGTTAACCACTTGACCTCTGAAAGATTTACCCCCCCCTTAATGACCAGGCCATTTTTTGCAATATGGCACTGCGTTACTTTAAGTGACAAATCCGCGATCGAGCTACTCTGTACCCAAATAAAATGTATGTCCTTTTTTTCCACAATTAGAGCTTTCTTTTTTGGTGGTATTTGTTCACTTCTGCGGTTTTAATTTTTTGCGCTATAAACAAAAAAAAGACAGACAATTTTGAAAAGAAACCAAATTTTTTTACTTTCTGCTATAAAACACATCCAATAACAAAACTGGAAAATCTCATTTCTTTATCAATTTAGGCCAATATGTATTCTGCTACATATTTTTTTTTACTAGTAATGGTGGCGATCAGCGATTTATAGCGGGACTGGGATATTGCGGCTGACAAATCAGACACTAACTGGCACTTTTTTGGGACCAGTGACACTAATACGGTCATCAGTGCTATAAATATGCACTGTCACTATACTAATGACACTGGCTGAGAAGGGGTTAAAATTAGAGGCAATCAAAGAGTTAAATGTGTTCCTAGCCAGTGCTTGTGTACAGTGTGGGAGGTAATTTTACTAAGGTAAGGCATAGATCGGTGTCCCTGCTTTGCAGGAACACAGGATTAATGCCTTCCCTACTGACAGAACAGCAATCTGCCTTGTTTACATAGGCAGATCGCCGTTCTGCCTGTGTACTGAACAATCGACGGGTGCCGGGAGACATTGAGTACATGTTATCCGCCGTCAGAGCGTCGCGCGCCAGACCCGGAAGTGTCAGATCATCTTCTAGGTACGCAATCCTGCGCAGAGCGGCCACCCTGCCACAGTATATGTATGGTGGGCGGTCTGCAAGTTGTTAAAGTAAGGGCTACAATACCTGAAATTTTTTAAATAATACAGCCACAAAATCTGAGGGCTGGTAAGCTGCATTATATAACATTTTTGTTCTTGAGTTTAGATAACCTTTAATGTTTTGCAATGACGTGAAAAAATAAGAAACAAATGTGTTAGGTGTGTATTTATATACTTCCATCTAATAATAGATATAAAAGATAAATACTAAAGGTGACATTTAATAAAAGAGCCAATTTCCCCTTAGGTTCCTCAGTTCAAATCCCCAATCAGGTTTAGGGGAATTTTTTAAAACAGACATTTTACATGAATCCACTTATAATTGGTGAAATATATGGGTGTGTGGGCACATATGTTTATATATATATATGTGTGTCTATATGTGCATTACTATATCTACTTATACATTTATAAATACACATCTTGCATTCATTAACACAAGATTTAGTTTGCCCATTTTTTTTATTTTGCCTTTTTATGCACTTAAAAGCTTGATAAGCTTGCTTAATTAATTTCAAATTGCCTGGTGGTGATTTCGTGGTCTATTAATTTTCTATCCATCCAGCCTCTCACCCTGAAATTTTTCATTTATTTGCCTGAATAAAAGAAAAATGCTCCAAAAACCACTGAAGTAAAAAAAAAGAAGGATTTAATTTAACACAGTGTGCAAAAATCATAATTACAACATAATTTGAATGATTAAACATCAGATATTCATAAAATCCACACTGAGTTTTTTTTTTTTTTTTTTTTTTCCAGAGCTGTTTTCAGGGAGTCTGAAAGTTTTAGGATGTTACTAGATTGGGATTGTTTCAGTTGTAAATTGTGCAGTTATTATTATATTTGGAGGATAATCTATTAAAAAATACTGCACTAAATAAAATATGGAGACTGCCTTTGCTGAACCCTAGTTGCTCGGCCGCCTCTGGCCTCAATATCTACTGACTTTTGATAGAAAGTAAAAATTAGCATATCAGTAGCAATGCTGTTCGGTCTTCTTAAGCCTCGTACATGCAGGTTAGATTTTCGGAAGGTGATTGTTGACAGACGGTTGTTCGAAATTCTTACCGTTAGTACGCTCCGTTTGACAATTGTTGTCAAATTTTCCGACAACAAATGTTGGATGACAGGCTAGTAAATTTTTGGCAAACGACAGCTCCACATCTGATTTTCAGATGGTCAGTACACAAATCCGTCACACAAAAGTGGAAAGTACAAACACGCATGCTCGGAATCAATGCTCACCAAACACGAAATTAGCAGAAGGGGCCCAAAGGGTGGCGCTCAAGAGCTGAAATTTCTTGTAGTACGTCACTACGTTCGTGTTTGTGGCACGACAATTTTTGTAACGTTAGTATGCAAGACAAGATCATGGCAGCCGCCCTTTTGACAAAAATCAGAAGCTCGGTTGTCCAACAATCGAACCGTGTGTACGAGGCTTTAGGCTTTACTTTTTTGGGAAAGAAGGAATATGTTTGAAAGAGCTGATGGAACAGATTATAAAGGTTTCACTAAGTTGAAAAGATTTGTTTCAAAGAGCCACTCCTAACATTGAGAAGGGTCATAATCCAATACCCTACCAGGTGTTCCCTTTATGCCCTCTGATGAGCCTAAATGATACATGATTTAGGCTCACCATAAGACAGGAGCACAAACATTACAATCTGATTGCACAATTTTCTTTAGATCTACCAATAACTATGTAGAGTGGATAAAGATTGATTGTTTAGTTTAGGGAGGTCCTCCTATTGTATAGTTTGAGCAAATCTAGGTGCAAGGGGCTGCTTGACTGGATACAGATTGATTGCTTAGTTTAGGGAGGTCCTCATATTGTACAGTTTGGGCAACTCTAAGGGCAAGGGGCCACCTGACTAGATACAGATTGATTGATTAGTTTAAGTAGGTCCAAATATTGTATAGTTTTGGTAAAGATTGTACAGTTATATTGTAATGTGCATAGTGGCCTTAAAGTGTGACTAAACTCAGGACCCTGAATTTACTATATCTGGTCTCCCACAGTACACAGAACATGGGAATGCAATTATTTTAGTAAATATAAACTGCTAAATTCATTTTCTCATCATCAGCATATGTGACTTCTGTCAGTGTCTGGTTAAAGCTTGTAGGGCAAGATTTAATTCTCCTCTGACTGGCCTATGAGGCTTTAGGACCCCTGACCCTCTGTCTGGACAGTTCTGATTGGCCCTGTGCTGAACACCTACCCCAAAAAAAAAAAAATCTCTAGCAAAATACACCAAACTGAGCATGTGCAGAGTGCCTCCATTGCTCTGTACTATTAGGAGATGGATTGGGGATAGTAAAAGAAGGGAATGATCAGAAAAGACAGTATCAAACAGCCTTTTTAATCAAAATACTGAGAATTAACTCCTTAGTCCTCCTTGAGTCTGCTTTACTGCATATACAGACTGTATTTACTGTTGTGGGTTTATTAACAAGGCTTAGAGCCGTGTGCTATTCCAGCCAAAGTGAAATAGTCTTTCTTGAGTGTAGCTGCCTAAGTCATTTGAAATTGTAAATATCTACTACTTCTATTCTAATACTTAACCCAGAGGAACATTTTTTTAAAGTTGCAAAATTTATACCGCCTATTTAAAAAAATTGTAGATGGAAGAGTAATGTTGTGTCTTCTATCTCTTAGTTGGTAGACAACATCATTGATCTTCTTTGCTTTGACTTTTCCTTAATGTTGAAAGCTGTGTCCTTCAACTAAGAATCTTCTTCTTTACAAAAATCACACATGGTGAATAGAGGAAGCCACAGAAGTCTTTTATTTTGTCGTTTTTCCCCACCGGCAGTCTCATCCTTTCCTTGCTGTCATTCCTCGGGAAACGAGCCCGCATTTGTGCCTAGATTTATAGTTTATCGTATGTATGGGCTTCATCTGTAGGCAGCTATTATGGTTTCCTTGCCTAGATATTGTTTGCTCCATGTCCCTGATAGATCTGCCTGGTGTTCAT
Source organism: Rana muscosa (assembly GCA_029206835.1). Classification (NCBI taxonomy): domain Eukaryota; kingdom Metazoa; phylum Chordata; class Amphibia; order Anura; family Ranidae; genus Rana; species Rana muscosa. The sequence continues at coordinate 220,038,474 of CM055121.1, forward strand.
CAAAGGCAAACAGAGTGGCTAATAGCCATTGGGTCCAGCTGATCATGAAATACGAGCCATCAGCCTTGGTAATGGCTGTAAAATTTCATAATTACACGGCCTTTATTACATTGCATAATGATCCTGAAGCAGTATGGAACAATTAATTAAGATTTTCAAGCGTAGCTCTTTCAGAAATTAAAAGGTGCTAGGCAATAAGAAATAGGAAAGAATCTGTTTAAAAAAAAAAGAAGGGGGCTGGAAAAGGCTTTCTATATCTGTTCCTCTAAAGTATCACACAGCTCTAGTTCCATAATAATAGTGTGATGTGTTTGTGCCTATGTAGTGACTGGTGACAGTGGAATTTCATCTTGCTACTGCTAAGGGGCAATAAATTCATTTAAGATCTTGACACATCGACAGACATTTCATAGAAAGAGTTATTGCTTGCTTTCTGTCGTTCTGAATATATGATGTCCAGGGCTTCATGCTGCCAATTTTTATGAATACATGTTTGATAACATCTATATCTTCGCATTCCTTTTTTTTTTTTAGTGCTGTTCCCTTTGCATTTTGAAATTCCATTTATCCGTAAGGAGTAAAAAAAGAAAAAATTAAGTTGACCCTCTTTTAAACAATATATATATATATATATATATATATGTGTATATATATATATATATATATTTGTATGTATAGATATATATATATATATATATATATGTGTATATATATATATATATATATATATATACTTGTTTGTAAGTATCATCATTTCTATCTGTATATATGGGGGCAGCCATAGTTACTTTATAATACTAATATATATATATTTATTTATAAAAGGAGGTTGTGGATGCACATATTAGATCATTTGTATTTTCACGAATTGACCATATATGTACAAAAAAAAAAAGAGAATTCAAAATTCCCCACTTAGTGATGTGTGGGGCGAGCGTCCTTTTGATTCGAGTTTGTTTATAAGTGTTTCAGGTACACTTAAAGGGGGCTCGTCTGAGTGTTTTACGTCACGCCGTTTTGGACGGTCGGAATTTTGTCTGATGGTGTGTAGGCAAGACTGATGAAAGTCAGCTTCATCAGAATTCGGACGGAAAATTCCATCGGAAATCCGATCGTGTGTACAGGGCATAACAGGGCTCCTAAAATAAAAATAAAAAAAGTCATAAAAAAATATAACATTGTAAACAATAAAAAATAAAATAATAAAAACAAAATCTACTGACACCAATCTCTGCCCTACTGACACCGTCCACTGCTCTACTGGCATCGGCAGTATATACAGTATACACACACATACACGCATATGTGTTGAGCTTTGGGGTGCACACCCTAATGTAATATGCTGTGCACACCTATGGTTGGCGCCATCCTTTTTTTCTTTTTTCACATATAATATATATATATATATATGCACTGCTTTTTGCTTAGCGATGCTGCACGATCAGCCTGAATTACTAAAGGGCAGTAGATACATTTTTTAATAGGACTGCGGGATTGCGAGTCTGTGCACGCATCACGGGGGGCACATAGTTATGGGAGCATACATAAGCTTTAGTAAGTCAGGCCCAGTGACTGTGCTTCACTGTTCCACTTTCTTATTGCAATCCTATTGATTTATGTCTTGCATTTCAATATTACTAACCATTAAATGAATATACACTATATTCATAGGCGTGCGCACAGGGTGTGCCAGGTGTGCCTGGGCACACCCTAATCACCCCGTGTGGCATGCACATTAACATTATTGCTCTGTGTGTCGGCAGGGAGATGGGAAAGATCTCCCTCTCATTAGCTCTTCCATAAGAGAAGTGCTTCTGTGATTTCTTTTCACTGAGCTGGCGGGAAGATCAATGTGCCAACACTACATATATATATATATATATATATTGCATTTTCAGGTGCACACCCTAATACAATAGGCTGCGCACACCTATGACTATATTAGTAATCTTTTTCATACTTACTCATCTTGCTGCCAATTCATCAAATCTTTGCTTCATTGCATAGCAAAGCCAATGCCAGAATTTTTATCTCCAACCCAATTCTGTGTGTTTTGTATGCATTTGTTCCCTTGCTGCGTGCTGTAGTTTGAGCCACCGGTCTCTGTGTCAATATGGGACTCTGTGGTGGTCATGTACCTTCAGTAAACTCTTTATTAATAAAGTAAAAAAATAAATAAAATTACATTTTCATTTGCTATTTCTTTATTTGATTACCTTGTTTCACATACAGATAGGTAAGTACTCCTTCTAGTGGTTGATAGGTTTGTCAGGATGGGATTAGAACCCCTACTTAGAATATAAGTATTTTTTTTTATTATAGTAAACATTATAGATTTGTACTTATCCTGAAAGCACATGATTTTTTTTTAAAATAAAATACAATGGTTTATTTTTTTGCTACAAATACTGTTACTCCTGTTTCCAGCAGCGTTGTCTATCTCTGTGTTTGCATCCATCTTTATTGTTATCAGGTTGTTCCTGGCCACCACTAGAGGGCACTGCTTGGAGTCAGTAGGCTGCAGGCAGTATTGTTGGAAGCAGGAATTATCATCAGTAAAGGCAACTCATATATGACATTTTTTTCAGAGGTGCTGGGACAAGTACAAAATAAAAAAAATTGGTAAAAGTGCAATTATTATACTTTAGAGCTGATTTGTATCTGTGTTGCATGCATTAAGGCGCTGCAGTGGCATTAATTCTAAATATCACTCAAACACACTAAAACAACAGCACTTCATTGCATGGCAACACATCATTGTGCGTTGTCTGATTTTTAGGCAGTTTTGGTGCATTGTAAACCTATTGATTTCAATAGGCTGCCTTAATGCAATGCACATTAACGAGTGACATAACACACAATAACGTACATGCTTTAACCACTTAAGCCCCGGACCATTTTGTTGCTAAAGGACCAGGCCCCTTTTTGCGATTCGGCACTGCGTCGCTTTAACTGACAATTACGCCATCGTGCGACGTTGCTCCCAAACAAAATTGACGTCCTTTTTTTTCCCCACAAATAGAGCTTTCTTTTGGTGGTATTGTATCACCTCTGCGGTTTTTATTTTTTGCGCTATAAACAAAAATAGAGCGAAAATTTTGAAAAAAATGCAATATTCTTAACTTTTTGCTATAATAAATATCCCCAAAAAATATTAAAAAATACATTTTTGACACCATTTTGGGACCATTGTCATTTTTACAGCGGTCAGTGCTATAAAAATGCACTGATTACTGTGAAAATGACACTGGCAGTGAAGAGGTTAACCTGTAGGGGACGCTGAAGGGGTTAAGTGTGACCTAATGAGTGATTCTTACTGTGTGGGGGCGTGGCTTGGCATGTGATGTCACTGATCAGTCGTTCCCTATGACAGGGAACAGATGATCAGTGACACTCTCACTAGGAAGAACGGGGAAAGGTTTGTTTACACTTACCTCTCCCCGTTCTTCAGCTCTGTGACCCGATCGCGGCTGGGCATCTTAAAGGGGACGTACCTGTACGTGCTTATGCCCAGCCATGCCATTCTGCCGACGTATATCGGCGTTAGGCGGTCCTTAAGTGGTTAACGCACTACACAAATGTAAATAGACCATTAATGATTGTAAAGATAAGTTTAGCTAACAGTACGGAAAGCTTGTCCTTTTCAGTTGCATTGCAGTCGTATTTTTGGGTCAGTCTAGATGCAGATAATGCGATTTGCTATATTGTGGGTAGCATCTAAAAATATTAATTGTGCCTAAATGGTACCATGGAAATTGCAACATTTGCCTAAGCACTCCCATTTTCTAGCCTCATATCTGCTTATGTGCAGTATGAGATCATCAAAGGCACCACTGGTTCAGACTTTCCTGTCTCACAAAATTTTGAATGGGATTTGGTGATGTCACTACTATACTGCTCACTGATCTCCTTGCTGCAGAGGAAGCTGTACCTGAGGACTGCAGTGCAAGGATCTTTCTGCTTCTGCTTCATTAATTCTGTGAATCTTTGCTTCTTCCACCATTCCTGCTATTCTACCAATAGTCATAGGATCACCAGTCATGGGGGGGGGGGGGGGGTTAGTTTTGACTTCAGGTAGAAAAGCCCTGCCTCTACCATGATGGCTGTCTCCACACAGAGACACAGTCCAGAATAAGCCATGGCACGTCAGTAATGGTAAAAAAAATAAAAAAAAACAGTTGCAGGGAGACCACAGTCATTACTGGTGACTAGTCTTTTGCCCACTGCTTGCCTATTGGGCACAGTTTTCATAGTACTTTGATAAACAAATTCTGATAGTTCAAGCCAATTTTTGACTATGCGCTCTATCATGCCCAACCTGCAGTTGGACCCCTCGTAGTAACCCATCTCTTACACTTACAGCATACCATATAATGGAGCTCCATTACTGCCTTTGGGGTTGATTGCCTGAAACTGATGAGGGCGAAATCTGGTGAAGCTGTGCATTGTAGTCAATCAGATTCTAGCTTCAGCTTGTGCAATTAAGCTTTGAATTTTTTTTTTATCTGGAAGCTGATTGGTTTCTGTGCAGAGCTTCGCCAGATTTTGCACTCTGCAGTTTTAATAAATAAACCCCTTTATTTTTATGCAAATAGTTATGGCTTTACATAGATACTGTATGTACATTTAAACAAATAGGGGGTCTCGCTGTTAGGGGGTGCACTTCAGAGGTCAATGACCTACCAAACATAAAGGTCAAAGTCAATGTTTGGGTTATCCAAGGCCTAAACATTCTATCACTTCGAATGTTAGCTTGGGAACTCAGTGGCGTCTTTATTTTACATTTACCCTTGGCATGCATTGCTTGCGCACTTTTAAGCAATATTCCCTCTGCGAACTCTCCAACAGACACATGGAAAACGTTTTTGAAAATTAATATTTGCGTCAAGAGGGGATTAGCTTTGTAAAGTCAATTTCCTTTAACGGGAAATGTATTCCCTTAATAGGACTTTTCTGATCCGCTGTCTGTCTTGTTCACACACTGGGTGTCACTGCTTTTAAACACTTGTCACTCTTTTAATGGAAACAAAATACACTACCCGGGCAGAGCGACAATGTCATTCGGCCGCCCCTTGCTGCGTCGGCAATAGTGGAAATGACAGAGCGCCGCTCGGTAGGGGTAATTAAAATGTAAATATTGATATTTTATTATTTGAAACGACTTTCCAGTGCGGCATTTAATACCTCTCCATCTGTGCCGCTCTGTTTTGTGGTCACTTTAGTGCAGTTCGGGGAAGGCAGGAAACACTTTGATCCCCGTTATGTCAAAATGCTTGTTGCCGCTTAATTTTGATATCTAATTAAGTGGAAAAGTACAGTCCACACTGTAATCCACGGCATCTTAACCAGCTGCTGGGGTATATTTAGAATTAATCTCCACTATGGAATCATCCTAATGTATGCAATTAAGAGTCTGCCGATGGCTAATTAGGTGTATTAGAATCAGGCAGATTCCTCCGTTTTTTTTTTTTCTTTCTTACTGTTTTTGGACTTAAATATTTAATCTAACAGCACTTTTTGCTCTTTCCAGACTACAAAAAAGAACAACCTCAAGAATACTCTGTATTTAAACCTGAGAATTAGGGTAATCAACTAGGTAGATTAGATATCTGGTTTTCTGATTCGTCAGTTGTACACCATTCATTCCTTTGTCCTTTCATTCATTAATCTAGACCTTAGAGCCATGAATGTACCAACATATCTGTTATTTGTCCTTTCATTCATTCATTCATTCATTTATTTAGACCTTAGAACCATGAATGTACCAACATATCTGTTACAAAACCTTTCATGTCCCTAAAATTAGTGCCTGCAGATCTTTTTCTCAATTCTATTATGTGCATTTTTTTGGCATGATCCCTTGATGACATGCTGTAGAGGCCTTTACTCAGAGTTTTGCCTTATTCCATCTCCTCCTCACAAACAAGTAGCAAGTATCAGACCTTTCACTGTTTTATGGGAAAGTTGAGTTATGACAAAGGTCCAAGCACAGGCAAAAGCCTGTGCCCCTGTAAAGCCTATGCCTGGGCAAAAGTCAGGGCATAGAAGAGGATTTGTTGACTGATAGACCATTTGAAGGCACCTTGTAAAACTTAAATATTTGTTATTAAATGTGGTTATGGTATTTCACCATATTCAATTTACCTAGCCATAAAAATATTGTTGTTAAACCCATCTAATAGGTTGCAAGTCCTCATTTCGCTGTCTTCAGTAGCTACGGAGTTCAGCAGAATCTTTACATCCGAGACACTTGTGCTCTTTGGATCCTCCTGCCAGACCCTACATCAATACTGTTTCCTGTTCAGGCTGGTAGATAAATTCACAATGTGGCGGGGAACCAGGCATCCAACACACCCGGAAGTGTTGGATGCTGAAGCTTCTCCTGGAGGACATAACTCTTAAAGACAGTGAAATGAGGACTTGCAACCCATTAGAGGGGTTTAACAGCAATATTTTTATGGCTAGTTTCATTTGTTATGAAGAAATGACATAGTGACATTCAATAACAAGTATTTAAGAATCACAGGGTGCCTTCAAGTCTTTAAAGGGTCAAGCCCTGTACACACGCTCGGTTTTCACGGCGGAAAAAAGTCCGCCGTGAAAACCGAGGGGAAAGCCAAGAACCCGGCATGAAACCTGCCATGGAGCTTTGGCCGGGAATCCTGGCCATGTGTATGCTCCATGGGCACTGCCTCGCAGTGTTTCCCATAGAGTATTAATAAATCAGGTGGAAAAAAAAACGCCGGGAATCCCGACGGGAAAATAGAGAGCAGGTTCTCTATTTTTCCCGAGCAGTTTTCCTGTCGGGAAAACTGCCAGGGAGCATACACACGACCGGTTTTCACGGCAAAAATCTCTCCCAGCAGTTTTCTTGCCGGGAAAACCGGTCGTGTGTACGAGGCTTCAGTCCTTCAAAAAGTTATATTTTCATTACCAATGAAACTTGGAAGGATAAGTCATTTTAAAGGGTCAGTCCTTCAAAAAGTTATATTTTCATTGCCAATGAAACCTGGAGAGAGAAGTCAGCCCCTGGTTTCTTCTACATCTTCTACTTCTAATGCGCCAGATGCCATAATTTGCAATTGTTCTATTCTCCATAAGATTTGTGTGTTCTGCAGCTTCTGCTGTTGCATTTTCCATAATATTAAATAGATTAAAAAATCTAGCAGTAAGAATGGAAGGCCCCTCATAATGTGTGCAATTTGCATAGTTGCCATTCATAGTTTAATATTGCACTAGGAACTGATGTCTGGAATGTTATTGGCTGCATTGGGCAGCACAGACATTTTTCCTTTCATTCTGTTTTTATACATGAATCCCAGAGCTTATTTCAGTATATCTGACTGCTTATTACAAGCTGAACACAGAGCCTGGGCTCAGGAGCCTAATGTGATATCAGACAGTGCTGGAAGTGAGCCCAGGCTTGTGACTGATGCCTTCAGACTGTCTTTATAAATAGGTCATCTGGTGCTAGAGTGAGACGAGGCATTCTCTGACCCTCTTTTCTGACAAGCAATGTTCTGTGTATGTTTATCGTGATTTTATTTTCTTGAACTGTGGAATTCACAGCTTCAAGAAATGTTATCTAATAAAATCTATTTATATGTATGAGTGAATGTGGTTCTAAATGCTAAATGGACAACATCTAGTTTGCCAAAGTATCATAAACAATTGCAATTTTTTAAATATAAAATACTGTTTTCATTTTTTGTCATTCTTGTTTGTATCGCAGTGCTGCTGATCTCCTCCATCCCCTTTTAGGCATTTCATGTCTACATGCACTCACTCTAGTGTTACCCGCACATCATTGCTGTACACCAGTTTGCTAATAGTCGCCATGTGTGTCGGAGCGGCCGCCCCTGTAAGGGTCAAGGGACACATCTGGGATCAAAATATTATAGAGATAGCATATCTATACACATACACTATATTGTCAAAAGTATTGGGACACCTGCCTTTACACACACATGAACTTTAATGGCATCCCAGTCTTAGTCCGTAGGGTTCAATATTGAGTTGGCCCACCCTTTGCAGCTATAACAGCTTCAACTCTTCTGGGAAGGCTGTCCACAAGGTTTAGGAGTGTGTCTATGGGAATGTTTCACCATTCTTCCAGAAGATTGTGATATTATTAAGATCAGCCATGGTAGGAGGGTAATAAAAATGACTTTGGCTCTAAGTTTACAGCCATTCCAATGATACAGACACTAAATCATCAATCTATCCAAGTTTGGACAGCCATTTACTGTCCACATAAACATTCTATTTTAGCCAGATTTGAGTCCCAATCATGATTTGAAGGCAACCTACCAATAACTGTTATTAGTGGTGTTGGTCAATGGACTTGATCCATATAATAGTTTTTTTTCAGTGGAAAGCTGAGTAAAGCCTAATGGAATCTTCAGCTAAATACATTCCATATACAGCAAAACAAAATGTGTTTAAAGTCCTAAAGTGTGTTTTCTTTAGAAAGTAGCCACATCCTGAGTAGAAAAGCCAGACCCCTGCCAGCATTCTGTAGAGAAAGATCCTTGCTATCTGTGTAGAAGCATAGTCTTTCTGCAGAGGCCCAATAGGCCCACAAGAGCTCACCACCCAGAAGGAAGCTTGGGCTTTGCTGTCTCTAACTCTGCAGGGGATGGGCCAGCCGTCTGCAGTGAGACCACTGCTTCCACACAGAGGACAAGCCCCCTGTAGCATGATGGCAGGTGACAGGCTTTTCTGTTGCTTTCTAAAGAAAATTAACTGTAAGTCACTGAACAGCTTTTGTTTGGATGCACCAGGAATGTATTTAAGTGATTTAATCTTAAAGTTCATTTGGGCCTTAATAATGGTTGATATATTTAAAAAATCAGCATGTGAATGGCTTGGCAAAGTAAGATTTTAATGTCTTTTGTTTCTATATCTTATCTGCTATTATTCCCTCCATCCTTTATTAGCTGTAGAACACAGAGTAAAAGACACACTCCAAGGAAGATACTATGAAGGGATTCTGATATGTTGCCAGATGGACGGATGGGGTGATAGGATTGCCACTTTTTTTTTTTTGATGAGAAAATAAGTATCTCTCCCCTGAAGGTATAAACGCCAGGCTATAATGACTTGGCAGCACTAGAGCCAGAGAGCCTGCACAGTTGACCCAGTAGTGGGTATATTCATAAACATTGGCTCGCATGGAGATTACAAGGAGCGCAAAGCAAACAATCTCAGATCAGCCATGGCCGGAGGGAGTTAAAAACTACTTTGGTTCTAAATGGGGGGATGTCACAACAATCCTGTGTGTGAGTACGTGAATGTGTGTGTGTGTGTTCCTTATTGACTGTATTTATTTTATTTCACTATATTAAATAGAACCAATTATAAGATTTGTGTTGCTCTAGGAAATGCAATATACTAATATTATACCGTTATGTTCATTTTCAGCTTCTGAAAGCTGGCATAGATGCTTCCAGTATGGCAGTTTCAGGTGCCAGAAATTCCATTCCAGCACATGAAGTTTTATCATAAATAACTTTTACCATGGTAACTATTACCATGTTATACACTAATCTGACCAGATACGTTAAAGCAGAACGCAAGTTTCAGTGTACAGTGGAACCTTGGATTACGAGCATAATCTGTTCCAAGAGAATGCTCGTAATCCAAAACACTCGCATATCAAAGCAAGTTCCCCCATAGAAGTCACTGGAAACAAAAACAATTTGTTCCACTTTGACTTCAATGGCATGCAATACCGTCTGTGGCCAGAGGTGGGTGGTGCCAGAGAGCCTCAGAAACACTCGGAAAGGCCGAGGACAGCTCGACTGAACTCGGAAAACCTTGAAAAGGCTCGGGAACTGAGTATTTCCAAGGTTTTCCGAGCACTTCCAAACGGCTTCGAAGGGCTCCGCTCAGCTCTGCTCGGCTCCTACGCCCCCCACCTCAGGCCAAACGCAGTACTGCACACCGCTGTGGCTTGAATCCTGCTAGTTTTGCGAGACAACACTCGTAAACAGTCAGGATTTTTTTTTAAATAGTGCTCGTATTGCGAAACGCTCGTTAACCGCCTTACTTGCAATCCGAGGTTCCACTGTATAAGTAAATCAAAGACTAAAATACAGAGCAAAATCAACTTTAGCTGCAATACTTACCTTCAGTCTGGTGCTGCCCCCTGTAGAAGGCCCTCTCCTCCAGCAGATGGTGCTCATCTTATGGCCTCATGCACACAGGGCGTTTTAACTGCCGCTTTTAGCAGCTTCAGACATTTTTTTTTTTTAAAGCTTCAAAATGTCTCTCCATGTTATTCTATGTGTCCATGCACACATAGCCTTTTAGGACCTGTAAGTGACATAGGGGTTTTCAAGCTGTAAAAAAAAAAAAAAAAAAAAAAAAACAGGGCTAGGGCGTTCTGTAGCAGCAGAGTTAAGCCGTAACAACGCCTGATGCGGCTAAACGCGTGGTAACGCTGTATTCAGCGTTAATCAGCATTAAGCATTTTTAAGCTGTAGTAATTGGATTTGGGAGTGGAAAATAGAAGAGAAGATGGTAACACTGGTAAACATGGCTAAACATGCAGTAACGTCAATGCAAAACGCTTCTGAAAGCGCGTTTTTACAGCTTCCTTTTCCTGGCGTCGGTACTGGCTTTGCAGCTCCTTTTTTTAACACCCTGTGTGCATGAGGCCTACAAGTTGAATGCTATCCAGCATCATTCAAATGGTTTCCTGGGAGCCCAGGTCATCATAGACACACCTTACGGGTGCGTCATTGCCCAGTCTGAGATCCCGCTACTACTGCATTGAAAGCACCCACACTCATTGTCATTGTTTCAAAGCTGAACCTCTTTTTTATCTTATCACACCTAAATAAGTAATCATTTCCTACCTAAGGACCCATTCGCACTAAAGAAATCAGTAGCACACACGCATTATACATGTGTTATGGCGTTTGTCAATGTGCATTGTACTGAGGCAGCACATTTATTATGAATGGTCTGCCAACGCATCACAATAAATGGAAAATTGTGCCTGACCTTTTTTCAAAATGCAGAACACCACAATGCAAGGTATATGCATTGTGATGCACTGTGTGACGTTGTGCTGTGCTGTGCAATGCATTCACAATTAATAGTAATGCAACACAATGCACATAGAGCAGGTGCATTGCCATGTGTTGCAGCGCATAAGTGTGAATATGCCCTGTACTAGCAGACTACTTTATTGTCCACAGCACAGGGACACAAATGTTGTCTTATACCAGCTTCATGTTCTTACTACTGGCACAGAACTTTCCATATAGGAGGTTCATTCCTGCTGCTCTCTACTGCTCTGTATTTTATTAGTGTTTTGCTGCTTCCCTTCATCAGGGTACTTAAAAACCTAAATTATGAGTATGCCCATCATAATTGTGTACCTGTCAGGGCTCCTGCTGCTGTCCGTCCATATCCCAGTGCTGTCCGTCAGCCCAAGGGTGGATAGAATAGCCTGGTCAAGATGGCCACCTCTCTTAGTTACATCAGGAAATTGGTGGTGACGCGTTTCGGAGCATGTGAATGTGAATTAAAATGTGAATTCAATTTCCAGCTGTCAATCTTTTTAAATCTGCAGCTTTCACTAAAATAATCCCTATTGATCCTGCCATAAAGAGCCATGTTCAGGTACTTCCTGTTATAGGGTAGCAACTGTCTCGCAACTCTCCCTCTGCATTGTCATCCTTTCAAATGCTTTCTTGTTGGAGCAGACTTTCCCAACCTTTTCAATATGGAGGAACCCTTGAAATAACCTTTTGGGCTTAGGGAACCCCTGTTAAAAATGGCTATGTCTACAACTCATGATACATTGGTGTGATGGTTAGTGGAAGAGTGCTTCTTACATCTGTGGTCTTGGGGAAGAATTTCCCCTCTGCAGATAGCTAAAAAGATTGTTGGTCTGTCTGGGAACTTATCTGAGAGGCAAAAATTGGTCATTGCTCAAGGAACTTCTCGCAACTATTGGAGGAACCACAGAACCCTGGTTGAGAAACCCTGGGAGGCTACAAGCGACACCACTGGTGCACATTGTGCAGGCGTGATCACTATCAGGAAAACTGAGTCAGAGCAATGATGTGCAGCCACCACTGGAGTGTATGTAGCTAGACAGGAAGTGGATGAACGAGACTGGAGAAGATCAGTAGCCATGAGATTTAAAAAAAAAAGACAAATAAAAAGTGAAAAGGGTATTTTTTTAAAAAAAAGGCACAATACTAAATGTCATCCAGTTAGGGTTCAGATCTACTTTATTACCTGGACGGCACTCCAGGATTGAAAGTGTCAGAAAAAATGCAAATCATAAACATTTGTAAGTGAACTTACGCTGTTAACATTCAATAAGCGCCTTTATCGTTAAATGGTTTATTTGATTGTATACCTGGTAGAAGTCATTACGCAGCACTGGTACAAGAAGTGGCATTGTCAATTATCCCGTGTGTGCGCCGCGTTTCATTAACACCCTCCGCCATGGCTGAAATGAAAGGTCACAACTTGAGTGAGCCAAGGAGCATCTCGCCTGTTAGTAAATGCCCAATTTACGGCTCTTAAATTGTTGAAGAACACACTTAGTATTGCTGAACGAATGCCGTGCCTGCGCCGAGCCTGACAAGTGAATATTTGTTTAGTGGGAATCTATTGTCTTTAATGGATTGAGAGAGACATGTGCTGTGAAGGCTGCGTGGCGTGGTTTCACAGAGATGAATCTGATGTACAGCTAACAGCAAACAAGACATTGTGGGCTGGGGTGCGGTAACTCAGCGGTCTGTGAATATTGCATGAAGAGTATCAAAGTGATGGCTTTTCTCTGACTGTGCTTTAAAAAGGAAACCAGTATTGCTGTGACAAATGGTTCAAGCTGAACTCCAGGCAGATCGGTAAATACACAGATAAAATAGGGGGGGCTGTTTTGTCTGCCATTTGTATTTCCGTCCAACCAGTCCTGAGATTTACATAGCTCTGCCACACTGCGCAGTCCTGTCTGGAAAGGGAGAGGATCTTATTTTCTCTACTGCACTTCAGTAGCGGCCTAATGGATGGGCCGCCACTGCTACGGTTTCACTTTCACATGCAAGTGTCTCCCCACCTCCATCCTGTGACTGGACAGTGAAAGGAGAAGCAGCAGACAGAAGAGCTCATCTCATGCAGCACAACTGATTGGCTTAGGGTTGCCACCTGTCCAGGATTCACCCGGACAGTTCGGGTTTGGAATCATGCGTTCGGGTTTCAGACTGCCTGAAACCCGGACACATTATTTAGACTGGACTATGGCTTCCTAGCAGGGTTGCTGGCTGCAGTTGTCTTAGCTGAGAGTGTCTGGTACACTCTCTTTCACACTGCCCAAAGCCAGCACTAACAACCCACCCCCCCAAACACACACACAGACAGGAGAGGAAAGAGGGCTCTATCTGCACCTCTTCCCCCCACCCCTTCCCCTCTGTGTCTGCCCCATTCCAATCCCCAATGCTGTGCCTCAGAAAAGGAAAGTTGGGGCCAGAAATTTGAAGTCCAGCAGCCTCAGATACATCTGGATGAGAGGTGCTGACTGCCAAGGGGTGAGTGAACTCACCATCCATCCCTGTCTGTGACTGAAGTCTCCCCCTTCTCTCTCCTGCCTCTAAGTGATTACACAAAGGCAAATCAGGGTTCTCAGAGCACCCCTTACATCAGACTTTGCCTTTACACCAGAGGCCACAGTGTTTCCCTTTACATCGGAGTCTTCTCCGTACATCAGAGTTCTCAGTGTTCCCCCTTAATTTAGGGTTCCCAGAGGATCCCTTATGTAAAAGGCCCCAGCGTTCTCCCTTACATTAGAGTCTGCAGAGTCCCCCCTTACAGTGAAAGGGAACTCTGCGGATTCAGATGTAAAAGGGCAACTCTGGATTTAGATGTAAAAGGGGGACTCTTGTTATTAACTTCATATGATTAGAAATGGTATTTAATAGCAAAATATAAGGGGAGGGGAGTGTTAAAGTGTAAGTCCAGGCAATATCTAACGCTAACACTTTTAAGCCCTTACAGCAAACAAATGTTATTCCATTTGGGATATAGGTTTTACATAAATAAATTGAATAAAAAAATGAATACAATAACCGCTTGCCGACTGTATACGGCTGCAAGGCAGCTCTGCTCCGCAGTTTCTCGTACCTAGTATGTGATCCTGCACTTCTGGCTCTGGGTGTGCACGTGCGCAGCCAGAGGCCCCCTCCCGCTATGATTATACACAGCGAGAGCTGATCGGCGGGTACCGCGGACTCGATGTCCTACCACACCTGCCGATCCTTCGGTATATAAGGAGATCTGTGGTCTGCCTGCGTAAACAAAGCAGATCATCGTTCTGTCAGTATAGAAGGCATGAATCCTGTGTCTCTGCAAATTAGGGGCACCAATTCATGCCTTCCACTAGTACAAGTACCTCCCCCACAGTAAGGAAACACCAGCTAGGCACACAGTTAACCCTTTGATCGCCCCTGATGTTAACCCCTTCCCACCCAGTGTCATTAGTACAGTATTTTTTAGCACTGATCACTGTATTAGTGTCACTGGTCCCCAAAAAGTTTCAAAAGGGTCAGTTAGTGTCTGATTTGTCCACCACAATATCGCAGTCCTGCTATAAGTCACTGATCACCGCCATTACAATTAAAAAAAATAAACCCAATAGTTTGTAGACGCTAAAACTTTTGCGCAAACCACACGATATATACGCTTATTGTGTTTTTCTTTTAACAAAAATATATAGCAGACATATTGGCCTAAATTGATGAAGAAATTTGATTTTTTTTCAATTTTTTTATTGGATATGTTTTATAGCAAAAAGTAAAAAATATATATATTTTTTTTTGTTCAAAATTGACGATCTTTTTTTGTTTATAGCGTAAAAATAAAAACCGCAGCGGTGATCAAATACCACCAAAAGAAAGCTCTATTTGTGAGAAAAAAGGGAAATAAATTATATTTGGGTACAGTGTCGCTGGTCATGAAGGAGGGTAAATCTTTCGGAGGTCAGGTAGTTAAAATGTATGAAAATATATATTTAAAATAAAAAAATAAAAATAAGGATATGTTTACACTTTGGTTGATGGCAGTAAAAACAGCAGCCTACCACATAATTGGAAGTCCTGCGTGGCGTCGCCCATTCTCGCCATCCTTTGAACATGGCTTGTGCGCTCAGGTTAAATGAACAAGTGGCCAGTGAACTTACTGATTCAGCTGCAGAAACAAGCACAATCTATTTTGATTTAAACAAAGTTCAAGAAATGTTGGCAAACAAGTTTAGAGTATCACCAATGGGAAAAAAGCAAAAAATAAATAAAAAAAAAAAGGAGAGAAAACGCAATTCCTCTATCCTTAAGCGCGATACTGATAGGTATGCAATGTTGACACAACAGTGCAATGAGTCATTAGAGTATAATTAGCATTCCGCAGTGATGTGCGCTGTGCAAGGAATGTCTAATGTGTCAGCTTTTAGTCACACAAACAGCAGTCAGAGCATCAAAAACAGAGCCATCAGTGGCGGGTTTAGCTGATTATAACAGGCAGTTTGGTGTGCGGAGATCGCTGAGAGCCAGCTCTGGCTTAAAAGTGCATACAGGGTATGCCTAAAAGGGGTTAAATTCATATGCCTTTATGGCAGCCTATTTCTGTCAACACTCGGCTGCGAAAACAAACATTCATGCCTTGTGAAGTGAGAGTGTATTTTTGAAGGCTAGCCGTCAGATATTTTTTGTCCTTCACACTTTCCTATGCTTAGCCTTTTTTGTTAAGTTGACTGCAAAGTGCATCCGTTCACTTGGTTACAGAAAAAAAGAAAAAAAAAATAGAAGCAAAAGTAGTTGATAGCTGCCTATGGCTCTGTTGTCAAGCACATGGGCTCCTACTACAAAATGGCAGGAGGGCTGGTAGACCACATGCTTCACCCGACACTTTCCATGCTAGATGGGCAGACCTTATGTTCTATGTTGTGGCTGGGATTTGTTTAGGCTTTGTTATGGCTGGGATCTGTTTTTTGTTTTTTTTATGGAAAATCAGTTTGCTGCATGATTTGCTTTTGACTTATTTGTCCATAATTTTGCATTTATTATTAATAAACAGAATTTATATTGCACCAACAGGTTGCATAGTGCTTTACATGACTAGGGTAACAATTATGGCTTGTCTTGCCATGCAGCTATAACCAAAAAACCCATACCCACCCAGTATAATCACCACGCAACACATGTTGGAGCTAATGGCCACAGCAGCCTTTTATTAACCAAACAAGTAAACGATTAATAACATAATTAACATAGATAACATAAATAACATAAAACTCCCAGTGTATAAAATAATGGAGCCACAAGGTCCTATAGGGCATCAAAAAGCAAAGACAGTACCTGCGTGTCACTTACTCAGGCCTCCAGCCACAAAACCACTGACTCGGAGACAACACGCAGATACAAATCCCAACACTGGGAGCCGTACCTCAGATGGGTCCCTACACCTTACCTTTTTTGTGCCTATATCACCTAAAAGAGACCTTGCACCTCACCACACCCTACCAAGGTACCCATCACCACCCCAGCACCCAAACCAAGACACCCATAAGAATAGGGCTGGAGGGTGGGAAGTTTTCTCTCTCTTGCTGACCTCCAACTGAAGTCCACCCCACTTAGCCACCAACCCCCCCCCCCATGCAGTTCTGCCACTTCCTGACCTAAACCAATAATCACCACTCTTTCTCTTGTGTACTTTTAACTTGGCCCAACTTTCCCAACCATGCCAAGCCCCTTTAACCCCTGTCATGCCAGCCCTACATCCATTGCCTTCTTCTATTTTACTCGGGGTCTCCCTAAATAAAGGGAGATGGTCCAGTTATAATACATTGTGATATAAGAGGATTAGGAAGGCCCTGCTTGTGAAAGCTTTCAGTTTAAAAAGAAGGGGCAAAGAGTAAAAACTGTAAGGGGTAAGCTGATGGAGAAAGTAGGAGTGCAGTTTTTAGGTGGAGGCCAGTTTTCCCTGAAGAAAATAGTATTTTGGGATCAACTAAAGGCCAACAGAGTAAAAGCTAGCTGGAGAGATTGGGGTAGGGAGTTCCAGGGGATAAGATCCTAAAAATGGACATGATTTTGAGAGGTACCATTCCCCACTTCTGGGAGACCGGGCCAAGTAGAGTTCAGCCCCCTCCTCCTTCCCCTGCCTCCGGACCAATTAGAAAGTGCAGCGCACTTTGCGCATGCACAGTAGGGAACCGGCTGTGAATCCGAAAGGCTTCACTGCCGGGTTCCCTTACCAGGACTGGCGACGGCTGCATCCGACAGCTGATCCGAAGATCGGCTGGGGTGCCGACATTGCGGGGGTCCCTGGACAGGTAAGTGTCCATATATTAAAAGTCAGCAGCTACAGTATTTGACTCTTTAACTGCAGTAGAGAAATCTGAGGTCACAAACCTGGCTTTGCTGTCTGAAAGGGGTATTTAAATCGCAGGGTTGGATAGACAAAAGTGTATATCCTTCAGTAGGTAAAAACAGCTCCCATAGCCAGTTTGCCTGGTTGAACTTTATACTGACTCAGACTAGGCACCGATGATGATGCACTATTCTTCCCATTGACGGCAACGATGAGACATTATTCCTCCTCCATCCAAACACAGATGCCGGCAATTGTTTACTCCCACTGCTCACCAAACCATGGACATTGTTTACTCCCATTGATACCAGTGCATTTTCTACTTCCACTGGTCACATCCTGGCCCTGCCAAGGTCTGAAATGGAAAAAAAACTGAACCCCAGCTGTAGAGTCTCAGGTTTGCTAATCATAGCGTCTTGGTTTTCTCTAATATCTGGGTACCGGTAATTATTTTTTCTGCAGTGTGTAGTTTGATGTACACTGTGAGAGCCTGCTTGATTGGATACAAATTGAATGGATTAGGCAAATCCACATTCTAGACAGTTGTTGGGTAATCTCAAGAAGATTGTACAATAATTGTAAAATTAGGTTGGATTGTGTGTGACTATCTTGAAACTTAATTGCTTGCAGGTAGCAACAACATTCTCTTTCCGTTCCTCTGTTTCTATAAATCACTTGCATTAGAGTGCTGTGTAATGCCAAAAAAAATACAATTAATTTCCATACCAAGTTTATCTTTTTTCTTTATTTCTCTTTTTAAAATTTTAGAACCAAAGCAGCCTGCTGCCTAATTAAAGATTCACTTCGTCTTTAGGATGCATACATTGGTATTGCAGATTCATTTTCCTAAATATTCATAGAGCAGCTTAAATATTGACCAAGACTTTTCAGCGACATATTGATTTATCAACCTTCTATTTAATTAAAACATGTATATTTTGTAATTCATTAGAACCACTACAAACACGCAGGCCTATTGCCCCCAGCTTCCGTGTCACTCATCATTGGAGTCAATTGTCTGCTCTGATGGGAGTATTTTCACTCCTGTGCCTGGAAAGACACTTATTGTTAATGTATATAATGAATAGTTTTGTTATTTGGGCAAAAATCTATGTTTTAAACCATGTTTTTTGAGTGTTTTTGGAAGTATATACAAGCATTTTAGAAGCCTCTTTCAAGCACTTTACAGGTGAATTCAAGATTCAGGTATTTTTGTTTTAGCCAACGGAGGAAATCAGTTCCTTCAAGCTACACAAATGCGCAAAACCATTTGGGATTTGCTCATTTACAAGTGTAACCATTCAAGTCTATAAGGTCAAAAATGCCCAATTCTGCCTCAAAAGTAGCTTATGTAGTTTTTGAAGTGTTGAGCAACAGGCAACTGGGCACTTCTATGTGAACAGCCACCATTAAAATACATAGGATTTTGGATGAGGAACATTTTGGAGCCTTGAGCTACAAAACGCTCAGGTGTGAATGAGGCTTTAAGCAAACCATTTTTTGCAGTTGCACTTTTTTTTTGGGAGTTCCTGCCAGTAACAGTACTTCCTGTATCAGACTGACAATGTTAAGCTACTTCCATGCAATTAGCAGCAACGTGGCCAGACTGCCATGTGCACTCCTTCAGTTAGTCATTGGACTGCCCGTAGGTGGCATGGACAGACCTTTTAGGCAGTCCTTACTGTCAGTAGTACAATAAAGCTGGCCATGGATGGTTTGAATCCTGCTTAACCGGCCGCAATTTGAACCATCTATGGGCAGGCTGGTTGTACCCGAGTTGATCCATCAATTGACTTGGGTACAACCAGCAAGTCAGATTTTTACATGTGAATATTGCCCATGGCTAGAGCTGCAATATTCACTGTGTTTTCCTGGCAGGGCCAGCTCCCCGCCCCCCCCCCCCCACCAGGAGAACACAATAAAAGTATTCACTCATCAACAATGACTGTGCTAATGGGAAATCAATCGATTATCTTTCCTGCAACTCGTGCTTGCAGGAAATAAAATTGCATCGTCTATGGCCTGCCTTAAGCAGCCCATAGATCAGGGGTAGGCAACCTCGGCCCTCCAGCTGTGGTGAAACTACAAGTCCCATGAGACATTGCAAGACCCTAACAATTACACGTATGACTCCTAGAGGCAGAGGCATGATGGGTTTTGTAGTTTTAAAACAGCTGGAGGGTGAGTTTGCCTACCCCTGCCATAGATGAGGCAATTTTCTTTCCTTCCACCATGGGTGGAAGAAAATAACGTTACTTGATTCCCCCTTCAACACAGCCTGTGTTGATGGGAAATCCCTCCCCCAGCACTATTGTGTTCTGTCAGTGGGAGCCTTCCTTGCCGGCAGAACACAGTGATCACTGGGAGCTGCTATAGCCGTCCGCAGTGATCGCATGCAAAAAATCTGACAGGCTGGTTGTACTGAAGTCGATGGATGGACCGACTTCAGTACAACCCGCCTATCCATAGATGGATCAAACCTCGGCCGGTCCCTGCTAAACTGGCTGAGAGTCGATCAATCTATGGCTGGCTCTAGCGAGGAGAAATCTCCCTAACAGAGCCCCAGATCACAGTAAAACCCAACAGGAGTTCTAAACTATTCCCACTCAGTACCGAGACAGGTCCGTCCGGTGCCCAGGGTAAGGATGCGTTACTGCACCCTTCCCCCACTGTTAATGAAAGCTGTAGAATGGGTTTTTACTGCCCTGTGTCTATTCTCTGCCCTCATTTCTCCACTGTGCCCAGGGCACATCCCCCTCCTGCCCTCCCTGTGTCCCGGCCCCGGTTCCCATTGTATCCATGAACAAACAAAAATTTGGGCCTAACATATACTTTAATTAAATCGCCTGCGTAAACTGTTGGCGCTATATAAATCATGTAATAATTTTATTAATTTAGAGGACTCTCCCTTCTACTGTGGCATTTCCATAATGAAAAATCAAACATTAAGAGTGAGACTCCCTTCTTTTAGTGGCCACGTTAGGAAGGTAGACCTGGGAACACAAATAAGGCTGTCTTACCATTGGAAGCCCTAAAAAATATAAAACACCTTTGGGATATTTAGCTGAAATATCCTTTTAAGTGGGCTGAATCTTAAGAAGTTTTAAGAGAAAAAGAAACACGATATTGCAGAAACACTCTTATAATAACTTGACAGAATTTATCGCCCTGTGCTTAATTAAACCACTCAAAGGTGCCTAAAACATTGTAAGGCCTGAAAAGGAAAAAAAAATAGCTAATTTCTAAATCACTGGGACAAAGGGGGCTGTAGAAAAACTTTAAGGTTTCCATCCACGTAAATGTCAATATGGTGTCTGCTCCATCATCAGCACTAAATTCACATTGATGCCTCTTTTCTTCTCCGTATTGATCCTTCCATGAGAACGTAGATTTGTATCTGTTAATTAATGCGTCCTGAAACAGCGTTTGTATTAATCAGGTTGATAAGAAAAATTGGATGCCGGCACCCGCGTGACAACTATAAAAGTGCTGGCCCTGATAAAATCATGAATGGACCTCAATAAAAAAGTTCCTCCTTGCACTCAATAAACTAATCATCCCACTTTTAATTATGCGGTGGAAAGATGTGTGGAGATTGGGGAATGTGTAAATCTAATTATTTACTAACAGCAGTGCCTGGGAGGGGAGAGTTAGACTGTCATCGGAAGGTGCTGCAGGCAGTATTCTCTGTCCATCTGCTACTGCAGTGAAAAAAAAAAAAGAGAGAGCGAGAGAAAAGAAAAAAAATATATAATCGGAATCTTGAGAGAAGAGCATCATTCTGAGCTAATTGAAAGACTTTTCTCTGCTTGTCTAAATTATTGCTTATCGAGGGACAGTCCCCAAGAAACGATTTGATTTGTGGCAAAGTCTACAGAACACTTTTTGAACTTACGGCCCACAATCTCATCAAGTAAATGTATTTGGAGGATCTGCTGGGAATCATATGAAATCTAATTTTATTTTTTATAGAAAGAATGTAAAAAGTTTTGTTTTTTTTCCCCTTTTATTGCAACCCAATGTGGGACCTCTGAAAACAAAACGCTAATTTACATTCTGCTGGGTAAAGACATCAAGTGTTTGTTGTTTTTTAGATAGGATATTATTTTAAAAAAAAAAGCCCAACGATTTATTATAATCTCTTTGCAGATATATCAGTCATTAACCTCGTGGGCTGTAAATGTAATGCATTTCAAATTAGAATCGGTAACATACACCAGATTGTATTAGAAGGAAGACGCAGAAATTTTACAGAGGAAATTAGTTTTATGGTTAGACATTCTAGAACATAAACTTAAATTAGGATGGGTCAACATCTTTGTTTTTGTATGAATAGATACACAAATCCTGAGTTGGCACAGGTTAAAACTGAAGTCTAGGCAGATATAAAATATACAGATTAATGTAGCTCTTTAATTATGAATACATCATTAAAGGAGAAGTATAGCCAAGGCTCTCTTGGCTATACTTCTCTTGTAGGTCACAGGAGTGCAGTTTATTCTGCACTCCTGTGACCCATTTTCAGCCGACAGCGGACGGAAGCCCATTGTCAGCTGACGTCACTCAACCGGTCCAGGTTCTGGAAATATCCCGACTTTACATAGGGGACTGAGCAATCAGCAGTGTTTGATCACTAAGTTCCCACTGCAGAGCTGGCGGGGGACAAATGCAACATCGGATTGATGCTGCATCCACCTAGGTGAGTATAAATGTTTTTTTTTTTTTTTAAAGTTCGTATTTCTCTTTTAACCACTTCCTGACCAGGCCATTTTTTGCGATACGACACTGCTTCGTTTTAACTGAAAATTGCGCTGTCGTGCGACGCTGTGCCCAAACAACATTTATGTCCTTTTGTTCCCCACAAATAGAGATTTCTTTTGGCGGTATTTGATTACCTCTGTGGTTTTTATTTTTTGCGCTGTAAACAAAAAAAGAGCGACAATTTTGAAAAAAAAATATATGCTATAATACATATCCAAAAAAATATGTATTTATCAGTTTAGGCCGATATATTCTTCGACATATTTTTGGTAAAAAAAATTGCAATAGGCGTGTATTGATCGGTTTGCGCAAAAGTTATCACGTCTACAAACTATGGGATAGATTTAGGGACTTTTTTTTTATTTGTTTTTACTGGTAATGGCAGTGATCTGCGTTTTTTAGCGGGACTGTGACATTGCAGCGGACAAATTTGATCCCAAATTACACTTTTTGGGGACCAGTGACATTATTACATTAATCAGCGTTAAAGTGGATGTAAACCCGAAATGTATTTTAATTTTTTTTGCTGTCACAATGTAGTGTATAAGAATTCCTATCATTTGTGCCAGGTCTTGCCACAAAGAATTAATCCAGCTCTGAGCAATCCTCTTTTATTGTTCAGTGAGATAAAACGGACAAACAGAGTTACCTTTGTCCGTTCCACCCCCTTGCTTTGAGTGACAGGTTATTTACATATCTCGTGCACTAGCTTTATTAATTCCCACCCCCACTCCTTTTCTGAAGTCATGTAGTTACTTTTCTGGATTTTGACTGGATGTTAGTGATCATAGCAGAAGGAATACACAGGAGAAAATGCATGTTGACAAGGGGAGTGCAGAGGTGGGCGGGGAGTCTACTGACATCACGACTCCACCCACCGAGCTCCAGACAACAGATCCACCCACAGAATCTGCAGTTTTTCAGGTCTCATAACAGACAGAGGGGAGACATTTGACAGGTAAGGATACATGCAGGAGACATCTATATCCTTATAGATCAGCACTATGGCAGTAGTTTAGAAAGGATGAGAGTGGGTTTACATCCACTTTAATGCACTGATCAATGTAAAAATTACGCTGGAAGGGAAGGGGTTAACACTAGGGGGCGATCAAGGGGTTACGTGTGTTCCCTGGGTGTGTTTTAACTGTAGGGGGGATGGGCTGCCAGGGACATGACAGAGATCACTGTTCCCAATGACTGGGAACAGAAGTCTCTGACATGTCATCTGGCAGAACCGGGATACGCCTTGTTTATAGACATGTGCAATTCGTTTCGTTCCGAATTCGTTTTTTAACGAATTTCGACAAATTCGTTAATTCGGAAATATCCGAATTAACGAAAACTCATTTAACGAATTTTAACGAATATTCGTAAATTCAAATTTACGAATGTACGAATTTCCGAATATACGAATTTACCAATGCACGAATTTACGAATGTACAACTATCCGGAAATTCGTAAATTTGAATTTACGAATTTCCGAATATTCGTACATTCGTAAATTTGTACATTCGTACAATCGTAAATTAGTAAATTCGGAAATCTGAAATAATAATTAACTAATAACTTAGCTATTACTAACTATTCAATTATAGGTATTGTAATTTCCTTTCAAATTTGGCTGTTAGTGAACTTAACGAAGTTACGAATTGTTTTCCGACATAATGAATGCCGTATCTAAACGAATGGAACGTAATGAATTAATAATAATAATAAATAACAATAATAATAATAAAAACGTTTTATTATTATTATTATTAATTTGTTCCGTTCCATTTGTTTAGATGCGGCATTTGTTATTTCAGGTTATGCGTAACTTCAGATAAATTTGTATTTGTTACGTTCGCTAACAGCCAAATTTGAAAGGAAATTACAATACCTATAATTTAATAGTTATTTTTTCAGATTTTCAAATTTTCGGGTTTTCGAAAATATCGAATTTCCAAATTTCTGAAATTACGAATGTATAAATTTACGAATGTACAAATTTACGAATGTATAAATTTACGAATGTACAAATTTACGAATTTACGAATTGCGATCATAACGAATGACCCGAAAAACGAAAAAAAAAAAAAACGAATGAAACGAAAACGAAAACTAACGAATTTTTTGGCAGTGCACATGTCTACTTGTTTACAAAGTGTCGGAGATGAGTAGGTCACCGTGCTGCTTCTCCTTTCACTGTCCAGTCACAGGCTAGGGGCATACTGCAGGGAAATCTCTGGAAGTAGAATATTGCTGTAAAAGCTGATTTTGTTTATATATATATATATATATATATATATATATATATATATATATTTTTTTTTTTACTATTCTTTTTACATTATTATTTGTGTTTGGAGGTAAAGGTTGACTTTTCAATCTCCCGAAATTTGATTTGTTTTGAATTTTTATTGGGATTTTTTTGTTGGTATGACTGTATATACAGTACATTTTTAATATTATTAGTTTTTTATATTTTACAAATACAGTGAAGACTTACTTAAAATGTGAAGCTTTTTGAGTTTTTAATAGAGTGGGGAATAATTAAAACCCCTATTGAGTTTTTTGTTTTTTTTTGTGTCCCATTGGGGAGATTTTTCCTTATTTCTTGTCTTGCTACACAAGAAAAAGTCAGAGAAGATCTCCAAAGTGTGGGAAATCCTCTCTCTCTGGAACAATTGTCCTTAATGGAAGATTTACCCTCTATAGTTTTTAATGACAACTTAAAATGTTAGTTTTTTCCTCACTTTCATTCCCAGTAACAATAGTCACCATGACAAATAGAGACAGGAAAGCCTCGTACACACGACCGGTTTTCTCGGCAAGAAAACCGATCGTGTGTATGATTTCTCGCCGGGAAAACTGCCGGGAATCTCGACGAGAAAAAAAGAAAACCTGCTCTCTATTTTTCTATTTTCCTGCCGAGAAAACCGGTCGTCTGTATGCTTACCTGTCTGAGGTAAACCCGCGCATGCTCGAAAATACTTCGACGCATGCGCGGTAGCATACAAGGTTAGTGTGGGGTGTAGCAAGATGTCGGCGACGGCATCGAATGTGACGAGCGCCGGCTCATTGTAGTCGACGACGTCACTGCGTTCTTGGCATTCAAAAGAACGGCCGTCAGTACACAGGGATTGGCAAGACAAGCTTGCCAGGAATCCCATCGAGAAAACCGATGTTTTTTTTTCCGACGGGATTCCCGCCTGTGTGTGCAGGGCTTGAATCTTCCAAGTGGGACACACAGACACCAATACATTTTTTGTTAAAAAAAATGTTGTGTGTGTGTATGTATATATATATACTGTATATTCCAACTGCACTGCTACATGTAAAATAGTACTATTATTTGTTAGATGGTGAGCCTATTATTTGTTAGAATGCCTTTTACTAGAGTTAAAAGATGAGTTCAGGTTGAATGCGTCTCTTCTCATGGAACCTGTACAATGTCTTACAGGCCACTTGCAATAAGCTTCTGACACGTCTTAAGACCCCCTTAAGAAAATCATTTCTAATCCCCTTTGATGATTTTATTAAGTCCTTGTCCTCATTATGTGCCAACTGGCAAACTTAAGCACGTTTGCCAACAAGCCAAAGAAATGTTTTTCCCACTGTATCTACTTGTATTGCTTCTAATGTGATTGAGAAAATTAACAGTGTGGTTTAATATACAGAAAATCTATTAACTCCTTATCTCCAAGTTTATGTTAATGAATATATTTATATGACTTGATGCCAAACATTCGCTGTATAGCAGTTGGTGATCCTAAAATGTGTTTAAATTATAAATGCATTTTCACTAAACTTAATATATCCATAGTTGTTCCTGCAGCCCATTAACAAAAGCCAATATGATAATTTACCTCTGTTGTAGATAAATCTTGTTTATTATCTGCTTTGTATTTGCATCCACCTCTGCTGTGAAAAAAAACTTTTCTTAACCACCACTTGGGGGCGCTGTTAAGGGACAGGAGGCTGGCTCTGCTTTAATCTGAATGAGCAGCCAGTTCCCTGGAAGCAGAGATGTACATCAGGATGTACAGAGCCACTAGGCTGCAAGCATTCCTGTAGGAAGCAGAAATTATCAGAAGTAAAGGTAACCCATTGTATTGACATTTTTTCAGAGGCTGCTAGGAAAAGTTTAGATGTAAAACTTTCAATGAAAGTGCAGTTATACTTTAAAGGAAAGGACTTTAAAGGATTTTTTTATGTTATAAAGAAAGCTTAAAATACCCTTCTACTCCTATAGTTAATTTTAAAGCCCAATTCCAGGAATTACAAATAACTACCTTTGCAGGTAGTTAAAGGTACCGTACCACTCATCCCAGACATTTTCTTTGCACATATATGAAATTTTTGGTTTAGCACAAAAAAAAAATTGGTTATTAATACTTCAGCTGCAAAAGAGTTGAAAACGCGTAAATTCGCTTTCCAATTTAACCAACATTTCTTCTCATTTCTTCTATTCCTCAAGGATTCTCCACCTTGTCATTGGCTGACCAGATGAGTCTTCTGCAGAGTGCATGGATGGAAATCTTGATATTGGGCATTGTGTACCGGTCTCTCTCGTTTGAAGATGAACTGGTCTACGCTGAAGACTATATCATGGATGAAGACCTGTCAAAATTGGCAGGACTGCTTGAGTTGAACAATGCCATCCTGCAACTTGTCAAGAAATTCAAGAGCATGAAGCTTGAGAAAGAAGAGTTTGTAACTCTCAAAGCTATAGCGCTTGCTAACTCAGGTGGGTTCACTTTGCATATAAGTAAAACTCCAACTTTGATTACAAAATTATGATTGCATATGTAGTTACCTCCTGAACTAAAGCCAGCCATACATGGATCTAAATTTACCTAAATGTACTGCTGAACCGGCTGAATTTGATCCATGTATGGGCAGGCTGGTTGTACAGAAGTCGTACTGATTGACTTCTGTACAACCAGCCTGTCAGATCAGCGAGGAAACCTCAGCGGGGAGGATTGCACCAGTGACATCAAATATGTGGGTGGAGGAAGCGAGTCTTTTTTTTTTTCATTTAACCCACTAGTAGAGTGAAAAAAAATTATCTATGGTCTGCTTAAGGCCTACTGTTCATTTTCCTCACATCTCCCCAGCCTGTCTATAATTGCTAAGTAAACAAAGCCTCAAGGTGCAGATGATTACCCTATATCTGTCTGTGTGACCACAAACATTTCACATCCACTTCCTGCCAGTATAAGTGCCATTTAGACTCCCCTCTTTGTTCCAGAGACTACAGAGGTGATGTCACCACACTACTGCCACTGATGCTGGGTGGAATTTAATGGATGCATACAATCCCCAGTTACATCTACCCACCATGCTGTGCCTAGTAGTAGGCTTTTAGTCATGAACTGGAATTTTTG
The DNA here is from genome assembly GCA_029206835.1 of Rana muscosa. NCBI lineage: Eukaryota > Metazoa > Chordata > Amphibia > Anura > Ranidae > Rana > Rana muscosa. The sequence continues at coordinate 220,065,993 of CM055121.1, forward strand.
GTTAGAAATTGAGCAATAGTTTATATTAATACACTCTACAAAGCATAATTCTAGCGTATATGATAGTGTTGGGCATCCAGGAGCTGTGGGAGGTGATGTCATTACACTGTAGTCTCCTTTCCCCGCCCACAGAATCACTCACAACCATCCAGAAACTACATGAGTCCTGGGTTAAAATATTTATTTGGTACTGTATACCATGAAAGGCAGGAGTTGCTTGAACGTAGCTATCTATCTCAGCTTAACTCATGTACCAGAACAAGTTGAAGATATTTTATAAGGCAAAAATAAAAAACTGCAGATCTGCAAAGAAGAGGACCAGTGGTGCCTCATTTTGTTTGGACATTTTGAAATGGATGTGACACTGATTTAGTATGTTATTTGTAAGAAATATGGATGTGAAAGGGATCTAGGTGGTTAGAGCAAGGTTTAAAATGGTTATCATTTTGGCAAGCTGAAGGAAAGAAAATTAATGGGTTGATTTAGTAGAACAATCGTTTTTACCCAATTTGTGTTCATTTAAATGCCCAATAAAACTATGAGAAAAATATTATAATTTCCCCCAAAACCTAATCTTGTAATTTAAATGAACAAAATTGGGAGCATTCATTAAAACTGGTGACTAATCAAACTTCCATAGTGACCAATTTTCTACCTAATTTTACTCTAAAGTAAGTAATGATGAAATGTGAATGGTTGCGTTTGGCAAGCACCTCACTTGTGGTTTGCTTTTCTCAAATCATCCTTTGCTGCATGTGCTGCTCATATCCAGCAATTTCAATCTAATTGTCAATGTTTTCTTACTGCAAGTTCGGAAATGGTATACACCTTCTGATTGGCTGAAATAGGCAACTCTCATTTTCTTTTTGTCTAGCTGTTATGCTCAGCGACCACCGTGAGGTGCTATAAACTATTATAGTTTAACATTGATTATATTGTTCCACCAAATAAATTATAAAAATTGTAGGCACTTAAGTTACCCATCTTAAATCACAGTCACCAACTCAAGCCTTCAGCGGTCAGGGCATGCTTAGTCTTTTGGTTTTCCACCGATTTGGCAGAAAGCTTCCCACACCTGATTAAAACAGCTGTTAAAATTAGAGATTATAGATCTATCGACTCCATTATTTAGGAGGTCCAGACAATCAGATCGAGACACCATATGTTTCAATAAGCCAGTTACCGTGAGAAGGGTTAAACAAAAACCATTTAGTCCACGTAAGAAACTCAAAAGTGCTGAAGCAGTCAACAGTATGAGATAAGTAAAAATCATTGGGCTTTGTTCTTTCCCTTTTGTGTGACCCTAATGCATTTCCTATGGTCCTTAAGTCCCTTTTAGCATTTACATATAGTTGTAGACAAAGCCGTGTTTAATCACACGCTGATCATTAGATACCTGTATGTCAATAACACGCGCTGATGCCATGTACCATTGACAGCCACACCGTGCCCCTCCATCTGTTTTTGTTCTGACCCTTTCTCTGAACTTTATCTTGGTTTCTGGCCAGTAGTTTTCCCTTTAATTACAAGAAGGAAACTGTCAATAAAATCTGTTAAATGGGATGCAATGAGTGGCTTCAATGGGCAGGCGGCTATTTGTTCAAATTCTGGAGCATTCAAAGTATTGACAGTTTGTTTTCTGGGGCCATATGCGACGATCAATCCCAGGCTGGGCTCAGCCGCGCTGAAAAATGAAAAACCAGATTGCTTTTGCTTACTTGCGGATGACGACTCGTGATTTGGCGTGGCTCGAGTGAGATGAGACCTTCTGCCCAAATTGCCCCCCTGAGAGGGAGACAGAGAGGATGCGTGACTAGTTTTAGAAACACTTTTTTTTTTTTTTATTGATTTTGCAATTAGCAGTTTGCAGTAATTATTTTTGAGGCATTGAAGGGAAAGAAAGAATTTTGCAATTTTGAAGATGGTTTTTTTTTCCTACAAAAATGTTACATGTTTACTTCTCTGATCATGCTGCTGTTAAAGTCTTGTTCATTTGGTACTTGTGTGTTATTTGTGTTCTCAGTTATACTTGAATATGGACACTTTAACGTGTGCTGGCCTCACCTATTGTTACAAATGTTTCTGACTTGGTAACTAGTGTTGCACACCTTGAAGGCTGCTATGTGTTCAGGAAACACTGCAACTGGATGGAGAGCTCCTACACCTGATTGTATTTGCCAGTGATGTATAGTGCAGCTAACTTTAGGACTAGAAAAGATGCAGTGCATCCAGGAAAGCCTGGGGAACTTTTTTAGTTTAAGTTTCTCCCCCTTACCAAAAATCAGCCACCTGATACCAAATGTCCAATGAGAACATCATTGTCATCATTAATTGTCAATCATTGGTCTAGCTCCTATTCAGTCGGTTCAGCGGGGACCAGCCAAATTTTGATCAGTAACTTTTCTCGATCAGCGGCTGCAGCTAATTCCCCTGTAAGTTTTTAATCATTTTGGGTTTCATAGCTTCAATATGTAACTATTTTACAATTATCTCTAGGAATACAACCCAAACCTGCTCTTGGAATTTATTAGGAATCAAAGTAAAGAGCAGCAAAGCTAAATTGAATCCCATTACAATAAAAAAATCTTCAACTATGCCTAAAAAAATGTTCATAGGTGCTAAAAGAAGCACTTTCAGTGGCAAAAACATTTTATTCTGAAAGCAAATCCATGGGCATTTATTAAGTTTGTTAACCAAATGCATAACTGAAAGAGCAGGTATGAAAGGGATACTGCAAGTTCCTCAGTAAAACACAAGATTAAATACTACGGTTAATATACTAAAACTGTTTAGTGCAAAATGTGGTGCAGCTCTGCATAGAAACCAATCAGCTTCCAGGTTTTTTGTCAACGCTTAATTGAACAAGCTGAAATTAGACTCTGGTTGGCTACCATTCACAGCTGCACTAGATTTTGCACTCTCCAGTAAATCAAACCCCAGTGTCTCCTTTCTGATTCCAAGTGCATTCTGTAAAAATATTTTTTATCTTCACTCTGACTTATCATTGCCCACAGCTGCCCCTTCACTCAAGGAGATCAGCAATAGCAGTTCTGCCATTGGTTTGTTTTGGTGTGGAATGCCTTGACTTATTTATTCCTGTTCCAAGTCCATACATTGATTTTCAAAAAGTGATAATCAAATTTTGAGAATTTCATCAATTGATTTGCCTGCATAGTTCCATGTGGATTGAACGTTTTACATGCGATTTGAATTATCTAGACAATCGTTAAACATGAATTGTATGATTTTTGGGAGCTTGGATTTATGCAAAGATTCAGGAGAATAAAAAAATAGCAATTTGCTAACTTGTCACTGCTTACAAACAGAAAAACTTTTTATTTGGTGAATTTAGGAACTAAACATTTTCATTTCTTTCTTTTAGATTCCATGCATATAGAAGACGTTGAAGCAGTTCAAAAGCTTCAAGATGTCTTACATGAGGCTCTGCAGGATTACGAAGCCGGGCAGCACATTGAAGACCCTCGCCGAGCTGGCAAGATGCTGATGACTTTGCCGCTTCTCCGACAGACCTCCACCAAGGCCGTGCAACATTTCTACAACATCAAACTGGAAGGGAAAGTTCCTATGCACAAACTGTTTTTGGAAATGCTTGAGGCCAAGGTCTGACTAAAAGAGTCTCTGATGACCAGATAACACCATCGATAGAATAAGAGAAAACAAGACAAAAATATGACGGCAACCAATGTACTGAACTTAAAGCAAATGACTGCACTGATCAACAGCAGAAAGACTGGAGCAGCTTTTCACTTTTTCCTCTGCATTTTACTGGTGAAGCATCTCCTCTCCCATTTTTGCTGCTGATAAATAAAAAAAAAAAAAAAAAAAGAAAGTCTTTAATTGAGAAAGATGGAAGCCAGCCCTGCCAAAGGACAGAAATTCATAGGATGCCACTGACTTTAATATAGACTTTTATGCCCCCAAAAACTTAAGGAATTGGTAAAAACTCAATAGTGTGACAACAGAACACAATGACTCAATGTGCTATTAAGATTCCTTGGGAGCAGTCTCTAATTGGACACCCTGAGCGACATGTCATCGGCTGCTTCATCGCATTTTGTTCTCCATTTAGGCCACTTAGCCATTTGATTCCTTTATTGTTTTTCAAGTCTTCCAGATATTTCTCAGTTTGGTACTGCGTAACTTTTTCAGGGAATAGTTTTGAGCTTTATTCATTCATGCAATATTAATTAAAATAATAATATTAATATATAATGATACAAAATGCATATTGGTTCGAGCAACAATGAACAATAAGGACATCTCTTTAAAGATTTTTTTTTATTTCATATTTTTTTTCTTTCTTGTTATAAACGGAGATTGTTTTGTACCAGCTTTACCAATTTTCAGCCATTAACCAGTTGTTATGTGGGTATGTCTCTTACTCAAGCAATAGATGAAGGGACGGTGCATATTACCACGGATGCAATTAATGTTGTGTGCCAGTCTGGCTTGAAACCTTCAGTTTCTTAAAATGTAAAGCCTAGTATACCTGTTTTTTTTTTTCCTAAAATATTAGATTACACCTGTGATGTACTGTACATAAGTAGTCTAAAGTGTTTACCACTTCAAATTCTGAGGATGCTTGCAAACTGGTATGGTTTCTTTGAAAAAAATATCAAAAATACAAAAAAAGTTCATTAATTTGCATAAAAATAATAACAATGTAAATTATTATCGCAGGTAAAAAAAAAAAAAAAAAAAAGCAAAGGCCAGCAATAAAGTGTATGATATAAATAACTCTCTTTTGGCCAGATTAAAAAATATATAAATAATAAATGTACAAAGGAATATTTTTTTTTTAAACAGCAATTTTATACAGATAGCTAAAGCAGTCAGTGTGGTTTTTCAAACCGTATTGTTGCAGCATGTTAGCCGTTTGAATATGAGACTGTTAAAAGGTGTAATCTAATGTACCTTCCTCAGTTTTCCCAATTGCCACAGTCGCTGACAAATACCTGCAATGCATCAACATGCTCTGCCAATGTAAGCGTTAATAGTTGCTCCCTGTATCATGTGAACGCCCATAATCTATGTACACAAATGTAATTAAATTGTAATCCTAACAAAAAAAAAAAAAAGAAGAAATGTAGTTCAGCTTTTCAATGTTTCCTGTTTGCTGTGCTTTTCTTCCACATTTTATTTTTTCCTTCTCAGTTGCATTTCAAAGCTTATCGTACTGTTCTCCTTGTGGTTGTTTGGTTCTCGTGACGTGCGCTTTTAGACACAGGGTAGAATTAGAGGAAATATTGGATGTACGAATCCCTGGGAGCCTAGAGTAGTTTAATCTGTGGCTTCCTTGAAATACTGTTCTTCTAAACTATGTCTCCTCTGCAGATCAAAACATCCAATTGTAAAATTACACCACAAGAAATCATGAGGCTTTCAAAAAAAATAATATGTTTTTTTTTTAAACTGTTCTTAATGGAACACCAAAAATATCTTCAATGTTAAACTATGCTTAATTTTAAAATGCTGTATATATGGCTTTTATGAAATCAACTCAAATATTAATAACTCACTGTGTTGTTTCAAAACTTTCATTTCACTTTTTATTTTTTATTTTTATTTTTTGTTTAAAAAGTTCCAAGACTCTACTACTCTGTGTGCTTTAACCAGAATACAACAGGTTGGTAAAACACAGCAGCCTGGTTCTTTAAATACTGTGTATCTACCATTAGCTATTTAAGGACTATTATGTAGATTGTGGTTTCTCAGTAGAGAAGTGACTGTAGTGTGGTTCTAGATAACTCATCTTTAGCAATTCATTCAGATGGCGAGTACCTTGAAATGCATAACTCTGACAGGTATTCAAAAATTGGTACACCCCACTGGTGACTAAATTTTTACAACTCCTGGGAGAAAAAAAAAAAAACAACAAAAAAATAAAACAACAAAAACAAAAGGTGCTGATAGACTGAGATTATTTATTTAAATATTTAGAATATTTTATTTTAAAGCTTTATGTTGTTTCAGTAACACTATATATATATATAGATATTATAAAAACAAAATAAAAGTAAAAAAAAAAAAAAAAATACCACTATCGTGTACACATCAATTTCACTGTATTAGGCATATGTACGTGGCATTTAGAAGCACACTGAAATGCATATATTCCATGCAAGCGTGCAAGGTTCGATCTGCAAATATCTCAGAATATTAAGAATTACTATAATACAATAAATCAAAAACTGTTCAAAACTTTGGAAGTTAAAAATGTGCTAATTATAATTTAAATGCTGGTGTGCCAGACCTAATTTAATATCTGCAAATTGTAGTTCTTGGTATTGTTCAGCTTGTTGTATGACTACTTTAGGTCCAATGGCTATGTGGACAGTGGGGCATTAGATCTAAACAAAACGAGAAAGATGTTCACTCGCGTTTCTGTCAAAACAGCAAAAATAACCTGGGGTATGGAAAAAAGAGTAAAGGAGTATGATTATAAAATTTAAATTATTATTTACTGTTCTAATTTAATTTTGAAATTAAATTATTATTTCTTATTTAATGCAATGTGATTGCTTGTCTCTTTATCTCAATCAAATTGGAAAGTTGTATTTATTACACTGTTTTGCTTTTTAAATAATGTCAAAAGGGGATATAAAATTTTAAAATTGCTATTTTTCTTGTTGAAGAGAAAATAGGGGTTGGTGATTGTATTTTAATTATTGAAACATTTCTGTTTACCTGCCTAGGAAAAAAAAACACATCTGATGGCAGTCTAATGTACAAGGAATCATTGAAAGAACAAATAAATGAATAGAAAATAAGATAAATATGATGATGATAATTTTAATAAACCAGGAGTTGCAACATAGCCAGAGTAACAAAGAAAACCATGTTATCAATGGGCTTCACATCTGTAAAGCAATCAACTGTATATTTTTGTGATGTGTATCATACCATGTGCTCCAGAAATATGTCCATTTGTGTAAATGTATTTATTTTATATTGTATATATTGTTAAATGCAAAAAGGAGACATGATTCTGTAACTTCAATCAGTTCAGATGTGTAAGTCAAATTATTATGCCTTTCAGGATGATGGTAGAGCAATATTAAAAGAAAAAAGCTTCCACTTTTTGATTGTTTTTGTGTTGTATTTTTTTATTCCTCTTTTTAGGTAGTGAATAATACATTTATACATTTTAGTTATATAATTTCATATGGTGCCATTATTTTCTTAGCACTTTAGGATAGGGTAGACCAAAAACAATAAAGAGTTTGTTTGCCCAAAAACAAAAGTTTTATATTCTGTACCTTACCCAAAAATGAAAGTTTTATATATTTTTTAGCTTAGTCTTTAGATGCAGTGGCTGCATTTGTTTTATTTATTCAAGCCATCAGTTAATTTTTTTCACAAGGTGATTTTGCCAGTAACACACTTCCAGCCTTAGGATGACAACACTCTAGCACTACAGAACACTGCCCTTATCCTTTTCTCCACAACATAGAAGGGCATGGCTATTAGGTCCTCAGAGATAGATAAGAACAATGCAATTGGTAATGCTCAGCATAGTCAAAAAACACAGCAACACAGCTCAAAAGTTTTCAAGCAAGATCAATAGGTATTTTCATGTTATCAGATACACTATATTGCCAAAAGTATTGGGACACCTGCCTTTACACGCACATGAGCTTTAATGGCATCCCAGTCTTAGTCCGTAGGGTTCAATATTGAGTTGGCCCACCCTTTGCAGCTATAACAGCTTCAACTCTTCTGGGAAGGCTATCCACAATGTTTAGGAGTATGTTTATGGGAATGTTTGATCATTCTTCCAGAAATGCATTTGTGAGGCCCGGCACTGATGTTGGACAAGAAGGCCTGGCTCGCAGTTTCCACTCTAATTCATCCCAAAGGTGTTCTATTGGGTAGAGGTCAGGACTCTATGCAGGCCAGTCAAGTTCCTCCAGCCCAATTTGCTCATCCATGTCTTTATGGACCTTGCTTTGTGCACTGGTCCAAATCATTTGGTGGAGGGGGATTATGGTGTGGGGTTGTTTTTCAGGGGTTGGGCTTGGCCCCTTAGTTCCAGTGAAAGGAACTCTTAAGATGTCAGCATACCAAGACATTTTGGACAATTTCATGCTCCCAACCTTGCGGTAACAGTTTGCACAGTTTGACCGCGCACCAGTGCACAAAGCAAGGTCCATAAAGACATGGATGAGTGAGTTTGAGGTAGAGCAACTTGACTGGCTTGCACAAAGTCCTGACCTCACAAATGCACGTCTGGAAAAATGGTCAAACCTTCCCATAGAAACACTCGTAAACCTTGTGGACAGCCTTCCCAGAAGAGTTGAATCTGTTATAGCAGCAAAGGGTGGGCCAACTCAATATTGAACCCTATGGACTAAGACTGGGATGCCATTAAATTTCATGTTCATGTAAAGGCAGGTGTCCCAGTACTTTTGGCAATATAGTGTATAACACAGATCTAAAGGGACTAAATAAGATAAGTTCCTTGTTAGGGTATAGATACTTTAAATATACTGAAAGGAATAATTGAAACAGTGATTTTGGTGCTTCCTTTTGGTATATTTAAAATGTATGCAAAGACATTATTTTCTTTGTTTTAGGTAAGTAATGGAAGGTTTAAAACTCATATCAGGCTCATCACTGGCTGTGTTCCCACTGGGGCAGTTAACCCTCTTTATTATTTGTCCTGTTGACTATTGTCTCTATTCCAAAAAGTCTTGAGAAATCCAACATTTTTGAGTTGTCACGGGAACAGGAGGTGAGCTGAGGTCTTCCAATGGGAAAATATTTCTTGTGGCAAGTTGAGATATCCCCTCATGTTCAAGAGATCTGCTCTCACTTCTTGCAGTGTCTTTGGAAAATCTCCTCAACAGGGCACATACAGCAAAACAAAACAAAATTGTTTTATTTGCACTTTAAAGTGTTACTAAACCCATTAATATGAAAATAGTTCATCCACCCCCCACAGTGCCCACAGCTTATACATTTTTACTTTTTACATTAAAATACTGCCAATATATACCTTTCTGGATGATCTGTATACCACGGTTACATGATAAACTGCACAGTTTCTCCAGTGCTGAGAGTTCAGGTAGGAGGAGATTTCCACTGCAGCCTGTATACACGTCCACTTGTGTGATGTCAATATCATGTGACCTGGCTAGCTCTGAGAACAAGTAAATGTTCTCCTCAAACATAAAATACACAACTGAGCATGTGCAGATCGGCTACCCTGCCTGTGTTAGCTGGCCTTCCCCAGATAGACAGTGCAGGAGGGGGAGGATCAGTGCATAGAGGATAAAACACACTTTTTACACAATGCAGAGAATTAACCTCTTAAGTTCCACAGAGAGTATAACAAGCATGCTATGCTGCATATACAGACTGATTTTACGGTTGTGGGTTTAGTAACACTTTAAAGTATACCTAAAGACAAAACCTTTATTTTGTTTTGGAGAGAGTCAATTAGGATTAGAACCACTGTCAGGTTTTAATTTCTGTCTGTATCCTCGTTAGGGAGATTCACCTTCTCTATTTGAATGGAGGGGAATCTTACAATGGAAGTACTAATTTGAGTGACAACCTGAGATTCCCTCATTTTGAAGGGATTTCCTCTCACTTCCTGTTTTGGCTATGGGATAGGAAGTGAAATGAAATCTCCCTGTAGCACCCTCCTTGCGTAGGATGCTAAGTAAATCTATTTTTTCAGTAAGGGAGAAGCAATCACTTGCTCTGGTCTGCTCATGGTTTCACAGGTTGGGAGTTTGCTTGTTTCCCCTTCTCTGGAAGACATTTTCAGAACTTAGGGTGGGAAATTTAAATATCTGATCTGAATATTTATAATGCCCTGGCTAATACCTGGGAAAGTTTGCCCAGAAGGTGGTCTTGGAGGTGGTAAATAGTCTGAAAGCCTGGGGAGACTCTTATTTACTCTGTCAGGGAAGGTTCCTAAGAGGGCGGCTTGCCTCTGAGGCATCCTTTAGACTGAGTTGCTATTCTGCAGGGTCTCAGCTGTGGCAGGGCTAGAAGACTTGGAAATAATTTGGACCTGAGTGCAGGATTTCTCTACAAGGAGATTGAGTCTGGAGAGGGAAAGTCGCAGGAAGCTGAAAGGAGGCAGCTGTCTTGGGGAATTGTGGGTAAAGTCCCTAACTGACCCCCTTTTGATTATGCAGCACCCTAAAATTGCACTGCTTACCTACTGTATGCAGCTGGGCAGGGTAATAACCGGATGCCTAAGAAATTTGCCTTATGGTCTAAAGCTGCAAGGCCTCCGGCCACCCCAATATTCACAAGGAGAAGATTGTCCTCCGATCAGTGTTACTGGGCATTATGGAGTATCCCATGTCCCATCCCCTCTCCTGTTGCAAGTTCTACAAGCAATAAAGTACAAAAAAGACAACTCCTAGACTGTTTATTGGAGCCGGAGTCAATGGACTGTTGGTTGGGTGACTAGAGACCTCTGTGCTGTTTGGAAAAGACCCAATTAATATCAGCGGCTCCTGCAGGGGTAGCACTATATCCTCAAAGGTACACAGATGGCAAAAACAATAACCTACAGTAACAATCCTCCCTTACTCTATCCAAAATGAAAAAAAAAAAGTTTTACATTTAGTTCTACTTTAAGGTTGATTCACAAGCTTGGCATACACCATCTAAAAGGGTGTGTTTTTATGTTATTAAATGCTTTTGAATTCCAGCTAAAAGTCTGTACTTATATTTGATTTTTTTTGACAAAAAACGCTCATATGACTGGATGTGTTTACATCATCCCTGTTACTTTAACCACACTGAAAATTCCTCTTTTTTGTGGGATTTTGGAGGCAACCAATAAACACAAAACTACAGTTTAAAAGTGAATTAATTCTTTATTTTTGCTTTTAGCTATTAAACAATATTTCATAAAAACATTCTGGTTTGTATGACTTCTGTTGTGGAATTTTAGGCTGCTGTTTACAGAGCACACAGCCTATAATTCCTGTGCTATCTAAGCACACATCAGATTTCATCTTCTTGAAGTAATGCTATCGTTAAGTTTGCTAAAGATCCACTCACCGTTCATTCGTCCCATCATTCATCCAAGAAAGCCACCAACACAGGTCTTATCTTCTTATCAGGCCATTCCAGCAAAGACTGTTAAGCCGACGCCTACTCATAGGCTTTTATTAAACTCAAAAGATCTTAAGACAGGAGGTGATTGGCTGCAGCAACCAATCCCCTCCCCATGGGCGGGAACCTCATAGGATGTTCCCTCCTCACAGGAAAATGACAACACTTGGACATTCCTTCCAACAGGAGATGTCATACATGAATACAATAAACGTAGGATGGCTAAAGTTACCGTTGATAGGAATTCTTATTCTGCGCTATTCCATAGAATAACGCATAATAAGATTATACTATTATTGAATGGGGGAGGGAGGCTATCTGCAGACGCATGCTACGAATTCCAACCAATGTTGATCAGACATAGCAGAGACAAGAGCGCCCATCCGCCTATAACCAATGATGTCATTGCAGAGCGAGCATATCCCCTCCTTAACGATCGTCCATGCTAATGCACAGAGGGCCCCCGTTGGCGGACATATCCGCACCCTGCAAACATCACACTCCAACCTCAAAACGTTTTCCCCTATCAGACGGGATTCAACCAGCCTCAGACTACCCCAATCAGCTCTTTTAGAGCGGGTTGCGGAAGTACTAACACTGGGTGACACTATGACAATACATATTAAATACATCTCCATAAAAATCTCCACAAAACTTCAGATATAATACATATTACGGCCACAATGCCTAAGGTAAACATAGACCATATACAACATGATAGCACATGTAGAGTACACAAAGTGGTATTCCCCAGCTACTTGCTGTTGCATCCCACCATCATATATAACACAGTTGATGGAAGTTGGGGATTTCCAACGTGTTTCCAAAGGATCAAAATAGTATCTTCTTCAGGGATTAAATACTACCCTGTAACATAAACAACCTTTTTAAGATGTGTGATTTAATGCATAATTCTCATGTGTATATAACACAGTATAGTATAAAATTGCACAACAAACAATGCTTAGTTTTTAGACCAAAGTGTTCACCCACAATACCACATGTCACATGTCCGACCAATGTTAGGAATTCGACCCATGGTACACAAGGAACGTTGAGCTGTAACCCCATAGAGACACCATCATGCGGGGAGGGAGAAACGGAGATATATATATATATATATATATATATATATATATATATAAAATACACCCCTCACTTTTCATGTGACAACACTGAAGAAATGACACTTTGCTACAATGTAAAGTAGTGAGTGTACAGCGTGTATAACAGTGTAAATTTGCTGTCCCCTCAAAATAACTCAACACACAGCCATTAATGTCTAAACCGCTGGCAACAAGGTCTCAGGTGTGAATGGGGAGCAGGTGTGTTAAATTTGGTGTTATCGCTCTCACTCTCTTATACTGGTCACTGGAAGTTCAACATGGCACCTTATGACAAAGAACTCTCTGAGGATCTGAAAAAAAGAATTGTTGCTCTATATAAAGATGGCCTAGACTATAAGAAGGCGACCACTGCCTTGCTAAAGAAGCTGAGGGTAAAGGCGATGGACTGGCCAAGCATGTCTCCAGATGTAAACCCTATTGAGCATCTGTGGGGCATCCTCAAACGGAAGGTGGAGGAGCGCAAGGTCTCTAACATCCACCAGCTCCGTGATGTCGTCATGGAGGAGTGGAAGAGGACACCAGTGGCAACCTGTGAAGCTCTGGTGAACTCCATGCCCAAGAGGGTTAAAACAGTGCTGGAAAATAATGGTGGTCACACAAAATATTGACGCTTTAGTGTCTAGACATTAATGGCTGTGTGTTGAGTTATTTTGAGGGGACAGCAAATTTACACTTTTTTACACATTTTCTCAAAGACAACCTCTGGATATGACGATGAGCACGTGCACTCAACTTCTTTGGTTGACCATGGCGAGGCCTGTTCTGAGTGGAACCTGTCCTGTTAAACCGCTGTATGGTCTTGGCCACCGTGCTGCAGCTCAGTTTCAGGGTCTTGGCAATCTTCTTATAGCCTAGGCCATCTTTATGTAGAGCAACAATTCTTTTTTTTTCAGATCCTCAGAGAGTTCTTTGCTATGAGGTGCCATGTTGAATTTCCAGTGACCAGTATGAGAGAGTGAGAGTGATAACACTAAATTTAACACACCTGCTCCCCATTCACACCTGAGACCTTGTAACACTAACGAGTCACCTGAAACAGGGGAGGGAAAATGGCTAATTGGGACCCATGTGGACATTTTCACTTAGGGGTGTACTCACTTTTGTTGCCAGCAGTTTAGACATTAATAGCTGTGTGTTGAGTTATTTTGAGGGGGCAGCAAATTTACACTGTTATACAAGCTGTACACTCACTACTTTACATTGTAGCAAAGTGTCATTTCTTCAGTGTCCACATAAAAATATATAATAAAATATTTACAAAATGTGAGGGGTGTACTTACATTTGTGAGATACTTTATATATATTTGAAAGCATTCATACTTTAGACCATTTCTTCACACCTGCCACCAACTTTTGTACAGTAATGTAAGAAATCCAAATTCAAAACGGCATCATTTTTTTTTTTATTAAAAAATGCCTCCCTAGATTAATCCCCAATAATATTGTCAGATGATCTGCAAGTGTCAAATGCTTACAGAAATTAACTTGTCACTTGAATTTGTAGTGATTGCAAACCTGTGAAAGAGGTCACTATCTGATTCATTTGTGCCCCCGCCAACCTGACCTGATCATATCTTAAAGAGAAGCTTCAGTCATATTTGTACAAAAACTATAGCTGTTGACTTTCAATAAACAGACCCTCATCTTTTCTAGGATCCAGCACTGTGCTCACCTAAGCCATTCTCTTCACCCATCTTCAGACCCTGGAGCTGGGATCTTAACTGTGGGCACCCGTTAGGTCAGTAGTGTATTTAGGTTTTGTGCTGCCCTAGGCCTGACTAAACTCTTGCACCCCCTAATTTAAATATGACCCACCCCTTCCTGTCAAGGCCACACCTCTTTCTGTTTAAGACCCGCCTGAAATTGGGGACACTAGTTCTTAGGGCCTGGGGGGGGGCATTGGATTCCCTTAATTTGCATAGATTTCCTCTCACTTCCTGTTTGGCTATGGGGCAGGAAATGAAGGGAAATCTCTGCAATGGGACAGGGATGGTAAAATAAGAAACTCACAGGGGCTATAACCCTCCCTTACTCTATCCAAAACGAAAAAAAAAGTGTTGCCTATAGTTCTACTTTAAGCACAAATTTCTGATAATTTTATGGAGAGGACTAAGAAGATATAACAATGCCAACGGTGCAGCAGAAAACATATAGCACAGTGAGGAAGGTTTGTGTCCAGGATGATAGGACAGTCAAAGTTAGAAGCAGCTTGCGTTACACTAACAGTGTAACACAAGCCGGCGGGGACTCTTTCCGTGCTGCCCCCCTGCAAAGTGCTGCCCTAGGCCTGGGCCTTGTTGGCCTAGGCCAGGATACAGCATTGCGTTAGGTACCCACTGTGCATGCGTGAGCCACACTACGCATTGTGAATGTGACATGTCCCAAAAGACTGCGGGAAAGGAAGGGGGGGAGGAGAACTTCCACTTGGATCATCTAGGCAAAACCAGGTACCCACTCCCCCCGCAAAAAAAGTGCCATTTCTTAAAATGGTGGAGGAGGAGGCCTTAAAGCAAAGCTTCCCCTTTTCGGAGAAACTCCGCTTTAATGTTATACAGTACTAAAATTTTACGCAAGCTGATTTTTTTTCCTGTGTGCAATGCAATGCAGTGTTAAAAGAGGAATAAAGCTTGTCTAAAGTAATATATATGTTCACTTTAATCTTTACCAACTGCTATATTACATATAAATCACAGTTACAAGATGTAATTATATTTTGCAGATTTGGATAGTTATTTTCTGGGGGTAAATATCAGGGGTGCATAAATTATGCATATGTTGTATTTAGAAAAAAAAAATGCAGGATTTTTTATCTATTTTTTCACAATTTCTTTCCAAAAAACCCTAAGAAAACGAAATACATTAGAAATAATACGTTAGCATAAGCTACAAGCACTAGAAGGTATAATGTGTGAAACCAAGACGTCCCTGAAATTACGGAAAAAAATAAAACGCTCTGGAGCTCAGGGGAATTAAGGGAGAAAGGGTCCTGGAGACTCGAGTGGTTAAGAATGCTATCAGCAATCCTTTTACATAAAATAACTTGAAATTGGGTCCTTTCGCTTTATATATTTATTCATGAATAAAGGGAAGAAGATAAAAAGGTGAAAGGCAGCAGCTATGATTCTTAGCAGCTTTATCTACCTACAGGACACTTAAGCAAACATACAGAACACTTACCAGGATTTATAGTTAAATCCAAAAATCTCCAGTCACAGTGTTATTTTGCTATAATAGGATATACTGTATCTCTATATACAGTTGTAGAGGGTATTTGAATTTAGGGGAGGCATCTGGGTGGTAGTGTAACCCAGATGCACTGATTGTTAGGGAATATGAGACCCTTTTTATGGTTCTTGGAGGACTCTGGTGGTGTGAGGTTCCCTGCGGCCTGCAGGTAGCGCTGTCACCCTGGGCCGGAGCTGAACACTCACCGCAAGACTGCATCCCTTTTTGTCCTTTCCTGGCGCTGGTACAGCGGGGCGGGGAACCTGCTGTGACGCTAAGGGAGAGGAGATAAAAGGGGCGGACGCCCTGACCTTGGGGTTCAGAGTTGGAGGACGCAGCCGCACCCAGGCACCTTCAGCCTGGGTGCTGGCATTCCGGAGTTCCGGGCCCAGGTGCCCTTGACCTGGCCGGAGCGGGAGATGGAGTCCATCCCAGGCACCTTTAGCCTGGGGTGAGGTACTAATGTGGGGCCTGGGACTCAGTACCTTTGACTGGGTTCCGTGAGGGTGGAGGAATCTGAGGGGGCCCTAACGCCTTGGGTGCCCGTGTCTGAGATGAGGAGGCTGGTGAGCGGAACTTCTCCGGAAAGGGGCTGTGATAGCGAAGGTAATTCATGCTCTTGTTCTATATAGTCGGTGGCAGTGACTATACATCATAACCATTGGTGACACCACAGTGGTTAGCTTTACTTAAAGGATTGTGCCTTGACCTACTCCCCACAAATACTGAAGTGTTCTATGGGTCTCAACCTGTCTGTGCTGTATGACTATTTATTGCTGGAAGAGAATAAATACGAGTTGGACCTTTTCAGTGTGTAGAACTCTGGTTACTGGGAGCAAAGGGAGTCATTTCGGGGAAAGGATTTGACTCTGGGACACACACACAAAACCCGATCGTTCTGGCTTTCACCTTCAGTCTCTCTGGAGGACATGGGCCATGGTGTATTGCATCCCTCCCCCCAGTACTAACCCCCTAGACAAGACCAACAAGCCGAGAATGAGAAGGGGTGAGAGGGGTGAGACCGCTACACGTGGGGGCATCGTGTCCGGGATGTGTATTGTGTCAGAATTTGAACTTTGCTGCCCGGAGGAGTTCCGAGTAGGTCGGCCATATTGGCCAACGCGCCACGAGGCACACCATAGCTGCGCAGTTCGTGGGCGGGAAGAAGAGAAAGTCCGCAAACAAATGCAGAGTATGGGAGGAGTCTGGCCATGTGGAAGTACACACGTGGGGATTCCGGCGCGAAGGGGTCAGTGCGCATTGGAGCAGCAGCCAGTCAGGATGACCTCAAATACTCCATGGATTTCTGTTCCTTCTACAGCGGAGATGACTTCCCTTGCTGCTCCGATCACGGACACAGGAATAAGACTAAGGCCCCGGTGGCGGTTGGCTCTGTATATCCTTCAGAGACATAGAGGACCTCGGTGTGATCTGTCCCGGCTGTTCGGGACTTGTGGTCCAATTGAAGCCGTTCGGGCGATGTGAGTTCTGCAAAGAATTTCTCTTCGAGGTGGAGCCATCCACAGAAAGGCCTAGCGCCTTCCACCTCAACTACCTCACAGGTACTGCCCCCCCGGAGGGAGAGATCGATGCCTATGCGGACATTCCTGCGCACATTGACCAGGGCGAAGTGACTGCCCCAGCGGAGATTGAGAGAGAAAAATCCGAGGATGCTGCCTCGGTCACCACAAGCTCCCTGCTCCCACTGCCGAAGAGGAAAGTTGGCCTGGTGATGGCATCCTGTGGTCATGGAAGAGCTTCGCCCCGTCGCTTGCCTGGCCTGGATGGATCCGGAGGGAAGAGCCCTGGACATCCCTGTTCTTCTAAAGGCCCAGGGGAGCCTGGGGTTGGGACTGTGTGTGTGGTTGGAGGTGTCGGGAGCCCAGAGTCGGTGGAACCCATTGAGGGGGGTAATTCCGTGTCTACGGGGAATTACCTGCCCGCAGAGTGTTATGACACCTCCGACCTAGAGTCACTATCTGATGCCGGTGATGATGGGGAGATAGATGAAATCTTCCACAAGAAGGGATAGGTCAAGATAAAGTTACCCTCGTCCCGTGTCACAAGGGACCCACCTATGTCCATTGGGGATAGTACGCCCCAGGTGGAGGCCTCGGAGCCTGGGGAGGGATCTGGTCCCCTGCCTACACTTTCGCTTCTTGAATCATCGAATGTTACATAGTTACATAGTTACATAGTTACATAGTTAGTCAGGTTGAAAAAAGACAAAGTCCATCCAGTTCAACCATAAAAAAATAACTAAAATAAAAAAAATATCGTGCAATCCCATATACCCAATTCTATACCCACAGTTGATCCAGAGGAAGGCAAAAAACCCCAGCAGAGCATGAATGTTTCACCTGCTCCTGTTGCGGGAGCGCAACGCGCATCACTGCGGGCTCCTAGGCCCAAATCTACGGAGGTGGTTGGAGTACCTCGTCA
Organism: Rana muscosa; assembly: GCA_029206835.1. Lineage (NCBI taxonomy): Eukaryota > Metazoa > Chordata > Amphibia > Anura > Ranidae > Rana > Rana muscosa. The sequence goes on from CM055121.1 coordinate 220,083,893, forward strand.
TCCTGAATCAATCGTTCTGCCTGGAGAAGGAGACCGTGCCACAATGCCACCCTTGGCAAGGCTGCAGCGTCTCTTTTGTCAGAAGGTTGCCCGAGAATATGGGTGGGAATACCCATATCTACCCCGAGAATTGCTCTATGAGGTGGAAGTTTTTCGGCAGCGGTGGTACAATGATTTCGTCTGGACAAAGCTTAAGGTACCTCACGCACGCCGATTCCTCTCGTGTTCCCCTACAGTTACCAGAAAATTCAAGGACTGTAAGGCGGAGTGGATGTTGGGAAGGCACATTCATGCTGACAGGGTGCTAATCTGTCGGAAGGATGGAGAGAACATTGGGTACAATGTGGAAACCTGCGATAAGCATTTGAAGCCTTTGTTCCTGCCACATCCAAAGTTCTATTTATAGGAGAAAAAGACTCCTTTATATCCCTTTCTTTTGTTGTTGCTGAACTTTCCAGAGTATTTGCTGGAACACAGGGACTGTGCCCTATATTTTTGGGTGTTTTTGCTCTTTGGAGAAATGGGAGCTGTTATGGTTGTTTTGTTCTCCTTCTTTCTCCTTTCATCAGGAAAATAAATCAGTGACTTTGGGGCATAGCTAGTATAGGGTCACAGTACAGAGAAAAAAAAAGAAGAGAGAAAAGTTCATCTGGATTTGATAAGTGTCTTGACCGAGGCATTGCCACCAGGTGGCTGTGTTGCGCAACGATTGTGTTTTTTTCTGTACACTATACACCATGATCATTGAAGCGAGTGGGTTTCTCTCTGTATAGACCCATTCCTTCCAAGAAAACATATACATTGTGTCAGGATGTGTGTTTTCTTTTCATTTCCCTCTGCAGGAGACTCGTCTGTCAAGGCTGCTGAGAGTGGGGTGGTTCTTAGATAGTGAGGGGGGGAAATTTCAATGTGTAAAATCATTTATAGTTTTTGATACCAAGTTCATTGTTTTATATTCATGTTTCCTTTTCCCGTTTAGGTCCTGGCACAATTCATGACTAAATTGTGAGGTTGGATTCTATGTGTAGTTTGGTCTCTGGGTCAAACTTATGTTACCACCATTTGGGAGACATGGGTTTGCACCAGACACTGGGGACCAGTGTCAAATCACCAGTAGGAGAGTGTAGCGGGTATTTGAATTTAGGGGAGGCATCTGGGTGGTAGTGTAACCCAGATGCACTGATTGTTAGGGAATCTGAGACCCTTTTTATGGTTCTTGTAGGACTCTGGTGGTGTGAGGTTCCCTGCGGCCTGCAGGTGGCGCTGTCGTCCTGGGCCGGAGCTGAACACTCACCGCAAGACTGCATCCCTTTTTGTCCTTTCCTGGCGCTGGTACAGCGGGGCGGGGAACCTGCTGTGACGCTAAGGGAGAGGAGATAAAAGGGGCAGACGCCCTGACCTTGGGGTTCAGATTGGGAGGACGCAGCCGCGCCCAGGCACCTTCAGCCTGGGTGCTGGCGTTCCGGAGTTCCGGGCCCAGGTGCCCTTGACCTGGCCGGAGCGGGAGATGGAGTCCATCCCAGGCACCTTTAGCCTGGGGTGAGGTACTAATGCAGAGGCCTGGGACTCAGTACCTTCGACTGGGTTCCGCGAGGGTGGAGGAATCCGAGGGGGCCCTAACGCCTTGGGTGCCCGTGTCTGAGATGAGGAGGCTGGTGAGTGGAACTTCTCTGGAAAGTCCGGCGCAGCATTTGCTGGTGACGGAGAGGCCTCCGGTAACTCTCTTGGACGGATGTCTTCCCTCTGACAGGGGCTGTGATAGCGAAGGTAATTCATGCTCTTGTTCTATATAGTCTGTGGCAGTGACTATACATCATAACCATTGGTGACACCACAGGGGTTAGTTCTACTTAAAGGATTGTGCCTTGACCTACTCCCCACAAATACTGAAGTGTTCTATGGGTCTCAACCTGTCTGTGCTGTATGACTATTTATTGCTGGAAGAGAATAAATACGAGTTGGACCTTTTCAGTGTGTGGAACTCTGGTTACTGGGAGCAAAGGGAGTCATTTTGGGGAAAGGATTTGACTCTGAGACACACACACAAAACCCGATAGTTCTGGCTTTCACCTCCAGTCTCTCTGGAGGACATGGGCCATGGGGTATCGCATCCCTCCCCCCAGTACTAACCCCCTAGACAAGACCAACAAGCCGAGAATGAGAAGGGGTGAGAGGGGTGAGGTCGCTACACAGTATACAGTATATATGAACTAAAACCCCTTAGGAAACTGTGATCAATTTTGCTTTAAGCCCTGTACACACGATCGGATATCCTATGGATTTTCGTCCGATGGATTCTTTTCATCAGACAAACCGATCGTGAATGGGACCCATCGGTCTTTTTTCCATCGGTTTTTAAAAATAGAACATGTTTTACATTTTTCCGATGGATAAAAAACCGATCGAAAACTCAGATCGTCTATGGGCAAGTCCATCGGATCAAAAAGCCACGCATGCTCAGAATCAAGTTGACGCATGCTCAGAAGCATTAAACTTCATTTTTCTCGGCTCATCGGAGTGTTTTACGTCACCCGCGTTTGGAACGGTCGGTTTTTTGACTGATGGTGTGTGGGCAAGACTGATGGAAAACAGTTTCATCGGATATCCGATGGACAAATCCATCAGACGAAAATACATAGGATATCCGATCGCGTGTACAGGGCTTAACAGGCAAAAAAAAAAAAATGTTGTAACCCTACCAATAGATTGTGTCAGTTTGTTGTTCTTATCATTTATAACTGTGGATACTATGGGGTTGATTTACTAAAACCGGAGAGTGCAAAATGTGGTGCAGCTCTGCATAGAAACCAATCAGCTTCCAGGTTTTATTGTCAAAGCTTAATTGAACAAGCTGAAGTTTAAAGCTAATTGGCTACCATGCACAGCTGCGCTGTCCAGTTTTAGTAAAGCATATTTGTATATACTGTGTTGCTCGTGGTGTATATTGGTTTTGTGCTACCCTAGGCAAGACCCCCCCACCCCATCTAAATTTGTCCCATCCCAGCCGCTTTAAAATTGCAAACGCCCGTGGATTTTTTTAATTATTAATTTAATTTATTGTTTTTATTTATACACTGTTGCTTTAAAAAAAAAATATTGTTTTTATTGCTGTCACAAAGAATTTAAACATCCTTGTGACAGCAATAGGCATGTGACAGGTACTCTTTATGGAGAGTTATAGGGTCTAAAAGACCCCAAATCCCTTCTCTGAAGTTAACAGCATTCAAAACACCAAGATGGTTGTTTATGAATGCTTTAGATTTTTTAAAACTGGCGCCAATGGTTTCCGAGTAAACCCCAAGTTGTGTTATGTCAACGCTTCTGGTTTACTATTAGGAACAGCCAATCAAAACCAATCCCAGATTTGCTTGGCGGTCTGGCCAGCTGGCGGAGAGATGAGAGAGCCACAGAAGGCGGGGAGGATGTCCCCTCCCACTGCTTGTAATAGCAATCGGGCGGCTAGTAAGACGCTCTGATTACTATTACAAGAGAGCCAATCGCCGGCTCTAAAAAATGACAGCAGGGTGATGCCTGCAGCTGTAGTTATAGCGTCTACAAAATAGGGGATATATTTATGGCATTTTTATTATAATTATTTTTTTACTAATAATGTCGGTGACCAGCGATTTTTAGCTGGACTGAGACATTGCGTCAGACAGATCGGACACTTTTTCGGAACCATTGACATTCATACAGCGATCAGAGCTAAAAATAGCCACTGATTACTGTATAAATGTCACTGGGAGGGAAGGGGATAACACTAGGGGCGATCAAGGGGTTAAGTGTGTCCTTGGGAGGTGTTTCTAACTGTGGGGGGAGGGGACTGACAGGGAGTAGAGAGATTGCTGTTCCTGATCACTAGGAACAGTAGATCTCTCTCTACTTCCCTAACAGAACGGTGTCCCTCATTCCCATCTCAAAAAGTTGGGAGGTATGTGTTGAGTGGTTTAGCACTTTGTGGGCAGCAGATGCAGTTATTTGAAATGATTTGGTTCCATTTCACATAGCGCAATTTTTTAACCACTTATATACAAGACACTTTCGGCCATTCCTGCCCAGGACAATTTTCAGCTTTCAACGCTATCACACTTTGAATGACAATTGCGTGGTCATGCAACACTGTTCCCAAACTAAATTTTTAGAATTTTCTTCCCACAAATAGAGCTTTCTTTTGGAGGTATTTGATCACCTCTGCGGTTTAAATTTTTTGCTAATCAAACAAAAAAATACCCAAATTTTTGAAAAAAATAAGTTTTTCTTAGTTTCTGTCATAAAATGTTGTTTTCCCCTTCACTGACGGGCACTGATGAGGCAGCACTTATGGGCACTGATGAGGTGGCACTGATGGGCACTGATGAGTTGGCACTGATAAAGTGCCACTGATGGGCACTGATATGTAGAATTGATGGGCACTGATAGGCAGCACTGATGGGCACCAATAGGCAGCTCTGATATGCAGCACTGATAGGCACTGATAGGCAACACCGATGGGCACTGACAGGCAGCACTAATGGGCACTGACAGGCGGCACTGATGGGCACTGACAGGCGGCTGTGATGGGCACTGACAGGTGGCTGTGATGGGCACTGACAGGCAGCACTGATTGGCACTGATAGGCGGTAGCGATATTTACTGGCAGTTGTAAAAAAAAAGCACAGATTTTTACAAACTGTCAGTAAATTTACTGGCGGTTGGCAACCCTGCTTCTGGGTTTACCAATGGCTCCGGTAAACCCGGAAATGACCGGAAAAAGAGGCACCTCTCCCGCTGCTTCTAAAAGTGATCCTGGGGCAAATACGCCGCCCGAATTTTAGCAGATGCCGAATCGCCCACAGAACAAAAATGATACCAAGCTTATGGAAGCTAGCTGCTGCCATAACCCCGGTCTTAAACGTCAAAGTAATGACATATATATATATATATATATATATATATACTGTGGGCAGTCGGCAAGGACGCGGTCAGCATCACAGCTGACAGCCTCCTAGCAACCAGTGATGCTGCAGTGGGTAGGGCTTGATAGGGAAGTTGACACACTAGTTCCCCATCAGGCCCACTCTTATCTTGTAATTGTCAATAGACAGTGGGGGGATTCTACAACCAATAGCAGGCTGTCTATTGGCTAAGGATCTGCCCACTGCCTGCTGTCAATCCCAGAGAGTCCATATGGATACTTCCATCTTTGTGCACCTCCATCCCCAATGCTTGCCTCAGATCAGGGCCGGACTGGCCCACCGGGATACCGGGATAATTCCCGGTGGGCTGGCTGCCAGGCTGCTCCCAGGGCCGCTGTGAGGGCAGCGGCGCCTGAAAAAAATATGGCTGTGGGGCCGGGCCCACATGCAACTGCGCATGCGCCAGCGCAGTTCCAAAACTAGCCGTGCTCGGGAAAGCCCGTACACGGGCTGCAATTTCTGGAAAGGTGGGCGAATGCGCAGTGACACGATGGAGCCGAGCGGCGCCATTTTTAAAAGTTAAGCAGCAGTGCGCCGGCGCTGCTCAGTGAGGTGAGGTCTGGTCTGGCGTGTCGTGTGCCTATTCCTACATCCCCCGCAGCCTCTGAACGCCTGTCCCCCCCCCCCCTCTGCAGCCTCTGACCTCCTGTCTCCCCCTGCAGCCTCTGACCTCCTGTCCCCCCCCGCAGCCTCTGACCTCCTGTCCACACCTCCGCAGCCTCTGACCTCCTGCCTCTTGTCCGCCCCTCCGCAGCCTCTGACCTCCAGTCCCCCCCTCCGCAGCCGCTGACCTCCTATCCCCCCTCCGCAGCTTCTGACCTCCTGCCTCCTGTCCCCCCTCCACAGCCTCTGACCTCCTGTCCCCCCCTCTGCAGCCTCTGACCTCCTGTCCCCCCCCCCCTCTGCAGCCTCTGACCTCTTGTCCCCCCCTCCGCAGTCTATGACCCCCCCTGTACCATCCACAGCCTCTGACCTCCCCTGTACCATCCGCAGCCTCTGACCACTCCTGTACCATCCGCAGCCTTTGACCTCTCCTGTACCATCTGCAGCCTCTGACCATCTCTTGTCTTATATCACGTCTGGAGAGGAGTCAAGAGTGGGAGTGCCGCCAGGATGGAGGTCATGGGAGAAGTCAGACATGTATGGACTGTGGAGAGGAAACTATGGGATAAAACCAGAGCCACCAAGCTGGGGCCGACTGACTGAGCCCTGCACCGTGCACCTGAGAGGAGGTCAGTGACAGCAACACTAGGCCAGTCTGAGGGGGGAGTCAATACAATATTGTAAGGGGGCACTGATCTAAAGGTTTCCCCCTTACCGTTTTCTTTTTGCGGAAGGTGTTCTCTGGTCAGAGTCCTCCCCACATTCCCAGAGTTCCCCTTTACATCATAGTCTGCAGGATTCCACCCTTCAGTGCAAGGGGGCACTCTTATGTAAAGGGGAATGAAGTAAAGGGGAATGCAGTGGACTCTGACATAAGTGGGGTCTCTGGTCACCAGTGCCCCCTTTATATCAGAGTTTGACCCCTTTCACAATGAGGCGCTTTGCAGGCGCTATAACGCCAAAAATAGCGCCTGCAAAGCACCCTGAAAGAGCCGCTCCGCACACTCCAGTGTGAAAGCCCGAGGGCGCTGGCAGGATGCTAAAAAATGTCCTGCTAGCAGCATCTTTGGAGCGGCGGAGGAGCGGTGTGTATATCGTTCCTCCACCGCTCCTGCCTTTTGAAATGAATGGGCACCGCGGCTATACCGGGGCTGGTATGAAATTATTTCCAGGGCTGGTTTTTATTCCCAGTCCGGCCCTGCCTCAGATTCATATAGCTGCCTACAACAGGTCCATAAATCTGTTGCCCACACCAACATATCTCGTGTTGTGACACAATGAAATTCTAAAGAGCATCTTTATGAATTCCTCTGATTGCGTTACAATTGATAGCAAAGTTTGAAAGTTTAAATTAATAGATAAAATAATAAAATAATTGTGTTACAAATAGTTCAAATAAAACACAATTGAAAAGCACACCAAAGCTCTCTTTACTAATATTTAAAAAAATTTTTTTTTTTTTTTAACAAATTTATCAACATACTGAAGTTCTGTTAATTTGATACATTTATATAATGTACAATCTGAGACCACAGTGTATAAAATGACATTCTTACAAAATCAAAGCTATAAACCTAAATCAAGCTTAGCATTCGAGGAGTCTGTAATGATATAAGGCAAGGGTCACACAATACTTCTCGGCAGGTCTTATGGGTCCTAAAAAAAAAAAGAAGTGCTAATGTGTTTTTCAGCTAAATTCCGGGTATTTGGATTCCTATATTCCAGCACACTTCTCACCTCCAGCACAGCAAATCCTCCAAAGAATTCGGGTGATGACACACAGGATACCATGCTAAATGGTATTCAGGGACCTCGGGAAAAATCATTAGAAATGGGATGTTTTTGTTTTAGGTGCACTTTAGTTTTTTTTTCCCTCTTACTGCAGCAGAGATATGAGGAAAGTAATACACATTTGATTTTTATTTCCTGAGCGGTTCATTCTTTATTTTTATAAATGATTATACTAAATAATTGTACTTGGCAAATAATTTTGTAATTCTTTTTGTTATTCATTCAACATATATATCTATAAGCATAGACTATATTATTATATTTAACCACTTACAGACCGGAAGATTTTCTCCCTTAATGACTGACCGGGCCATTTTTTGAGATACGGCACTGCGTCGCTTTAACAATTGCGTGCGACATTGTACCCAAACAAAATTGATGTTCTTTTTTTCCCACAAATAGAGATTTCTTTTGGTGGTATTTGATCATCTCTGCGGTTAAAAAATGTTGCGCTATAAACAAAAAAAAGAGCGACAATTTTGAAAAAAAACAATATTTTTTACTTTTTGCTATAATAAATATCCCCCCCAAAAAGTAAAAAAATGTATTTCTTCATCAGTTTAGGCCGATATGTATTCTTCTACATGTTTTTGGTAAAAAAATCACAATAAGCGTATATTGATTGGTTTTCGCAAAAGTCATAGTGCTGATTGATGGCATTTTTTTTTTTACTAGTAAAGGCGGCAATCTGCAATTTTTAGCCAGACTGCGACATTGCGGCAGACAGATCGGACACTTCTGACACTTTTTTGGGACCATTGACATTTATACAGCGATCAGTGCTATAAAAATGCACTGCTTACTGTAATGTCACTGGCAGGGAAGGGGTTAACACTAGGGGGCGATCAAGGGGTTAAGTGTGTTCACTCATGTGTGGTTCTAACTGTGGGGGGATGGGACTAACTGGAGGAGGAGACATATCGCTGTTCCTAATCACTAGGAACAGCAAATCTGTCTCTCCTCTCATGTCAGAATGGGGATCTGTGTGTTTACATACACAGATCCCAGTTCTGGATCTTGTGCCTCGCGGGTGGCTGGTGGACATTGTGGCCGCAGGTCACGCGCATTGAGTCCACCGCTGTGCAGTGGGCGCGCGAGAGCCCGCTATCGCCCTTAAAGGTGCCGATGTACACCTACTGCAATTTGCGAGAATGAGCTGACCTGCCACAGTAAAATGATGGCGGCTGGTCGGCAAGTGGTTAAATGAGTCCTATGGTCACAGCATACACTTTAATTTAGGCGATTTTCACACTGGGGCCGCCCGAGCGTTAGCACTAAAGCGCCGCTTTCTTTAGCACTGTTTAAGTGGAGCTTTTCAGCCGCTAGCGGGGCGCTTTTAACCCCTTGGTAGCGACAGAAAAAGGGGTTAAAAGCGCTCATGTTGCGGCACTTCGGAAATGATTTTCAGGCGCTTCGGAAGCGCCTCCCATTCATTTCAAAGGGCAAGGCATTTTGGGAGAGATGTATACATCGCTCACAAACTGGCCCAAAGATGCTGCTTGCAGGACTTTTTCTAACGTCCTGCAAGAGCACCGCCCCAGTGTGAAAGCACTCAGGCTTTCACATTCGGGCAGCATTGGAGGCAGCTTTCAGGCGATTTACAGGCGCTATTTCTAGCACTAAAACACCTGAAAACTGCCTCAGTGTGAAAGGGGTCTTAATAACATCAGCATTGTAATATCAATACAAACAGTAGTTATTTATTGCAATCCAATATAAGAAAGATTCCTCTCATGCTGTGAGTGCTGGCTGTCTGCTGGCTGTCTCTCTCCGCAACTTTCTTGATTCCCTGCATGCTTTGCAGTTTTTCCTCTATTTCTAAGGACTACATATCCCATGGTACCTTGCTGCCAGCAAGCGTTGAATCCTGCACTGACTCCGCCTCCTGAAACCCCTCCCCCCCAGCAGTGCCTACTCACAGGGCATAGTGTCTACATGTCACAGAATTCAAGGAATTAAATGTGTGTTGATCTTCACAAAGTAAGTTTACAAACTTCAAGATTGTTCGGATTAATAGGAGAAGGCTAGAAATAATAGAAATAAAATGTGGAAATTAATATATGAGTTTACATTTTGACCATAAATATGCCGTAATATATAATCAATGTATCTTTAGGACAGAGATCCATGGTACAGTGGATTTTAAAATGGAACTTTACCCATAACAACTTGATAAAAAAATAATGTTCTTTAGCAAGGAACATACATGCCACATTAATAATTATGCTACAAAATTTAGTGTGTGCTGTAAATTGTCTCCAGCATTGCTCCTTTTTCTTCTTGCTGGAGGCTGCCATTTTGCTGAAGAGCCCCTGAGCAGCAGTAAATCTTTAGGCTGTCATCAGATCGAACTCTACATTTTCAGTGACGTGCCGAAAAATAGAGAGCAACTGAGCATGTGCAGAAGCAGGGTGAGACAGTGTATTACTGAATTTTAAACAGTATAGGCACTGATTTTTACATAGCTATACCTGCAAAAAGGGCCAGACTAAAGTGGTTTATCAGGACTTCATTTTCTGACTAAAGTACCACTTTAAATATATCCCCTATTGATTATTTTGTCATGAATGTGTATTTATTTCAGGTGGCTGATATCTATCACCATTGAAGTCAGAGGGGTTCATTTTACTATATATTACAGGTACTTACTGTATATAGTGCAGACAATTTGAACAGCGCTGTACATATATATTGTACATTCACATCAGTCCCTGCCCTCAAGGAGCTTACAATCTAAGGTCCCTAACTCACATTCATACATACACATATTAGGGGCAATTTAGACAGGAGACAATTAACCTACCAACTTGTCTTTGCAATGTGGGAGGAAACCGGAGTATCCGGAGGAAAACTAAGCAGGCACAGGGAGAACATGCAAACTCTGTGCAGATGGTTGGGGTTTGAACTGACACCCCCTAGTGCTGCTAGGTGGAAGTGCTATCCTCTTATCCTCTGTGCTGCCCTAAATAATAGAGCAGGCTGTTCACATAGGAAAGTGAATGTTTATTTTGCATAGTTAATGTTAGTAAATAATGTGTAATGGTAGTAAATACAGTGTGTCCAATTTTAACACCCAATTAAGTTTAAGCAGGGCTTTTTTTCTCAAGGAATAGGTGCAGGAACTCAAATTGTCGGAGTCATCCATTTTCTTCGCCCCTACCCACCTCTGAGCATTGTTCCTCGGTTCCACCCCCTGCCCGCCTTCCAGTATTGCCCTTAATAGAGAACCAAGTATCATTTTTTTTTTTGGTGCCAAGTGATTTGTATGGAATTTGTTAATAATAACTAACACAAGTAGTAAAATAGACCCCCTGCAGCAACAAAAACAGACCCTCAGCAACAATAGATCCCCCCAACAACAACAGACCACCCACAACAAAATACCCCCTGCACAACAATAGACCCCCTAGCAACAGATCTCCCTACAGCCAGTGTTAATTTTAGCAGCAAATTTCGATTTAGTTTTAGTCTTATGCGGTGTACACACGATCGTTTTTCATGCCGTTAAAAATGCCATTTTTTTAAAATGGTGTGTATGCTCCAGAGCATTTTTAACAACGTGAAAAACGGGCATTAAAAATTTCGGACATGCTCTATTTTTTCACGTAGTTTTTCATGTCGTTTTTTTTAACGACGTGAAAAATGATAGTGTGTATGCTTTTACGAGGGGAAAAAAAACGCGCATGCTCAGAATCAAGTATGAGACGGGAGCGCTCGTTCTGGTAAAACTAGCGTTTGTAATGGAGATAGCACATTCGTCACGCTGTAACGGACGGAAAAGCACGAGGCTGAAAAGCGCGAATCGCCGCTCAACAAAGTTTACTAACATGAAGGGTGGCGCCATCCGAACGGAACTTCCCCTTTATAGTGCCGTCGTACGCGTTGTACGTCACTGCGCTTTGCTCGAGCGTTTTTTTTTAATGATTGTGTGGATGCAAGACAGGTTTGAGAGGAAACATGAAAAAAAAAACGACGAGAAAAACGTTGGTTAAAAAAATGTCATGAAAAACGATCGTGTGTACGCCGCATTAGTCTTAGGACTAAAATGGCATTTTACTTTTAGTCCCATTTTAGTCTTCTGCAATTGTTTTAGTTTTAGTCGTATTTAGTCGACTAAGTACATTTTAGTTGACTAAAACTCATTGGTGTAAATAAATTGTAATGCTATGTTAACATTTCTCTACAATTTCCAAAATTATTATATACTAGACATGTGCGATTCATTTCATACGAATCGAAAATTCAAACAAATTTCGGAAAATTCGTACATTCGGAAGCATCAGAGATACAAATTTCTATTCTTACGAATTTTATACGAAATATGAAATTTCGTTGACGAATTTTGTTTCGGGAGTGGGAGACTGCTCAGACTGGTACTGGTAGTCGATGGGAGATTCAGAATCGGACAAAAAAAGAATGTTTGTTAATATTGTTTCATTATTGTCATAATAATTACGATTATTCGTTATGATGAAGTTAAAAACCCAGGAAGTCAGCACAGCACAGGGATGATGGGAGCCCCTCATAATGAGCACAGCAGGGGTACAGCCCCAGGAGGAAGTCAGCACAGCACAGGGATGATGGGAGCCCCTCATAATGAGCACAGCACAGGGATGGTGGGAGCCCCTCATAATGAGCACAGCACAGGGATGGTGGGAGCCCCTCATAATGAGCACAGCACAGGGATGGTGGGAGCCCCTCATAATGAGCACAGCAGGGGTACAGTCCCAGGAGGAAGTCAGCACAGCACAGGAATGGTGGGAGCCCCTCATAATGAGCACAGCAGGGGTACAGCCCCAGGAGGAAGTCAGCACAGCACAGGGATGATGGGAGCCCCTCATAATGAGCACAGCACAGGGATGGTGGGAGCCCCTCATAATGAGCACAGCACAGGGATGGTGGGAGCCCCTCATAATGAGCACAGCACAGGGATGGTGGGAGCCCCTCATAATGAGCACAGCAGGGGTACAGTCCCAGGAGGAAGTCAGCACAGCACAGGTATGATGGGAGCCCCTCATAATGAGCACAGCACAGGGATGGTGGGAGCCCCTCATAATGAGCACAGCACAGGGATGGTGGGAGCCCCTCATAATGAGCACAGCACAGGGATGGTGGGAGCCCCTCATAATGAGCACAGCAGGGGTACAGTCCCAGGAGGAAGTCAGCACAGCACAGGAATGGTGGGAGCCCCTCATAATGAGCACAGCAGGGGTACAGCCCCAGGAGGAAGTCAGCACAGCACAGGGATGGTGGGAGCCCCTCATAATCATACCTCCCAACTGGCACGGATTGTGCGGGTTTTACCCGCAGAGGCTCCTCCTTCCCGCACTCCCGCGAGACTATCATGTTTCCCGCACAGCAGGAAACATGAAGAGAAGAAGAGGAGCAGCAGAGCAGCAGCAGGTAAGAGCCCCCCTGCCCCCCCCGCGATCGGCGCACTAGTATGCCCCCCCGAGCCCCCCTGCCCCCCAAAGCCCCCCCCCACCCCGCTTACATTTTTTTATTTTTTTTGCAAGTCCTCTTTTTTTCCCGTTTTTTTTTTGCCAATGTCCCGCACCCCCCCCCCCCACTCAACAACCAACAACTCTGGTTGGCAGGGGAGAGGGGACATCAGAATGTCCCGCGTAGGGACTTTACAAAGTTGGGAGGTATGCATAATGAGCACAGCACAGGGATGGTGGGAGCCCCTCATAATGAGCACAGCAGGGGTACAGCCCCAGGAGGAAGTCAGCACAGCACAGGGATGGTGGGAGCCCCTCATAATGAGCACAGCACAGGGATGGTGGAAGCCCCTCATAATGAGCACAGCAGGGGTACAGCCCCAGGAGGAAGTCAGCACAGCACCAGGGATGGTGGGAGCCCCTCATAAAGAATGTTCGTAATTGTTACGAAAAGTTAACGAACCTTCGTATTTCGTACAAATCCAAATCCGAATTTCGGACACGAATTACGAAATACGAATTAACGGGCTACTACAAACCCAGGAAGTCAGCACAGCACAGGGATGGTGGGAGCCCCTCATAATGAGCACAGCAGGGGTACAGCCCCAGGAGGAAGTCAGCACAGCACAGGGATGGTGGGAGCCCCTCATAATGAGCATAATGAGTCGACGACTGCCATATTGAGAAAGGTATTTTTTGCTTTTTAAATTCATCATAACGAATGTTGGTAATTTACGAAAAGTTAACGAATTCGTATTTCGTACGAAACAAATCCAAATTGAATTTCGGACATGAATTACGTAATACGAATTTTCGTCTAATACGAAACGGAATGGAACGAAACAAAACTAATATATTGACGGCGCACATGTCTATTATATACTGCTGGAGTGAAAAATTGAAAATGTTATTATTTATGGTATTGAGGTATGAACATGCACTACAGACCAGTGTTAATTTTGAAGTAAAATTTTAATTTAGTTTTAGTCTAGGTCTTTTGACTAAAATGCCATTTTAGTTTTAGTCGTATTTTAGTCATCTCAATTGTTTTAGTTTTAGTCGTATTTTAGTAGACTAAAATAGTATTCATTTAGTCGACTAAAATGCTTTAGTCGTTTTAGTCGACGAACTTAACACTGCCTACAGCCAGCATCAATAGACCATCAAGCAGCCAACAATAATAGACCCCCTACCTCAACAGTAGATCTCTCCCAGCAACAACTGCCCCCCACCCCAGCGACGTAAGTCCCACCCCTGGCAACAATAGACCCCCCACCAGTAACAATAAACTTCCCTATCAACAATAGACCCCCCTCCATGCAAAAATAGACCCGCTCCAGCTACAATAGATCCCCCAGCAGCCAGCATCAGTAGACACTTCAGCACACCTCAGCACCCCTTGCCAATATATACATCCAGTGCTGGAGGTGCCGAAACTGCTTTCACACTGAACAAAAGCCCTGAGTTTAAGGGAAATTTAAAAAATGCAGGATTTTTGCTAGCACATGATTGGTTGATTGAAAGGAAAACAGCTTTATCGTTATAACGAATGTACAGAAATTAGACAAAATCCACCCTTGCAGTGCCCCCCCCCCCCCCCACGCTGCAAGGCTTAAATGCTTGTTAGGACTAGAGGCAGCAGAAAAGGCTGTATGAATCACCATTCTGCAGGTTCCAGAGCTGTCATCCTCTCCCTGGGGCACTCTGGGCTGTGGTTAGTCCCTCTACATCATCATGTACAATGCAGGACTATTACCCTGCAGTGTACTTGGAGGAGACTGGAGTGTGACCATGGCCCGGAGTGCCTTAGGAGGCTAAACGGCACCAGTCACACCCCTGGAGGGACCCTTCTGGGGCAAGAAATAAAGTATTACTCCTTATTCCTGCACCCCAAGACTCAGGTCTCATTTCAAGGGCAGATTTTGTCTATTTCCTCGAGTTCAGCTTTAAAGTGTTACTAACCCCACAACAATAAAATCAGTCTGTATATGCAGCATAGCTTAATTTAAGGGGTTAATCCTCTGCATTGTGTCTTATCCTGTATGGACAGATCCTCCCCTCCCTGCACTGTCTATCTGGGGAAGACCATCTTACACAGGCAGAGTAGGCGACCTGCACATGCTCAGTTGTGTCTTTTATGCTGGAGAGAACATTTACTTATTCTCAGAGCTAGCCAGGTCACATGATATTGGCATTACACACGTGGGCATGTATACAGGCTGCAGTGGAAATCTCCTCCTACCTGAACTCTCAGCACTGGAGAAACTGTGCAGTTTGTCACTGACCGTCGTATACAGATCAGCTAAAAAGGTGTATAGTGGCAATATTTTATTGTAAAAAAAAGATTTATAAGCTGTGGGCACTGTGGGAGCGGATGAACTATTTTCATATTACTGGGTTAGTAACACTTTAAAGTAACCAGCCAGTTATATAAAAAGGTAATCTGACCAGGCCTGAAGAATTTTGCGGGCTCACTGCAAAATTTAGGATCCACCCACCACTGGAGGAAGAAGAGGGGTAAGTACCTGTGACATCATCGGGCCGAGGCTGAGGCTAAAAAAAAAAAAAAAAAACGCACCACCAGGGGCATTTAGGAGAGGAGCTTTAAGACAGAAAAACACTTAATGCCTCTAAACGCATGTGAACGTGTGTAAACGCTAGCTGCATGAACATTGGTTCACACCAATGGCCAGATTAAATTATTATTCTGGCCAATGAAATCTATAAATGCCCAAATGCTGCACCTAAACGTCTGTGCCAAATGCAGCTTAGTTCCTGCCAGGAGCAAAGGCATCCAGGAGAAAAGTCCCATGAGGCCTAATAAATGACAGATATTACAGAAACGTCTCTCAGCAGTTTGGATCAAATTATACACTATATTACCAAAAGTATTGGGACGCCCGTCTTTACACGCACATGAACTTTAATGGCATCCCAGTCTTAGTGCGTAAGGTTCAATATTGAGTTGGCCCACCCTTTGCAGCTATAACAGCTTCAACTCTTCTGGGAAGGCTGTCCACAAGGTTTAGGAGTGTGTCTATGGGAATGTTTGACCATTCTTCCAGAAGCACATTTGTGAGGTCAGGCATTGATGTTGGAGAGAAGGTCTGGCTCGCAGTCTCCACTCTAATTCATCCCAAAGGTGTTCTATCGGGTTGAGGTCAGGACTCTGGGAAGGCCAGTCAAGTTCCTCCACCCCAAACTCGCTCATCCATGTCTTTATGGACCTTGCTTTGTGCACTGGTGTGCAGTCAAGTTGGAACAGGAAGGGTCCATCCCCAAACTGTTCCCACAAAGTTGGGAGCATGAAATTGTCCAAAATGTCTTGGTATGCCGACACCTTAAGAGTTCCCTTCACTGGAACTAAGGGGCCAGGCCCAACCCCTGAAAAACAACTCCACACCATAATCCCCCCTACACCAAATGATTTGGATCAGTGCACAAAGCAAGGTCCATAAAGACATGGATGAGCGAGTTTGGGTTGGAGGAACTTGACTGGTCTGCACAGAGTCCTCAACTCAACCCAATAGAACACCTGAGAGCGGAGACTGCAAGCCAGGCCTTCTCATCCAACATCAGTGCCTGACCTTACAAATGCGTTTCTAGTAGAATGATCAAACATTCCCATAGACACACTCCTAAACCTTGTGGACAGCCTTCCCAGAAGAGTTGAAGCTGTTATAGCTGCAAAGGGTGGGCCAACTCAATATTGAACACTATGGACTAAGACTGGGATGTCATTAAAGTTCTTATGCGTCCCAATACTTTTAACAATATAGTGTATGTCAAGGTTAATAAAATGCTCCTTTGGTCTCACTCTTTAATTAATTGTTTTGTTAAAATTATTAATAGTCCAGTCCGATTTATACAAGTATATAACAGGAAAATCATTTATTTTTTTATTTTTTTTTATTTAATAATTTAAAAAAGTTTAATTGCTTAATTAATTATATAATTAGAAATTAGATTGATATATCCCAAAAGCTTTAATCAATGTCCTTCTAAGGCATTACATTTTGTAGATAATTATAGGGGAAACAAAACATTGTATCACTGGGCACAATTTTCCCATGGAAAATATTATTTTAACGACAAAAAAAAAAAAAAAAAAAAAAATCCATGATGCTTTTCTAGCGTATCTACAAAGTTGAAAATTCAAACTAATGTAACAGGCAGAAGTTCAATGTTCCATGTCCATGGCAGTTGGTCCAGAGGCTCGTTACAATGGTAATGACCTGCTGGTACGTGATTTCCTATGGCAACAATACAATTGCCTCAGCTCACCTGCTGGGAAATATTTCATTATTTTCACATTCCTTCCTTAGAGATTTGTTTTGCTTGTTTCTTTTAAATTAAATTCACAAGCACATTATCGAGGCTCCAGAGTGCATTTCAGATACCAATCTAGAATTGAAACCAAAGATAGCGAACTGTTTTTACTGCTTCTAAAAAAATCTATACATTGTATGAGTGGAGGTGCTTAGGGACCGTCTTCCACAACAACAAAAAAAGACAAAAGATGCAAATAACAATAAAAAAATCCATACTTTATCTTAACTAATCATTATCTAAACATGTCTGTAATTTAACACATTCATGCCAAAAATGTTACATTACACTTTAATTGTATTTATACCTTTTAAAGGAACAGTCCCCCAAGATTCATATTTTTGCTATGGATAGAGGTTGAAGGGCTGGATTCATTGGTTTCTTAAAGCGGTGGTATAGCCCAATTTTTTATTTTTTTTTAGTCATCTGTAAGGCAAAAGGCATAATGAGCTAGTATGCACTGCATACTAGCTCATTATGAAATACTTACCTTAGAACGAGGCGGCGGTAACTCACCTGGTCCACACCGAGGGAGCTGACATGTTGCCTCGGTGTGTCTTCCGGGTATCGCGGCTCCAGCGCTGTGAGTGGCTGGAGCCGCAATGTCGTCACTCCCGCGCATGCGCGTGGGAGACTTCTTTCCGGCAAGGTCCGGCGTCTGCCAGGCTTTCAGCCAAGAATCCCCTGTGCGCAAGCGCCACTGAAGTCAGCAGCGCATTGCAAGGGAAATATCTCCTAAACCGTACAGGTTTAGGAGATATTCTTTTTACCTACAGGTAAGTCTTATTATAGGCTTACCGGTAGGTAAAAGTTAAAAAATAGACTATACAACTGCTTTAAAGCCCTTAAAACCTTAGGCAGCAGAATTTTCTTGTCAGCGGAACTGGCCCTGGTCCAAATTCTATAAATACTGTCACATAATGTCACTCTTTATCAGTGGCGGCCCGTCCATTAGGGGTGCCCGAACGCCACCCCCTTTCTCCTCTCCAGCCCTTATATGCAGTGGATAGATTCATACATAGCATGAATCTATCCCCGGCCGCCGCTGCTGCCCCCTATTTATGTGCCCGGCCCCTTTCGGGTCACCGGGCACATGAATTACAGCAGTCAGGGTTTTTTTTTTTAAGCACCTGATTAGAGCCATAGGCTTCAAAATAGGGTTACCTCGGGATGCTAAGGATGCATCCTGAGCCCACCCAGGTGTGTTGCAACAGTAAATGAATATTCACTGTTACAACACTGATCCTCCTGCCGGCCAATCGGGAAGCAGGTATGAAACCCGTTTCCCGATTGGCCATTCGCTGGGAGATGGCCACAGCAGTTCCGACTGCTGCTCTCACTACCCGCATCCATGGTAAGGACAGAGGGTGGTGGAGGGGGGTGTAAGTGCCGCACCACGCCAGGGGAGGGGGTAGTTGGCAGTTGTGCTAGTGCCGCTCCACCAACGGCGGTGGGGGGATGTTTGTCGCCCCCCCCCCAAAAAAAAAATCACACCAGCCGCCACAGTTTCTTTAAAATAATATAATTTTTGAAAAATCCAACAGGAAGTATGAGGTCCCTTCATCAAAGCCATGCAGGTAGATGGAGAAGGGAACATAGGTGCAAACATTTCACTACCAGAGACTAGGGTGACCACATTTCCAAACTACCATTCAGGGACACCCCCCCTTCCCAAAAATCAGCTTGTGCTGTAATGAATCACAGTACAGTAATTGGACACAAGAGGCGGGATTTATGATTTCTCCAATCACAAGCAGGGGGTGGCTCCAGGCATTCCCAGACAGGACAAGTACTGTCAGTGAGTAAAGCGGTGATGTGGCGGCCTTTTTTGGGGGCATCAGATTGGTGGCTGTGTCAGTTTCATTCCGGGACACTGTATTGTCCTGGAATGAATGTGACCGGGACAGATCTGCAAAATTCGGGACTGTCCCGGGCAATCCGGGACACGTGGTCACCCTACCAGAGACATGAGTCCTACCAGTTTTCACAGTATGATTCTTTTTTTTTGGGTGGACCGACTCTTGTAGGTATATGTAAACCCAATCACTAAAATATCCCATAAATTTTAACATGACATTTTCATTATTTTTAAATCTGCAGCTATCGTTAAATAATAATAATACCTGGCAATGCCACCATAAAGGTCCATGTTTGGGCATTTCCTGTTGTAGTGTAAAAGCCGCTCTGTTCATATCTGCATTGGCATCCAGCTTCCTATGGAGACCACAAGTGGACATTTCTACACACATTACACAGAGATGGTCTAGCTACGTACTTAGTGGACTCTCATATCATAAACCAATATTAGCGCTAGCTACTATTTATATTCTCATAAGTGAAAACAGTTTATGAACCAAGTCCAAAATATTTCAATTGAACCAGAGTAGAAAGTGATGGGAATTTCACAGAATACATGTGTTCCTGGGAAAGGAAGTGTGGAGGAATCCTCCACTGTGGACACTTTTTCCAGTGATAGTTAAAGGGGTTGTAAAGGTTCGTTTTTTATTTTCTAAATAGGTTCCTTTAAGCTAGTGCATTGTTGGTTCACTTACCTTTTCCTTAGATTTCCCTTCTAAATGTTTTTTTTTTTGTTTTCTTTGTCTGAATTTCTCACTTCCTGTTCCCCCTCAGTAAGCTGTTCAGTAAGCTGTTCTGACTGACTAAACACCGCTCGGATGATGGTGTGAAGTTTACTGAGGAGAAACAGGAAGTGAGAAATTTAGACAAAGAAAACAAAGAAAAAAAAAATTAGAAGGGAAATAGAAGGAAAAGGTAAGTGAACCAACAATGCACTAGCTTAAAGGAACCTATTTAGAAAATAAAAAACGAACCTTTGCAACCCCTTTAACTATCACTGGAAAAAGTGTCCACAGTGGAGGATTCCTCCACACTTCCTTTTCCAGGAACACATGTATTCTGTGAAATTCCCATCACTTTCTACTCTGGTTCAATTGAAATATTTTGGACTTGGTTCATAAACTCTTTTCACTTATGAGAATATAAATAGTAGCTAGCATGAGCTTAAAGGAACCTATTTAGAAAATAAAAAACAAACCTTTACAACCCCTCTAAAAGGAAGGGAACTTCCTCACTGCTTGAATAGATTTTCTCTCACTTCCTGTTGTGCCTTTGAGACAGATATGAAGGGAAATCACCACAATAGTCACAGCACAATAAAAAATAAAAACTGACAAGGATTTGATTTATTGCCTATTCTGCCCAAAACTAAAAAAAAGTGATTTGGCTGTAAATACAGTTTAACCACTTCAGCTCCGGAAAGTTTTCCCCCCTCCATGACCAGGCCATTTTTTGCGATACGGCACTGCATTACTTTAACTGACAATTGCGCGGTCGTGCGTCACTGTTTCCAAATAAAAATGTTGTCCTTTTTTCCCCACAAATAGAGCTTTCTTTTGGAAGTATCACCTCTGCGCTTTTTTATTTTTTGCGATAAAAACTCCCTGCTATAAAACACATCCAATAATTAAAAAAAATAAAATCTAATTTATTCATCCATTTAGGCCAATATGTATTCTGCTTCATGTTTTTGGTAAACAAAAATCCCAATAAGTGTTGTAGCGGTATTTGAATTATGTGAGGACTCTGGTGGTGTGAGGTTCCTTGGGGTCCCTGGGTGGCGCTGTTGCCTGGGGCCGGAGTTGAACTCACACTGCGAACCGTGCCTTTTTGTTCTCTCCTGGAGCTGGTACAGCGGGGCGGGGAACCCGCTGTGACGCAAAGGGAGAGGCCATAAGAGGGGCGGACGCCCTGTTTGGGGTGAGAGTCGGAGGACTCGGCCGCACCCAGGCACCTTCAGCTTGGGTGCTGGCGTTCCGGTGTTTCAGGCCTAGGTGCCTTTGGCCTAGCTGGAGCAGGGATGGAGTCCATCTCAGGCACCTTTAGCCTGGGGTGAGGTACTATGGCGGATGCCTGGGGCTCAGTACCTTCAACTGAGTTCCGCGAGGGTGGAGGAATCCGAGGGAGCCCTAATGCCTTGGGTGCCCGTGTCTGAGTTCGTGAGGACTGGTGCGCAGTAACTTCTCTGAAGAGCCCGGCGCAGCATCGCTGGTGACGGAGAGGCCTCCACTTCTCCCTTGGACGGATTTCTTCCTCTGACAGGGGCAGAGGGAGCAAAGGTAATTCACGTTCTATATTACCTAGTCAGTGGCAGTGACTATTCACCACTGGTGACAGCACAGTGGGCAGCAGCAGAAGGGAAAGGATTGTGCCTCGATCTGTCCCCCATTTTCCAAAGGAGAAAGATTTGTACCTATTCACTGTGTGGAACTTGGGTTACTAAAGCAAAGGAGTCAGGGACGAAGGACTGGACTTGACTCTAGGACACCTACACAAAAGCCCAATCTCTGGCCTTCACCTCCCAGTTACGGAGGACATGGGCCGTGGTGTGTTTTATCTCTCTCTCCCAGGTACCCCTAGACAACAGCCATATAACCGATAAAGAAAGGGAGAGAGGTGAGGCCGCTACAGTGTATATTGATTGGTTTGCGCAAAAGTTATAATGTCTACAAACTATAGGATATTTTTTTTTTACTAGTATGTCGGTGGGATTAGCGACTTATAGTGGGACTGAAATATTGCAGTGGACAAAGCAGACACCTAACTGACACTTTTTGGGGACCAGTGATACTAATACAGTGATTAGGGATGAGCCGAACACCCCCGGGTTCGGTTCGCACCAGAACCTTCGAACGGACCGAAAGTTCGCGCAAATTTTCGAACCCTATTCGTTATAATGGACGCGAACGTTCGAAATCAAAATTGCTAATTACAACGGCCAATATGCATGTTAATGTTATAAAACAGGTTTGGGGACCCGGGTCCTGCCCCAGGGGACATATATCAATGCAAAAAGAAATTTTAAAAACTAAAGTTTTTTCGGGAGCAGTCATTTTAATGATGCATAAAGTGAAAAAAAAAAAAGTGACATTTTCCTTTAAATACGGTACCTGGGGGGTGTCTAAAGTATGCCTGTGAAGTGGCATGTGTTTCCCGTGTTTAGAACTGTCCTTGCACAAAATGACATTTGTAAAGGAAAAAAAGAAGCCATTTAAAACCACTTGCGGCTTCAATGTCATGTCTTGTCCTGGCCGCCATATGGCTGAAAATCCTTGAGAAAAATGGCATGGCTACCCCATCACCCCCCCCCCCACCCCAGCCCCTTTGGGTCTTGTATGGATACTAAGGGGGACCCCGCACCCAAAATAAAACCCTATACCTACAACCCTATATACTCTGAACAGCAGTATATAGGTGGTGCAAACAAGACATGGACTGTAGGTTTGTTCTTAAGTAGAATCTGAACAGGTACATTATGAAGTGTAGCTACATCCCAAAAAAATCAATTTTTAAGCTTTTTGGAGAACATAGGGAGGGGTTATCACCCCTGTAACATTTGCTGTCTTTGCACATCTGTTCAGAACATGTCACCTCACTTTCCGTCCCAATGACAAATGTTTTTGGAAAAGTGGGGTTTTAATTGAAACAAGGATTGGTGATAAAGCATCAGTAGAGAGGAGATACCTTTTTCCCAAATTAAATCTAACAGGATAGAATTTTCCTTCCTAGGGGTAGATTTCCTCTCACTTCCTGTTTTCTCTTGCCGTTTGCAAGTAGGAGTCGTTTGTAAGTTGGATGTTTGAAAGTAGGGGCCTGCCGTATATACTCTGCAGAAATTTGCCCTATTAGATGTTGGTGTAGCCACAAGACTGGTGGGCACAGGAATGGGCCCTGCTGTGAGTTAATAGATCAAGATTTGTACTTGCATGCACCTGTTGAACCGGGCAGAAAAATTGGGCCTTTGGTGGTGGTGGTGGTGGTGGTGGACGGTGTTGCCACAAGACTGTAAGCCCTCACATTTACTCTTGGTGGGTGCAGGAATGGGCCCTGCTGTGAGTTATTAGATCAAGATTTGTAATTGCATGCACCTGTTGAACAGGGCAGAAAAATTGGGCCTTTGGTGGTGGTGGTGGTGGTGGACGGTGTTGCCACAAGACTGTAGGCCCTCATAGTTACTCTTGGTGGGCGCAGGAATGGGCCCTGCTGTGAACTATTAGATCAAGATTTGTAATTACACGCCCCTGTTAAACAGGGGCTGAAAAATTGTGCCTTAGGCATTGGTGCTGGTGCCACAACACTGCAACCCCTCACAGATACTGTACTTGGAGCACAGCAGTCACACCTGTTGCGAAGCATCTTTTTAAAAAATTGTAATTACACGCCCCTGTTATACAGGGGCTGAAAAATTGTGCCTTAGGCACTGGTGCTGGTGCCACAACACTGCAACCCCTCACAGATACTGTACTCTGAGCACAGCAATGAGACCTGTTGCAAAGCATTGCCTAAAAATTGTAATTACACGCCCCAACAGGGGCTGAAAAATTGTGCCTTAGGCACTGGTGCTGGTGCCACAACACTGCAACCCCTCACAGATACTGTACTCTGAGCACAGCAGTCACACCTGTAGCGAAGCATCTTTTTAAAAAATTGTAATTACACGCCCCTGTTATACAGGGGCTGAAAAATTGTGCCTTAGGCACTGGTGTGGTGGCATGGATCATTGAGGAGGAGGAAGAGGATAGTCAGTGAACATAACAGGACAGTCACTCAGCATCAGCATAGGCAGTCTTGAAGGGATGTGACATTATAAATTATTCCGTTATATCCGCTTCAGGTGTCTGGTAGCTGGTGGTGATCCAAGACTGATTCATTTTTATGAAGGTCAGTCGATCAACCGAGTCGGTGGACAGGCGCACCCTATGATCGGTGACAAATCCTCCAGCAGCACTGAATGTGCGTTCGGAAAGAACGCTGGATGCAGGACAGGCCAGTAGCTCAATTGCATACTGTGCAAGCTCTGGCCAGTGATCCATCCTCAGGACCCAGTAAGCCAGAGGATTTTCGGTGGGAAAGGTGTCCAAGTCTGACCTTGCCCCTAGGTATTCCTGCACCATGTATATCAGACGCTGGCGATGGTTGCTGGAACCGATCATACCTTGGGGCTGCGGACTAAAAAATTGTCTGAACGCATCGGTCAGACGTCCACCTTCCCCACCGCTCCTTCTGCTACTGACCGAAGCCTCAGCAACTCGTCGTCCAGGACCAGGAGTTTGTAACCTCCCAGTTTCTGGGAACGCGTTGCACAGACCTTTCTGCAAGGCCTCCCTGAGATGTCTCATCCTCTGCTCCCTCTGCGACGGCAAGATAAGGTCCGCAACCTTACCCTTGTACCGTGGATCAAGGAGAGTGGCCAGCCAGTAATGGTCACTCTCCTTGATCCGAAGAACACGAGGATCCTTCCGCAGGCTTTGCAGGATCAGGGAGGCCATGCAGCGTAGGTTAGCTGAGGCATTCGGTCCGGAGTCTTCTGGGTCACTGAGGAGGACATGATCGCCAGCCACCTCCTCCCAGCCACGTACAAGTCCACTGGTTTGTTGGGACTGTACATCATCCCTAAAAGACTGCTGCTGCTGATGCTGAGTGCCAGGCTCCACCTCCATGCTCACACAATCCTCCTCCTCCTCCTCCTCCTTTTCCTGTGTGATGGGTGGGACAGAAGGAACATTGTCTGGATAAAGGGGGCCTTGAGAGACAAGGAAGTCCTCCTCTTCCTGCCTCTGTTCTGCATCAAGTGCCCTGTCCATTATCCCACGCAGCGTATGCTCCAACAGGTGGACAAGAGGTACAGTGTCACTGATGCATGCACTGTCACTGCTCACCATCCTCGTGGCCTCCTCAAATGGTGAGAGGACAGTGCATGCATCCCTGATCATGCTCCACTGGCGTGGGGAAAAAAAGCCAAGCTCCCCTGACCCTGTCCTGGTGCCGTAGTCGCAAAGGTACTCATTGATGGCCCTCTGCTGCGTGTGCAGTCGCTGCAGCATGGCCAACGTTGAGTTCCACCTGGTGGGCATGTCACATATTAGGCGGTTCTTGGGCAGGTTCAGCTCCTTTTGCAGCTCAGTCAGCCGAGCACTGGCATTATAAGATCGGCGGAAATGCACACAGACTTTCCTGGCCTGCCTCAGGACATCCTGTAAGCCTGGGAACCTGCCCAAGAACCGCTGCACCACCAGGTTGAGGACGTGAGCCATACAGGGCACATGGGTGAGCTGCCCCTGTCGCAGGGCGGAGAGGAGGTTGGTGCCATTATCAGAAACGACCATTCCTGGCTTAAGCTGGCGTGGCGTCAACCACCTCTCGGCCTGCCCCTGCAGAGCTGCCAGAACCTCTGGCCCAGTGTGGCTCCTGTCCCCCAAACACACCAGCGCAAGCACGGCATGGCATCTTTTTGCCTGCGTACTCGCGTAGCCCCTTGTACGCCTACGGAGCACCGCTGGTTCCGAGGACAGAGCACTCGAAGAGGACATGGAGGAAGAAGAAGAGGAGGGGGTGGAGGAGAGAGGTGTGTCACAACCAGTAGTAGCATTTTGGAGGCGTGGTGGCGGAACAACCTCCAACACTACTGCACCTTGTCCTGCATCCCTCCCAGCTACCAATAGAGTGACCCAATGGGCCGTGAAAGAAAGATAACGTCCCTGTCCATGCCTGCTGGACCATGAGTCAGCGGTAATATGCACCTTACCGCTGACCGCCCTGTCCAGCGAGGCATGGACATTGCCTTCCACATGCCAGTAGAGAGACGGAATTGCCTTCCGTGAGAAAAAGTGGCGTTTGGGAACCTGCCACTGAGGAACCGCACATTGAACAAACTCACGGAAGGGGGCCGAGTCTATCAACTGAAAAGGCAGCAGTTGAAGTGCTAGCAATTTAGCCAAGCTAGCATTCAACCGCTGGGCATGTGGATGGCTGGGAGTATACTTCTTTCGACGGTCCAGCAGCTGGGGCAGGGAAATTTGCCTGCTACAATCGGACGTCGGTGTACTGCAAGTACTTGGTTGTGACACACCTAATTCTACACCTTCAGTCCTCTCAGAGCAGCTTTCAGAGAGGACTGAAGATATAGTGGGGATGGAGATCCCAGCTGATGAGGAGCAAGGAGAGGTCCGCTTTGTTCTTTGGTGTGGGTCTTTTATGTGTGCTTGCCAACGAGCTGCATGGCAGGTCGACATATGTCTGCTCATGCTTGTGGTGCCCAAGCGGCTGATGTTTTGGCCACGCGAGATACGCTTGAGACAAATATTGCAAATAGCAGTGGTGCGATCTGATGCACTCGTCTCAAAAAAGGCCCACACCAAAGAACTTTTGTGATAACGTGCAGAGGCAGCGCCCTGCACAGGCGGAGCTCTGCGGTGTGGTACAGTTGCTGTGCTGGCCTCTAGCTGGCCTCCAGGGGGCATCCTGCCTCGTTGGACATGTGACGCTGCATCCTCCTCCTCCTCCTCCTCTCTCCCTTCAGGCACCCACGTGGAGTCAGTGACCTCATCATCCCCTCCCTCTTCACCACTAGAGCAAACCTGGCAGTAAGCTGCAGCTGGTGGAACACTACTGCCAGATTGCTGTCCTTCAGCATCCCCTTTCTCTGCGCGCACACTACTGACTTCCTCAAGCTGGGTATCATCATCCGAGCCTTCGAATCGTTGGGCATCCTCCTGGAGCATGTACCCAACACTGTGCTCAAACAGTTCGGGGGACTCCTCAGGAGGACATGGTGGGTCTAGGGAAGGGGTGGCTGATGATGCCATTGAGTACGCGTTGGCAGCTGCTCTGCCAGTACCCTGAGCCTGGGTGAGAGAGGATGAGGAGGATGAGGAGGGCTTGGTCATCCATTCTACCAAGCCTTCGGCATGATGCGGCTCCACATGTCCAGCTGCCGAAAACAAAGACAAGCGTGTCCCATGGCCACGCGCTGATGACGATGCACGACCACGTCCACGGCCAGCACTGTTGTCTCTAGAAACAGAGCCTGCCTGCCCTGTGTTCTTGCCTCGGCACGCTCTGCCTCTCCTTGGCGGTCTTCCAGCCATTGTAGTCGGTAGTGTATATAGTATAAAAAATAGAACTCCTATGTGTGCTCACAACACACTGTAGGTCCTATGGGTGCTGACACTAACACACTATAGGTACTATGTGTGCTGCTGACAAGAAAATATAGGAGCTCTGTTTGCTGCCACTAACACACTAGAAGTCCTATGGGTGCTGCTGAGAAGAAAATATAGGAGCTCTGTGTGATGACACTAACACACTAGAAGTCCTATGGGTGCTGCTGAGAAGAAAATATAGGAGCTCTGTGTGATGCCACTAACACACTAGAAGTCCTATGGGTGCTGCAGTGCTGAGAAGAAAATATAGGAGCTCTGTGTGATGCCACTAACACACTAGAAGTCCTATGGGTGCTGCTGAGAAGAAAATATA
The DNA here is from genome assembly GCA_029206835.1 of Rana muscosa. Taxonomy (NCBI): domain Eukaryota; kingdom Metazoa; phylum Chordata; class Amphibia; order Anura; family Ranidae; genus Rana; species Rana muscosa. The sequence goes on from CM055121.1 coordinate 220,111,344, forward strand.
GGAGCTCTGTTTGCTGCCACTAACACACTAGAAGTCCTATGGGTGCTGCTGAGAAGAAAATATAGGAGCTCTGTTTGCTGCCACTAACACACTAGAAGTCCTATGGGTGCTGCTGAGAAGAAAATATAGGAGCTCTGTTTGCTGCCACTAACACACTAGAAGTCCTATGGGTGCTGCTGAGAAGAAAATATAGGAGCTCTGTGTGATGCCACTAACACACTAGAAGTCCTATGGGTGCTGCTGAGAAGAAAATATAGGAGCTCTGTTTGCTGCCACTAACACACTAGAAGTCCTATGGGTGCTGCTGAGAAGAAAATATAGGAGCTCTGTTTGCTGCCACTAACACACTAGAAGTCCTATGGGTGCTGCTGAGAAGAAAATATAGGAGCTCTGTTTGCTGCCACTAACACACTAGAAGTCCTATGGGTGCTGCTGAGAAGAAAATATAGGAGCTCTGTTTGCTGCCACTAACACACTAGAAGTCCTATGGGTGCTGCTGAGAAGAAAATATAGGAGCTCTGTGTGATGCCACTAACACACTAGAAGTCCTATGGGTGCTGCTGAGAAGAAAATATAGGAGCTCTGTTTGCTGCCACTAACACACTAGAAGTCCTATGGGTGCTGCTGAGAAGAAAATATAGGAGCTCTGTTTGCTGCCACTAACACACTAGAAGTCCTATGGGTGCTGCTGAGAAGAAAATATAGGAGCTCTGTTTGCTGCCACTAACACACTAGAAGTCCTATGGGTGCTGCTGAGAAGAAAATATAGGAGCTCTGTTTGCTGCCACTAACACACTAGAAGTCCTATGTGTGCTGCTGAGAAGAAAATATAGGAGCTCTGTTTGCTGCCACTAACACACTAGAAGTCCTATGGGTGCTGCTGAGAAGAAAATATAGGAGCTCTGTGTGATGCCACTAACACACTAGAAGTCCTATGGGTGCTTCTGAGATGAAAATATAGGAGCTCTGTGTGATGCCACTAACACACTAGAAGTCCTATGGGTGCTGCTGAGAAGAAAATATAGGAGCTCTGTTTGCTGCCACTAACACACTAGAAGTCCTATGGGTGCTGCTGAGAAGAAAATATAGGAGCTCTGTTTGCTGCCACTAACACACTAGAAGTCCTATGGGTGCTTCTGAGATGAAAATATAGGAGCTCTGTTTGCTGCCACTAACACACTAGAAGTCCTATGGGTGCTGCTGAGAAGAAAATATAGGAGCTCTGTGTGATGCCACTAACACACTAGAAGTCCTATGGGTGCTGCTGAGATGAAAATATAGGAACTCTGTGTGATGCCACTAACACATTAGAAGTCCTATGGGTGCTGCTGAGAAGAAAATATAGGAGCTCTGTTTGCTGCCACTAACACACTAGAAGTCCTATGGGTGCTGCTGAGAAGAAAATATAGGAGCTCTGTTTGCTGCCACTAACACACTAGAAGTCCTATGGGTGCTGCTGAGAAGAAAATATAGGAGCTCTGTGTGATGCCACTAACACACTAGAAGTCCTATGGGTGCTGCTGAGAAGAAAATATAGGAGCTCTGTTTGCTGCCACTAACACACTAGAAGTCCTATGGGTGCTGCTGAGAAGAAAATATAGGAGCTCTGTTTGCTGCCACTAACACACTAGAAGTCCTATGGGTGCTGCTGAGAAGAAAATATAGGAGCTCTGTTTGCTGCCACTAACACACTAGAAGTCCTATGGGTGCTGCTGAGAAGAAAATATAGGAGCTCTGTTTGCTGCCACTAACACACTAGAAGTCCTATGGGTGCTGCTGAGAAGAAAATATAGGAGCTCTGTTTGCTGCCACTAACACACTAGAAGTCCTATGGGTGCTGCTGAGAAGAAAATATAGGAGCTCTGTGTGATGCCACTAACACACTAGAAGTCCTATGGGTGCTGCTGAGAAGAAAATATAGGAGCTCTGTTTGCTGCCACTAACACACTAGAAGTCCTATGGGTGCTGCTGAGAAGAAAATATAGGAGCTCTGTGTGATGCCACTAACACACTAGAAGTCCTATGGGTGCTGCTGAGATGAAAATATAGGAACTCTGTGTGATGCCACTAACACACTAGAAGTCCTATGGGTGCTGCTGAGAAGAAAATATAGGAGCTCTGTTTGCTGCCACTAACACACTAGAAGTCCTATGGGTGCTGCTGAGAAGAAAATATAGGAGCTCTGTGTGATGCCACTAACACACTAGAAGTCCTATGGGTGCTGCTGAGAAGAAAATATAGGAGCTCTGTTTGCTGCCACTAACACACTAGAAGTCCTATGGGTGCTGCTGAGAAGAAAATATAGGAGCTCTGTTTGCTGCCACTAACACACTAGAAGTCCTATGGGTGCTGCTGAGAAGAAAATATAGGAGCTCTGTTTGCTGCCACTAACACACTAGAAGTCCTATGGGTGCTGCTGAGAAGAAAATATAGGAGCTCTGTTTGCTGCCACTAACACACTAGAAGTCCTATGGGTGCTGCTGAGAAGAAAATATAGGAGCTCTGTGTGATGCCACTAACACACTAGAAGTCCTATGGGTGCTGCTGAGAAGAAAATATAGGAGCTCTGTTTGCTGCCACTAACACACTAGAAGTCCTATGGGTGCTGCTGAGAAGAAAATATAGGAGCTCTGTTTGCTGCCACTAACACACTAGAAGTCCTATGGGTGCTGCTGAGAAGAAAATATAGGAGCTCTGTTTGCTGCCACTAACACACTAGAAGTCCTATGGGTGCTGCTGAGAAGAAAATATAGGAGCTCTGTTTGCTGCCACTAACACACTAGAAGTCCTATGGGTGCTGCTGAGAAGAAAATATAGGAGCTCTGTTTGCTGCCACTAACACACTAGAAGTCCTATGGGTGCTGCTGAGAAGAAAATATAGGAGCTCTGTGTGATGCCACTAACACACTAGAAGTCCTATGGGTGCTTCTGAGATGAAAATATAGGAGCTCTGTGTGATGCCACTAACACACTAGAAGTCCTATGGGTGCTGCTGAGAAGAAAATATAGGAGCTCTGTTTGCTGCCACTAACACACTAGAAGTCCTATGGGTGCTGCTGAGAAGAAAATATAGGAGCTCTGTTTGCTGCCACTAACACACTAGAAGTCCTATGGGTGCTTCTGAGATGAAAATATAGGAGCTCTGTTTGCTGCCACTAACACACTAGAAGTCCTATGGGTGCTGCTGAGAAGAAAATATAGGAGCTCTGTGTGATGCCACTAACACACTAGAAGTCCTATGGGTGCTGCTGAGATGAAAATATAGGAACTCTGTGTGATGCCACTAACACATTAGAAGTCCTATGGGTGCTGCTGAGAAGAAAATATAGGAGCTCTGTTTGCTGCCACTAACACACTAGAAGTCCTATGGGTGCTGCTGAGAAGAAAATATAGGAGCTCTGTTTGCTGCCACTAACACACTAGAAGTCCTATGGGTGCTGCTGAGAAGAAAATATAGGAGCTCTGTGTGATGCCACTAACACACTAGAAGTCCTATGGGTGCTGCTGAGAAGAAAATATAGGAGCTCTGTTTGCTGCCACTAACACACTAGAAGTCCTATGGGTGCTGCTGAGAAGAAAATATAGGAGCTCTGTTTGCTGCCACTAACACACTAGAAGTCCTATGGGTGCTGCTGAGAAGAAAATATAGGAGCTCTGTTTGCTGCCACTAACACACTAGAAGTCCTATGGGTGCTGCTGAGAAGAAAATATAGGAGCTCTGTTTGCTGCCACTAACACACTAGAAGTCCTATGGGTGCTGCTGAGAAGAAAATATAGGAGCTCTGTTTGCTGCCACTAACACACTAGAAGTCCTATGGGTGCTGCTGAGAAGAAAATATAGGAGCTCTGTGTGATGCCACTAACACACTAGAAGTCCTATGGGTGCTGCTGAGAAGAAAATATAGGAGCTCTGTTTGCTGCCACTAACACACTAGAAGTCCTATGGGTGCTGCTGAGAAGAAAATATAGGAGCTCTGTGTGATGCCACTAACACACTAGAAGTCCTATGGGTGCTGCTGAGATGAAAATATAGGAACTCTGTGTGATGCCACTAACACACTAGAAGTCCTATGGGTGCTGCTGAGAAGAAAATATAGGAGCTCTGTTTGCTGCCACTAACACACTAGAAGTCCTATGGGTGCTGCTGAGAAGAAAATATAGGAGCTCTGTTTGCTGCCACTAACACACTAGAAGTCCTATGGGTGCTGCTGAGAAGAAAATATAGGAGCTCTGTGTGATGCCACTAACACACTAGAAGTCCTATGGGTGCTGCTGAGAAGAAAATATAGGAGCTCTGTTTGCTGCCACTAACACACTAGAAGTCCTATGGGTGCTGCTGAGAAGAAAATATAGGAGCTCTGTTTGCTGCCACTAACACACTAGAAGTCCTATGGGTGCTGCTGAGAAGAAAATATAGGAGCTCTGTTTGCTGCCACTAACACACTAGAAGTCCTATGGGTGCTGCTGAGAAGAAAATATAGGAGCTCTGTGTGATGCCACTAACACACTAGAAGTCCTATGGGTGCTGCTGAGAAGAAAATATAGGAGCTCTGTTTGCTGCCACTAACACACTAGAAGTCCTATGGGTGCTGCTGAGAAGAAAATATAGGAGCTCTGTGTGATGCCACTAACACACTAGAAGTCCTATGGGTGCTGCTGAGCAGAAAATATAGGAGCTCTGTTTGCTGCCACTAACACACTAGAAGTCCTATGGGTGCTGCTGAGAAGAAAATATAGGAGCTCTGTGTGATGCCACTAACACACTAGAAGTCCTATGGGTGCTGCTGAGAAGAAAATATAGGAGCTCTGTTTGCTGCCACTAACACACTAGAAGTCCTATGGGTGCTGCTGAGAAGAAAATATAGGAGCTCTGTGTGATGCCACTAACACACTAGAAGTCCTATGGGTGCTGCTGAGAAGAAAATATAGGAGCTCTGTTTGCTGCCACTAACACACTAGAAGTCCTATGGGTGCTGCTGAGAAGAAAATATAGGAGCTCTGTTTGATGCCACTAACACACTAGAAGTCCTATGGGTGCTGCTGAGAAGAAAATATAGGAGCTCTGTTTGCTGCCACTAACACACTAGAAGTCCTATGGGTGCTGCTGAGAAGAAAATATAGGAGCTCTGTTTGCTGCCACTAACACACTAGAAGTCCTATGGGTGCTGCTGAGAAGAAAATATAGGAGCTCTGTTTGCTGCCACTAACACACTAGAAGTCCTATGGGTGCTGCTGAGAAGAAAATATAGGAGCTCTGTTTGCTGCCACTAACACACTAGAAGTCCTATGGGTGCTGCTGAGAAGAAAATATAGGAGCTCTGTGTGATGCCACTAACACACTAGAAGTCCTATGGGTGCTGCTGAGAAGAAAATATAGGAGCTCTGTTTGCTGCCACTAACACACTAGAAGTCCTATGGGTGCTGCTGAGAAGAAAATATAGGAGCTCTGTGTGATGCCACTAACACACTAGAAGTCCTATGGGTGCTGCTGAGCAGAAAATATAGGAGCTCTGTTTGCTGCCACTAACACACTAGAAGTCCTATGGGTGCTGCTGAGAAGAAAATATAGGAGCTCTGTGTGATGCCACTAACACACTAGAAGTCCTATGGGTGCTGCTGAGAAGAAAATATAGGAGCTCTGTTTGCTGCCACTAACACACTAGAAGTCCTATGGGTGCTGCTGAGAAGAAAATATAGGAGCTCTGTTTGCTGCCACTAACACACTAGAAGTCCTATGGGTGCTGCTGAGAAGAAAATATAGGAGCTCTGTTTGCTGCCACTAACACACTAGAAGTCCTATGGGTGCTGCTGAGAAGAAAATATAGGAGCTCTGTTTGCTGCCACTAACACACTAGAAGTCCTATGGGTGCTGCTGAGAAGAAAATATAGGAGCTCTGTGTGATGCCACTAACACACTAGAAGTCCTATGGGTGCTGCTGAGAAGAAAATATAGGAGCTCTGTTTGCTGCCACTAACACACTAGAAGTCCTATGGGTGCTGCTGAGAAGAAAATATAGGAGCTCTGTGTGATGCCACTAACACACTAGAAGTCCTATGGGTGCTGCTGAGAAGAAAATATAGGAGCTCTGTTTGCTGCCACTAACACACTAGAAGTCCTATGGGTGCTGCTGAGAAGAAAATATAGGAGCTCTGTTTGCTGCCACTAACACACTAGAAGTCCTATGGGTGCTGCTGAGAAGAAAATATAGGAGCTCTGTTTGCTGCCACTAACACACTAGAAGTCCTATGGGTGCTGCTGAGAAGAAAATATAGGAGCTCTGTGTGATGCCACTAACACACTAGAAGTCCTATGGGTGCTGCTGAGAAGAAAATATAGGAGCTCTGTTTGCTGCCACTAACACACTAGAAGTCCTATGGGTGCTGCTGAGAAGAAAATATAGGAGCTCTGTGTGATGCCACTAACACACTAGAAGTCCTATGGGTGCTGCTGAGAAGAAAATATAGGAGCTCTGTTTGCTGCCACTAACACACTAGAAGTCCTATGGGTGCTGCTGAGAAGAAAATATAGGAGCTCTGTTTGCTGCCACTAACACACTAGAAGTCCTATGGGTGCTGCTGAGAAGAAAATATAGGAGCTCTGTGTGATGCCACTAACACACTAGAAGTCCTATGGGTGCTGCTGAGAAGAAAATATAGGAGCTCTGTTTGCTGCCACTAACACACTAGAAGTCCTATGGGTGCTGCTGAGAAGAAAATATAGGAGCTCTGTGTGATGCCACTAACACACTAGAAGTCCTATGGGTGCTGCTGAGCAGAAAATATAGGAGCTCTGTTTGCTGCCACTAACACACTAGAAGTCCTATGGGTGCTGCTGAGAAGAAAATATAGGAGCTCTGTGTGATGCCACTAACACACTAGAAGTCCTATGGGTGCTGCTGAGAAGAAAATATAGGAGCTCTGTTTGCTGCCACTAACACACTAGAAGTCCTATGGGTGCTGCTGAGAAGAAAATATAGGAGCTCTGTTTGCTGCCACTAACACACTAGAAGTCCTATGGGTGCTGCTGAGAAGAAAATATAGGAGCTCTGTTTGCTGCCACTAACACACTAGAAGTCCTATGGGTGCTGCTGAGAAGAAAATATAGGAGCTCTGTGTGATGCCACTAACACACTAGAAGTCCTATGGGTGCTGCTGAGAAGAAAATATAGGAGCTCTGTTTGCTGCCACTAACACACTAGAAGTCCTATGGGTGCTGCTGAGAAGAAAATATAGGAGCTCTGTGTGATGCCACTAACACACTAGAAGTCCTATGGGTGCTGCTGAGCAGAAAATATAGGAGCTCTGTTTGCTGCCACTAACACACTAGAAGTCCTATGGGTGCTGCTGAGAAGAAAATATAGGAGCTCTGTGTGATGCCACTAACACACTAGAAGTCCTATGGGTGCTGCTGAGAAGAAAATATAGGAGCTCTGTTTGCTGCCACTAACACACTAGAAGTCCTATGGGTGCTGCTGAGAAGAAAATATAGGAGCTCTGTTTGCTGCCACTAACACACTAGAAGTCCTATGGGTGCTGCTGAGAAGAAAATATAGGAGCTCTGTTTGCTGCCACTAACACACTAGAAGTCCTATGGGTGCTGCTGAGAAGAAAATATAGGAGCTCTGTTTGCTGCCACTAACACACTAGAAGTCCTATGGGTGCTGCTGAGAAGAAAATATAGGAGCTCTGTTTGCTGCCACTAACACACTAGAAGTCCTATGGGTGCTGCTGAGAAGAAAATATAGGAGCTCTGTGTGATGCCACTAACACACTAGAAGTCCTATGGGTGCTGCTGAGAAGAAAATATAGGAGCTCTGTTTGCTGCCACTAACACACTAGAAGTCCTATGGGTGCTGCTGAGAAGAAAATATAGGAGCTCTGTTTGCTGCCACTAACACACTAGAAGTCCTATGGGTGCTGCTGAGAAGAAAATATAGGAGCTCTGTTTGCTGCCATTAACACACTAGAAGTCCTATGGGTGCTGCTGAGAAGAAAATATAGGAGCTCTGTTTGCTGCCACTAACACACTAGAAGTCCTATGGGTGCTGCTGAGAAGAAAATATAGGAGCTCTGTTTGCTGCCACTAATACACTAGAAGTCCTATGGGTGCTGCTGAGAAGAAAATATAGGAGCTCTGTTTGCTGCCACTAACACACTAGAAGTCCTATGGGTGCTGCTGAGAAGAAAATATAGGAGCTCTGTGTGATGCCACTAACACACTAGAAGTCCTATGGGTGCTGCTGAGAAGAAAATATAGGAGCTCTGTTTGCTGCCACTAACACACTAGAAGTCCTATGGGTGCTGCTGAGAAGAAAATATAGGAGCTCTGTGTGATGCCACTAACACACTAGAAGTCCTATGGGTGCTGCTGAGCAGAAAATATAGGAGCTCTGTTTGCTGCCACTAACACACTAGAAGTCCTATGGGTGCTGCTGAGAAGAAAATATAGGAGCTCTGTGTGATGCCACTAACACACTAGAAGTCCTATGGGTGCTGCTGAGAAGAAAATATAGGAGCTCTGTTTGCTGCCACTAACACACTAGAAGTCCTATGGGTGCTGCTGAGAAGAAAATATAGGAGCTCTGTTTGCTGCCACTAACACACTAGAAGTCCTATGGGTGCTGCTGAGAAGAAAATATAGGAGCTCTGTGTGATGCCACTAACACACTAGAATTCCTATGGGTGCTGCTGAGAAGAAAATATAGGAGCTCTGTTTGCTGCCACTAACACACTAGAAGTCCTATGGGTGCTGCTGAGAAGAAAATATAGGAGCTCTGTGTGATGCCACTAACACACTAGAAGTCCTATGGGTGCTGCTGAGAAGAAAATATAGGAGCTCTGTTTGCTGCCACTAACACACTAGAAGTCCTATGGGTGCTGCTGAGAAGAAAATATAGGAGCTCTGTGTGATGCCACTAACACACTAGAAGTCCTATGGGTGCTGCTGAGAAGAAAATATAGGAGCTCTGTTTGCTGCCACTAACACACTAGAAGTCCTATGGGTGCTGCTGAGAAGAAAATATAGGAGCTCTGTTTGCTGCCACTAACACACTAGAAGTCCTATGGGTGCTGCTGAGAAGAAAATATAGGAGCTCTGTTTGCTGCCACTAACACACTAGAAGTCCTATGGGTGCTGCTGAGAAGAAAATATAGGAGCTCTGTGTGATGCCACTAACACACTAGAAGTCCTATGGGTGCTGCTGAGAAGAAAATATAGGAGCTCTGTTTGCTGCCACTAACACACTAGAAGTCCTATGGGTGCTGCTGAGAAGAAAATATAGGAGCTCTGTGTGATGCCACTAACACACTAGAAGTCCTATGGGTGCTGCTGAGAAGAAAATATAGGAGCTCTGTTTGCTGCCACTAACACACTAGAAGTCCTATGGGTGCTGCTGAGAAGAAAATATAGGAGCTCTGTTTGCTGCCACTAACACACTAGAAGTCCTATGGGTGCTGCTGAGAAGAAAATATAGGAGCTCTGTGTGATGCCACTAACACACTAGAAGTCCTATGGGTGCTGCTGAGAAGAAAATATAGGAGCTCTGTTTGCTGCCACTAACACACTAGAAGTCCTATGGGTGCTGCTGAGAAGAAAATATAGGAGCTCTGTTTGCTGCCACTAACACACTAGAAGTCCTATGGGTGCTGCTGAGAAGAAAATATAGGAGCTCTGTTTGCTGCCACTAACACACTAGAAGTCCTATGGGTGCTGCTGAGAAGAAAATATAGGAGCTCTGTTTGCTGCCACTAACACACTAGAAGTCCTATGGGTGCTGCTGAGAAGAAAATATAGGAGCTCTGTGTGATGCCACTAACACACTAGAAGTCCTATGGGTGCTGCTGAGCAGAAAATATAGGAGCTCTGTTTGCTGCCACTAACACACTAGAAGTCCTATGGGTGCTGCTGAGAAGAAAATATAGGAGCTCTGTGTGATGCCACTAACACACTAGAAGTCCTATGGGTGCTGCTGAGAAGAAAATATAGGAGCTCTGTTTGCTGCCACTAACACACTAGAAGTCCTATGGGTGCTGCTGAGAAGAAAATATAGGAGCTCTGTTTGCTGCCACTAACACACTAGAAGTCCTATGGGTGCTGCTGAGAAGAAAATATAGGAGCTCTGTGTGATGCCACTAACACACTAGAAGTCCTATGGGTGCTGCTGAGAAGAAAATATAGGAGCTCTGTGTGATGCCACTAACACACTAGAAGTCCTATGGGTGCTGCTGAGAAGAAAATATAGGAGCTCTGTTTGCTGCCACTAACACACTAGAAGTCCTATGGGTGCTGCTGAGAAGAAAATATAGGAGCTCTGTTTGCTGCCACTAACACACTAGAAGTCCTATGGGTGCTGCTGAGAAGAAAATATAGGAGCTCTGTTTGCTGCCACTAACACACTAGAAGTCCTATGGGTGCTGCTGAGAAGAAAATATAGGAGCTCTGTGTGATGCCACTAACACACTAGAAGTCCTATGGGTGCTGCTGAGAAGAAAATATAGGAGCTCTGTTTGCTGCCACTAACACACTAGAAGTCCTATGGGTGCTGCTGAGCAGAAAATATAGGAGCTCTGTTTGCTGCCACTAACACACTAGAAGTCCTATGGGTGCTGCTGAGAAGAAAATATAGGAGCTCTGTGTGATGCCACTAACACACTAGAAGTCCTATGGGTGCTGCTGAGAAGAAAATATAGGAGCTCTGTTTGCTGCCACTAACACACTAGAAGTCCTATGGGTGCTGCTGAGAAGAAAATATAGGAGCTCTGTTTGCTGCCACTAACACACTAGAAGTCCTATGGGTGCTGCTGAGAAGAAAATATAGGAGCTCTGTTTGCTGCCACTAACACACTAGAAGTCCTATGGGTGCTGCTGAGAAGAAAATATAGGAGCTCTGTGTGATGCCACTAACACACTAGAAGTCCTATGGGTGCTGCTGAGCAGAAAATATAGGAGCTCTGTTTGCTGCCACTAACACACTAGAAGTCCTATGGGTGCTGCTGAGCAGAAAATATAGGAGCTCTGTTTGCTGCCACTAACACACTAGAAGTCCTATGGGTGCTGCTGAGAAGAAAATATAGGAGCTCTGTGTGATGCCACTAACACACTAGAAGTCCTATGGGTGCTGCTGAGAAGAAAATATAGGAACTCTGTTTGCTGCCACTAACACACTAGAAGTCCTATGGGTGCTGCTGAGAAGAAAATATAGGAGCTCTGTGTGATGCCACTAACACACTAGAAGTCCTATGGGTGCTGCTGAGAAGAAAATATAGGAGCTCTGTTTGCTGCCACTAACACACTAGAAGTCCTATGGGTGCTGCTGAGAAGAAAATATAGGAGCTCTGTTTGCTGCCACTAACACACTAGAAGTCCTATGGGTGCTGCTGAGAAGAAAATATAGGAGCTCTGTTTGCTGCCACTAACACACTAGAAGTCCTATGGGTGCTGCTGAGAAGAAAATATAGGAGCTCTGTGTGATGCCACTAACACACTAGAAGTCCTATGGGTGCTGCTGAGCAGAAAATATAGGAGCTCTGTTTGCTGCCACTAACACACTAGAAGTCCTATGGGTGCTGCTGAGAAGAAAATATAGGAGCTCTGTGTGATGCCACTAACACACTAGAAGTCCTATGGGTGCTGCTGAGAAGAAAATATAGGAGCTCTGTTTGCTGCCACTAACACACTAGAAGTCCTATGGGTGCTGCTGAGAAGAAAATATAGGAGCTCTGTTTGCTGCCACTAACACACTAGAAGTCCTATGGGTGCTGCTGAGAAGAAAATATAGGAGCTCTGTTTGCTGCCACTAACACACTAGAAGTCCTATGGGTGCTGCTGAGAAGAAAATATAGGAGCTCTGTGTGATGCCACTAACACACTAGAAGTCCTATGGGTGCTGCTGAGAAGAAAATATAGGAGCTCTGTGTGATGCCACTAACACACTAGAAGTCCTATGGGTGCTGCTGAGAAGAAAATATAGGAGCTCTGTTTGCTGCCACTAACACACTAGAAGTCCTATGGGTGCTGCTGAGAAGAAAATATAGGAGCTCTGTTTGCTGCCACTAACACACTAGAAGTCCTATGGGTGCTGCTGAGAAGAAAATATAGGAGCTCTGTTTGCTGCCACTAACACACTAGAAGTCCTATGGGTGCTGCTGAGAAGAAAATATAGGAGCTCTGTGTGATGCCACTAACACACTAGAAGTCCTATGGGTGCTGCTGAGAAGAAAATATAGGAGCTCTGTTTGCTGCCACTAACACACTAGAAGTCCTATGGGTGCTGCTGAGCAGAAAATATAGGAGCTCTGTTTGCTGCCACTAACACACTAGAAGTCCTATGGGTGCTGCTGAGAAGAAAATATAGGAGCTCTGTGTGATGCCACTAACACACTAGAAGTCCTATGGGTGCTGCTGAGAAGAAAATATAGGAGCTCTGTTTGCTGCCACTAACACACTAGAAGTCCTATGGGTGCTGCTGAGAAGAAAATATAGGAGCTCTGTTTGCTGCCACTAACACACTAGAAGTCCTATGGGTGCTGCTGAGAAGAAAATATAGGAGCTCTGTTTGCTGCCACTAACACACTAGAAGTCCTATGGGTGCTGCTGAGAAGAAAATATAGGAGCTCTGTGTGATGCCACTAACACACTAGAAGTCCTATGGGTGCTGCTGAGCAGAAAATATAGGAGCTCTGTTTGCTGCCACTAACACACTAGAAGTCCTATGGGTGCTGCTGAGCAGAAAATATAGGAGCTCTGTTTGCTGCCACTAACACACTAGAAGTCCTATGGGTGCTGCTGAGAAGAAAATATAGGAGCTCTGTGTGATGCCACTAACACACTAGAAGTCCTATGGGTGCTGCTGAGAAGAAAATATAGGAACTCTGTTTGCTGCCACTAACACACTAGAAGTCCTATGGGTGCTGCTGAGAAGAAAATATAGGAGCTCTGTTTGCTGCCACTAACACACTAGAAGTCCTATGGGTGCTGCTGAGAAGAAAATATAGGAGCTCTGTGTGATGCCACTAACACACTAGAAGTCCTATGGGTGCTGCTGAGAAGAAAATATAGGAGCTCTGTTTGCTGCCACTAACACACTAGAAGTCCTATGGGTGCTGCTGAGAAGAAAATATAGGAGCTCTGTTTGCTGCCACTAACACACTAGAAGTCCTATGGGTGCTGCTGAGAAGAAAATATAGGAGCTCTGTTTGCTGCCACTAACACACTAGAAGTCCTATGGGTGCTGCTGAGAAGAAAATATAGGAGCTCTGTTTGCTGCCACTAACACACTAGAAGTCCTATGGGTGCTGCTGAGAAGAAAATATAGGAGCTCTGTGTGATGCCACTAACACACTAGAAGTCCTATGGGTGCTGCTGAGAAGAAAATATAGGAGCTCTGTTTGCTGCCACTAACACACTAGAAGTCCTATGGGTGCTGCTGAGAAGAAAATATAGGAGCTCTGTGTGATGCCACTAACACACTAGAAGTCCTATGGGTGCTGCTGAGAAGAAAATATAGGAGCTCTGTTTGCTGCCACTAACACACTAGAAGTCCTATGGGTGCTGCTGAGAAGAAAATATAGGAGCTCTGTGTGATGCCACTAACACACTAGAAGTCCTATGGGTGCTGCTGAGAAGAAAATATAGGAGCTCTGTTTGCTGCCACTAACACACTAGAAGTCCTATGGGTGCTGTTGGGGTGCAATGCTGTGCTAACAGCACTGCGGTTGGTACTACTGCAATACTGTACTAACAGTAAGCACGCACCAGACTAATCCCCAGCAGCAGCTAATAACACACTAACTGTGCAATCAGCAGCAATGAACGATCAATGACTTAGGTAGCAATGGTTTAGCAAAGAAATAGCCAATGGTTTAGCAAAGAAGAGCAAATCTTTCAGTATCAAGCAAAGACAGAGTCAGCAGACTAATCTCTCCTAAAGCCGGAACTCATGTGACCGGGGCCGATGGCGTGGCGGCCTTTTAAATGGTGGGGCGTGTACTAAAGCCCCTGAGCTGTAATTGGCTACAGGCGTCCTGCCTGTAGCCAATTATTGCTCTCCGAGTTTCGGGCGCTGTGATTGGCCAAGCATGCGGGGTCACAGTGCATGCTTGGCCAATCATCAGCCAGCAATGCACTGCGCCGGCCGCGCCGGCCGCAATGCATTGCGGGGCCGCTCGCATCACACGAATGTGATGCGAACAGCCCAAATAGTTCTGGGCTCGACGAGCGAGCGAATGCCCGATGCTCGATTCGAACATGGGTTCGAATCGAGCACCGGGCCCATCCCTAACAGTGATCAGTGCTAAAAAAATATGCACTGTCACTGTACTAATGACACTTGCTGGGAAGGAGTTAACATCAGGGGCGATAAAAGGGTTAAATGTATGCCTAAGTTGTGGGGGAGGTGCTTTGGCTAGGGGAAGGCAAAGATCCGTGTTCCTGCTTAGCAAAAACACAGGATCAATGCCTTCCCTTCTGACAGAACGACAATCTGCCTTGTTTACATAGAAAGATTGTCGGTCTGCCTCTGTACTGTCTAATAGGCGGGCGCTAGCAGACATAGAGTCTGCGGTACCTGCCGCTGGGCTCCCACTGTGTAGAATCAGACCCGGAAGTGTCAAATCATGTACTAGGTACGTGATCTGGCGCAGAGCGGCCGCCCTGCCGCAGTAAATGTACGGTGGGCAGTCCGCAAGCGGTTAAAGTGGACGTCCAGTCAAGCATTATCTATACTTAAATTTACTCCCGCCCCAATTCTAAGCTTATTCTATCTACCCTGTAAAGGAAAGATCTGTATACTCAACTATGCTGAGGGTGCTCTGGTCCAGTCACATGATCAGGTCCCAGCGCCGGCTTCAGTGTAGAGGAGAGGCAGCGACAGCGACTGCAGAGCCTGGGTGATAATGTCACCCATAGACATACTATGGGGCATCCATTGTCCGCTGGCCCTCCTCTACACGGAAGTCGCCGCTGGGCCCTGATTATGAGACTGGACTGGAGTGCCATAAGAATAGGTACATATACAGATCTTTCCTGTCACAGGGTAGATAGAATAGGGTCAGAATGGGGGTGGAAGTAGACTTAAGAATAGTTAGTGTTTGATTAAACTTCCACTTTAAATATCAACTCCAGTGATAGGTGTGCATAGCCCATTGTATTAGGATGTACACCCCAAAGCTCAAACACACACATGTGGACATGCATGTACAGTATGTATGTGTGTGTGTGTGTATATATATATGTATATATATATATATATATATAGGGCTTTTTTCCCAAAGAATAGGTGCAGGAACTCCCCCTTTCTGAGTCACCCCTTTTCTCCGCCCCTACCTACCTCTGAGTATTGTTCCTTGGTTCCATTCCCTGCCCACATCCCAGTAATGCCCATATGTGGGCAGGGAGAATCGTTTTTTGGCGCCAAGTAATTTGTATGGAACGTGTTACTGATAACAAAAAAGTAGTAACATAGATCCCCTGCAGCCAGCGACAATAGATGCCCCCACAACAAATACCCCCAACACAGCAATAGACCCCCCTAGCAACAAGAGATCTCCCCACAGCCAGCATCAATAGACCCTCCAGCAGCCAGCTATAATAAACTCCTCCCTCAACAGTAGATCTCTCCCAGCAACATAAGACCCACCCCTGGCAGCAATAGTCCCCCCACCAGTACCAATAGACTTCTCCAGCAACAATAGATACCTTCACCGACAATGGACCACCCACAACAAAATACCCCCAGCACAACAATAGACCTCCCTTAGCAACAACAGATCTCCTCACAGCCAGCATCAATAGACCCTCCAGCTGTCAGCTATAATAAACCCCTCTCTCAACAGTAGATCTCTCCCAGAAACAACTGACCCCCAGCAACATAAGACCCACCGCTGGCCGCAATAGTTCCCCCACCAGTACCAATAGACTTCTCCAGCAACAATAGACCCCCCCTGTAAAAATAGATCCCCTCCAGCTACAATAGATCCCCAGCAGTCAGCATCAGTAGACACTTCAGCATACCCCAGCACCCCTTGCCAATACATACATTCAGTGCTGGAGGTGCCGGAACTGCGTTCCCCCGAGTTCCCGCTGAAAAAAAGCCCTGTTATATCTATCTATCTATCTATATAGATATATTTCTGTATAGATAGATAGATATATATTTAGCAGTAGGGCAGCAGACAAGGCAGTAGGAGAGTGGACTTTGTCAGTAGGGAAGAGGACAGTGTCAGTAGAGCAGTGGAGGGTGCCAGCAGGGCAAAGATTGGTGTCAGTAGTTTCTTTTTATTATTATTTTTTTTTTTTTTGTACAAATTTTCTTTTTCTAGTATTTTTTACAATATAATTTTTTATTATTATTTATCTTTTTTTGATACAGAGAAAGGGACTGAGGATAGAGATTCCCCAGTCCCTTTCTCTGCAGCCAAACAGCAGGGGGGAATCTGCAAAGTACAGGGTGATTAGAGTGTGCCCAGGCACACCTTGCACACCATGTGTGCACACCTATGACTCCAGTGTAGTTATGTATTCATATAAATCATCAGGAACCCAAACCTGTCTTGGTAATTTATCACACTCTTCTGTATGCACATATACTGACAAAAAACATGCTGAGAGGAGGAGAGAGCAGGAGGGTGACCTTGCTGGTTTGTTGTTGCTGCTCTACTCTCCAATCTACAGGCTGAAGGTGTTTTCTTGACTGAGCTGTGCCTCTGCTCCTATGGAGGTTTGCTGTTCCAGTGGAAGTAAGCGATTGCTCATTGTATTAATATCCCTAATGCCCTGTACACACGATCGGATTTCCAATGGAGTAAAATCCGATGGAATTTTCCATCGGAAATCCGATGAAGCTGACTTCCATCAGTCTTGCCTACACACCATCAGTCAAAAATTTGACCGTCCCAAACGCCGTGACGTAAAACACTCCGAAGAGCCGAGAAAAATGTAGTTCAATGCTTCTGAGCATGCGTCGACTTGATTCTGAGCATGTGTGGGTTTTTTCTCCGATGGAGTTCCCCACAGACGATCGGAATTTGCTATCGTTTTTTTTTCCGTCGGCAAAATTTAAAACATGTTCTATTTTTTTATACCGATGGAAAAAAGTCAGATGGGGCCCACACACGATCGGTTTGTCCGATGAAAAAAGTCCATCGGTCTTTTTTCATCAGAAAAACCGATCGTGTGTACGCAGCATTAGGGCTCTTTCACACTCACGATGGACTGTTGTGCCCTCTTAAGAGTGATCCACATAAGGATAGTTTTTCAAAGGGTATTTGATGGGCAGTGAGAAGGTGTTATATCATCTCCTCACCGTCTGATTTCCCCCCGTAATGCTGCACTACCGCAGCGCAATGTCATGCAGTGAACACAGTGACAATGCAGCTCCACTGAACTCAGTAAGTAAGTGTGACAGGCAATACCGCCTGTGAAACTCTAGATCCTGCCCTAAAAATGCTTCGGCCAAAAATGTTGCGGCCGTGTCATGTGTACAGCCCTATCTGGCTAATTCAGGTGGACGGTTAGGAGGGGGGCACAGCAAAACCGCCCGTTTTTGCCACATCTCCCCCACAATTGCCCATCTGATAGAGACCCAATGGTAGCCATACACGCTTTGATAAATGATCAATTTATTTTTAAATCGATCTTTCACGATAGGAACAATTGATCTATAGTCGAGGACCCATTCAATCAATAAGACACACACGGAAATGGATTTTGATCTGATTTGTTGGAGGATAGAGTCATAAGTCATTCATTATATATCTGTTTCCATCATGTATCCTCATAATCCGATTGCCCAAAATACTACCCAATTCATCAGTCACCACAACATCTCAGTGCAGCCAATTGATCGATAATTTTTTCAATGTGGTCAATTGACTCATTTTGATCAAATCCAATGTAAATCGAGTGTAAATCAATCGAAAGGGAAGCTTTGCCTATTCGACTGTTTGCCAATTTGATTGTTTTGGTTGATTCGCTCATCGATCAGATCACAGAACGGAAGCGTGTATAACCACGCTGAAATTGGTGTTAGCTTTTTTCTGCAAGTTTTACATTTCTGTGTGTCATATACAACAAGTTAAATACACACATTAAAAATTCTGTCAATACAATACTGAGTTAATTCTCAGTAGGACGGCTGATAAGTGCTCTTTTTCACAATCCTCGTACATCCCACCATGACAATCCTTTGTAATTACTCCATGTAGAAACAGTACTATTTTTTGGCAATTACAGCGCCAGTAAATCTTGTACTAGCCTTGGGAGAGAGTGCAGCCAGGCTTGAAATACATTGGCCAAGAGCAGACATCCTTGTTGACTGCATTTACCGTGAAAAAAAAAAAAGAAAGTGTTGATTCATGTTTAAAAAATAGACACACTGTAGAACAATGCAATTCAGGAAGTCGATAAACACGGCGAGCAGCAGATAAATATTAAAGTCTACGTTAAAAAGCTCTCAAGCCATGCTTCAGATGTGTTAACAATAACACCGAATCCCTTTAATAAAAAAAATATCACAAACACGTGGACCATACCAGGAGAGACTTTTTCCGCCAAGGGAAGTCTACTTAAATGCTATTCACTGCAAAGCCAATCCACAGGGCTGTAACTTATAAAACATCAGGCTTCCGGCTATAACGTATTGTTATATTTATATCAAGAGCAAATCCTACTTTCATCTTCAAGGATTGTGGATACAGGGGGAAAAATGAGTTCTTTACAACAAATTCTCAGGAAGGCCTGACTCTCCAAGTGTAAGTGGCCAAGAGGTGAGTACCACTGCCATGAAAATAGCATTTCTGAAGCTGTTTTAGAAGATGACCATCAGTGTGAGAGCCCTCTTATCTCCATCAGCCTAGAGCCGGCCATAGACGAGTCAAAAAGTGATCGTTCTGTCGATCGAAAAACAAACATAGCGCATTCGATTGTGCCTGAATTTGTTTTTTTGTTTTTTTAAATCCAGAATGTTGGGGTTCTGAAGACCCCTATGATAATAGGTTGATATGACTTTTTTTGGACTGAGACCTGCATGCTACAGACCCCCAGAATATTTGTGTTAATATTACTTATGACTGGCGATAAAGCACTAATTGTTTTTGTTTTTGTTCTATTGAACATTTGAGATTTTAGTATTAATAGGGTCCTTGACCCTTCCATTCCCCCTTCCTCATCCCCTCTTTTTGCCCTTTCTACCCCCCCCATTGCCTTTTTTTCTCATTCCATGTCACGATCGGTGCACTGTTCCTAGTATTGATTATGGGTGTATAGTCCTGGTTTGGTACACTGGTTTATTATTTATTTTAGTTTATTTCATGTTCTTATATAACACCATCAATTTACACAGCGCTTTACATATACATTATACATTCACATCAGTCCCTACCCTCAAGGAGCTTACACTCTAAGGTCCCTAACTCACATTCATACATACAAATACTAGGGACAATTTAGACAGGATCCAATTAACCTAGTAGCATGTCTTTGGAGAGTGGGAAGAAACTGGAGTACCCGGAGGAAACCCACGAGGGCACAGGGATGACATTCAAACTCCAGGCAGGTAGTGTCGTGGTTGGGATTCGAGCCAGTGACCCTTTTTACTGCTAGGCGATTGCGGCATTAAAATTGTGTGTCGCAGCTGGCATGCTAATAATGCGTAAAATG
This sequence comes from Rana muscosa, assembly GCA_029206835.1. NCBI lineage: Eukaryota > Metazoa > Chordata > Amphibia > Anura > Ranidae > Rana > Rana muscosa. The sequence continues at coordinate 220,130,998 of CM055121.1, forward strand.
GATGACCTGACAATCGACAAGAATTTTCCTTTGGTTTTCGACTCAGCTATGGCCTGCATAAAATCTCCTCACCCCACCAAAATCTGCTGCTGGTGTTAAGGAGCAAGGAGAGGACACAAATAAAAATGAACACAGGGATTCCATGAAATACTACAAAGGTTCGATGAGACAATGTGGTATTTTCCTGGTTTCCCCAATTCTGTACGGAGGAAAAACATTCAACCTGGAGAGAAAATAATAATACAATTCATTTTTACCCCCCATTCACACAGGAGAAATGCACATGCAGTTTCACAGGATGAATAACTGTGACTTTTATTTTATAAATGCACCCTATGCAGCATTTGTACCATATTTTTACGGTGTTTAAGGCGACCGGGCGTATAAGACGACCCCCTAATTTTACAGTTCTTTTTTACTTTTTTTACCTATACTCACCGTATAAGATGACACCCCCTCCGAGATTTCATATTTCCTTCTTCTTGCTGGAGCTGGAGCCACACCGCGCTGAGCCAATCATGGCGAGCGATGTATTCTATTAATGAATACATAGCCTGCTTGAATTGGCAGAGGCTGTAACATCATCAGCCCATGCCTCTCTGACTTTCAAAGCCAATCCGAACAGGCTACTGCATGTAGCCTGCTTGGATTGGCAGAGGTTGTTACTCCAATACGAGCAAGCTCTGTATTCAATAATAGAATACAACGCTCGCCGGGATTGGCTCAGCAGTATATATTGTATGTAGCTAAAGCTACATACAGCATTACCGCACATCCAGTGGGCATCCGGCGGGCTGACATCTTATAGCATTTTGCATTTTATAACTGGTGTATAAGATGACCCCGGCTTTTTGGCCGTTTTTTTAAGTTGTTGTGGAAAAATTTATTAATGTATGTTGTCAGATGTCCCCCAATGTCAGTTTTGCTGTAATGCGCTCATCTGAGCGTATTTGCACATACAGACGTTGGTGGAAGACCGGTGGCGGGAAAATCTTCCTATGGAAACAGCGATGTTTGTTCCATTTAGAGATGTTGTTTTATGCCTCGTCAGGGGACTGGCCACTTCCTGACATTGGTATTAAATAACTCAGAGCGGACAGATCTGTGTCCACAAGAACAGTAGCATAGCTATACGACAATTGTGGTCCATTGAGGCATAATTGTCGTATAGTTCCCGTCATTGGAAACAGTGCATGTCACTGCTAGTCTATTTGAATGTATACATGTCTGTAATTGGTTCTTTTGTTGAATTCATGTACTGAATTGTATGGGACATCTTGTTGGAAGGATGTCCTTGTATGGTCATTTCCTATGGAGGGTGGGTCACATGTTGTGACATCACATCCTGCTGGGAGTTTATTAAAACTGTTTATGGGCGTCAACTTGGCAGAGTTGGCTGGGACACCTTGATGATAAGACCTGTGTGATGATGCTTGCTTCTTGGAATGGATGAACGGTGAGTGAACTTTAGCTAAAGATAGCATTGTTGCAAAAAGATGGAATCTGAAGTGTGTGCTTATTTAGCACAGGAAATATAGGCTGTGTGCTCTGCATGGAACCTATATTTCCACGACAAAGTGTAAAAGGTCGTCTTACACGCCGGAAAATACGGTATTTAAAATGACCAACAAGGTCAAACTACTACAGGCAGTCCCCTACTTACAAACGACTCCTACTTACAAACGGAGGGAGGCAACAGGAAGTGAGAGGAAATCTACCCCTAGGAAGGGAAATTCTCTCCTGTAAGAGTTAATATGGGAAAAATGTGTCTCCTCTCCACTGATGCTTATCACCAATCCTTGTTTCAATAAAAACCCCACATTTTCAAAAAACATTTGTCATTGGGACAGAAAGTGAGGTGAAATGTTCTGAACAGGTTCACACACAGTAAAAAAAATGTTACAGGGGTGATAACCCTTCCCTATGTTTTCCAAAAAGCTTAAAAAAAGTTTTTTGGGCTGGAGCTACACTTAAAAAATGTACCTGTTCCAAATTACAAACAGATTCAACTTAAGAACAAACCTACAGTACGTGTCTTTTTTGTAATCCGGGGACCGCCTGTACAAGGTTATTAGTTGGCCCATGCACCAAAACTATAAATGCACTCCAACCCAGGAATACAATGATTGCAGTCAGTGCTAACTAGACATGTGCAATTCGTTTCGTACGAATCGAAAATGTGTACGAATTTCCGTACATTCGGAAGCATCCGAAGTACGGATTTCTATTCTTACAAATTTTATACGAAATGCGAAATTTCGTTGGCTGAGCGGACCTGATGGGGAACTTCCTCCGCAGTGTAATAAATGAATAGACCCCGTCCCTTCTCACGTTCCCCATCAGGTCCGCTCAGCCAATGATGTAGGGGGCGGGGTCACCTTCATGACCTTCACCTACGTCATTGGTTACTCACCACTCTCAATGTTAGAGTGGGTATTGGTCACCCGGATAGTCCTCTCTCACATGGCCTAGCAGCCGGGATGACACACGAACCAGCAACAGGGCAATCTTTTCCACAGACTGCCCAAGATGAAGTAGGTCTCTGCCACAGACCTTTTGAAGTGTACAAAGTCTCTGCCACAGACCTTTTGAAGTGTACAAAGTCTCTGCCACAGACCTTTTGAAGTTGAGCAAATGGATAGTCCAGGAATCCTCTGCCACAGGATTTCAAAGTCCCAAACTTCCAGCCGTACAGTCAAAGGGCATTTAAGCCAATCCGGCGAACTGCAGGGCTTGTAATATAGTGGATCCCTCCTTGACAAAGTCACCAGGCCTCACCCGAGACAGCAGCACTTTGCCGGTCTCCTCCAGGGCAGGTCCTCCTCTGGTCTCCTTCACCAAGATAGCTTCTTCCCCATTTGGACAGACAGCTTGGGATCCCTTCTCCGAATGTAGGACCCAGCCAGACTAGCTGGGCCTACTAAGCAGCGATGCAGCCTCGGGCAAACGTGGCCCCGATCCAGGACTACACACACATGCCTCGCGCCCGGAGGGCTGCGGGGCGGGAATGAACCCCAATCAATGGCGTCTGCCCCTTAAGCAGGCACAGTGGGTTGACCACTCCCACTGTACCGCTGCCGAGAAGGGCCACTCAATGCACCATGGCTTGCCGGTGTTCCAACAGGTGCCTAAGGTGGTAACGCCACCTACAGGCAATAAGGGAACAATACTGTCGGGCAAACCACAGCTGAAGCAGAGGTAAAATTAAATGCAATTCAACCGTCTGAGCCCAACTACTGGGCTGGGCGCTACAATTCTAAAAAAAATTATCAGGGCTTCAGTTAAAAATTAGAACCTTGAGTGAACTCAAAGTAAGACTTTCCTGTTTGAATCTGTGCAGGGCAGCTGATTGCTGGTTAGGATTCCTGGCCAACAGTGTCTGCAATAGCAGTCAAAATAAGACTTATTATTATATATAGTATATAATAGGTCTTATTTTACCTGACCAGGAATCAGGAAATTCCTGCACAGTGTCAAACAGAAAAGCCTTACTTTGAGTCCACTCAAGATTCTCATTTTTAACTGAAGCCCTGATGAAGGGGGAGTTCCTTTTGAGTCCCGGAATTATTTTAACACAACACCAATAAATTAATTTGGACTCTTATCTTTTGGTCTGGCGCTCCTTCCATATCTGTATGCCTTTTCTTAGCAAACTAAATGGCTACGCTTGGAACGACGCTCAAAGCCAGGGATTCTGTTCCCTTGATCCGCAGGTGATGGGTTGCAGGCTGTCAATATGCCCATCCAGAGCATTGTATGCAGTGAATAGAAAAAGTGCCACTCTCCCAATCAGCCACCATGACATGAGTGTGAGTGAGATTCAGTTTCAGCCTACATGTCTCCTCCAAGAAGTCATTCCACTAATGATTCGTTTCACCCAGCCCCCCAGCCCACAGGGGCTTATTCATATGCAGTGGAGGCTTGTGCTCAGTTTTTTTTTTGGGGGGGGGGCCGCAAACAAACTACCCCCCCTGTTTGGTTGCTCGCTTGCTCGCTGGGTCGATCACCAAACCAGCCCCCCGTCGCTCACCCATCTGCCCACCAGCTCCGCACTTTGCCAATCCAGGTCGCGGGCAGCTTTGACTGCTTCACCTCGGCAGCTTCTCCCCTGCTTCTGCTCCTGACCAATACGGTCACTTCTCCTCTCGGCCAATCAGGTCTTAAGACCCGCTTCCTGATTTTCCGGGAGGAGAAGCAGGAAGACAAAAGTGAATATCAATTCTATATTGTCACACAACTGGGTGGGTCCCGAGCTCACCCTTTTTGTAGCCTCAGGCTTTAATCATGTGCTTAAAAAAAAATAAAAAAATAAATAAACATGCGTCCGGCGCCCTGCATATAGATTAGGGTCGGGGCATGGATTAGGAGGGTGGCGCCCCTGCGCCCCTAATGGAGCGGCCGCCACTGTTCATATGACTAAGCCCCGGTGGCTTCTTGGTGGAGCCATGTAGGCTGAACCCGACCATCACTCACATGTCAGGGTGACTGGTTGGGAGAGCTGCACTTTTTTTATATTTAGCAAACTAATATATATTATTCTATTAGGGTTTACATCTAATTTACATCACTTTTTTTTTTTTTTTAATCAAGGTGGAGCTTCCAAGCCCAAAATGAATCTGAATTTTAATGTAGCACACATTCTCTGCACAATCTGTAATAAAAAATATTTCATGAGGCTAAATTAAGATTCCATCCTTTTCTTCAGTTTACACATTACTTTACCTAAAAAAAGCAAGGCGAATTATCATTTCAGAGCCACATAACTGAGATTCCTACGGAGCATTAACATTCAGCGCTGTACCCGTACAAGATGTATTTTATTAATTTAGTAGACTTTGTATCTTGGTACAAGGTGCTTAAATATCAGAAGGGAATTAGAAGATGAAAATGTAGAGAGAAAAAACTAATGGCCTACATTCTGTGTTTTTGAGACATTTTCAATCTGTTTAAAGATTGAGCTTTACACGGACAAATGGGAATCGATATTACCATAATATATGCAGGGCAAACGCCGCTAATTGTGACAGCACATGAAAGAGGAGCAAATTTTGTTAATTTTCTACAGCAAACAAGTCGATGTAATCTGAACAGATTCATTTTCCCTCTCTTGCCCCGGTTTATGGAGCAGCAGTCTTGCCATACTTATTGATTATCAGACAAGGCGACTAATCCCCCTTTGGTCATTAAAAGTACTTAATTAAATGGCAGTTAGCAAATGTTCCTTCACGAAAATAAGTGTAGCCCTTCACGGGAATTTATATTTACCAACAATATGTTGGTTATTAATAAAGATAAGGTTCGGGTTTGTCAATACCATGAGTTTGAGGCAAATTTATGGGGAATTTTGCTAAAACAAATTCTTTGTAACCGTAATGCCCTGCAAGATCTTTGAACTTAGGTTAGCCAGCTTAGAAGGGCCACTAATGAGGGCCTTGTAATGTGCCGGCCCCCCACCACAAAAGAGGGGGCACATAGCAGCCATAGGTGCTGATTTACTAAAACTGGAGTGTGCAAAATCTGGTGTAGCTCTACATAGAAACCAATCAACTTTCAGTTTTTTTTGTCAAAGCTTTATTGAACAAGCTGAAGTTAGAAGCTGATTGGCTACCATGCACCATGTAAATGCACCAGATTTTTCACTCTCCATTTTTTAGTAAATCTACCCCATTGTGTCTGTGTATTGGAAGCAAGGAAGGATAGTGAAGGTTGACATATTGCATAGGGAGAGATTAGAGGCAGTTAGAAAATTGCATTTTAATTCTAATTGCTAGCTCTTTGGGGAATTCATCCTTTAGCTAGCCTTTTCTTTTTTTTTTCTGTTCTTCTTGATGTATTTAACTATATATTAAGATTGAGTCAGGGTCAGTGGTTACTTTTAGCTGCTGTTCTGCTTAAAGCCATTTTTTGCGATTCGGAACTGGGTTAATTTAACTGACAATTGGGCGGTCACGTGACGCTGTACCCAAATAAAATGTATGTAATTTTTTCCCCACAAATAGAGCTTTCTTTTGGGGGTATTTGATCGCCTCTGCGTTTTTTTTTGTTTGCGCTATAAACAAAAAAATACCGACAATTTTGAAAAAAAATAAATATATTTTTTACATTCTGCTATAAAACACATCCAATAAACTAAAAAAAAAAAAAAAAATCGAATTTGTTTATCAGTTTAGTTCTACTACATATTTTTGGTAAAGAAAATTCCCAATAAGCGTATACAAACTATGGGATATTTTTATGGAATTTCTATTTATTTTTATTTTTTTTACTAGTAATTGCGATGATCAGCGAATTATAGTGGGACTTCGATAATGCGGGGGACAAATTAGACATTTCTGACACTTTTTTGGGAACCAGTGACACTAATACAGTGATCAGTGCAAAAAATATGCACTGTACTAAAGACACTGGCTGGGAAAGGGTTAACATCATAGGACGATCAAAGGGTTAACTGTATGCCTAGCCAGTGTTGTTGTAAAGTATGGGAGGTACAGGTGCTTTTACTAGGGGAAGGCATAGATCCATGCCCCTGCTTTGCAGGAACACAAGATGCATGCCTTCCCTACTGACAGAACAGCAATCTGCCTGTTTACAGACTGCTTTTCTGCTTCTGTACCGAATGATCGGCGGGTGCCGGTGGACATCAAGTCCGTGGTATCCGCCGATCAGCTCCCGCTGTGTATAATCACAGCGGGAGCGGGCGGCCGGCGGCGTGCGTGCGCACCCCCCGCCAGGATCACATACAGTACTAGGTACGCGATTTGGCACAGCAGTGGCACCTTGCTGCCGTATATGTAAGTTGAACGGTTGGCAAGTGGTTAAATAGGCTTTTTTTCAGAGGGCTTTTTAGGGTTTTCATTTATTTTGGGGTATATTATTTATTTATTTGATGCGCCTTGCAAAGTACCTTTGTTCCAATGCTGAAGGACAAGGGCCTCTTCCTATGTCTGGTGCCCCCCCAAAGAAGAAGGGAGACCAGTGGATTTATATCATTGGATGCTATGATTACATTGCTGGATGCAGTGATTCACATGGAATTACTTCTAGGGACATTAATATAATTTATTTGAAAAGCAAGTAAGTAAGTGATTGTGATTTAATTTAATTAAAGGACTTGTTTTATTTGAATGTGTGTGTTTATTTACTTTTAAATCTTTGATTTAAACCTTTTTAAATTAATTTATGCATCTCAGAGAAAACAATATACGGGGATATGGGAAATGATTCTTCTACACACTCCTACACAGGTTGAACTGGATGGACTGTCGTCTTTATTCAACTATACCAACTATGTAACTATGTATATGTAATTCAGCCGGCTGTCAGTTTTCGAGTGGAAGTGTTTTGAGACACTTGATCACTTTCACCCATGCTGGAAAGTGCCATCCACTTGACACCCCTTATCCCCTGCCATGTATCCTGGGATTCCCTTCTCTTGCTGTGCACTCAGGGCAGCCATGGCAGGTGTCAGCATGGACAGTGGAGGGAAATCAGTGAACATCTGTTCAAGCCAGCAGTGGTTCGCACGTCCTCTCTCTAGGATCTGGAGACTGCTACCAGTAGACGGATTGTCATAAGCCAAAGACTGTTACATTGTAGTTTTCTTTCCATGCTTGTGAGTAGTGTAGTTTTTTAATACTTTTTCTTTTTCTAAGTACATCAAAGGATAATGCATAAGGCTGGTACGCCCTCTTTTTTCTATTCTCTTTTCTGACTGCTAGGATACCCCTATCCCGGAGGCCAGCAAGGCCTGAGATATTATCCACTCTGAACTTTGGATCGCCTGGTCAACACATTTGTGCGCACAAGTATTTGTTTTGCTGCTATTAACGTCTGTTCTCTGGCTGTCCCTGCACTGAATAAAGGCAGAAGTGGCAAGCATTTCCTCCCTTCAGGTTTTAGCCCAGGTTCACACTGGGGCTGCGGGAGTGAAGCAGTGCGAGTTCAGCTGATTTCACTCCTGCCTGTCAGTCCCGATTTCAGCTCAATTACAGAGACATCTGACACAGATGTCAATGTAAATCGCGGCTGAAATCGCAAAAAGTAGTACAGAAACGACTTTTTGAAATCGGTGCTGCGCCGCAGATGCGGCGTCGCACCGATTAGGATGGTGCCATTGCCCGCAATTTGCGGCAAATTTCGCCGATTTGACATGCGATTTGACATGTCAAATCGCATGTCAAATCGCACCAGTGTGAACCAGGGCTTATACTGAGATTAAATTACACACAAGTGGACTCTATTTACTAATTAGGTAACTTCTGAAAGCAATTGGCTCCACTAGATTTTAGTGGAGCCAATTAGCAAATGCCGCCGATTTGACATGCGATTTGACAAGTCAAATCGCATGTCAAAACGCACCAGTGTGAACCAGGGCTTAGAGCCATTATTATCCATTGCTGGTGCTTCCATTTCTTCTCCATTTTCTTCTGGGATCTTCAGCTGCCGCGATTGGCTGGGCCAGGATGACATATCTGCTGTATTTACACAACCAGGCACCCAGTTCTTACTACCTGCATTTGTAAGATGCCAGGATTGTTCACTGAGCTGCACGTGTGTAGATGTCAGTGGTCAAATCAACTGGCAAGCAGTGGAAGAGATATTATGGCAAAGGAGACAGACAAAGTCTCTAATACCATAAATATCTATCTGCTGGCAGTTTTTTTTACATTTCAGATTAACTTTTTCTCTTTAAGGGGGTTGTTTGGCTTTGTTTTTTGTTTTTTTTTTTTAAAATAAAAAACATGTTATACTTGCCTCTAGGCTTGTGCACAACGGAAAAATTCGTTCCGTTTTGGTTCGTTTCTTTCCGGTCCTGTTGATTCGTAATCATTCGTAATTTTGCTAGACGGGATTTTTCGTGTTCGGACTCATTCGTATTTTTGCAAGCGACATTTTTCGTTGAATTTTTTGTTGCTTTATAATTCGTACTTTCGGTAGAGTACGTTGTTTTTCGTTGATTCTGGACACAACTCCTACTTTCGGAACTTTTTTTGGGTTCGTTGATTCGTAATTTTCTGTGTCTCTCTCACGACGACGCTGACTATTATGCCTAATGTGCTTCGAATGGATTTGTACTTTTCTAAATACATAGCGGTTATTTGTAACGATTCGAAATCTCGTATTTTACTTTCGTTTTTTACATGCGGCTATAGCCTCCGCCCCTGTACACCATTTTGAGAGGGTTCAGCACGGTGAGGGAGAAGCAGAGAGCAGAGCAGAGTGTTATTGTGCTTCGAATGGATTAGAAATCTCGTATTTTACTTTCGTTTTTTACATGCGGCTATAGGCTCCGCCCCTGTACACCATTTTGAGAGGGAGTTCAGCACGGTGAAGGAGAAGCAGAGAGCAGAGCAGAGTGAGTGTTATTGTGTTTCCAATGGATTTGTACATTCGTAAGTTTTTTCATAACGAATTATGCCGAAGACATTCGGGCATTCGCTATTTTGCGGTATAATTTATTTCGGATTTGGTTTTATTCGTAATTGCTTTGTTCGGAAATTCGAATGCTTCCGAATGTCCGAAAGTTGCTAAATTCGGACGAATTTCGATTCGTTACGAAACGAATTGCACAAGCCTACTTGCCTCCACTGTGCAGTTCGCTTTACACAGAGTGGCCCTGATTCCTTGTCTTCTGGGGTCCCTCAACGGCTGTCTCGGCTCCTCCCTGCAAGAGCTATCCCCCTTCTGGGAAGCGCTCTGCCAAGGCGGTTAGCTTGCGGGCGTGCTCCCTGTCATACACGCTGCATCCATAGACACAGCGTGTATGACTCGGTCCCGCCCCCCGCAAGCCAATGGCTGCTCTGCTATCAATCTATCCAATCTACCCAATCAACGGCCAGACTCCGTGGAGAAGAGGACACCGGGAGACGCGCAAAGCAGGTGAACGGGCTCAGGTAAGAAAAACGGGGGGGGGGGGCTGGGGGGCCGTCATTGCCAGGTGTTTTTTCACCTTAATGCATAGGATGCATTAAGGTGAAAAAACACAAACCTTTACAACCCCTCTAAGCCATGAAGAAGGGGGAGTCCAACTCATCAAACAGCCATAGGTGAAAATAAAGGGAAAAAAGCCTGAAAAGGGAAACTAATGCAGCCACTACATCTAAGGCCTAAAGTTCACACTTGCTTTTTTTTGGCACATCTAAGCAGCTTCTATCCTGGATGCCTGTTTTTATTTTTATTTTATTTATTTTTTCCTTTTGCAAAATGCCAAATTGTAATGGAATTCATGTTCTGCAACGGTTTGGCTTGCAGTTGCAGCGTGGTCCCATTGACCTCAATAGGCGAGTTTGACAGGCTGTGCCACCTGTCAACACGACATGCCACATTAAATCGGTAGCGGCCGTAACACAAAACATCATGGCTGCAGCATGTGACTAGCCCCCTCCAACTGTATGGTAGACTTTAGGTGGGTGGTTGGGGGGCGTTAAAGCTGCAGGTCAACTGTCTGTTTTTAGTGTGTGGAAGAAGCTTATAGTGTAACTCCACTTTTGTTGAGAAAAAAGCATTCCCCTCGGGGTGATCTATGTACATTACAAGGATTATAACCAACTTTATTGCAGATTCCTACCTTTTGTTATTCTGAAGAAATCCCTCTGTGTTTGTCTGTGCCTCTGTTCCGAGTGGGTCTAATGGGAGTGGTTTCATAATTAACTGTCAGGTGTGCAGCTGCAAGGCTAATGAGGAAATCTGCTGGGCCTGCATCCCTTTAGACGTGCTCTTATTGAAAGTATCTCAGCAAATTTTGTTGCAGGGGGTGCCTAAAATCTGACTTACCGTATTTATCGGCGTATAACACGCACTTTTTTCCCCCTTAAAATCAGGGGAAAATCGTGGGTGCGTGTTATACGCCGATCCTCCGCCGATCCCCCTTGCTGAAACGAGCGAGAGGAGCCGAGATACACGAAGCCGAAGTACACTCGGCTTTACTCGGCTCCTCTCGCAGTCCCGCCCATTTCTGACTGCGCCGCTGACATACAGAAAGCCGAGTGTACTTCGGCTAGTCTCGGCTCCTCTCGCAGTCCCGCCCCTGACTGTGAGCAGAGCCGAGTCTAGCCGAAGTACACTCGGCTTTCTGTATGTCAGCCGGCGCAGTCAGTGGAGATGGGCGGGACTGCGAGAGGAGCCAAGTCTAGCCGAAGTACACTCGGCCCCGCTCGCTCCTCTCCACACAGAAATCGGCACCAATTTTAAAAATCGCAGGGACTGGCAAGGCTGCAAAGGCACTGGGCAAGGCTGCAGATGGACACTGGGCAAGGCTGCAATGATGGACACTGGGCAAGGCTGCAGATGGACACTGGGCAAGGCTGCAGATGGACACTGGGCAAGGCTGCAGATGGACACTGGGCAAGGCTGCAGATGGACACTGGGCAAGGCTGCAATGATGGACACTGGGCAAGGCTGCAGATGGACACTGGGCAAGGCTGCAGATGGACACTGGACAAGGCTGCATTTAAATGTAAGTTTTTTTTCCTTGAATTTCCCTTCTAAAAGTTTTTTTCCTTAAAATTCCCTCCTAAACTTGGGGTGCGTGTTATACGCCGATAAATACGGTATATCTTAGGCAGACTTCTGGGAAAATTGGTGAGCCAATCACACAAGCAGGAAATGATGTTTCTGGGGAGTGGTCAGTACACACTGTGTGCAGAACAACTCCAGGTAGCCATATTGCATTGCATTCTCAGAAAATGACAGCGGCTGCAGATTGAAAAGGAAAGGTAATTTTTAATAACATTCAATTACAATATGATTAGTGTCGCAATTATATGCTCTGTATTATTTTTTCTTTATTTGTTATTTTTTTCCCCCACGAAAGTGGAGTTACCCTTTAAGATATTGTAAGCTGCAAATATATAAAATTTTTGTTTTTTTCAGGGTTAGATAAGCAATCATGTTTGCCTCTTTATTTATTCATTTTAGCTAGCCATGCACGGTATATTTTTGCTCGATCATTCATAGGGAAATTTAGAAAAATTATTCTTCAGAACATGCTTTCTTGCCATCATTGAGACAACTAATTTCGTTTGAAAGCCCTTGAACTTCCCTCCAGACCTGATATTTGGATGGAATCCCAGATGTATTAAAAAGAATTCATTGTACAGCAATATGTATGCTTTTTCCACATTCACAGTTATGCCGTGTACAGACGATCGGACATTCCAACAACAAAACCGTGGATTTTTTTCAGACGGATGTTGGCTCAAACTTGCCTTGCATACACACGGTCACACAAATTGCGAACGTCAAGAACGCAGTGACGTACAACAAGTACGACGAGCCGAGAAAAATTACGTTCAATAGCCAGTGCAGCTCTTCTGCTTGATTCTGAGCATGCGTGGAATTTTGTGCGTCAGAATTGTGTACACATGCTCGGAATTTCCGACAACAAGTTTTCTTGTCGGAAAATTTGAGAACCAGCTCTCAAATTTTTGTTGTCGGAAATTCCGACAACAAATGTCCGATGGAGCCTACACACAGTCGGAATTTCCGACAACAAGCTCACATCGAACATTTGTTGTCGGAAATTCCGACCATGTGTACGCGGCATTAGAATTTTGTTAGTTGGAAAAAAAATTCCATTCTGCTTCTTCGAATTTTCTCGTCAGTATGGTCAAAAACGTAAAACTGATTTCATTCCACTAACCATTAGCATAGTTGCCAACAGTCCTGATTTGCCTGGGACATTGCGGGAAATCAGACCAATACCCTGATCTGAGAGTGTCCTGGGCATAATCCGCCTCTGTCACGGACATCGGGACAGACATCAGCACCTGGTGGTTTGGCGGGGCGTGGCGGGGGTGTGGTGGGGATATGGAGGATGCAGGAGCACATAAAGAGACAGCCCGGCTGATCACTGCTTGCTGAGCCTGCGGATGGTGAGTGGAGGTTGGCTGGAGTGGTTAGGACCAGGTAGGTTCTTCTCACTACTAGATCTGCACTGATGAGACTGCTCTGATGAGTTTGCTGTGATGAGAAAGCTCTGATGAGGCTGCACTAACAAGACTGCTGTGATGAGATTGCTCTGAAGAGGCTGCACTGACGAGACTGCTCTGATGAGATCGCACTGATGAGATCGCACTGATGAGATCGCACTGATGAGACCACACTGATGAGACCGCACTGATGAGACTGCACTGATGAGATTGCACTGAAGAGACTGCAGTGATGAGACTGCTCTGATGAGGCTGCACTGACGAGACTGCTCGGAGATTGAACAGAGGAGACTGCTCTTGAGGCTGCACTGGCTAGACCACTCTTATAAGATTGCTCTAATGAGACTGCTGTAATGAGACTGCACTGACGAGACTATTCTGAAGAGATTGCACTGATGAGGCTGCTCTGATGAGACAACTCTGATGAGGCTGAACTGACGAGACTGCTCTGAGGAGATTGCACTGATAAAACTGCTGTGATGAGACTGCTGTGATGAGACTGCTCTGAAGGGATTGCTCTGGTGAGACTGCTCTGATTAGACTGCACTGACAAGACTTTTTTGATGAGGCTGCACTGATGAAACTGCTCTGATGAGACTGCTCTAATGCGGCTGCACTGAAGAAATTGTACTGATGAGACTGCTCTAATGAGACTTCTCTGATGTGGCTGCACTGATGAGACTGCTCTGATGAGACTGCACTGATGAGACTGCTGTGATGAGACTGCACTGACGAGACTGCTCTGACGAGACTGCTCTGACAAGACTGCTCTGACGAAACTGCTCTGACGAGACTGCTCTGGTGAGATTGCTCTGATTAGACTGCACTGACAAGACTTTTTTGATGAGGCTGCACTGATGAAACTGCTCTGATGAGACTGCTCTAATGAGGCTGCACTGAAGAAATTGCACTGATGAGACTGCTCTAATGAGACTTCTCTGATGAGGCTGCACTGACGAGACTGCACTGACGAGACTGCACTGATGAGACTGCACTGACGAGACTGCTCTAATGAGACTGCTGTGATGAGGATGCACTGGCGAGACTGCTCTAATGAGATGGCTCGGAAGAGATGGCTCGGAAGAGACTGCACTGTTGAGACTGCTCTGTTGAGGCTGCACTGACGAGACTGCACTAACGAGACTGCTCTGACGAGACTGCTCTGACGAGGCTGCACTGACGAGACTGCTCTGACGAGACTGCTCTGACGAGACTGCACTGACGAGACTGCACTGACGAGACTGCTCTGACGAGACTGCACTGACGAGACTGCTCTGACGAGACTGCACTGACGAGACTGCTCTGATGAGGCTGCACTGACGAGACTGCTCTAATGAGACCGCTGTGATGAGGATGCACTGGCGAGACTGCTCTAATGAGATTGCATGGATAAGATGGCTCGGAAGAGACTGCACTGTTGACTGCACTGTTGAGACTGCTCTGTTGAGACTGCTCTGTTGAGACTGCTCTGAGGGTAAAGGGTTTTTTTTATCCAGCAATCACTGGGATGTGAAAAATTGGGTTTAAAACTGCACATGCCAATTCCTCACCCTCAGTAAAATGCTACATGTCAGCTAACAGCACTCTTTTACTTCTATCTTTTAGATTTTTCGATAGAAGTAAAACAATGCTGTTAGCTCACAAAGATGGCGTAGCACTACCCCCGCAGGAGCTGCTGGTTTAATTTTGGGCCTTGCACGTTACCTCAATGTTTGTTGTCTAGGAGAAGAAAGTCTGTAGGAACTCCAATGTCCACACAAGATGTAAAATCTTAAGCTGTTAGGTTTTATTTTCCTTTTTTGCATAAACACTTGAAGAGTAGTAGAAGGGTGAAGGGAAGGGGTAGGTTCAGGCACGCAGTACAGATCACTAGGGAAAAACTTCTCAAGTACAAAGTTAGCCACCACTCCTACCTGAGTGGGTATTGCTCATTTGGATAGGCCCCTCTCACCTGGCCTAGCAGCCGGCATGCAGCACGGATAATAATCAGGACTAGTCTCTGCCACAGACCGGTTGCGGACAAATTTGTATAATCCGGGATTCTCTGCCACAGGATTTAACACCAAGACTTCCAGCCAAACAGTCAAGAACCTTTAAGCCAACCCAGCAGACTGAAAGGTAAACTTTAGTTGTGGTGCATCCTCCAATAGAATTACCAGGCCCTCCTCAAGACGCCAGCCTTCCACTTGGTCTTTTCCAGGACAGGTCCTCCCCTGGTTTTCTCCATTGAGTACAATGAAAAAGGTAACTCTTAGCGCAAACACAAAGTGCATGAGTAAATGGGGATATAGCAATGAGTCTGTTTAAAATAATAATAATGGTAACAGGCAGTTCAAGGGTTAAAAGCCAGATAATATGGCTGGTGGATGGCGGCTGCTGTCCTCAGAGAGCTGACTCTGTGGTAGACAAAAAAGGGTAGAGAAAAAGGAAGCGCCACCTAAGTGCAGTATTAAAAGATTATTTTAATGACACAAATATCAAATCACACTTACAGGAAAGGAAGCAAAGGAAGGCTCATCTGTAAAGATCCTGTAGTCCTTGTCCCGGGTCCATGGGCTGCACAGATGTAGAAGATGCAGAGTAGGAAACAGGAAATACAAAGTCTCATCTGTGTGTCAGTGGTCCGTAGGGAAGCTTCAGATCCGGATCCGTTTTTCTATGCAGAGATGGTAAGCTGCAGTCGTTGTTGCTGCTCAGCCTGGAGCAGATCCTGTGGCCATCAGGAAGAAGCTGGGGCTGAGGTCAGGGGTCACAGGATCACTTCCGGGGGAGGACTCCACAGAGTGAGAAGGGTTGGATAAGCAGGCTACGCGCTCAGTGCCACTGCTCCTTCTATTGGCCCTTTCACACTGCGGGCCCCATCAGGTCTGCCTGTCAGTTTTTATTGCGGACCTGATAGAAAAGTCCATGCATCCCTATGGACAGACAGGTGTAAACATAATCTATTTACCCCACCCCTTTAAGCCATGCCCAATATATTAGCAAAATTTAATACACGCCCATGCTACGCACACCGTAATTACTTAGACACACCCACAAAAAAGGATGCCCCATCCCTAATTAACATATTGCTCTGCCTACATTGGCTTTCTGCAAAGAAGTGTCCCTAAAATTTTGGGGAAATGTTGGCAACTATGCATTAGGGTACTTGCAAGCGGTACTGATGTGGGCACATCAGATTCCTGGGTAAAAACATGAGGATGGGATATATAGTAGATGCACATTTGTACACAAAAGTAAAAATTCTTCTAGATTTTCTTGGGTCATGTTGTGCGCACATACGTGCATACATGCGTGTTTTTTGTGCAAAAAATGTATGGTCTGAACTTTATTTAGTGCAAGATTATGCACCTATGTGTACAGGAGCCTTAAAAACAATGGGCGTTTTTAGGCATCTATGTGCAAGAGGCCTTAGAAACAAACCTTCTGAAAGCGGTTAGCTGAGATTTTACTGGCCGGGGGGGGGGGGGGGGGGGGGTACACAAATATAGCATCATAGCTGCGACAGGGATTATACCCCCTGCCCCTTTCAGCGGGTGCAGAACCCACAGAACACAACTCATTCAGGTAAGTGGGGCTGCTATGCAATAAGGATGAGCTAAACACCCCCCCCGGTTCGGTCCGCACCAGAACATGCGAACAGACAAAAAAATTTGTGCGAACACCGTTAAAGTCTATGGGATACGAACGTGAAAAATCAAAAGTGCTCATTTTAAAGGCTTATATGCAAGTTATTGCCATAAAAAGTGTTTGGGGACCTGGGTACTGCCCCAGGGGACATGTATCAATGCAAAAAAAAAGCTTGAAAAACTGCCCTTTTTTCAGGAGCAGTGATTTTATTAATGCTTAAAGTGAAATAATAAAAATGAAATATTCCTTTAAATATCGTGCCTGGGGGTCCCCTTAGTCTACCTGTAAAGTAGTGCATTTTCCTGATGTTCATAACAGTCCAGCAGCAAAAAAAAATTCATTTAAAATTGCTTGCGGATGTATTGCCGGATTCAGGCAATATACATAAAAAATCATTGAAAAAAACAGCATGGGTTCCCCCAGTCCATTACCAGGCCCTTCGGGTCTGGTATGGATATTAACCCTGCACCAAAATTGAAAAAAAATGGCGTGGGGGTCCCCCCAAATTCAATACCAGACCCTTCAGGTCTGGTATGGATATTAAGGGGAACCCCGCGCCAAAATTAAAACAAAAATGGCGTGGGGTTCCCCCCAAAGTCAATACCAGACCCTTATCTGAGCATGCAACCTGGCAGGCCGCAGGAAAAGGGGGGGGACGAGAGAGCGCCCCCCTCCTGAACTGTACCAGGCCACATGCCCTCAACATGGGGAGGGTGCTTTGGGGTCCCCCTTAAAGTAACTTGTCCCCATGTTGATGGGGACAAGGGCCTCATCCCCACAACCCTTGCCCGGTGGTTGTGGGGGTCTGCAGACGGGGGGCTTATCGGAGTCTGGAAGCCCCCTTTAACAAGGGAGCCCCCAGATCCTGCCCCCCCATATGTGAATGAGTATTTTACCCCATACCTATTCACCCAAAAAAGTGTCAAAAAAGTAAAAATGACAGGAGACAGTTTTGGACAGGACAGGAGATAGGAGACAGTTTTGGATAATTCCTTTATTTATTAAAATAATGTCCATCCATTTTCAATCATGGCGTCCGACGGTCCCGAAAAAAAAAAGAAGGGAAAAGTCTGCCTCCATGGGAGGCGTCCCGCTGACTGACGTCTTTTTGCTTTGACAGCTCTTATATAGCCAAGGGCGGGGCCACCCGCTGACGTAACCAAGTGGCCCCGCCCCTTCTGACAGTAGTGCCACCAATGATGTCATTTGACGCCAGAAGAGGGGCGGAATCACCTGTTTACCTAACTGGGTGGACTATATAAGAGCCGTCAAAGCAAAAAGACGACACTCAGCCGCACGCCTCCCTTGGAGGCGGAGTTTTTACATTTGTTTTTTTTTGTTGTTTTTTCGGGACCATCTGCGCCATGATTGAAGATGGATGGACATCTTCAATCACATTTTTTTTTTAAGGAATTGTCCAAAACTGTCTCCTGTCATTTTTACTTTTTTTTACACTTTTTTGCTGAATGGATAGGGGTACAATGTACCCCATACTCATTCACACAGGGGGCGGCAGATCTGGGGGCCCCTTTGTGAAAGGGGGCTTCCAGATTCTGATAAGCCCCCCACCCGCAGACCCCCACAACCACCGGGCAAGGGTTGTGGGGATGAGGCCCTTACCCCCATCAACATGGGGACAAAGTGCTTTGGACAGAACATGTGGCCTGGTACGGTTCAGGAGCCCCCCCTTTCCTGTGGCCTGCCAGGTTGCGTGCTCAGATAAGGGTCTGGTATGGATTTTGGGGGGACCCCCACGCCATTTTTTATTTACATTTTGGCGCAGGGTTCCCCTTAAAATCCATAACAGACCTAAAGGGCCTGGTATGGATTTTGGGGGAGACCCCCACGCCATTTTATTTTTTTATTTTGGCTCAGGGTTTCCCTTAACCACTTCAATACACTATATTATATATACTACACTGCCTGAATATACATTCTTTTTTTTTTTTTTTTTTTTACTAACGGTTTATTGAAAAATAAGTCTCAATACAATTTTAACTGTACATTGGTAAAAGGTACATACACAGAGAAAGGTGCAAAAAATATCAGCATAATTTATAAGTAGCAGTGATATAAGAGGGAGGGATACAAACATTGGGATGTATAATTAAATCATTGATAAGGTCTTTATACCTCTATAATGTCTTATGGATTTGTTTAATGAGAAAAAAATAAAATAAATATTCAACAGTATCATCATGTAGTTCCATTAATTAACAGAGACAGATCCCAAGGTTTCCATTTTTTATCATATGTGTCCATAGTATCGAATAAAGTGTGATGGATACATTCTACACTGAATATGTAATCTACACTGAATGCATATATACTAGGCTATATATATATATATATATATATATATATATATATATACTGTATATATCAAATACACTGCCTGTACTGACTGAATATATATTCTAAACTGAATATCTAATCTACACTAAATGCAGAGTATATATATATATATATATATATATATATATATATATATATATATATATATATATGTATATATTTATATATATATACTGTATAAACTGGACTGTATATATCCAGTTTACATACCCTGGCAGAATTTATGATTTCTTGGCCATTTTACAGAGAATATGAATGATAACACAAAAACCCAGATCCTTTGAAAATTCTTTCGCTTTCCCCATGACTCAGAATCCAGAAACGTCAGTGCAGCACTGGATGAAAGATGCAAGGAAGGGTCTGTCAGGAGATTTCAGAAACACATCTGTTATAACACACTAATTACAAGCAAACAGATCACATAAGTAGTGCTGTAATTCCGTAGTACTATAGGTAGTTCCATTATATTGTAAGTAGTGCCAAAGTACCATAATTAGTGCTGCAGTACCCTAAGTAGTGCCATAGTAATGTAAGTAGCACCATAGTATAATAAGTAGTCTGATAGTATTCGAAGTAGTGCCATAGTAATGTAAGTAGCACCTCATAGTATAATAAGTAGTGTCATAGTACCCTAAGTAGTGTCGTAGTACTGTAAATTACTTGGTTGAAAGATATAAATAAAAAATCTCTTTCTGTTCCAATAGAGATTTGAGAAAATAATGAGCGGAGCTCCAATTGACAGCGGAAAATCACACCTAGCCCCGCACACCCTTCAAATACTCCTCTCCGAGGGAAATGCTGCAATGCACACGATTGCAGTGCGCTGGAGCGGGGTTCAAGGGGTTAAAGCAGACAGTTAGGAGGCGATGCAACACCTCCTCACCACCTGTCAAATGCTCTCTGAAGATCGATCCAAATGGGGATCACTCTTCAGAGGGCACCGCTAGTGTGAACAAGCTGTATATCCATAGCATTTTCCATTGCTAAGCGTTCTCTGTAGCCCCGTACACACGATCGGATAACCTATGGATTTTCGTCCGATGGATTTGTCCATCGGAAATCCGATGAAACTGTTTTTCATCAGTCTTGGCCACACACCATCAGTCAAAAAACCGACTGTTCCAAACGCGGTGACGTAAAACACTCTGATGAGCCAAGAAAAATGAAGTTTAATGCTTCTGAGCATGCGTCGACTTGATTCTGAGCATGCGTGGGTTTTTTAACAGATGGACTTGCCCATAGACGATCGGAAATTGCCATCGGTTTTTTATCCATCGGAAAATTTTAAAACAAGTTCTATTTTTTACAACCGATGGAAAAAAGACCGATGGGTACCATACACGATCGGTTTGTCTGATGAAAACCATCCATCGATCGTGTGTACGGGGCTTAACATTTAAGTTGATATACAAGCGCTTTGTGCAAAAGATGTGGCAACAATGGAGTTGTCATAAATCTATCCCCTATTTTGTAGGAGCTAGAACTTTTGCACAAACCAATCACTATACGCTTATTGTGATTTTTTTTTAAACCGATCGTGTGTACGGGGCTTGTTAGTTTCCAGCCTGGAGTTCTACTTTACAACCACCAGTATCTGCATCCATGGAAAGCGACAATGCCGGGGATAATTACTGAAGAATAATAATGGACGCGGCCATATTTGCATTCTTTTGTTACTTCCAGAAGGCAGATACTTAATTTTCTTTTGTTTTCACTGGTAGTAGAGGAAATAATGATTATTTACCATTTA